>CM041737.1:11481980-12081980 GCA_023373845.1 Nibea coibor | reverse complement strand
TGTGGGTACAGTTTCTGTGTTGTTATCCATCTCTGATGTGCAGCTTCGTATGCTCTATAAAATCCGACATGCATTCATCCTAACACACCTACTCTGTCTCCCTCAGTGTGTGTACCATTGTTTGTCTTCCCCCTCCTCCTCCTCCTCGCTTCTCTACTTACCCAGATTAAGTCCGTAGTCTCCGTTGACCTGTATCCTAAACTTGTCCATCTGTGTGTTCCTCTTAGAGTCCGGGTACCACAACACCTTGCTCTCCATGTCCATGATTTTCTCGCTTTTCCCTTCCGTGTCTTTAGACATCTTTGTCGCGTGTCTTAAGTCGGCTGCCAAACACCGGTTAGCGCGAGCGCCTCGCTGAAGCTAAGTGTCCCTAAAGGTGAGAGCTCGTGTTGTGTCAGATCACCGGCTAGCTGCCCAGTTTGAATGGCTCGGGGAATTACAGTGCGAGACAGCTAGCAAGGCTCACTGTCAAAGGCGAGCGTGGGGCTGCCAAAGAAAAGTGACAGGCCACGCCCCGGCGTCATGACGTGCGGGAACGAGATACGTTCAAGAGCGCGCAGGGTTCAATGATTGTTATACAACATAAACTAAACTACACGATAAGTTCTAAACTGACAACAAGAGCCTTGTGTAAAGGTCCAGTGTGTAAGATTTAGGATGATTTCTTGGTAAGCATTGAATATGATATTCGTTAGTATGTTTCTATTTGTGTGTAATCACCTGAAAATGGGAATTGTTTTTGTTGTTTTAAAATGAGAGCGGGTCCTCTTCCATTAAATCTGCCATGTTGAACCATCTTTTTCTACAGTAGCCCAGAACAGACAAACACAACACTGATACATATATATGATACATATGGAGTTCTTCTTACATGCTTGGAAGGAGAGCACTAAATCCTACAGACTGGACCTTTAAAGAGGATTCCTAGAATAATTGTGATTATAGTGAACTATAATAATCTAATCTCTGAGAAACATTCTCACAATCATTAGTATAGTTATATGAACATTGGTAATCATGTATAAATTGTAATATCAATATTTTAACCCCTATATCTGAGGGATTCTCTACTCTTCACTACTTGGAAAAAGATGCCCGTGAAGATAGCCTAATATTGCTACCATCCACTATCCGTATCCCATCAGGGTCGTGGTGGGGCTGGAACCTATCCCTGCTGACTTACCCTGCCTGACGAGAGGCGGGGTACACCCTGGACAAGTCGGCAGTTTATCTCAGGGCACATAGAGACAAATAACCATTTACACCCACATTCACACCTATGAACAATTTAGAAATTAATACAATAAAACAAAGTTCACACAGAAGAAAGGCCACAGCCAGGGTTTGAACAAGGAACCTTCTTACTGGAATCTATCCAAACTCTTATCAGAGTTTGTTCAACCATTGTGCCAGCAGTATTACTACAATGGATGCTATAGCTAGCATAGGTAATAATGCAAGTTATTCATTGTCTCTTCATGTCTGTTTTGCTTTGTGTCTGTTTTTATGAATGCATTCGCCTTTTTAGAAAATAAATACATTTTGTGCATCGTTTAACCCGCGCACAAATACTGGAGTTGCATGTCTTGAACATATCCCGTACGTGGACGCGCGTTAAAGTTGTATGGTCGAGACTCGTGCACGCGTGAAACTTGCCTGTCAAAATGAAGGCTTTTGATTGGTCCTTAGCACCCTGGTTCCACATCAGCCGACAGATCGGTCTATGCGAGGGACGTACCGTTTCAATTGGACTGACATGTCGTTTGATCAATGGCAAACTGGCGTTTAGTCGGTCAAAGGGGCCAAATGAACCAATCAGAGAGCGACAATGAAAGACCGTTTTAGGGGTGTGCCCAATCAGTGAAAGGGAACAACGACCCTCCTTATTGCCCGGTGGTGTCATCTCAAGTTTGAGTTCAGGGTGGAAATTTTCTTTTACAGTTTAGTCCTGTTTTGTCTTGTCGAGTGTAGTTTTCACTGTTGAGCTGCTCTAGAAATGCCAATTTCACAATAAAGACATTTGTATATAGACGATTGTATATAGATATAGATATATAAGTCTGCCTGTCTGTCTGTCTGTCTGTCTCTCTCTCTCTTTCTCTCTCTCTCTCTATATATATACACATATACATATGTGTGTGTGTGTATATATATATATACAAACTGCAGAGCTGTGCTGGATTCTATATATATATATATAACCTAAACGTTACCTGAGCATCACAGAAAACCTAAAGAGAAGGGCCACAATCTCACATCTCACATTTCTACTAGTCAGATAAGCTGCACTAAATTGGCATCCCTGCTATGTGACCAAATGTGTCATCTTTTGACTGGTGTGTGTACTGGCACAGACGATATTGAGAGAGAGACTGGGTTAATCAATATGTTGTAATGATATTTTGTAATATAGAGCCAGAGTCCAGACTGCAAAAATTGAGGCCTCATTTCTCAAAGTAGAATCTGGATGTGCATGCTTTTCTAAACTTTTTTTCAGTATACATGTATACTACAAAATCACATGAGGAGAATGAGTAACCACACGGTGTCTTCTGATTTGCACATTATTATGTTATTAACCTCTTAACCACCCATGTTTTAACCATGCCTTTATCAATGGTGACTTGATGAAAAGAATTTGCCAAAACATAGAAATGGATGCATGATTTATTTTCAGGCACATTCCTCTTTCTATTCCTATTTATACACATGCTTTAATTTTCACTGTGATATGTTTGGAAGAGATTGAACAATAAGGTTCTGAGACGATACACTTTATCTATCAAGAATAAATCACATTGTCGTAATCATTTCATGAGAAGAGGTACAAATATTTTACTTTATTTTATTTTATTTCCAACTTTAGGGGCAACAGTGTAATATTACATATAAGTGGAGGAATAATAGGAATTATTCACTTGGATTTATATATTTTGGTAGACTGGACCTGACTTTAAATGTACAGATCCTGCATTCATTTGCCTCCTTGTAAGTCGTTGGAAAGCTTGTTTTAAAAGAAAGAAATCTATCACAAATTTGATGTCACCTCTTTTGCAAAAAATGAATTGAATCTCATTAATTGTGAAATGATAAAATTTCAAACTGGCTTTTAGGCAGCATTGTATAATTCTGTAAATCTTGCTTTCATGACTGTATCCTCTATGTTCATTGAGACTTACATTTTTGTAGCTGATGTTGCTGTTTCTGACATTGAAATTGACCTGAAATGGACCCTGATATCACTCCACAAGTGTCTCTTTTATCTGTGTACCCTGGCTCTGTCTCCACATGAGTTCATATTTCCTGCAGTCCAGCCAAAATTGACATTTTGTAACAAGCAATAGCTCTATCTCATTTTGTTTCACAATCATATTCTTTCTCAATGACTGTGGTGTAAATTGCGTAACCGATCCATGCATACTACATCTTGGGTTACATTTTGTTATACATTACATTCACCTGATAATCGTATCCAGAACAACATACAATGAACTATATAGGGCAAAAAAGGCATATGGTAAAACTCAGCTATCAGCTATTGTGGGGAACCCTCTGACTTTGACTTTGGAAGTGAAGACATTTTTGCAAAGTGAATGACAGAGCGGAGGAGATAGGCATTTAACTGGGATGGTTACATTTTTGTTATGGTAAGGGGCTGGGGAACCTCTGTATTTCCCAGTGGATGAATAGTGGGTGTGAAGGCTTGATGGCAGCTTTGTAAGACCGGGGAGAGAGCAATGGGGCTAAGCTGTGAGCGAAATGGATGAATATGTGTGTGTGTGTAATCAAGTCATGCACAACAGTGTTTTCCATCAGTCACACTGCACAGGTGGATTGACACTGATGTCCACCAGCATATTTATCTCGAGGTCAATATGACCTCTAAGACATACAGCACTTAGAGGAGAGTAAATTGTGACAATAGGTTTTTAAAAATGTCCTTATATTGCACTAGGGACACAGTTGAAACTGGCTCAACTTCTCTGCCACAGGTCACTGTGGGTGTTTTTTCAGCACAGTGGCCACGCAGCTGAAGCCAAAACGCCCTGCCCCCACTCAAATTAATGGAAAAACCTGCACAAAATGATTTTTTGTATTGTATGTTACATAAAGGGTGGCATGGTGGTGTAGTGATTAACTGTCACCTCACAGCAAGAAGGTTCCCGGTTTGAACCTGGGCTGGAGCCTTTCTGTGTGGAGCATGTTTTGCCTGTGTCTGTGTGGGTTCTAAATGGATC
Source organism: Nibea coibor (assembly GCA_023373845.1). Taxonomy (NCBI): domain Eukaryota; kingdom Metazoa; phylum Chordata; class Actinopteri; family Sciaenidae; genus Nibea; species Nibea coibor. The sequence continues at coordinate 12,077,742 of CM041737.1, read as the reverse complement.
CTCGCACCGTCCAAAGACATGCACTTAATAGGTGAACTGGTGACTTGTTGACTGTAGGTGTGAATGTGAGAGTGATTGAGGGGGATGAGGTGGCAACTTGTCCGGAGTGTACCCCGCCTCTCACCTAAAGTCAGCTGGGATAGGCTCCAGACAGCCCCACCGCGATCCTGATGAAGATACAGATAGATGGATGTTACATAAAATCAACAGGTTGGCACAGTGATACAAGCCTGAGCTTTATGTGACTGTGCAATCCTAACACTGACTGATTCATTTACTTGAGTGTGTGTGTGTGTGTGTGTGTGGAGCAGGACACTATAGATACATGTCCAGTAGATGGCGCACTAATACATTACATTGTTTACTTCAAGCATCCTACAAGCATCCTTTTCTGTTTCCTAACTTTTTTTTTCTACGTCACATGACTGAATCGTGTCCTGACGTCATCACCCTCCACGGAAGTCGGCGCCAGAGATGGTGGCGGCCTCGTCAGCCTAGCAGCAGGAAGAGGATGTTTGCGTCCAGTGAAAGGATAATATCACCTGATTGTACGCTTTTATAACTGAGCAAACCGATCGAGAGTTTTCCCACCGAGACTGCTGGTGATTTTCATACGGCACATTCCTTCACCTGGAGCCGGCCTCTGTGACTCCGAAGCAGGGCGCTGGATAAAATGTCCCTGTTCCAGTCGGCACTGGATTTCCTAGCCGGGCCCGGCTCGTCCGGGGCGGCCAGCCGGGACCAGAATGACTTCGTCGGACAGATCGTTGAGCTCGGTGACATGAAACTGAGGATCAAGAGGGTGATCGCGGAAGGTGAGACGGTGTACTGCCACGAGATTTGTCGATAACGTCTTGCGCGGCTAAGTGTGCTAGCTAGCCGGAGTGGCTAACATTAGCCCGGGTGACAGACTTATCGTGTAGCCAATGGCAATAGCAACTGCAGAGTCACCAAGTAAACACACCGGTTGATAACTTGGTTTCGCGTGAGACTAAATCAATTTCTTCATGTGTGACTTTAGCTTTGTGTGCTGCTGCATTTTACCCGTCTACCAGCTCCCAGAGTTAGCTACAGACCTTCAACCTTATCATCTTTGCTGGCAGCAAGACATGTTTGACTCAAGAGAAAGTCATCCTAGTGGGGACAGAAAGGCATTTGGTGGTTAAAATGAAAATACGAATGATGGCAGTGTTGTCACCAAACCTGTTTCTTAAAATGGTGCCACATTATGACCAATATTATAAAAATATATATATATGCTAAATAGACAAACTGCAGATCTGTGCTGGATTATTTGAGACCAGTGCTTCTCTCTCCCTGATCTTTTATTCATGTGGCTCAGGCTCCAAAATAAACAAACGAACAAGAGCAGGATGAAATGTGTCAGTGAAACCTGTTTCTAAATGTCCAGTTTGGTCTTGTTATGACAAAAACTTACGGCTGATTGAAAACCGTGTAAAATGCCAATCACATTTGGAGTTTCAAGTCAAGTCAGCTATTGTCAATGCTGTCACGTGCACAGGACGTACAGAGAAGTGAATTAGTGTTTCCCTCATATCCCTGATGCAAACAGCAATATACATGAAATATAAAACATATACAAGTTAAAAGATATCTATGAAAAATGTGTCAAATCTAACATATAAACAGTATAAATCTGCCTACTTTGCCAGTTAATTATTATCTCAAAAATATGTATCGTGTGTGTGTGTTATTAATTATTCTTGGTGTATAGTATTCTTTAGTTGAAGGTATATTACCATATTCATATCATATGAGTCTCAAAAAATACATTTTGGTGGAGTCCCCTCGTCATGTGCTGCATCATAAGCTCTTTCAGCTGCTTGGTTTACTGTGTCTGAATAAAATAGCAGCCTCTATTTGTCTATATGCATCAAAACAAGCAAATGTGAACCCAGAGATCAGGTTTCATCTCTGCAGCCCTAAACAGGGATTTTTGTCCTTGTTGGAAAGTGGAAGGGCAGTCTTTCTGTACGGCCACGCAGGCACTCTTTAGTGGCTCGCAAGAGGCAAATAGTGGTCAAATCTGTGATTCAGTATATAACGGTTAACTCAGGTAGTCTGAAGATTGTCAGCAGTGTTTTCAGCATAATCAGCCCCATTAGTACAGCAAGTACACTCAGTCCACGTTTTATGTAACGTATTGTTATAACATTCCTACAATACAAACCAGCAACAGTAGAAAAAAATATACAAAAAACAGGTAAATGGCTAATTGTCTTAATTATTTATGATTATGAATAGTCCTCACATCTAACTGAAGACTTGTCAGGTAATGCTGTTGGAGATACTGTAACAAAAACCAGCCGGACATTTTAGGAAGTTGTCATGTCTCTGTGTTCTTTCTGTCAGCACGTAATGTGTGCCTTCCGGTCCACCTTACTTGGAAATATCTGGCTAATTCTGACTGATTATTTGACAGTAGTCGCTAACATGTCTCCTTTCGCAACACTCTGACTCATTCTGAACTGTTCACTCCCAACTGCGTTTTAAGTCTGTGTAGTACATGTTTTTTTTTTTTTTAATTACAGCTGATTGAAAAACGTGTAAAATGCCAATCACATCACCTTATTTAACTTAGAAATGCACACAACTGAGCATCAGCGACATTTCTGCTTGATAAATGACAGGCAGTTGACTCCTTTTTATCATTAAAATTGTTGCTTAACTATCAACTACTTGTTTCAGCACTAATTCAACTCTGTGTTGTTGTGATTCACATCCTCAGATAAGTTAAACACGACCTAAAATCAAGGCAGATGATAAAAATCAGGATCATTTTACACTCAAACCCTTGCTCCTTTTCAAACATCCTGCTGTTGAAAAGTGTCTTTGTTGTGTTTCCTCGCCAAGATATTTCATGAGAGAGTACAATGGTTGGCTGTAACCAGATGGTTCTGCTTTTTTAGGGCCATGATTAGTTTGTCTGTCTGCTGTACCAGCCACTTGATCATTCAAGGTTTGCTCTACTTCAAAGATTCAATTTGGGTAACTGTTTAATACACTTGAGTAAATTTAGGAAACCGCTCCGCTGTGTTGCAGATGCACGAGTGCTGGTTGTCAACATGAGCTCAGTTTCTCAGCCACATACTTTGTCCTTTGGTTTGTGAAGCTGAGATTAATATCTTCACATAACTAAACAGGTTTTCAAGAAGAGTGACACCTGGCTGGTCTTCCCTTTCTCTTGGTTTTTATTCCCTTTTCTGAGCAGGTGAAACAGTAGACAAGAGAGGTCTCTTTATTCTGAGCTATTTGGAGTGGATGAGCTGCGCTTCATTCCTTACATCCCTGTAATTATTTAACACAAGCACAAAGATTGTAGGCAAGCAGGTTTTGGGTGAAATGGAGTAGGATTTTTTTTACCCACCATTTCAAGTATTTTTCTTGGAATGGAGTGGTAAATGGAGCAAAAGAATAGAGCCTTTCAAGTTGCAGTGTTTGCATTTGCCAGCACAAAACTGAGAAAATGTGATCCCTACAGAGAAGGTTGTGCATTCTTCAGGTGAGACACTGCAGGCAGAAACATTGTTTTTTCATGCACTGGTCAGTATTGAGATTTTAGGCCGCAAATACACTATTAGGCATTTACACAGTTACACACACAAAGGTTAGCATTAGCATTAGATAATGTTATATTTGCATATTTAAATAAAAATGTAATATTTCACAAAACTTTCATAGTAAAAAAATGTCATAATGTAAGTAATCAGTTTGGGAAGTTGCATCTATTAGTTACAATTTAATTACAATTACAAAATTTTATGATTTATGGAGTCATAAAAAGAGATCCATCCAAAATTGTCCAAAACTTTATAAGCCCTTTGACACTAATATGTAATTAAACTAGATTTTATCCAGCGTTCAGATTTCTGTTCTGTAAATCTATGCAAACTGTGTCTTTAATTAGGTAATGCACAATCTTTCACCAAATTCCAAAAATCTTTCCAAAGCCTTTTTCGAAATCTTGTCATAAAACAGTCTTGATGATGAACTATGGAGGTTTCATTGTGATTACTACTAAAAATGTTGTTTAAGTTACTCACCTGTAGTGTCTCCCTTTATAGGAAAGTCACAGCCTTTGCGGGTAAATGTATTGTGTAACTGAAGAATGTACTGGCTCAATAGATGGCTAGTGTTTGTGGAGGGAATGGGCTTAAACTAGCTTTGTTATTTTTATGCTAAACGGTGAGCTTGTGTGCCCATCAGGTGGCTCGTTTGCTTACAAAATCAAGCCTGACCGAATAAAAGCCACTGACCACACCTGGCCGGTCCTCCTTTTTGTAAATAAGGCTTCAAAGATTAAAATCTTGAACATGCTCATTCAGGCTTTCACAGAGCGGAGCACAGCTGGTAGTTGATTTACTCATCACTATGGCAACCTCTCCATGGCCTCGGTTGGACTATGACTTGCTAAATATATTTTTCTTGTGAGCACATCCGGACACACACAAAAACGGAGCTAGCACAAAAAAAAAAGTGGTGTACTGACTTATAAAGTAGTTATAGATATGTATTTGTGGTTTTTAAGTAAGCATTTCTCCAGCAATGCAGGGTTCAGCCACACCTTCAGTGAAACGGTGTATGTTCAGCCGGGGCTTAGCGGTGGTCTAAAGGTTAGAGAAGTGAGCTTGTGACAGAAAGTTTGCTTGTGTTGTGTTGTTCTTGAGCAAGGCACTTAAGCGCCGACATCTCCAATGTGGCTGCTCAGCGGCCAGCAGACAAGACTGTGGTTATACTTGGCAGCTCCCAGGTTTAAATTGTTTATGGGAGTGTGAAGCAGGGCGTTCCTGGAGCTTTTAGTGCTCTCTGTAGTCACAAGGTGAAACTAAATTAATTCAGTATCCTGTGGAGTGGAATGGCATGTATGGTGTCCTGTGCTAATGGTATTTCCACTTTAAAAAAATACATTTCTATGCCCCTGAAGAGCAATGTTGTGTGAGTGTGTGGCCAAATGTGCCCATTAGAGCCTCCACAGGCAAACCCTTGAGGCGGCATGTCTTGTATTAAGATGCATCAGCATCTGTAATATTTTTGACCAGTGAAAGAACAGCCCGCTCACACAGAGCGTTTGTTTGGTTAGTTAGTTACTACACTGTTTTACAACACGCCCTGCTCTGCATTAGACATCTACAAAACACTGTACGCCCAACATGGATGATTACATATCACTGTAAGAGCTCAAGATTACATGTACTATTCAATATAAATTACATGCTGGTTGCACTGTTTTTTCCCTTTTCTCAGGTGGGTTTGCCTTTGTGTACGAAGCCCAGGACATGAGCAGTGGTAAAGACTATGCCCTCAAGGTAAGATAAATGTATACTGGCAAAATTCTGCCTGTTGCTGCTTGGTACATGTTGAGCCTCTTACATGATGTACCGCTCAGTAGTGCACATGCATAAATGATCCACTGAATCTCCTCTCCGCACTGATTGTACACTGTATATACTGTGCAGTGTTATTATTCTGTCTGCGTTGTATGCATGCTGCTGCATTAGGTCTAGTTCAGATTCTCTGTGTTTTAAAGTTCAGCAGTTAACTGATGACTTTTAATGCAGGACTAAATAAATGAGAGATGCCCAAGAGAGAGAGAAAAATAAGGCACACTGCAACACAGTGGCCCTATGGAAGGAAAAGCAATAATGTGCTAAATGTTTGGCTTAGGTTTGCTTGCAGATATCCATTTTAGGGTTCATTCTGGGTCTAGAACCTGATTGAATTGGGAAAGCGGCCACTGAACTTGTCAGTCGCCGTAATCAGCAGGAGCAGTCAATGTGATAAATCGCTTATCCTGTTTGACTTGGCATCGAAATCCGTTTCTCCTGTGTTCAAAGCAAATGCTGTATAGACTGTTTATTGATGGAATATGTTGGTTCAATCCTCTTCGGTATGTTTAATAAAAAAGATTATGCGTCGCCTGATGAACAGCGAAAAAACTAATGGCGCGTGTGCACACTTGTTTCAGAGGCTGCTGTCCAACGAGGAAGAGAAGAACAAGGAAATCATACAGGAAGTCTGCTTCATGGTATCCTTTATCGTTTCCAGACCCTCGCGAAAAGACACAGCGCGCGGGGTGACATGTGACCGAGGCACATTAAACTCTAAACCGCCTCCAGTTTACTGCACTGTCATTACTACATCACTTGTAGCGCCACACAATGCCAGAATGCGCAGCCCAGGAGCTAATATATGTTTACAGTGCTTTAGTTCATTATGGCACGATTGTTTCACAAACACACAGACTGCTTTGCATTATGCGGCTGTATCCACGCAATCTGAATCTTACTTAGTGGAGTAGTCTGGCGTGTCGCAGGGCAGAGAATGAATAATTCTGGAGGGGTTTCTTTCACAGATGTGTTATTCAGTGGCTGCCAGGAGGGATAAGATCAAAGCACTGAAGCAGCCATTGTATATCGGTGTCTCTGGGGAGGTTTTATATCACGGAGTCGCAGTTTTTGTCAGTGAGATAACGCTGCCAGTGGAGGGAACTAACAAACCTTTTGGCCAGCTGCTAATAAAAAAAATCTGGGACCTCTCTTGTTCAGTTGGGCAATAGTTGTTTTATGTTGGGTAGCAGAGTCACAAACCACTAGTAAATGAAACACTGTGTTCCCGCTTTCATTGCAACATTAAAACTACTGATGTGAATGCTGAGCAGGCAGGAAATAAAGTATACAGTCATCAGTGCCATTCCCATTACTCATCCGTAAGCTCTTCCTGCTTTCACTGGACAACTGTCAGTAACCAATGAGTTTTTAATCATGCAAGACACCTTATAGTGTGGCTGGAAGATTTGACGAGATGACAGCCGAGGCCAGGCTTGACACCACAGCAGTGTTTTTGCTGCATGTTCCTTAACCTGCTCGCTGTGTAGAAAAAGCTGTCGGGTCACCCCAACATGGTTCAGTTCTGCTCTGCTGCTTCCATCAGTAAGGAGGAGTCAGACACCGGACAGGCCGAGTTCCTGATCCTCACAGAGTTGTGTAAAGGTAAATGCGCACGCTCCTACAAACGGAGAGACTTCTGCTTTGTCTTCCACTTCTCTCTCTCTCCCTCTCTCTCTCTCTCTTTCTTTCTTTGTCTGATGCATTCACCAATTAATCAGCACTTTCTCACCCTTCAAACGAGATTTCAGTTCGTCTGAGTCATCAGAACTGTTTCCCAGTAACTTTAACTGAAAGACACTCATGATGAAATGGATTCCTGTCTGCGACCTTTCTACTTCCTGCTCTACTTCCTCTCTGTTCGGGCTGAGCTGTCATTTACAACAGACGTTTTTCATTAAGTAGTTTCTTTCTTTGTAAGCCACTCTCGCTTGAAAAAGATGAATTAACCCTTATACACACATAATATTTACTTATTAAGTGTGTGAATCACCTTTTTGTCTGCAGTGTGTCATATTTCCACGAATTCCCTCAGACAACTTCTGATCAATAAAAAAAGACACGTGGGTATCGGCGGGTCTTTTTCATGCTTTCCCCTCTTTGCATCTCCTGTGCCTCAGGTCAGCTGGTGGACTTCATAAAGCGGGTAGAGCAGAGGGCGCCCCTGTCATGTGACACTGTGCTGAAAGTCCTGTACCAGACATGCCGCGCTGTGCAGCACATGCACAAACAGAAACCTCCGATCATACACAGAGACCTCAAGGTTTGTTGCTGATCTGTAGTGGGATGAGTGAACGATGAAGTATCCGTTATGTCGCACCTTAAAATGAACCACAACATTACTGATTTTTGTAACATTTGATAGTACTTTAAATGAGTCGCTCTTATGATTACTAACTGGTAATAAAGTGTGCTTTGGTTGATGTGCTAACCGCAGCTTGCTTGATGCGTTGCAGATCGAGAACCTCTTGATTAGTAACCAGGGCACCATCAAGCTGTGTGACTTTGGCAGCGCCACCACAGTGTCACATTACCCCGACTACAGCTGGTCAGCACAGAAAAGGTCCATGGTGGAGGATGAGGTACACACAAACACAAATACACAACCACTTAAGGTTAATCTCAGCAGAGCGCTCCGTTATACAACACTAAACACTGACTCATTGACTCCTTTTTTTCTTTCCAATAGTATTTTTTATATATATGTGTGTGTCATTATGAAAAGTCAGCCATTCAGTTGACACAAAAAAACTCACTGTGGGTCAGTGGCAATGCTGTTGTCATGATGTTTGTCAGGAACCAGAAACCTTTGATTGAATTAACAGCTAGAGGTCCAGGAAGCTCAGATTAATCAGGTTAATTATATTTATACCACAACCACCAGACGCAATCACACACAGGAGTCCGCAGATGACCTGAGCATGCAGGTCCCCAGAGATCCTGCTTTCCAAATGCAATAACCTGATGTGAATAATCTGTTTGTAGCTCTCTGTGAGGGGGCCAGGGAAAGAGTTCTCAACGCGTTTTCTTAATTTCATAAATTTCTCTCAGACAGCAGACCAGCAGCTAACTATAGCTGGATATTTGACTCTGGTTCTATCTACTGCAGCACCCTACAGTGATCCATCAGCTTTGTGTGCTTATTTTTTAATGTTTTTCCATCTGTGTGTAGATCACAAGGAACACCACTCCTGCATACCGAACACCAGAGATGATCGACCTCTATTCCAACTTCCCCATCAATGAGAAACAGGACATCTGGGTCAGAGCTTTTTACCTTTTCTAACAGCTAATCCAGGAGCAATCAGGGATTAAGATTGTATCATTGCTACAGCCGAGCTACTCATCACAATGTATGTAGAAGAGGGATGAGAGTAGGATAAGGATATGTTGTTCTTGTTTCTGGGAAAACACTGTATGTTTTCAGGCTCAGTGTAATATTTATTTCTGAGGACAGAAAACACGAATAATAACGGTGACTTGTCACACAGGACACAGAACACAATGGGTTCTACAGAGTTATAGTAGTTATTTAGAGTCTTTAACAAATGTTAGCTAGTCCTTTCTAGTGTAGTTGTTTGGACACAAGTGTTTTGTATCAGTGTCTTTCGTGATTTTCTTTTCTTTTCATTGAGGAAACTGTCTTAAAGTTTATTGTGATCTTTCCTCTCTCCTGTGCAGGCCCTAGGGTGCATCCTCTACCTGTTGTGTTTTAAGCAGCACCCATTCGAGGAGGGGGCCAAGCTGCAGATCGTCAACGGAAAATACTCCATCCCTCAGAACGATGTCAAGTACACCGTGTATCACGACCTCATACGTGCGTACCTTTGTCCCGCGTCTGCGAGTTCCTGCCCGTCTTTCCATTCATTCTTCCATCCTTCTGGTTTCTTCTGGTCTTGCTGACTGACACAGTTGTCTCTGCAGTGCTGCCAGTACCTTGTTACAGCTAATCTAATCAGGTTAAAGAGCTCCACCTGGTGGATAATTTGCATCTGTCCCTTTCCTGCAAACAATGGCACAAACACATAAATAATAATTAACCTCAATTGAATGTGATTAATTGTTACTGATTCTGTGCAGCCTTGTCCACTGTCTTTTTAACATTTCTCTCTCTCTCTCCACTCGTTCCGCTCCTCCTCTTCCTCCTCCTCGCTGATGTCCAGGTTCCATGTTGAAGGTGAACCCAGAGGAGCGTCTGTCCATTACAGAGTTGGTCAACCAGCTCCAGGAGATAGCAGCAGCACGCAATGTCAACCCCAAATCTCCCATTACTGAGGTAGGTGTGTTGCAGGATTGTGTTGTAGAAAACACAAAAAATGTGATGTCTGTGCTGCGTGTACCATGTGTGCTGCTGCACTGTTTGTGCTGCTACCTTTCAGTCGTGGTCTTTCTCAGGAATTACTGCCACTGGCAAAATTTTGACTGTGGCTGCACCTTATTTCTCCTTCCTTCTATAAAAATGGATTTGAGACCTTAGCGTGTGTGGCTCGTGAGTGTTTCTTATTTCTAACCGTCTAAAGTGGTTTCTTCGGGTTGGTGACAACTTTCATCAAGTGCATTCAAGCAAACAAGTTGATGAAATGAGACACGGGCTCATCCCCAGTGCCTGCCAGCCTGGGAAAAGACTATTGACAGGCCGACCACACGGCTCCTTCCGCTGTGTGTGTAATCCTGCCTCACATGTGTTCGACGCCAAATACAACACACACACACACACAGAGCGGCAGTCTCAAAGGAGTCTGTATTCTCATTCCTAGGCTTCTCTCTTCCCAGCTGGCATGGTCCTAATGCATCCAAGAAAGACACAGAGGTGGAAAATGGGTGAAACTGAAATGAAAAAAAAAACCCCAAAACAAGCATGAAGTGACACCAACACGAATAGAAAAGCATTTCACCTGGCATGCTGGCCTTGACCGACTAAGCAGCCACAGCCTCTTATAATTCTTACCACAAATCCTGGTACTCACCACCAAATCCTCAGCCACAGTTTATGTGTAAAGCTGATTTCAGTGTTAAAAAGCTCCAGGTCTGCAGTTACTATTCTTTCCTCCTTCCCTCCTTTTCTACTAACTCATACACAGGTTACCACTGCAGGAAATCCTAGTTTTCTTGTACTTTAGCACTACAAACACTTAATTCTAATCTTCTTATTCTGAGTTAATGCAGTGGTTTAAAACAAATCAGTGAACTGAAACTCTTCTGTATCTCCACCAATTTCTTCCCAAACTGAATCCGGATAAGGCTGGTAAATGTGTGCAGGGGGGAAGGCAGATTTGGTGATCGCTGATCTGATTAGGGTTAAGAAGGGGTTTCCCCGCTGGACATAAGGAGGGTATAATCCTCCTCCTCCTCTCTCTGCCGCTTCGTAGCGGACATATGGAGAGACAGACTGTTGGATGGAGCGGAGAGGAGAAAACCTGCGAAGGATGGGAGCAGAGATGGAAGTGAAACACTGAGGGGGAAATGCGGTAGACACCTCGGAGGGGAAGCGAGACGCAGAGGCTGTCTGGCTGGCTCAACGCACAGCCAGAAACTGCGGTTCTGACAGATTGTTTTAGGGAGCACGTCTCATTCAAACTACTTTGCAATCTACTTTTTTGGAAGTGTTTTGAACTGGTGATTTTATATTTAGGGACAGAGACCTGTTGCTTAGCATTTGACTGATCTTCTTTTTCTATTCCTCGAAGCGTTGTTTTCTATCAAGTCCTATTTTATCCTTTGCTGGGCTGGAATTACTGAAATATTTTTCAGTTTTTTAAGATGACATTTTTTTGCATTTCTAAGGAGGATCTTTGTCTTTCTGATGATTTCCCTCTCTCTGTCTGTTAACCTCTTTTGGGCTGCTGCTCCTCATTCGTATATATTTTGAACATCTTAGGCAAAACCTGTTTTGCTTGTTGTTTTTGTTTTTTTAAGCTTTTTTGTCAACCTAGTTTTTGTTGACTTGCCTGTTGCAATGTTGAGTACATACTACTGTTGGCGTCCAGTGTATGACGGCTATGAATGTCTGCAGCTGCTGGAGCAGAACGGAGGATTTGGCAACAATGGAGCTCAGCCGCCCATGCAGATCCACAACGTCCACAACAATGCAGGTAAGAGTCTGTTTGAATGACAATATTATTCTCCCTGTAGCTTTGGGACAGCGTTTTGTTAGAGAGGTTTCGGGTTTATGTTTGTCTTTTATAGCGTTTCTTTGTTTAGAGCGTTGAGGGTGAAACCGAATCTTCACTGAAAACAGAGCAGTAATGTTGTCTCATTATGTCAGTGTCACATTTCCAAAAGTGAAATGTAACAACTCATTGATTTGCTGAAGGGCAATCTAAAACCACATAAGCAACCCCTGGAATATCCATATTTCCACACGCCCCAGACACCACCCATATCCCATACACCCTGCATGCAGTAGGTCATTTGTTTTTATATTATAAGAACATTTGCATGGTGAATTATTGAATCGTGATCGATCATTCTAACTCGAGTAATTTTGACACAGAGCAGGATTGTTGCAGGATGTTTCATTTACTGTTACATGCAACATTCTAGTCACTCTTGAGTCAGTCTCGAGCATAAACTTGAAGCCAACAAGCTTGTGTGTAGCTTATGTAATATATTCAATAAGATGGGATTTTATTGTGTATGTCACTGGCTGTATGCTCTGTTTTTTAGCTTGTGATAAGTGCTGTTAATTTGTAGCAGAATAGACGAGAGCAATCACAGGAATAATTTCCTGCCAAAATGGGTGTTGGAGAAAACAAACTTTAGAGCCACACACCCACACACCCCTCATATTAACATTTGGCACAGTAACTGCGATTCACACCCGACATTATGTCTGAAGCAGACTGTACGCACAGTCAGTCTGATTTTTAAGAGCACAAGCTGGAGGTACTTTGTGAGAAAATCATATTTCTCTTGTTTATCTGTAACTCTTCTCTCATCCATACACATAAACACCCCCACACTCACACGCACACACACTTCACTTCACTGCAATCTGTGTTAAGAGGATTTCTGCAGGGTCAGTAAACCATCTGTCAAAAGGCAGAATGTTTGCTCTTTCCCTTGAAGAGAAACCTCCTGTCCGTTCATGTCAGGCCTGGTCAACACATAATGATCATTGTTGTATCTCAACATCAGGCAACTCCGACACAGCTGAAAGCAACTGACAACTTCTATCCGATGCATTTACCTCAAAGTACAACAAACAATCCCTTTTGACCACTTTTCATTAGTTTTTTTGTGTTTATCATGAATTCCATGCACATCACAGCTGAGCAGGAAAGTGGCATTTTTTAAAATTCTTGATTCTTATATCTGCTGTTGTACAACATTTTCATTCATCAGCTTGGTAAACAGATCTTTATTTGGTCTATTTGTTAGATAATAATTTAACAATACAAATTATGCAGACACTCATACATATATACAAATACTGCATACATGTTTATGCTGGGAGTTGTGACCCTGATTTCTCCGGTTGAACCCAGCGTCTGCATCGTGTCATTCTTACAGGCATGTACGATCCTGATCAGTCGGGCAGTGGCCTCTTTGATATCTTAAAAGGAGGAACAGAGCGGTTCCTGACCAACATAAAGGACACTTCCTCTAAGGTCATCCAGTCAGTAGCCAGGTAAGGTGCTCTAACCTTGTTACCCCGATTATTCTTGTTGTTTGTTCATATTTTCTGTCGTATACTTTTGAGTTAATCTTTTTTTGTCATGACCGATTGGTTGCCACCGATTGTGCTTTGTTCATATAACATTTTTTCCCACTTGGCGTAGCATGGGCATGTGTCGCTGAATTGATCGTATGACTTCTGTCATGTTTGTGTTAAGGAGAACTTTTCACGTTTTGCACGTTTTGGCTACTGTAACTCCACATATGCCTACTTTTATTCCACCTCCATGTTTGCGTTTGATGAAAAGGAAAAATCTGATAAAACTGTAAATTTACTGCACACTCACAGGCCTGTGAGAAATTTGTATTTCAGGCATCCACCAATTTACTTAGCAGTTGTCTAAACATTACTGTCTGTCAGTCATCGTGTGCATCACAGTTGCATCACCCTGAAGGAAAACGCACATTTTGTACACATGCAAATTGTTTATGTAACCATTCACACTCATAGCTACCATGGCCCCAGATCTACCTTTTTTAAAAGGAACATTTTGCTGTTTGGCTGTCTGAAATGTGGTTTTCCACTCTGATGGCAGACTTTACTGTAGTGAATCTTGCAGGAAAAGACAAACCATATTTCAGGTTCTCTCTCTTTGTAGTTCTTTCACCAACCGCTGGCATCAGTCATCTGGTCCGCTACAACTGGCTGCAGCAATCAGTGATAAGTGGGCTTTGTGATTGGTTTAAATTGGTTCGAAATAAGCAAAGTGTTCCTTTAATATCCACTCAGTCCATATATGTTAAGGTTTGATGTTTCATTTGGGTATCCTATCATCGGTTTGTTTCATTTGTTTGGTCGTTTTGTTTATTTTTTGTTTTTTCTTTTCTCTGTCCCAATCCCTCATGGTCCCACTATGTGTCCATCACCTAGCAACCCAAGGTAAATATGGGTCGGTGAAGTGCGTCAGTTACTGCGTTGCTCTGTGTGCTCCTGTAGCTTGTGTTTAATTTAGACGAAGAACCCCCCTCCCCTACTAAGCCATTTGCTGTGCTGTGTCCATCGTCACAGTTTGCTGATCCTAACATCACACATTCAATAATTCAATTGAATGAGTGCAGAGAGTGACGTGAAGCGAATGAATGGATGAGTATCATCTTAAGAGCGAACGCATCGGTCAGATTATTGGAAAATGACAGCAGCGAATGACAAAACAAGTGAAACGTATACTCTATGCATGGTACAGGAAATTATTGGGCTAGTCAGTAACAAGTCTAAAATTGTTGTTCAACCATTTATGTATCACTTTTTGATTATTTTAACATCTGCTTGCTTTTTTTTTTTTTTACATAATTATTGCTTATTTATGTTTTCAAATTAGTTGAGCTAGTTCCACATATCCCTGAGAAACTTCAAACGTACCACATGATTAGGATTTACTGGCCCCTATAACTGAATACGTAATTGAATGAGTGAATGAATGAATGATAGTTTGAAGGTTTTAATATGGCTCCACTGCTTACTAAATCACCATTTGAGTTACATACGTGTTTTAACCAGCATCACCCGTCTGTACAGATAGAACCGTGCATCATCAGCATATATAGATTCAGTATATTCATGTTTTGCTTGGCCTAAAGTTTGTTTGTGTGGACTAATTTTTAATTTTCAGTGGGAATCATATTGCATTGTTTTTGCTGTTGTCATTGTTCCAATGTGACTGTTGGCAGTAATGATCCTCCTGAGCATATTCCCATGCAACAAGAAGCATCTGCCAAAAGCCTGTGCTACATTTAAGACTCGGAGGAAAGATAAACTGGGGAATTATTTAGTGTAGTTTGCACATTTGTGCGACAGTCTCCATCAAAACTGTTTAAAATTATTCTGTTGAGTGGTAGTCCAGACAGAATGGTTGTACCTGATTCTGTTTTTTCCTCCCTACTTAGTTGTATACCAGCTTCTTTCATAAGTGTTCTTTTAATTTCTCTTTCAGCTACGCCAAAGGGGATCTGGACATTTCATACATCACCTCCAGAATAGCAGGTAGGCATAGTACTGTCCATAAAACTGACTTTTCAGGATGAAAATGACATTAGGGGTATTTCCTTTGAGATCGGTGAAGTGAAAGTGATGTGACACAACCTCTGAGTCACTGTTTAACATTATGACAAACAGATGAACCTTTGACGTAATAGTTAAACATGTTTTCTCTGCAACTGTTTGTGTGTGTGTGTAGTCATGTCCTTCCCGGCAGAGGGGGTGGAATCCGCGATAAAGAACAACATTGAGGACGTCCGTCTGTTCCTGGATTCACGTCATGCCGGTCACTACGCCGTCTACAACCTCTCAAAGCGATCATACAGGCCTTCTCGATTCCATAACAGGGTATGAAGCGTGTGTTTGTGTGTGCGTGCGCCTTTTTGATTCGTTGATGTGTGTCAGAGTGGAACATTTCCAAACTCCCCTGTTTCGTTGCGAGTCATTGCTGTGAGTGAATAGTTTATTTGCTCAGTCACAGTGTCAGCAGTGTTTTTCTCTATTTTCTGCTATTACTCTTTCAGTCACAGCTACACAAGATTATTTTTGTGTTAAGGCGTTTGTTGTTGTGTGTGTGTGTGTGTGTGTGTGTGTGTAGGTCTCAGAGTGTAACTGGCAAGTACGCCGTGCCCCCAACCTCCGCAGTCTCTACAGTGTGTGTAAAAACATGCATCTCTGGCTCAAACAAGACCAGAGGAACATCTGCATAGTGCACTGCCTGGTAAGTGGCCTCTCACCACAGACTACGCGACGAAGATGACTGATGACTTAGTTCTTCGTACATTATCAGGATGGGACAGTGCATAAATAGATGATGAGAGAATAAAAGACGACACCTGTGATGACTTCCACTGTTCCCTTCACTGTACCACCATGTTCCCTTTCTCTCTGTAGGACGGCAGAGCAGCATCAGCGGTGGCAGTGTGCTCCTTCCTGTGCTTCTGTCGCCTCTTTACCACAGCTGAAGCTGCTGTCTACATGTTTTCAATGAAACGCTGCCCACCCGGCATCGCGCCCTCGCACAAGAGGTATGAAAGCGTGACACGTTAATCGTGTTTTGGTCTCCATTTTTAGGATGTGACTCACGCACCAAAATGTTCACTGTTTTAATCAAAGCCAACAAAACAATGATTCTAATCCTGGTTTTGATTTTGGTTGCAGATATATAGAGTATATGTGTGACATGATGGCAGAGGAGCCCATTATCCCCCACAGCAAACCCATAACAATTCGCTCCATCATCATGACCCCCGTGCCACTGTTCAACAAGCAGCGCAATGGGTGCAGACCGTTCTGCGAAGTTTATGTTGGAGACGAGAGAGTCCTGACAACATCACAGGAGTACGACAAGATGAAGTGAGTTGATATACGCACAAGGACGCCTTTCAGGAGTGAAATAATGTTCCTATGTCAATGATTCATTCTCTCTCTCATTGCTTGGCTCTTTCCAGAGATTTTAAGATGGAGGATGGGAGAGCAGAGATTCCCCTCAATGTGACAGTCCAAGGAGATGTGCTGGTGGTGATATATCATGCAAGATCAACGCTGGGAGGACGTCTACAGGCCAAGGCATATACATATATACACTCTGTATCGCATCAGTTTTAAAATGGATCTAAGAAAATGGTGGACAAAACACTCATTTTTAATTATGTATTGTTGTGTTTCAGATGGCATCCATGAAGATGTTTCAGATCCAGTTCCACACAGGTTTTGTCCCCAGAAATGCGACCACCGTCAAGTTTGCCAAGTATGTACACAGTTTTGAGAAATTCAGTTCCCTCATAGCTTCAAATTTCCGATTTTCTTCTCATCATGCCAACTGGAGCAGATTTGTTTTTAATTAACTCTTCCTTCATAACATTGTCTTTCCCACCTACCCGTTCTCCTGTCAGGTATGACTTGGATGCTTGTGACATCCAGGAGAAGTACCCAGACTTGTTCCAGGTCAACTTGGACATCGAGGTGGAACCCAGGGACAGACCCAGCACCAAGACACCTCCTTGGGAGGGCTTCCAAACCAAGGGCCTCAACCCCAAAATCCTTTTCTCCTCTCGTGATGAACAGCAGGAGATTCTCAGCAAATTCGGTAGGTGGCAGTCCTTTACAAAAGCCACAGTCTTGGATTAGACGTATTAGGGTTTGATTTGATTTGCTGTATATCTCAATCCATCAGTCTGTCAGCTTACTGTATAAATCAGACACATTTCTGAGCATGTTTTTTTAAACACTTTTTCAAATTCATTTGTACATGTGAACCAAATATTAAACCTTTATCACCACAGGTAAGCCCGAGCTGCCTCGTCAGCCAGGTTCCTCAGCCTTTTATGACTCCGAGTCGCCCCAGCCGGCTCAGACTCCAGAAGGCTCAAATGCAACAGAGCCAGAATCTCCTGTGAGCACCGATAGCAATGCCAACAACTTCTTCCAGACACTGGATTGGGAAGGTACTGTAGTTATGTTTATTGATATATATTTTATCAATATTATATATAATGATAATATCCCTGGCAAAATCGTGTAGCTTTTGCTCTGTATAAGTTTAGATATTTAAAAATTGTCCCTCTTTTTAAAAATATATTGAAATAT
This sequence comes from Nibea coibor, assembly GCA_023373845.1. Classification (NCBI taxonomy): domain Eukaryota; kingdom Metazoa; phylum Chordata; class Actinopteri; family Sciaenidae; genus Nibea; species Nibea coibor. Next base: position 12,060,096 of record CM041737.1, on the reverse strand, counting down.
ACTCTTCATGTCCACCACATTTTTTATATTTTTTATTGTAGATGTGCGTGGCACTCCGAATGCTACAGGCAGTCAAGGAGGGGGGTCCCTGAATGACCAGGAGGACCTGAGTGATCAGTCAGAAGGAGAGTCCTACTCTTATTCTGCTCCCAGTGGGGAGCCTCTGTCACGTGACACCAGCGAACCCCTGTTTGATGCTGACTTCCAGGTAGGTAAAGTCCTGAATGGCTGATATTATACCATCAGTAGTAGACTTTCTTTATCTTGTGCGAGGTAGAGCCAAAATGCTTTATTTTCTCTTCCATTCATTGCTGTCTTTTCTCTGTGACCTTCTTCTCCTCCCAGAGCTCCACTCCTGCAGCTCAGGAATCGCCAACCGGTGACACAGCTGACCTCTTGGGGTTGAACTCCGACCCCCAAGCTCCATCCATGTCTTCAACCTCCTCCTCTGCTCCTAATCAAGGAGTCCAGGGAGGAATGAAAGCTGCATCTAGCAACAGTGACCTCCTCAACGACCTGTTTGCACCCCCTGCTGCTCAGACAGGAGCAGCGCAGGAAGACTTGTTCTTCAGTGGGCCACCCAGTGGGGCGACACCAGACTCTAAACGTGAGAGATAAGACTTAATACGTGCTTGTTGCATTATTATAAAAATGCATTTGAATTAAGCTATCAACTCATATTAGAAGTAGGTGATGTATGGTGGCAGTATGAATGTGCTTCACTTTCAAAACTCCAGGGGCGCCACAGTCTTACAGCTTCTCACGGCTGATAAGCTGAGTTAGCTCTGACTAGCCACGGCTGTATTCCTACAAAAGGGAGCAGTGGTCTGTCACTTTCGTGTGTGTTCCTCCTGTGATCCTTATTTTTTTCTCCGTCGCTGTGTCTGTGTTGTAGCCATGGGCGACCTGTTTGACCCATTTGGGATTGGGTCTGGCTCTGGTGTTGGCTCCAGTGTGGGCTCATCTCGGCAGGCCTCTGGTCCCGACCTGTTTGGAGACTTGTTGGGTTCTGATAGTTCAGCCACCAGCGGGTTCAGTTCAGCTCACAGTAACCCCCCTCCTGCTTCCAACACAAGCCTTTTCAACCTCAGTAAGTACACCAGCTACTGTGACATTTCCAGTTTAGTTTTTGTGTTGATATTTGCTCCCAGCAGTGGCTGATGGTAACATGCAAAAGAAGCATAGCTAGTGTAACTTTGGATTTTTGTATCTTAACAGACAAGCTAGTGAATGATACCCCTAAGATGACATCATCAGCCAGCCAACCAGACCTGCTAGGCGGGTGGGACAGCTGGGCAGCTGGCAACACCACTAGCATGAACGCCACCACCAGCAAACCCAACTACACCAACACAGGTAGGTGGATGGACAATAAGTAAGGGTTTTTGTTGGCAATCCTAAACCGTGACTCCAAAAATCTAACTTGCATATTCTTCATTTGTCTGTAGCTTCTGGTGTGTCATCTATGTCCAAGGCCAAGTCTCAGACCTTTGATCCTTTTGCTGACCTAGGAAACCTGGGATCCAATTTACCAGGTAAGAGGCTGGATCTGATATGCAGTGTGCCTGCAATGGTGCACAGAGAAACTAAATGTATCTCAAATGACTGACTGTATCTAACTAACTAATACCATTCCCGGTGTTTTTTTGCAGGTTCATCTGCGCCTTCGTTTAACACAAAGGCTCCTTCCTCCTCTGCTAAGCCTCAAGCTCAGCCCTGGCAATCTGGAAGACCCACCTCAGCCCAGAACAAACCTTGGATGGCTGCATCAGGATCTGGGTCCGCACCCAAAGCACCTTCAGCATCTCAGCCCGCAGGCGCACAGTCTACCAAACCCAACTACAACCTCAACTTCTCCAGTGTCATTGGTGGGAGAGAGGAGAGAGGAGTTCGTGGGCCTGGATTTGGTAAGAGACACTGAGTAGAGGGGAAAGGTTTCTTACCCGCCTTAGAGATAATTTTTCTCTTTTAATTCCCACAGTTAACACACAAGTATAACTCAAATGTTTTTTCTTAACGAAGGCCCTAAGCCAAAGGTAAAGGAGGATGACTTTGAGGACCTGCTGTCGACTCAGGGTTTTGCCTCCAGGCCTGATAGGAAGGGACCAAGGACCATTGCTGAAATGAGGAGACAGGAGATCACAAAAGACATCGATCCACTAAAACTACAGGTAACTAACTGAACGCATGTGTGAAGGACAGGATACACACCAAAAAACAAATTCTTCAGTGGATAAAATGCATATAAAGTGCATTGACTTGTGACTAGATCATCACTAGTTTGATCTTATCAGAATAAATTTAGCAGGGCAAAGTGAAAGAGCAGCACTTCTCTTTGCCATCTGAGCCAGGTGGTTGTACTGGGCAGCTTCCAGGTGTTGATGTAACTGCGATTGTGAATAGAGTGTTCCTGAAAAAAAACATAAATGCGACTTTAAAAGTGCTGAATAAATCACCTCGCCTACTGACTTATTCAGCAGATGATTTTACTCGGGGGGAAAAAAATAATTCTTCTTAATGCTTAGATCAACACGATAAGGCACCTTTTGGCAGGTGATACCCAGAGCTGCGCCTCACAAAGTAGCCTATAATCACCTTGCCTAGGTAGTAAAAGTTTTTGTTTTGTCGTGCTGCAGATCTTGGACTGGATTGAAGGGAAGGAGCGAAACATCCGAGCACTCTTGTCAACTCTGAATACTGTGCTGTGGGAGGGCGAAACCCGCTGGAAAGCTGTAGGCATGGCCGACCTGGTGACACCTGACCAGGTGAAGAAGTACTACAGGAAGGCTGTGCTGATTGTCCATCCAGATAAGGTACAGCATAACATGCTGCTTAAGCATTTAGCCAGGTGCATTAAAAACATATATAAAAGTTATTTTAAGCATGATTGAAAGGTATTTCAACTCTCATCTTTACTGTTCTCTAGTAATTTGCATATGTATGGTCTCTCTTTCTCTGCAGGCAACAGGCAAGCCTTATGAACAATACGCTAAGATGATCTTCATGGAACTGAACGACGCCTGGTCAGAGTTCGAGAACCAGGGATCCAAAGCACTCTTCTAAAAGTCTGGTCAGGATCCCAGCTAGACCAGACCAGACATGACTGGACTGGATTTGGCCTAACCAAAATAAGGGTTAGACTGGGCCAGATTGGACAGGACTGAGCCCACATTGGGCCTTAGGGGGCGCAGAGCCTCTGAGAGGTGTCCTCTCTACCATTCCCTTCACTCCCTTCTTCCTTCTTTACTTTCTTCTGTTTCTACAGTCAAAGAAAAAGACAGTTCGCCTCATGTCTGGCTGTGGTGAAAGATTTCCTCACTGGTTCATAAAGAACCAGTTCAATAAACATTGTGATTAAATAAACATTAGTTCTTAAAACTCACTGCCTACCTGTACGACTGCCTGAGTGGTGCTGCAAACATCAGGAGGGAGGAATGGGTGACAATCACACGAAGAAGCGAAAGCGGAAAAGAAATCGGATAATACAAAGACATTTCAAATTACCGAGCTGATTATCGAGACAGAAATATAAAATGACCCGACTCTAATGAAACGCTGGCTGTGGCTGGTAAGTTTGTCATTTGTGCCTGGCACTTTTGCAAACAGCAATTAGTCATTTAGCTGACTGAAAAAAAAAAAGTGAATATGGCTTTACAATTCCAGCATGCCAGCCAATATGGACATTTACAAAACAGCATTTAAATGTTTGGTTTTTAAGCTTAGTTGCCTCAAAAAATAAGAATCGCTGATGAGTCTCAGAACATGCCAGCCACATACCAATGAACAAGAAAAAAAACTCTAATGCAGAAGCAGGATTTAACCCGCCCCGAGACCTTTGAAACAAGGTAGATCTGTTGGTGATGCCCATTGTTACTCTGAAGTGCTACTGCTGCACCTTTTGGGTACAACACTTGGGTTGGGTTTGCTCTTGAGCCGTTTCCTCTCCAGAAGACTATTGCCTGCTGAACACTACTAGTGCTGCTTCTGCCATCACAGTTACTGCTACATACACTCCTCAGATCGATGTTAAATCCTGCATCCTGAACTTCTGACAAAGAAGCTGAACTTGTTTTGGAGCCCCATATAAATACAAGCGGGCAGTCTGTTGTTTTTTTTTGAAGTGCTCTTTTAATTCCACCCACTCAGGCTATACCGTGTAGCTAAATGCATGCTCTCCCACACCAAACCTCAAAACAACAGGGCGGAGGGGGGTAAGGTGTTTTTATTACAAACCAGGGTAGTCCAAGCGGGTGGGCAGGCGGGCGGGGGGGTTGCTCTTTTGCTGAAGTGCTCTTTTTCTTGTAGCAGAAACAGAAAGAGTCTACCTGCCTGATTGCGCTGAGTCGGCAGATTTTCATGCCTTCCCTGCGCTCACACTGCTGAATGCTTTTTGAGCATCTCCATCCTCGTCGTCATTATTAACCCCTCTCTTTGTCTCTGTAAGCCCCACCCACCCCCAGTGCCCTGGTTTAGTGGAAATCCACCATCAGTGCATAGGAGGAGATCAAAAAGTGAAGGAATGAAAAGAGAATATGGTGATTTATTCTGCTCGCTCTTGGTTTTACTCATTTTTGTGGGGGGGGGGGGTCATTCTGAGCTTTTTTGTCAGTCATCACTTCAGTGTAAATATAGAAATGTTATCATTCATCAAGTGGCTTTCTTAACATGGACGGATTGATTTGTTACTAAGCTTCGTGCTTGACCGCGTGATTGATAGTATGGGCGTATGTGTGTGCAAGTCCATGTCTGTGTGTGTGTGTGTGTGTTTCTTTCTGAGGGACTTCAAGCTTTTTTGTCTGCAATCCTGATTTTGTCTTGCTTAATTTAATTCTTTCAGCCTTGCGCACACTGCTTCTGTCTTTGTGTTGTCTTTTCAAAAATCTTTCCAACTTTTTTTTTTGCTCTTTTTATTTCACATTTTACCTCATGGACCAATCAAATCACCTGTTTTCTTATTTATTATTACGTTTGAGGGAGGACTATGGGTTCTAATGACATGTATTCATGCATATTAATGGCACAAGATGAAAAATTTCAGATAATATATAAGTGGAATGTGCTGAGTGCAAGTTGGACAGTTGTCGGATGATCACAGTGAGTCTCTTTGTTGCTGTTTTCATTCCAAAGCATCTTATTATTATTATTATTATTATTACGAATGTGCTTTTACAAATATATATCCTCTTTGTTGTTAAGCGTATGTGTTTATCATTTGTCTGTTTAGTCTCTTCTTTTGTTGTTACCTTTGTTTCTTTTGTTCCCGTTTTGCATTTTGACATTTTGTTAAAATTCCAACACGAGGGGCCAGTAAACCTAAGTAACAAAAAAAAATAAAAACCGATGCTTGAAATTTAGTTGAAACTCTCTTTGACAGTATGATCATAGTATAAAGACGGAGGATTGCAAAACCACACATTGACAGTGTTTACTGTACCAAATTACATCATACTAATATGAATGTAGATTTCAGTGCAAAGACAAATAATTAAAAAGGAAACTTTTGAACTGCGTCGTTGTCTTTATTTGAAGACTCACAGTGGCTTTACATTCACCACCTGCTACTTTTTCAGTGGTAGAAGCCTCAGTTAGCTTTCGAATGTATTCCACTTTAATCATCTTCATGCACCATTTTGTTTGTGACCAGTGGGTGTTAATTATTTGTATAAATAGCAACTTTACTTCTAAATAGAGAGTATGGACAAATGGACGCTTCCACCAATTTTGACATAGGTTCGAAGTATCAAACATACCTCACAATATACTGAAAAAGAACAGACTTTTATATGTTTCTGCCTCTTAAAAAGATTTTTTTCCTTGCCACTGCATTGCAAATAATATTATGAAGAGTTCAGTATAAACCTGCTCTATGTAATGAGATTACTTTTTATCACGATTTGGCGCTATATAAATGAAATTGAATTACTGCAAGCAGTAGAATTTTCCACATTGTCAAACTGTCTGTTATGCACTTCTGTGTGTTTTTTCCTCTTAAGTTTTTTTTTCCAGTTTACTCTCATTCCTGTAGGCCAGTACAAGGTTACAGTTGTTAAACTAACCACACAACAAAGTATTTTAAGTTTACGTTGCATCTTTGAAAGCTAAGACACTATTGCCAGTGCAGAACTGAAAATGAACTCGAAAATGAAGCCAAAATATACAATATCTCTCCTCCTGTTTGTGTACTGTATGAGTGAAACAGTGCGTAGAAAGTTAGACAAGTACTCCTTTATCACGATGAGTTACAGCTTTATTTCAAAGGTGGATCCACATGACCAGATTACATTACACTTCCCCTCCAATGCACAGACTTTGAACACAAAACTGTAGCACATCATATGGTCTCTACAAAATGGATTAAAAAAGGAGAATGTGAGAAAAAGGAAAACGAAAGTCATCTCTCATCTCATCCTCTCAAACGCTGCCCAAACTCCAGTGACCATAAAAGCTACGTCTTAGCACTGGCGCTTATGGAGACAGAGGTGAGAAGTGGAAGACGAAATGAAGGCAAAGTGGGAAATTTGTAGACGTGTCTCTTTGAGAGTAAAATGGGTCTGGTGCACAAAATCTGTTATTTCAAAACGTGAATAAAACAGAACGTGTTGTCCCTTCCCACCCTTATGAACACAGACTCAAGTACAAACTATAGCAACATTCATCGATGCCACAGATTTCACATGTATTGAGTGTACGCAGCATGAAAAGAGATGTTCTGGAGAGATGAAAACATGCCAAGAAAATATCAGGCACTGCCATTTTTCTTGTTTTAGGAGTCTCCATCTCTCGAGCACTTCTGCTTCCAGTGCTAATGCAAATTCACTGTACGTGCTACTAGGGAGAAATACAAAAAAAAAAGTCACAATATGTTTGTTCCATTTATGCACACTTAATGACAACAGTGCCTTGAATGCAGCAGTTTGGGCATGTTGACATTTGGTTTTGACAGGAACAAGGGCCGGAAAGGCACTTCAAAGCGTGGATGTCCCTTCAATTTCCTGGTGGTTCTGTCGTAAGCCCTAAAAAATAAAAAATGTCAGCTGGTTGACTCCCTGTAAAGCTTTGAGTCCTCCAGATGACCAAAGGGAAATCTGAAAGAGACGAGACGGGGGGCCAGATTAGTGGTTGCTAGAAGTTATGTAAACCGAGTTAACAACATGGTCAGAGAGTGAAAAAAAACGGAATAACTTAGATTCAATCTATGTAATAAAAGACAGATTCAGTATTGAGAGAAACTTACAAAGACAAAGGGGTTTTTTCAAGCTGTGTGTTGTGTATCTAGCCTTCAATGGAGACCTCTGGAACAATGTGTCCATTCATTGATGCCTCCACTGACATCTCCACAGACTCCACTGTGAGCTGCATCTGACATGGCATGTCACACATTTCTTTCTTAGGCTCTTCTGACAGCACATCTAGACTTGTCTGCTTAGCAGCGCTATCCTGAAAAGGAAAGGAAGCAGAGGAGGTTAGGAGACAGAGTAGATGGTCACCAGTACCTCAGAGAAGAAAGAAGTGTCAAACTGTAATTAAACACAGATAGTTACTGTCTGTTTATAATGATAAAACTCTGACAGTAACTCACAATGACAATTTCCTCTGCAGGGGCAGGACTGGGCTCAGGCACAGGCTCAGGCTCAGGCTCGGGCTCAGCCTCTGGTTGGGGCTTGGGCACAGCCTGAGGCTCAGGGATGAGTTCGGGCTCAGCCTGAGGCACAGGGATGAGCTCGGGCTCAGCCTGAGGCTCAGGGATGGGCTCAGGCTCAGGCTCAACGGGCGTCACATCCAAAGATTCTGATTGGGTGTCGAGGTTGTCACTCATTTCCACAATTTCCTAAATATTGCAAGCAGAGAAAGGTCCCGCTTAAGATGAGCATAACATTTGTACAATGAACGTGGATTATGTGCAATACACATTCAAGAAGTGAAAAAGATTATCCTGGTCTTTGATGAAATGTATTAACAAATATTACAATGAATTAAGACTGAGTTAGCTCTGCAGCTAGAGAAGAATGCATCAGGCTTCGCTGTAACCTTCACACTGTTAAATGATATGTGTGTTTTATTAAGAAATCACAATAAAACACAATATCAATTAATTGCAGTGTATGCTGAAGAGCAATTATGTATAACAACAATAATAAAGACCTACAGTTGAAACCACTAGATTAAATTTAAGCTGAATGATACTGAAATGCAATATTGCTTTTTACACGTTGTACAGATGTACACAATGTAACGCAATGTAACGCGGTGTGTAGTGACAAATTCCTCGTGTGTAGCTCTCACCGCCTGAACAGCAGCAGACTCTGCAATGGCGTCCTCCACCACTGAGGCAGATTCTGTGACAACAAAGTCATCGACCAGGCTGTCAGCATTGTCCTGGGTGGCGGGAGCCTTTGGAGCGACACAGAGAACAAGATGAGAAAAAGATTCTCCACATATCAGCACGCAGATAGATTAGGTGAACGAGGGGAATTAATTACCATCATCCCAGGAGAAAATGAATATAAGAGTATCAAATTAAATACGAATAGAAATAGCTAATGACATAATGTGGTTTGAAGACTTATTAATAGTACAATCCATAGACTTCTAGTTTCAGGGTGACCTATATCTAGAATGCAATCTAACATGTGGGTTCAAATTATTCAAGAGTTACCTCTATGACTTCAGGTACAGGGACTGCTACCTCTTCTACCGGAGCCTCAGGGATGGTGACTGGCACCTGGGGAGACAGCAGATCCTGTCAGGTCATTATTTAGCAGGACACAGTCAGATGAGGCTTAAGTCAAATATCTACTTGTGAAATTTTTACTGTTTATACAGAAGAAAACCTGTTAATGAAAATCTGCTAAACAGTTAAAGTGGAGAAAATGTCTCTCTGTCTTTGATATTCATGAAAGCATTTACAGCAGCACCATTGAATGTTAAATGAATTATAGTAATAACAACTGTTCAAGCCACATGCTGCACACAGCAAACAACAGATCATCAAACACACAAACTACACAAAAGTCACATCTATGTGATTTTTTTTGTTCTTGGAAGGGAATTAGAAGAGTTTTTTTTTATTTTTTTTATGAGTGGTGCACCTCTGTCATCGTAACAGGCTCAGAAAGGACTTCAGGTGCCTCTTCTTCAGCCAGCACTTCTACTTCAGCGTCATCCTCTTCTGGGGCTGCAGGACTGACCATGGCTTCAGTCACCTGTTCTGGCTCAGGTACCTCTGTGACAGCTTCCTCCACTGGTTCCACCTCTGTTTCTGTAACCACCTCATCAGCAGCGGGTTCTGCTTCAGCACAAACTTGGTCACAAGTCTGTGCCTCTACCACTGGCTCTTCGGTAACTTCTGTGGCAGCCACTTCCACCTCAACCTCGACGGCTGGCTCTTCCTGTGCCAAGGTCTCAACCTCCACTTCAGTCTCTGGCTCGCAGACATCATGTGTCTGCACATGCAAAACCAACACGGCACACATTAAGAAACCATGCAACATGCGACATGGGAACAAATACGCAATGACTGATCCATATGAATCGTCCATCAACCAGGGGCCTTTCCTGGGCAAGCATATCATACAGACAAGAGTTTATACTAATACAACTATACTGTCAAACCACGCTCATTAGGAAGAGTCTCACCTGTTCAGTCTCTGTTGCTGCGATTGTAGTTTCTTCTGTCTGAATCTAGAGAATGAGAAATAAAAACACACTTAAGCTAATGAATACATTTCGCACACATCTATCTAGCTAGATGAAATCCACGAAACTGGACAGGACTTTGAGTTTCTTTTTTTCTCTCTGAAAACTTTTGGAGTAGCTGAGCCAAGCTGTGATCTGAGAACTGTTATATAAGAGAAAGACCTGAGGCAGTGTGGTTGTTATTTGTAAGGTGTGAAGCTTATGTCACAGAAACTTTCCCACTGAGAGAGTTGTCTTTTGTCTGGTTAATGCTTCTATAAACTTATGAGACATGGAAGTGGAAACTGTGAGTTACTCTGGTTGTGTGCGCTCTTTTGCAAAACTGTTTGGGTGGGACATGAGCAAAACCAGCACGCATACTGAAATGTGTTACTTTGAAGGCAGCTTGTTGTACTCAATGAATTTACTGCGCTATTCTTTATGTAAGGGCTTAGCTTCAATTAGTGTTTATCAGTGAGACTGATTACTTCAGCCTGAAAGATGCTATAGAAATGCAGCCCATTTACCATTTCTTCATTGTTTTTCTTTGACAGTTCTGAAATAAATACTAACAAGCAGTCTACTGTTGACCCCCCCTTCAAGAATTTAGCAAGTTATAGCAAAAACAAGCTCCTCAAAAATAAAAGCCGGTCTCACTTGAAAGGCGGCATGTTGACTTATGCCCCACTCATTCTCATTGACACCAGTGTAATCTGCCTCTGGCGTATACCACAAAGATATACTGCTGGAGCAAGCTGAGGTTAGGAGGCCTGAAAAGGGGATTTGTGTGTGTGTGTGTGTGTGTGTGTGTGTGTGTGTGTGTGTGTGTGTGTGTGTGAAAATGAAATGCAGGTTTGTTTTACCTCAGTCTCAGCCGGAGCCACCACTGGAGCCTCAGCTGGGGGTATGACCTATGAACAGAAATCCACCAGTCAGCAAAACAATCATACAGATATAAATCTACTGAATCTTATAAAATAGAGCGTAGATGCACAAAAATGTAATCTTAAATACATTAACAAGCATTTACAGGAAATTAAAACGCTTTGCCTCGTGCTGCGATTATGCTGTTCTTGTTTTTTTTTTCTTGTTAAAGGTCAGGCTTTATGAGGTGAACACACACCGGTCCTAAAAATGTGCCCAAAGCAAAAGTGATTTTCTGCTCAACTGTTTGTCAGCCAAACTGTAGTGCGATGGCCTCAAGCTGCTTTACCGTGAGAGTCTTAGCAGGTTTAATGTGTGGAAAAAAAGATATGATCTTAAATTTGCATTGATGGATTACAAACAACAGATGCAAATGATTGCCTATGTGAGTGGATTTATAGGTCAAGAAAAGAGGGAGGAAGATCATACATCCTCATAACAGCCAATTGCATAACGGGACACTGGTACACCCAATTCTCAACAATTTTTTTTTACAATCCAGCTCAAAGTTTGAAAACTTCAAATGATTCACCTTATTCGTCATTATCTTCGTTATCATGCCCTTACTCCAAACATCCACATAAACTCAGATACATTCCAACATTTGCTCCGTTAAAGTGCTAATGTTCTGTCTTTGACATGAAAATGCCTAAATAATGGCAGAAGTCACTCTTATTTTTCTGTAAGCCATAGCCATAGCTTCTGTAGCCTTTCCACTGATTTACTGGAACAGTTGGCAGCTAAGCTAAATGGCGAATGGAGGTGGCACCAACTGTGCATCCAAGCGTGTTGAGCCATAGGAAGCAGCACATAAATATTGTAAATGTTCATAGTCCAGCAGTAAATTATTTATACTGTCTTGTACCAGCTGTCTTGAATATAGGACAGATCTGGTGCATGAGGTGCATGACTGTTAGTCAAGAATGGGCCACATGTCCATTGGCAAAATCACATATTCTATCTACAGCATTTAGAAGAGAGTGAAACTCTTACAGAATATGGTTTAAGTGCTCGTGGTTGCACTCAAGTTTCGTGATCGCTACCTCTTTCTCTGTACTGTGTTAGTGTGCAGCGAGGAATCCTCTCTTCCTGGATTTTACCAGCTTTTGAACAAAAGCCAAGTGGATAAAAAAACACGTATGGGTAAATATATACTCCAGATATATAGCCTTGGGTGGGGTGGAGGGAGGGTGGTATAGGGGGAGAGCAAAGAGGGGGGAAGGGAAGGAGGGAGGTGGACTATAGGCCTTCCTTTGCTTGACAGGAAAACACACATCCACACACACACACACATGAAATATACACACCCCCTCCAGCCTTTCCCAGCACCAGAACACTGTGTACCAAACTGATCTGCACACAGATTATTCCTCATAATGTATAATTCTAACCAAATTGGCACTTAAACACACACTAATTTGGGCATTTTCAGAATCCCTGACAACCAATTAAGAGAAAACTACTTTGCAATCTTGCAAGTTTTTTTTTTGTCTTTGTCAAGCTTCTGGATCATGCAATCAATCCTTGGTATAAAAGGAAAGTTTGCAAGGCAAACAGCAAAACTGACAGCCTGAAAAGGAGCATTTTGACTGTTCTCTGTGCAAAAGTGGATGGTTCATCTAACAAAGCTCCACAGTGTTCCTGAAAGCAAACCCATAAAATTTGCCCGTAAATTTCTGGTGGGAGGGCGGCTGCATGTGCATGTGTACATGTGTGTGGAAGAAGGGTGGACACTGAGGGGAGGAACGTTGGGCGCCCTCACGTGCATTGCCACAAGCAGGGATGTTTCCCAACCAAGTCCGAAAACATTAAAAGAATCACTTCACACGTCCTTGTTGGCCACTTTTTTTCTCTCTCTGGCTCTCATGTCAAACGTGATAAAAGAAAACATGCTGACTAATCATTGGGAAGCATGCTGTAATTAACATTTTTATTAAACTGAAAGCAAATACCTCATGTCATCCCTTCACTAGGTATTTCTCACATACTTTAAAACAGTTGTGACAGCTGTCTGTAAGCTCCTCTTCATTGCCCTAAATACCAAAGGTTAAACTACACAACTACACACATGCACAGACACACAGCTCAATCACACCTTCCCCGGTCCCGTCTCTTCCGAATGATGAACGGGGACAGCACGTGCACACGGGCTCATGGTGGCTAAAAGGTTGCCATATTACAGTAGGAGAAGAGGGAGAGGACTGGAGAGGGGGCAGGCAGAGGAGGGGGAGAGGAGAGGAGAAGAACAAGTGGTGATGATGTGGAAGAATTAATTTACGAGGGAAGGGGGGGATGAGGGACCGAAGGGGGAAGGAGTGGATGACTACAGGAGCACAGAGGGAGCAAGCTGGTACAAAATGTACAGCCTTGAAAGATGCCACACCCACCATCACTTCAGGCTGCAGAAAAATGAAACACACTCAGCAGGTCTGGGTGGATTGGATGGTGGGTTTACACTCACCTGAGTCTCCGTAGTGACACCCAGAAGCGAAGGGGCCACCTCCTTTTTGCTCCAAAGCCAACTGAATACGAGCCCCATTTATACCTGTCCTGATCCTACCACCTATCTCAAGTGATGTCCAACTTTAGCCTGACGTGGTGCCACCGGCCAAACACTTTATTACAAGACTGTGGCTGCAAGAATACAAGCTGTCTGTCAGCAGCGTTTAATGAAGTCAAAACTGAGAAAAGCAAAAGGTTACTTGCACACTTTTTTAACCTGCTACTGTATGTGTGCGCATTTCCATCCAGCACTGACTACTGCACGAGGGTCCACGCACATTTATGAGCGTCTGAGCTAGATCTGACACATCTGCAAGCAGTGAAGGTCGGAGCAATGAAGAAGGAAGGCAAGAGGGGAGGAAAAGGGCGAGATGGGTGGTGTGGTGGGAGGGAAAGAGGGAGGAAGGGACAGTGAGCGGGGTGGGCTGCCACAACTATACAATGAAGGGCAGTCCATAACCTATACAAACCTCTTATTAGTCCTCCTCAGGGGGTAGGGCATAACACTTAGGGGTTAGAGGGTGCAACCAAAACGTCTAGTCTAACATATATGTGAACTGGACAGAATGAGACCCATCCTTGGGGAAGCATCATGCACCGGCGTGCACGCTAACACACACGTGAACATGTTCATGTGCACCATATGTGGTCATAGCTCAGTTACTGGGAGCAAAGACTACACATTTAGTGTGTGTGAGTTTAGGCACACAGATAGATGTATATGTGGTGTGCAGCTTGTGTGCCTGCAGTCTACCGGCTGAAACAGGACATTCTGTTCCCAAATGTGTGCATAATGGCTACATGACACAACAGAGTGAAATGTGTCATTTTTCAACTTGCCAATGAAAATGTGTGGAGTCAGAAGGCAAAACATTTCTTTAGTCACAACTTTGCAAAACAAATAGCCAAAAGTAAGACGGTTATTTAAATACTACAGGCACAAAGCGTTTTCATCCCATTCACTAACTTCATCAATGACATAGATTACTAAAATAGTTTATTAACCTACCAACCTGCTCTTACAATACAATAATCAAGTGAAAAACACTTCAGCCCAACACCTTGGTAATATCTGCATATATTTCAGCATCAAAAATAAAATTTCAACATGCTTAGCAGCGCAGACATGAGATGATAATGTATAATGATTGAGTCTTCCACTGGATCTCTCTCCTCCTTTTCACCTCTGTACTAAATGGAACAAGTTGTTCCTTCTGTGTCCCACCCCCAGCAATTCCACCTCCCTCCTTGCATAAGGACTCAGCCACAGCACATGCCATTTGACCATATACTATCTAAACCGGTCGTTCACAAAACCCAAATTTACCTTGATATATATACATCTATATATAGAAACTGCCTGTGAAAACAGTTTCTTTCCTGCAAACCATATATAAAATGAAAAATTGCTAGAGATATAACTAACCATGCCAAAAAAATATTTAGTTTTCTAGAAGATTAAAGATAACATTAGATAAGATAACATTAATAATCCTTACCTCAGTTAATGGTTCTGTTTCGGGAATGATAGGTTCAGCTTCCTGTACTACCTCAGCTTCAACTACAATGGGCTCTGCTGCCAGAGTCTCAATGACTGGTGCTTCTTCAGTGACCGGGACTGGGACTTCAACCTCGACTTCTGCTGGAGTCTGTTCCAGCACCACAGCTTCAGGTTCTGGTGCCTTTACCTCGACTGGGACGGGCTCTGCGACAGGTTCTTTCACAACTGGTTTTATTTCTACTTTGGGGGCCTCTACAATGGGGACAGCAATCGGAGTAGGCTTTGGGATCTTTTCTGGAGCTGGCGCTTGAGTTTTCTTTGGGGTTGCTGCAGGGGGCGCGCTCACTGCTATTGCAGGGCTCGCTTTGACTGGTGGGTTGGCTGCATGCTGCTCTTCGAGGGCTCTCCTCTGGGCCTGCTGCAAGGAGGAAAATACACAAAAAACATCTGGATTAATGATCGTCATTTTGTTAATACAGTGAGAGCCACTCATTCTGCTGCGGGAAATTATATTAGTTCCATGAAATTAGTTTACCCTCTTGAGTAGGTTTAGTGTGGCTTAAATAATTGAGACTTATATAAAGTAAACTGCTAAAGAATGAAGGTGGAATACAAGGGAATAGATGTAAATAGGAGTTTTGGGGATCTGAATGCTACTGATGTCCCCATTGTGTCTAGATACTGATGTTGTTGACAGTCTGGGGTTTGTTCTAGCACATTTCCCTCTGCAGGAATACCAGGCATGCCATCCCACCTAGATCTGACATGTTTTTCAGCTCTGGACAATACCCCCTCAGGCTTTAATGGCGGTTTTAGGAGCACAGACCACTGGTGGAGGGGGGGCAAAGCTAGTTAGATAATGGGAGCTAATTAGTTGAATCAGAGCAGTCCTGACAGGTCTGGTGAAGCGGGAATGGAAACCGTGCGAGTCAGCAGCATTGCTGGGTGCCCTGCGGGCCAGACAGTGGGCCTAATCACATCATAATCAGGTTATAATCAGGTTACAATCACTCCCTGAAAATGCTTTTGTTAGTCCGACAGCCAGTTCGGCATTCACAGTGCTAGACCAATGCTGTAAGCCAACGAGGCGGGTGTGTAAGTCCATGTGTCTATGCTCGTCCATCTAGCCACTGTCAAAACAACCGCTCCCTCATCGTTGGTCACAAATAGCCTTCTGTCTAGAAAGACAAACGTTACCACAGAGTAATATACATATAAAAATTTAATTAACTGAAGTTATTAATTGCGTTCCTCGTGTTGTATTAAGGAGGCCCAGGCAGCCTTGGCTTGGAGAGAAACTCTTTTTTATCAAAGTGTTGATACAGAAAGGCATGTGTGGCCAAGAGGGAGCACTCAGCTTGACCTCTTCAAGTGTCCTGCAGCTCCGTCCCTTCCTGTGCCCTGATATCTCTGAGAGAACTGGTGATAACATCAAGCTCTAAGTAACTTTAGGGGGGGCACTTTTTATCTCGGTTTCACTGGCAGATGCAGAGAGGCTCAGAGAGATTGTGCAGACTCCAATCTGGCAAAAATAAGGCAAGGCATTCCTTCAGTCAACACACTCCCAAATACAGTTGTGTGGTGCCGAGAGTGGAGGACTGGCCAGCCAGCCAGAGGCTTAAGGAGGAGGGGGGGTGGTGGTGTGAGGTGGATGAGGAAGAATGCCACAAACTCCATGCTGAGAAGTCTGCCAGGGCTGGAGGACTGGGCTTCAAGTTAGCCTTTAGTGGTGAAGCAAGTGATCTTTTTAAAGTTGAAATTAGATAATGGAGCTGCATTGAAGGAGTAATTATGATTGTAAAATAAGAAAAAACAGTGTTTGTTGTTGGAGTTTGTCTCTGCACTCTGGGAAACTGGAGCTTCTGTGTTACTTTCTCACATATTAAAGACCCCTCCCAATATCTGCCACACCCACTTCTTCTCTTTGGGCACTGAATGTTCAGAAATAAAATTTCTCTCCAGTAACCTAAGAGAAGTGGAGCAGGAGTCAAATATGCCAATCATCATGTAACTGATGCTGCTGCTGCTTCAGCACATTGAGCTGGTCTCATCCAGTATTTAACCATTTTATGCGGAGCGCACGTGGAATTAAGCCAAGATTTGTCTCATATACATAAAAGAAGAGGCAGGTATACGTTCATGTGTCGTGTTACTGAAATTGTATGATTCAAATAGCATCTACTTTTGGTCAATTTTCGGTACACCCTTCTATCTTTGCGGGGTTTTACGCACGATGCTTGGAGCGCTCCTCGGAGTTGAGTGCGTCACAAGAACAGACGCGTGAATGCGTGCAGAAAATAATGAATTTATTTGATGATACGTGCAAAACAAGCTATTTACATCAATATGATTTATTTTTAGGTACCAATAATTGCTAAGAATTAAGGGGGGAACATAGGTTTTGTCTTTTGGAAAAAGTTTAAGGGCGCACTGAGTTGAAATAACCATTACAATCACAAACTGTGTGAAATGAAATAAAGCAAAACAACAAAAAAAAGTAATTTCATCAACTTTGCCTGAGAGAAAGACATGGTGGCTGACTGGAGATCACATTCTAATGAAAGTAAAGATACTTTGGAAGATGATTATCGTGCGAGAATAAAAAAAAAACGAGTGGAGGAAAAAAAAAAGTGCGCCTGCTGCCACCACTTACCACTCTCCTCATGCGACGCTTGTTCTTCTTCCTCTTGCTGGGCATTTTGGTGTGTGCTGGTACGAACGAGACGGGCCGAAGAAATGAAAATGGAGAGCAGGGAGGCGGAGAGAGCAAACTGGATCTTTATAGAGCCCCCGGTCTTTTTGTTACCTTTGAACCGAACCTATAGGAGCACTGGGATGAAAGATGGGGGGCGTGGTGGAGAGACAGTCACACATACACATCCATCCTCCCCCCACACCTAACACACATGCACGTGCACGACAGCTCAGTGAGAAGATTGTATCAGAGTTGAGCTACCTATTGGCTGGATGGTGGGTTTATGTTATGCAACCACTCCATCAAAGCAGAGAGAGAGAGAGAGAGAGTACCACACCCCCTTTTCTGGATCGGTTGGAAATACTTGTGGACTGAAGCACATGGTGACAACTTTGCAAACACGCTAAAATATATATATTTTGCAACATACAGAACATAAAGCATGCTACCATGCAATTCAAACCATGAAAGTGTGCGCACAAACAGCCAGCCTTGCCTACAAAACAGTGTGTGCCTCTGTCAACTAGTTTGAATTCATTAAAATCATGAAGCCAGAGAATTGTTTTCATTGTGTGTGTGTGTGTGTGTGTGTGTGTGTGTGTGAGTGTATGTGTGTGTGAGTGTCATCAAGGGAATAAAGGGAATGAAAACATGCACACATGTTTACCCTCCCTCCCCACCTCACCCCTGCACTGCATCTGTTGTGAGCACCCATTGTCTTTGACTCCTCGGGTACAGCCACGATCATGCATAATCCCAGAAGAGAGGATGCATTATTGTGCCATTTGTTGTCCTACTTGTGTATGGAAACACTGAACTTTCATAAGCATGTTTCTATACTTAGGTTGTGCAGTGAAGGGTTAGGTTTTTTTTGGGGGAGGGGTTTTTGTGTTTGGGTTTTTGTGCATGGCAGTTGCCCCTGAAGGCTTACGGCTTGATTTACTACTCACCAGTGTGACTGTAGATGGATTACATGCATACAGTGTCACTAGCACGTCCACTTGCATGTTGAACTGGTGATCTTTCCATTCCAGTCCCTGTTGCTCAAGAAGTGTCACGTTGGTCAGACATGAGTTTAAGTTTTTTCTATTTCTGGCCTCTAAATAGAATTTTCTTTTAAAACTATGAAGTTATTTGAAAATGAAAATACAGAATAGTCACTGTAGTCACTGTAAAACAAAAACTCCAGCATAACATGCAGCTGCTGCTGGAACTGAACCACTGTCACCATCACCTTTCATTTACTGTCATCACTGTAAGTTACCAGAGAGCAAATCTTAAAACGATGTAAAATTATAAAGTTTGCAGCCAAACTCAGCCATGTAGAAAGAGCTGAAGAGTGACACAGATGAAATGTGTTCACTTAAATCTGATCCCATAAACAGCTGTATTCATGTAACTCATGACTTGTAGCTGTACGTTGTGAGCTCGGTGCTAATATTTTCACATGCTTACAGTTATCATGCTATGTTGAATTAAAGTGGGTGGACAAGTGGGAAATTGTGACCTGTTTTTGACCGGGTCAGAAGAAGTTCATTTCTTTTTGTGTGTGTGTGTGTGTGTGTGTGTGTGTGTGTGTGTGTGTGAGCGATTTAAGGTGTATTTGCACAGTATGTGTCTGTGTTTGAGGATGCTTCAATTACAGAATAACAGTCACTGATGTGTCACTGTCACACAGAGGCCACGTGTTCTAAATGTCTCTCTTTGATTTACAGTCTGAATTTTGCAGTCGTATGCAGATTTTACGTAACAAATCTTATCACATACTTGCTCACTTGCTGCTGAGATGTGATTCTGTCCAAGAGTAATTATCAAAAAACTGTGAACAGCTGGTGCTGTGGGATGTGAAGCATTAATCCTATTAGCTTGTGTTATATTGAGATAAGCTCAGGTGTAGACCACTGATTCCTGTGATGCTTTAACAAGGTTATTAAATGTCATTCTATCTTTCTTTGATATGACTTCATGTGCGTCTTCCAAACAGCAGAACAACCAGTTTACTCAGTTAGGTAGGTATTACTTCCTGAGGACAGATTTATCACGCTTGGGGTCACAGGAATTTAAATAATTATTGTGTAGGATTTTAATTCTATGGCAACAAAAACATATTTTTTATTTTTAGAACATATATTTATATTACGTTCAGCCTCTAAGCCTTATACACATGACCTTTAAGTTTTACTATTTGTGGCCTCAAAGAATTATCTATAAACTTTGAAAAATGCAGTAACTTACTGTAAAAAGGCAGACAAATATCATTCTGACTTCCTCATTACATCAGACTTTTGTTTGAGTTGTCATGAAGTGATCGTCATATGCATCAAGTATTCGAACCATCTACATTACTGTTTGCATTGTGTGTAGCTTCACCACCACACCCATTTATGGCTCAGCAGTGTGGAATTTCTTGATTGGCCACTGATCTTCCGATTTAATCGATTGGGTCTGTGCTAAAGCGATTTTAATGCTGACATGAGAAAGTTAGATATCCCGTTTATCATTTATTTCTGAGTTAGGATCCTGTCCTGGCTGCTTAAACACATTCAGGAATATCTCCACACGTTATTAATGTATATTACTGTACTGTATTTTATGTTTTTAAAAAAAGGAAAGTCTAAGTTTAAGTTTTCTAACTCTGTTAAGAGCTTTTCTATTTTAAAAAGGTTTAATTGAGCTAACGCTCCCTGCCTCTCGTCCAAGGTCAGCTGCGATAGGCTCCAGCCCCACCATGACCCTGATGAGGATACGCAGCTACAGATAATGGATGGATGGATGAACTAAAGTTCAAAGAGGTATATTTTTACAGCGCTGGGTTCAGTTCCAACTTCAAGACTTGGTTCATCAGTTCATTAACCTTTCTCTACTTTGAGCATTAGCGTACCAGCGTGGGTTAAGCAGGTTTGTCAGGTCATGTAGCTGAAGGGTTACTTGTGCTGCCAATTCACACAAATGTATCACAGGAAAAAAGTTTACACTTTACTACAGGTTACTCTCAGACAGCGACCCTAATCATAAATACAAAGAAAGTGGCGTCACTGTAGTGAAACTGAGCTGATTGTGTCTAGAAGCGTGATCCACTGGTGCCAGAATCAAACACCATCAAGGATCCAATCTTATCTGGGGTGATGGAGACCTGGCAAATGACACACCTTCCCTCTCTCTCTTGCCTGCAGCTTGTTTATTTTCACTATTTAATTTCACTAGTAAAAAAGAAAAACAAGGCACACCCAGCTCGTAAAGATGTACATGCATGCATTGTTTACAAAGCAAACATTGTAGTCATGCCTAACACAAGTCTGACCCCAACTCTTCCATACAATGATGTGGACAGTCAGGTCCTGGATAATGGGGTTTGAATAACACATGGAATTTGCCTGCATTCCCGTAGATGTTAGACAGGTTGGTGTGAATCATTGCACAACGCGGCCTGTTCACTTGTGAGTGCGAAAAATGCATAATATGCATAAATAATTCAACCATAAAACAACAGCTGGTGGAATTAGAAGGGGAAAAAATGCATATCAAAATTCCTTCAATACTTTTAATGTGTTTTTTCCATAAATGTGTGTGTCCACTTTGGGTTAGTATCCAAAAGGAATAACCCCGAGGCCTCTCAGTGTTTTTCCTGAAGACTGCAGGCAACACACACATCAGCTGGTCAGAGGAGAATCAAGATCTTTAAATAGATGCATGATGTTTACCTGCTGAACTGGGTTATCACTCACACACACACCGGAATGTTGTTAGTCAACAAACACCGGCTCCATAGTTACCACCCCTGTGTGTCCCAATGCAAACACAAGACAAACACTCCTTAAACAATTATATTTATGTTTGGGGGCTTTCAGACTTGTTGCTGTCCAGAAATGTATTACTATTAGGTACAAAATATTTACAGATATTTCACAGAAACACACAGATTGATATTTTATTTCAAATGATATTTCTTCTAAATGACATATTTAAAAAGATGCTTTCAAAATAGAACACAATCTGGGAAAAGAGTACCTCTGTGTTTTTGCTCACCAGTGATACAGATGGTCAATTTTATTTGGCCTCCTCACTAATATTTAGTTTCTGTTTATTTACATCCTCAAGTATTATTTTTGGAGAAGACTTTATAGTGGCTCAAAGCACTGTGAGATTAAGTAAATAAAATTAGCCAACAAGTACTTTAGGGGGAAGTAGAGACATTAACTTCACTACTTCGAGTTTTTTCCATGTGTGGAATTTCACCATGCCAAAGATAAGCAGGCATACTGTAAGTATTAAAACAGTTTCCCCTCTGTAAAGTTCTCTAAATCTGTTGTGAGGATATTAAGGAAGTTGGACAGTGAAGCTGTGCGTGCTTGGACTGTGAAGACTTAAAGGTTTTTTAGCAGTGCTGTAGTCAAGATCATTCAAACTGAGGCAAAGTCATGAACCAGACCAGTGAACCAATGAACCAGTGTTTTGAGTTTGAGACCAAATGTATCATGAAATGTATTAACATGTCAGACACGGTTAGTTCATTCAACCAACCATTCACCCAAATCTGAAAACTAGTTCTTTGCTGTGGTCATAATTAATGTATTAAAGTTAATATTTCCAGAGTCGTTTATGGTAATTTGCTACTTAGATTCTTATAAACAGAATAAAGAAAGTGTAAAAGCTGGATCTTGTCTCCACACATCTGTGTTCTGAAATCTAATCAAATTAAAAACAATAAAAGATATGACCATGAAGCAGTAAAAACAGGATAAATGAATGAAGGGGGACATCCGCGTGGCACCTTTCACACCAGAAAATATTCAGACCAATAGCCACCGAAATCAAAACCTCCTGCTCCTCTTCTACTGTTACACATTGTGCTTTTGTTCCTCTGGCTTCCCCCTTCTCTCTCTGGCTCTGTTTATACTAATTTACTCCACTCCCTCTCACTCTGTGTTGCACTCTCGTTGTGTGTCACATTCACTCTGTCGGCCATGTAAGAAATATAATAAAGTAAGAATTTAGTTCAGTCTCTACACTTACAGGACGTGTGTTGACCCTGTGTACCTCTGAACACTGCCCAAAATAGGAATTGTTTTTTCTTTCCTTTCCAAGGTTCTGAATTTCATTCATGCTACGTGTGCCCGAGTGAAGGAGACAAATCTCCAAAGTGTGTGGTCACAATAAAGTTAAGTATTGCTATGGGATAATGGGAAATGTAGATATTCTGTTCATAATTTACACTTTTATATTTCTCTTTGCAGGATTTGCTACTGTATGGTCAAACTCACTGTGCTCTGGAATACAATTTCAAATATTCTTCTGTGGGTTTGAATAATGCATGACCTATTTGCTCTTGTATTAATGGCCCACATGTGGGCAGTTTAAGAGGTCAGTGTGTGTCTACTAAGCTACAAAGAAATCTGTTCATTAGTGTTTAAGAAATCCTGCTGGCAAACAGATGAACAAGCCAACAGAGCTTGAAACAAACAGAGGGAAACCAGTTGCGCTCAAGTGCGGATGAAAGGTTTTGTAAATTGCTTTATTAAGAAAACAAAAGAGATAGTCTGAACTCTGATGAGTTTGAGTTTGAATACTGCTTGTCTTATTGGAAGAGACATGTGGGATCCTGGAATAGATTTAGAGGGAGAAAACCCCCCGAGGGCTGCACAGACAGAGACGAGCACAGATAATATAAAAAGGAATGGATGGGATGCTTTTACGTCTGTGCATGTCGGTCAAAGACAAGAGTGTGAGAGCAAGGGCTGCTAAAGGAATGCAAAGGGAAAGTGTTTGTATATGTAAGTCTGTTGTCCGCTGAAGGATAGCTGAGCACAGTTGCTTTTATTACCAGGATGACCCATCTCTCTCCTTCTCTTCCTCCCTTTATCCCCCCTCCCCTTATCCTGCTCCCCTGCTGCTTTGTGATATGAATACACACTGGATAGTCCCTGGCATTACATTATCTGATGACACTCTCAGTGAGTATTTCCCTGCCCTGCTATCTTTGTCTGGACTTCATCACCACTGTGACTCTGCATTAACGCACTGCCTGTGCTTGTGCTTGTGTGCTAGTTTGTTGGTCAGTGTGCGTCCTCAGCTGTGCAAAGTCCCAGGAAAAATCAGTGGCACCATTCGGATTATGCAGTGTGTATATGCATATGATCTTGTGTGCACATCATGCCTGTCTGTGTGTGTGGGTGGGCTGTTGGTGGTATTCAGGAAAGTCAGGGGTCACAAGAGTTGGTGGGAGTTGGTGGCTCGAGAGGGAAACTGGTTTATCACCAAGATGGTTTGTACATAGACACAGCCAGAGAGTCCAGTGAGGGTGCTTTCATCCGAATAGTACAGGAGGTTGATGGATTGATGACTGGAGGTGCAGCTCTTGGAGTTAAGTGGAGCAGCAAGGACTCAGCTTGGAGGGGAACCGGTGCTGTTTGTCTGGGTGTCTGACGTGTTTCCCATCTCCAGCTCCTTGCGCTGCCTCTTGTCAGACAGTAAGACTGTGATCCACCTGCTGGTGGAGAGCTTGCCATGCAGCAGAACTGGAGTGATGGTGTTAATGTCCACAGAGTCCAGATGCTGGAGGATGAAGTGGGTTATGCTGATGGTATCGTCTACAAAGGACAGACAGAGTCTGGTCAGAGTCAGGGAGTGTGTCTTCTCAATTTGTCAGTTCTTTCAAATTGCCAAGTGAGGGTCGAGGGTTTTGGGTTTGTAGTTGGTTGTCCTGTCCCTGCCCCCTCTCCTGAACGCTTCCTTTCCCAACCCTAGCTGTCTGAGCTTAGGGTTTGTCATTGTTATTATTAACTCACCCTGGTGCATTTTGGTATACAGCAGTCCTCCTGACAGCCTCTGTCGGCTGCTCATCCAGACCATTGGTAAGAAAACTCTTGGTCTCCAGAACAGTCTCAAGACCACTTTTTACAGGTAGAGAAAGTCCATTGTTCCCATTGTTTCAATCTCACACAAAGAAGATTTGTATCTACAGACTGG
Source organism: Nibea coibor (assembly GCA_023373845.1). Lineage (NCBI taxonomy): Eukaryota > Metazoa > Chordata > Actinopteri > Sciaenidae > Nibea > Nibea coibor. The sequence goes on along the minus strand of CM041737.1, from coordinate 12,035,833 downwards.
TCAACACCACAACTGCAGGGTTATGTATTTATTAACACCATGACAGTGATTAAGTGTGATCACACATGAGAGGCAGGAGGAGAAGGTGTGCCTGTCTTTGGAGGAAATGTCAGTCAAATCTTCTTTAATAAAATGTGGATATACCTAAAGCACATGTACTGGATATACATAAACCGAGAACGACTCCCAAAGTTGTAACGTATTGGGCCACAAGATGGTGCTAATGAGAAAGCAAGTGAAGACATGTAGACTTGCAGAGATCAAACGACATGCATTTTATTCAGAAAGACGGCAAATTAGTCAGTGAGCAGTCAGTGATAATGAAGCAAATTAAAAATAAATGTTTTACAAACAGGTGAGTGATTACCAGCTCTGCTGATTCACATGAGCTCTGTACTTCCTCCACTCCTTTAAACCTATATTACTTACTTGCGCCATCAACTGTGTGAATCATACTTTCCCACCAATAACCTTTGGCACATTACTAAAGTCAATACTTTTTTGGTACCAAATCTAAATTTACCAAATCTCCATATAAGGGCTGTTTGTCCTGTGTATATGTGCCAGACTACTGAAATAACCAAGCTTTTATATGACTCATAAACAAATAGTGGAACCCGTAATCATTGGTGGACATACTTTTACTTGTTCAAATAGCTAGTGACTGATGTCAGTGTTAGACTGCCTGGGAAAGTGCATTTTGGAAAATGATTATTCTTTCCTTTTTAAAAATCTACTTTTGACTTGCCTTTGAGTACAAACTGCCTAATAATAATAACAACAACAACAACAACAATAATAATAAATAAAGATATGGACATGCCTCTGTGTGCCTCTGTCTACACACTTGTACTGCCCTCTAGTGTTTCATTTGAAATATAAATCATACTCTTCAAAATATAAAATCATACTGTAAGTGTTTGTCTGTGTGGGAAAATAAACAAAAGGGACGAAGATATGAAAATCTACTGAGAAAAAACAGAGGTCAGTGTGTATTAGCAGACCACAGCAAAGGTTTTCCATTCATGGGTTACTGCTGTGGAAGCTCTGCCGTAAACACACCTCTTCATAATTTGATTTAGGATGTTGAGACCCATTGTGCTTCACTCACTCACAGTTTAGTATCGTGAATCAGGAGACGTCATAAAATTACACTCTAAAACGTGCACAGGAACAAAGATATTCTGGGATTATAATACACACATCCACATATATATATACCCCCCGCACTGTGTAAGTGATAGTACACAGCTCAGTAAAGATATGTATAAGAAGAGAGGCAGGCAGACAGGCAGACGACACCGCATCCAGCTGCCTTAAAACAGAGTGAATTCACATGTTCAAGCCCTCTTGTATATAGTATTACAGATCATGTGTGGACGTCTAGGACACATGTTTAGGACCATGTGTGGCTACATGTCAGCCTGTCTTCATCCTACTACTACTGGAACATGCCAGAAATAGAAGACAGAAGTTCTGAATGGATTTCCAAAGTTAGATGCTAGTCACTTTTAGCAATACTAAAAAAAAAAGAGACAAGAGATGAGTTAATCCCAACCAACACGTGTGAGAGAGGAATAAAATGTCCAATGTTTCAGTGAAGTTAAGTAAGAAAAATGGTTTGCTTTAGTATATTTGTGATGTTTGAATGCCCACCGACTACAGGGGCATCCATTGTAACATTTAGAAGTTTAAAACCATAGGTTAAAAAACATGAGCATGTAAGTTTACCTCTGACATTTTAGCTGACCTGCTATTCTTTGTGTGCTGTTCTTATGGTGGCGTTCTTGTAATTGTATGCTCATAATGGTTTCCTAAATCTCATTTATTCTTACTCTGTTGAATAAATCAAAGACAATATTGGAGTGACTTTCTTTCTTTATTAATCTCTCACTGGAGTCTCCTCCACAATATGCACATATGATAATATCATCAATACCTTATGTGTACATAACATCAACATCTTATGTATACAAAGGAATCTGGTATAAAATACACAGACAGAAAGGTAAATGTCTATATTTAGTCTATCTTCCTAATTTAGAACGGCAGAATTTGGGTGTTATTACAGTCATGTCTTTGGAGTGTTTTATTGTTTTATTCAGATCTGTTAGTAGACCAGCTACTATATATACCATAAACATTTTGCCCTGAGATTTAATTAATTCATTTGTGCTATTTGCTTATTTACACATTTATTCTACAGTATTGCCATTTTTTAATCAAACCTTTACATAAAAGTCCCCAGAGATCTTACAAAAAGCTATGGTCTTGGTTTCAGAGCAGGCTGGTTCAACAGTTTCTCATCAGTAGTTTATATATTTGCATCATTTGACTGTAGACTGTAGATGCAGCGATAGAGCACACATCTGAGCTGAAAATATATTTTTCAGCTGTCTCTTTCTGAACGTTTCTTGATTTGAATGCAACATGAATACATCATGCAGTGACTGAAATCAACTGCTAAATGTAAAATCATGTTTTCACATAACTTGTATCTCTGCTTTTGTCTCAAGGCTGCTACTTATTTCAATATCCTATATTGGATTACATATTGCACATAATTATAAAATACAATTAATATATAAATAAACAGTATTTATCATGCTGCTGTGCCATCATCAACAGTTACTAATCTGGAACCCTGGATTATGGCACTACCTTTGCAGCTTATCCACATAATGTACCAGGTTTTGTGAAGATACAATACATTGGAGAAAAAACATTAAATGGAAAATCTGTGCTGGCACTGATACAAAAATAGCAATCACTCCTCATGATTAAGGAGACAAAACAAAGTGCTCTAAAAATGGCCACATGGTGGCACCATTAGATTTACATTCAGGTGTGAATTTATAATTAATTTCATGCCCTTTGAAGTGGCTATCCTGATGGTGATGAGCCACACGCAAACAAACAAGACCACCTTTGTTGGAGATAACAACAGCAAGCAAAGATCCCATTTAAACAATCATCATACGTGGTAATACAATTATTATGGGTACTTAAATGTTTAGTGGCTCAAAGAATGCACTATATGCCTTTGTTGCTTTAAACCTGGGAGCATCTCTGCAGCTTCAATCCCCTCTGTCCCGACACCACATTCATTACCACAATAAAAAAAAAAAAAACCCTCAAAATTAAAAGAATTTTTAAAACATTAAAAACTTCAGGGCCAGCTCAATTAAGTCCACAAGTCAGACTGTCCATAACCTCAACACAAGCACAGTGTAATGGTCCTGGCTTATTGCTGTGACTGTGCTTGTGGTTGAACCGTGTCTGTGTGAGGTGGGGTTGTGATGGGACCCACAGGAGTGTTAAATTCTGTGTAAGAAGGGGGAAGATCATCAGGCTTCAATCCCAGCTGAAACAGACAGAAAGAAACACAAAGTTAAACACACACTGATGGGTTAGGTATGTTGCTGTTGTTGTTGTTTTGTTTTAGAATTACCTCATTATAGGAAGGTGGAGGCCCACAGTACCCAGCCATGCTATATCGTGGTGGTGATTGGAGCTCCTGGCTGTATCGAGGCGCCCTGAGGTGGTCTTCACCGTCCCGTTGTGACCTGCTTCCAGGAAAGGGGATGAAATATATCGAATGAGCGTGGCCGTCCTGCTCACTGCGTCTCCATGCCTCCCTCTCTATCTGCTCCTCTCTGAGGCGACTGCATGCCCTGCAGAAGGTTGTGCAGAACATGATGGAGAGGCCAAAGCCCAGGATGCTCAGGAAAATCCTTGAAGAGGAACAGGAAGAGGAGACGGGTGAGGTGAGGGTGATTCTCACACTTTGTAACATTGTGCTCTAGCTACAAACTTTATCACACTAAGTCACACACCAGAACTGAAATATTCCACTTATTTTGGTGAAACTGGACTATATTTATGGAGAAAATGTTTTTTACTTTCCCACTGACATCCAGTTTCCTGATGGACAGTGAAGTAAACTACTGCAAACTATAGCTGCAGGTAATATCAGCTCAGTTTGTTTGCCAGGCTACCCGGACTGTGAGCACTCAGAGCACTGGTAGAGTGTTAGTATTTGTACCACCGGGAAGAGGTTTTCAGACCCAGGCCATGGGGAAATGCTATGACGAGGAGCAGAGCCAGTGTTGTGCCAGAACCGGAGCAGGGCAAATGGGCAATGTAAAATGACATAATAACAGATGTGAAGAGACTAAAGAAGATGATGAAGGATGCTGAGGAGGGGAAAAAAAGAGAGTAACTGAGCAAGAAGCCACCAGACAAGAGTAAATTTTAGGACTAACTAACAGTACTCTGTTTTCTGTTTTCATCCTTTTAGGATCCTAGCTGGGCTTCTTGCTGATAGAGCAGTAAGTAATGTTAGCTGGCTGCTTCTTGTGTTGCTACATTTGATTAATGTTTGGCTCTTAGAGAAGTTGTAGCCATGCTAGCTTTTGACCCTAAGTAGTGTACAACTACCCGTATTTACAACACTTGTATTGGACTCTAGGGGTGCTAAATCGCAAAGATACAAATTCAAACGAAATGTTACTTCAAAAGCTTGAAACACGTACTTGTTTTATTGATACTACTTTGTTAATTTTATCGGGAGTGCTTATATTATTTGAAATTATAACTTGTTTCTGGGGTCCGCTGCAGAAAATGGCACATTACTTATGTATGTGGGATCTTGGAGACCTTAGCTGTAAAACATTGTGGATTATTAGAGATATTTATATTTTCTGTACTATATCTCTGATTGGTGTTGACAGTACTCAATACCACCCCCAAATCTCAAATGCATGATTGGTTGAATTTCTGTTATTGGAGTTTGATTACAGTTTGTTCAGAGGCATGGTTTAGACTGAATAAACTAAGTGACCCCAATCATTAATAACATCACTATATGTAGGATAACACATAATATTCATATTTAGCCCATATCACATATAAAACATGAAACTGACTTATTTTGTTTTTTTTAATTTACATCTTTTGTTACCTTTGTTGATAGTGTAAACTTTGAATGGATGTGTGGTAATGCCAAAGTCCATGAAACAGAAAGGCTCAAGTAATTACTAAAGAAATGTATAAATGAAATGAATATATATAAAATAAATAGAAATGTGTCTCACTCCATAATGGGAATGCTGTCCATTGATATCCTTGGAACTGTGACGACAATCTCTTAAAATGGTTAAAAATGGACGTGCAGTCAGAAACCAGAGTGTGAACCTAAAGAGGAAGCAGGCAAAACTTGTACATTAATTTTATCATCAATTACATACTTTTCTACTATTCACTGAAAAACATTTTATCCTCTCTGCAGCTGCTTAACGTCTAGCTAGAGTCCAACCTGTTTTCTTTTCTCTGATCTCTTCCAAGAAAATATACTTTGAACTTAAGACCCATAAATCTTTTGTCCAAGAGGCCATGATCCAAGAGTATTTTATTGTACACCGCTTACAGGTACAGCAATCTATACTGTGGCGTCACATGGTTTACAGTCATTCATTCTGTCTTCACTGTTTGGTGTTATTCGTTCCACGATAAACCTCTTAGGTGATTATGTTGCGATAGTAGGTCATCGGTACTAAAGCCTGACTCAGCACTGTATAAGATGTAGTCTAAATATAATTTAAAATAAAACTCAAAGTACAAAGAACAATAAGACACGATCTCTGATTTTTGAGTTTGTTGGATAAAATGGACTGAAAAGATTCTCCCGCCGCTGAAACTAGATAAACTGTTTCAGAACCCACTGAATTACCGAAGAAATGCTTTGTCACAAAGGTGAGAGCAGAATTATTCTTTGTTCATGAAAAATTGATCTTTTAGAGATGCATTGTTTTCACAGGACAATGACAAAATTATCAAGTTCAATTTGCTTGAATCACAATTAAATCACTGCTTTTGTCATCTACACCTCAAAAAGTGTTCGACATGCAGTTTTTACATGTCCCTTCACAAGTCAGACCTTGAGACTAAAAGTGTGTTTGCTTCATGTACCACAAACCGAGAGTATAACCAAGTAACACTGCTTTAATTTCCTGCCTTATAATTACAAGTTTATATCATAAAGTTAGATTAATATTTGCTAATTTTCTTTTTTTTTCCACCTTTGACCACCTCGACTCTTCCGTGGACCAAGTCCATATTTTAAAAAGGTCTAATGTCACCACTTTTTATATACTAAATAGATTATTAAACAAAACCAGATGAACCAAAGGCCACAAAAATCACATGAGAAGTAGGTGAGGTTGCGATTCACCATGATCAGTGAGCACACACTGGCACAGAGGCCAGGTCTGTAAATACTGACTAAACAAACAGCTCCTTTGGAGATCCTTCACCATGACATTCAATTTGACAGAGTTTCAGTAACTGAGTACAAAGTTTCATAAATAAAGCAGAAAGAACAACTTTAGACTCTTACCTCCAATCCAGAAACGTCTCTCCTCAGGTGTATGACCGCGAAGGGAAAAAACTCAGTGGAGCAGAGTGCAGTTTATAATGTGGGTGTGCTGATGAGGGGGTGGTGTGTGTGTGTGTGTGTGTGTGTGTGTGTGTGTGTGTGTGTGTGTGTGTGTGTGTGTGTGTGTACCTGCGCATAAGTAAGTGCAAATCCCAGCATGTATATCAGCCACTGAAACACCATTAGAAATTGAAGTATTCTTTGTTATGTTAAGTTTATCTTTAAGTGTTATGTGTATGAATATTATGCTCACATATATTTTTTTTGGGGACAGTGTGTTTTATTAGTTTGTGCAAAGGTCCATCAGAAGAATTTATGACAACATTAGAAGATTTAAAGTAACAGCTACCTTTCTCCACACCTTTCTTTCGCCTCAGCTGAGAGGTAATCACCTCAGAAACAAGACAGGCGGAAGAAGAGCAGTGAAATGAGCTTTTCAAGACTAAAGACCAAAACAGGCAATCTTGATCTGTGTGAGAGAAGTAAGACTACAAGCCTGTTTCTCAAGTCAAGAGCACCTTTAATGAGGTTCCTGTTTACATGAGCGTAGAGTCAATACTGGTGCTCCGACAGGTGAAGACAGCTTTTATCTCAGACAGCTACTGAAGCACTTTGTCCCTGAAATCCTGCAGAGGAAGAGTTTTGATGAGCCAGATTGTAGAATGTCACGTCAACTCTTTCTTTAATTCAATGTTTTTCACAGTGGCTTTGCCGTTATAGACTAGGCCAGTTTGGGACAAAAAGCAATTGTCACAATTTATGTTTTAATCCTAAGCATGAGTCAAGCTTCCTGCATCCTACAATTACCACAATGCAAGTGACACACTTACAACACACCACCTATTTGTCTTCAAACCAAAGCTGATAACCCCTGATGACACCTCCGGAGCACAAGGATACATTATGCAACTATTGTTACAGGCTGAATAGCACTCCTCTTGACAATAAAGTGATTTATATTTAAAAATCAGTGCTACACCTTTAATGACAAATACTCCCTTTAGTTGGTTTTACACTGTGTGTGTGTGTGCTTGTGTGACAGAAAACAGGTGGACCAGGTGACTGTAAAATCACCCCACAATGCAGGAAATGTAATCTTTACTGCTGGCAGTGTACGACCTGCTGTTCAATGGAGTGCAAAGGTACAAAGGTTTCCTTCATATAACTCCCCTGCCCTACAAATGGAAGGATTATCAATATTATTATGATACAAATAATAAAACAAAAACAAAAATAGAAATACAAATGCAAATTTAGTCAAATTAACTTTATTTAAAAAAAAAAACACAGTATTGTGCTTACTAAATAACAGAATTGGTCCGAATCCTCTCGGGAAGAAAATGGATTTTACAGTAGCATAAAACAATTCTGCATCTGTAACAATACATTCCTCATAGGGCACATCCTCATCCGTATGAGAAGAAGGGCCAGTGGTATCACAATTTATAGTCATGTTCCCGATATTGGAAACTCCAAATAGTGCAAAAACTTCAGCTGATCTGATTTAACAGCAGAGTGATCCTGAACTTGAAGCTAAATAAATTACATTTTGCAGTATAGTTATTGAAGGCTGGATGCAGTAAGCTTTTTTTGTCTGTCTTTTCATGTCATGTAAGAAGGAGTGATGTGGTACCTAAATATATGAGACAAATGTTTACTATTTATTCAACACTGTACAATATTTATGTTGTTACTCTACAAAATTTCAGATCTCACAACCCCCCAAAACAAACCCATACCACAACAAATAAATACAACCAGACACAGACAGCTCTGAGCACAAACATTCAGGAGAAAAATATATGTTTTTCATATTGCTGTCAAACCTTTTTTTTTTTTTTAAGGAAAAAATGACTTCAATCTCTTTGAACCTGAGAAACACTCCAGCTGAACAGCAGCTCGCAGAGGAGGCACAAAGTCATTTCTTTGAGTAAATGACACATAAGTCTTAAATCGGGTCAGTCAGGTTTTAGGTAATTAATAATATGCACCAAGATGATACATGACCCCAAATGTTGTTTGTTTTTTGTTTTTTATAAGCTTAATGTTGGGGGAAGGTAAGTCAACAGTCATTGCTGTTAAAATAAAAGTTGAATTCAGCGACACTATGGTTCAATCTAGACTTCTGTGTTTTCCCTGTAGTTATAAATCTTCATGCAAGGCCTTATGGCTGCGTTTGTCCAGCCAGGCCTGCAGCAGAGGAAGGTTGGTGTCCATCCAGCGGATGTTGTCCTCAATGGTCTCGTAGGTCTGACGGATACACCTCATCTCTGAGCCCGTCTCCTCAGTCAGGGAGCCAAAGAAGCTTTTCACCTGAGTACAGATTAGGTAGATTCACAAACACAATATTTGACCTGACTTCAAACAATCTGCTACTGAACAAGCTAAAAATCTAAAGCAAAGTTCATTTTGTGTAGCCGGACTTTAATCACAAATTTAGTCTCTACAATTATTAAATGACAAATACAGTGGGAACATTTTGTGTTTAGCTACCTTATTGTTGAAAGGTACCACCAAAATGTTTATAGATAGACATAAGTGCATAACTTGCTTACCTTATCCAACATCTCCCTAGTAGAATACTGGTTGGTCACTCCGTTTACCATGTATGATATGGTGTGGGAGCCCAAGTCAAATCTGCGGCATCGAAGCAAACATAGACACAGTTCAAAGTTCAGAATACACAACTCTGCTAATATTTCATAGAAAAAACATTAACTCTCAGGCTCTACATAACAAGTTAGTAATAAGAGCTGACAAATTGGGTTTTTCAAAAGCTATCACTGACTTTTTTCTTTTTACTTTTTTGAAGGAATATGTCTTTCTTGTAACATGAAAAGCAAGGAAAGATCCAAAACTTGTGTAAAAAAGGAGGAATGTATAGTATAAGCTTGATGAGGAGGACTGACTTCTTGATCAGGGTGTGCCAGTTGGCTTGGAGGAAGTCCCAGCCCAGTTTGTAGCCATGGGGGTTTCTGCTGATAGAGACGACCACATCTGGGAGGTCCTGAGTTTTCATTATCTCACCGTGGAGGCTCTGCTCCATCATCCTGCAGACAGAAATAAGAGTGAAGAGAAAGGCAAAGTGAAACACCAGGGAAAACAAGAGGAGAGGGGGTAATGAAATGATAGAAAGAGAGAGATCAGAGAGGAGGGAGTTGGAGGTGTGATATAATGTACCCACCACTTGAGCTTGTCCTGGAGTGGACTGAAGGCCATTGCAGACTTCATGCGGCTCTTTACAGACATTTGCAGTGAGGTACGGTATTTCTCAAACAGGAAGTCCCACCCCTCTGGTGTTCGAGCGCCAATCATAAACACAGCAGTGGTGACGTCAACAGGGAGGCTGAAAACAGGGAAGGCTTTAAGTTCACAAGCAACTACTAACAAGTGCTTATAAATACTGAAAGTTCAGCTCTGGTTACAGGAAGTATTTGTGAGGAAGACTCGTGAACAAATCTCTAAACTTCTGACGTGCTCTTTTAGGATTTTGACCTCTGACCTCATGTTGCCGTCAGAGTCCTTCCACTTGTTAAAGAGCTGGGTGGCTTTGGTCAAACAGGGAGCGTAGTTCCTGACAGAGCCGAACAGCAGCAGGTAGCTCCTCAGCATTCGTTCAGACACTGATCCAGAGTCAGTCCACTCCTGCCGATCAATGAGCCCTCGGAACAGGTCCACGATGTAGCCCTGAGAAACATGCAGCAGGTCAGATATGGATCAGTACCAATTCTGACTGTGTTTGACTGAATTAGCTGTTTTACTCATTTATGAAGGAAAGGTTTCACTAGAAATTGATTTTATTTGATGGTTGGTTGTAAATTAAAAATGGTAAAGAAACCAGTTATGATGTTTTGTCTTTTAGACAGACAGATAATTAATACTTTTAAATATTTAATTTTTTTAGTCAGTGAATACTTTTTTTGTGCACAGTCCATCTTTTTTCATCTTTTTCAGTATTCAAGGAACCATGACACTGACTCAGTGTGCGTACTTTTGTCTCTACATAGACAGTTTTTGACCTCTAGGCTCAGTCCTCGCTGCAGCGGCCCAGGGTTTGAATCCAACCTGCGGCCCTTTGCTGCATGTCATTCCCCATCTCTCTCTCCCCTCATTCCTGTCACTCTTCAGATGTCTCTATCAAATAAAAGCTTGAAATGGCTAAAAATATCTTTAAAAATAATAATTATTTCTGTTACTGCCAGCAGATGGCAGTAATGCACCTTAAAGATGGTTTCCAATGTCATTCATTTGCCAAAAAAGAGACAAAACACACAAAGATGAATTTGACTGATTTCGCATTTTCCCATATTTTTCTATAGATATGTAAGTAATATTTGCCTGATATAATTTGTCATGAATTCTGCCTTCACTCACCTTCATCTGGTTCTCCAGAGCAGCCATGTCTCTCTTTTCCATCAGTTTGTAGAGAGGTACGAGCTCTCCAAAGCCCTGTGTCACAGGCATGATCTCAGTCTCTCTGGACAGGTACAGAGACAGCTCCAGAGCGGTGTCCAGCCTCACCTTCCCTATACTGCAACACACGACAGGCTTCAAATCAACACCATGCTGCATTTTTTTTCCCTTTTTGGCCTCCCTTTTACGTTCGGCTGATTAAGATTAACATCTTCAGTAGGAACGACAACCAGCTGTTATTATCTAATCTGTCAACATACCTGACCAGCTGGAAGATGTTGTGGATGAGGCTGGCACGGTCGTTGCTGGTCAGGGCCGTGTGGTTGTGTTGCAGCACTTTGATAATAGAGTTCCATCCCTCACCAGCATAGTGGACCATGTAGTATCCGCTCATATCCACATTGAACTTGACCCAGTCTACTGGCTCCGGCAGGTACAAGACATCTGCATGGAGGAGATGTAAAGGCAAGCGTTGACGTGAAAAGGAATTAAAATTTCACGTACAGTATTTGCATATAAATTCAGCAATCTAAAAAACATCATCACACTGAGCTACACGCTCACCAGTCTTTGACTTGAGCAGAAAGCGGTGGATGGTGTTGGAGGCGCTGGTCATGTAGGTCAGTGGAATCTGCCAGAGGAATCTGTAAACACAAATACATATAAAAATGAAACAATAAATTATCATATTACTTAATATGATGAACTGAAATACTCAGAGTTATATTGATGATTGTAGAATATAAGATAAAATGATCTGTTTTAATATACATATATAGGAAGTGAAGTGGCATTGGAATATACTTTAATTGCAGGAAGAGGGACTTCTGTTCTGACTGACAGTGTAAACTTGTTATCTGTCATTAAAGCTCCTAATCTGATGTCTCACCCTTCAGTGAGGGAGGGGTCGTCTGTCTTCAAAAAGCGCTCCTGACTGAGCCTGACCTCGCGGCCTCTGACCTCCACAGTGACCAGTGGGAAGCCTTCCTGCAGCGTCCAGGTGTCCATGATGGCCCTGACATCCAATTCATCACCAGAGTGCCATTTCTGCAAAGGCACACACACACACACACATCACAAGTGTACACACATCATAAATAGTGTCAGTAGAGTAGTGACCTGAACAAATAAAACAAAGAAAACATACAGATGATCCAGACTGGCGTTTTCGCTTGGCGCAGAATTCTTTGTGTTTCATTCTTCCCTCGTTGAGATCATCAGAGTTGCAGATCTGGTGGGAAGACGTGCAAAGCATTAGCAGACAATGATAACAGTAACAACACTGGCAGACACATTACACACACAGTCTCAAATGATGTGCCTAAAACTGGACTACTGATCCCTCTCAAAAAGATCTGTATGGCAAGATGAACAGTGTTTAAGACGACTGACACAGGGTTAAGTGAGAAGGCAAGATCTCACATCACCCCAATCATCAAGCAGAGGTTTCCTGGCCAAAAGTATTACTTACAGGACTTGTCTGATTTAACTAATTGTTTTATTCATCAAAGCTGACTGACCGTCGACAAAACAAGCACTTTGTAGGCAGCAAAAGAACTTCAATGCAAATGTGACACCAAACTCACATCAGTCAGGCTCTCCCACAGGTGACTGTTGACAGTGTTTTGGTAGCTGTAGCGCTTGAGGTATCGGATGATGCCAATCTCAAAGGCCTCAGGAGTAAGGAAGTCCCGCAGCATATTCAGAATACATGCCCCCTAAATGAGACACAAACACGCTGAAAATGAACTAATGACCAAATACAAAAAAAAAAAAGTTAAGTTCAATATTAACCCTAAACACCAAATAGTTGGTCCTCTGATAGACTGAGACTGACCTTGTCATATGACACGTCGTCAAACATCTCCTGGATCTGTGTGGGATTTTCCACCTCGGTGGAGACCGGGTGGGATGAGCTGAGGGAGTCCACCTCCATGGCTTCAAAACATTTCCCCAAGAAGAAGTCATCCTGGAGAAAGAGCACGAATGAAAAAGAGAAACACTGTACCGTGTGGCAGACTCTGATTGCTCATTCACATGTTCTAAGTTTCCTGTGCTCGGCTCTCACCACTTGCAGCTCTGGGTAGGTGATGTCGAGAGAAATATACTCCATGAACTTGGCGAAACCCTCGTTGAGCCACAGGTCATTCCACCACTCCATCGTCACCAGGTTTCCAAACCACTGGAGGAAAAAAAGCAGCATTTAACATATAAATGCACCTTAAAGTTTAGTCCTGTTAAACATCACTGAAGACTCTGCATGAGACACATCTGTAACTCCTGCACATGCTAATGTTTAGCCTCAGCTTGTAGCATGAGACAGCAGTTTCCAAGTTCGTCCATCGGCCCATCAGATTGAAGCAACAGATGCAGGCCAGCTACCTGATGCGCAAGCTCGTGGGCGATGACCTTGGTGAGACCCAGTTTGTCTGAAGCGGAGGACTTTTCAGGGTCAAAGAGGAGGCCAGTCTCTCTGTATGTGGTCAGACCCCAGTTCTCCATCGCTCCCGACTGGAAGTCAGGAATAGCAGCAAGGTCTGCAGGGAACAGCAAGCACATAAACACAACTATATATGGTGCATTCATGTCACCTGCTGATCGAACTAAGTGTCTCCTCTTCCCCTCTTCTTTTTTAAATGTATGAATTATTTCTATGCATACTGCTATTTTTACGTCTTACAAACATTACAGGTTGAACCACTCTCTTTATGCTCTTTTGTAAAATATGCGTACCTTCCTAGAGTCCCTGTGTGCATTCAAGAGTAGGCAAATGTTTTATCTAGGGCGCAGTGCACCCGCTGTCTTAAATTTAAATTTATATGCTGTTCAGCCAAAGTGACCTCACACCAAGCACAAAGACATAAGATAAGATGTCATCCTGGATGTCTACACACACAATTCACCTACCATACCACACAATATCCACAGACACAGACCTGTGACACAGTTTACAGTGATTAACAGTGGTAGGGGGGTTGTCACTTAAGCTGATTCTTTTCTTAATCTATGTACAGTAAAAGAAAAGTACATTACATTAAAAACTCTGACTGACTGTGTTAGCTGTTAAACTAAGGGTTTATACAGCAGCTTCTGCTACTCCAGTGTCTTAATAACATGGTAACAACATGGATTTCCACTGACCCTGTTTGGGAAGCGGGTAAGGAATATCAAAATAGTCATCGTAGAAGTCCAACAGCTTGACGGCAGCATCCAGTGCAAAGGCTGTCTGGTCGATTTTCTCAGGTACGGCGTAGACTGAAATCTGATAGGAACCGCATTCAAGACAAAATATGTTCATCCAAAATACAGCGTACATGACTTAAAAACAGGTGAAAGCAAAGTAACAAATATTTCTGACTATGCAGTTCTACGTGAGAGACCTAAATGACGGTATGGCCAGTATCTGTTGCCCTGCTCACCTTGACACCGTGCTGTGTGGTCTTGCTCACAGACAGAAAGTCAGAAACAATGTAGGCCACCAGGTAAGTGCTCATCTTCACAGTGGTGTCGAAGTGATCCTCAAGCAGACCGCCTGGCAAGTCCACAGTTTTTACCTGAGATAAAAAAATGGGAAATATACAAGTGAGGAATTCGTTCCTCACTTGTACTTAAAACAAATTAAACCAATCTTGCTGCACGCATGTATACCTTGGGCATGTTGGATATGGCTATGTGACGTGGCTCTCGTATCATCCGTATGGTGAAGTTGGCTTTGAAGGCCGGCTCATCAAAACAGGGGAAGGCTCCACGAGCAAAGGTGGCTTCAAACTGTGTGGATGCCAGAACCCTAATAAAGTAAATAAATAACAGTGAATCAATATTTAAAAATCAGGTTTATTGTTGCTATATCGTCTTTATCATCATCCTTATCTGCCTCTGTCTCATACTTCTCATACTTGTTAGTGTTGGTATTACTGTTTCTCAAACTTAAGTTTACAGTATCCCATAATGCAGAACAACTAATAAAAAGTGTCTCTTACCTGACCTCCCCACTCCGTGTGCGATAGCTGCTTTTGTAGAAACCGTGGTAGCTGTCAGACAAGTTGGCAGCAAACTCCAGCTGAACTTCATACTTCCTACCTTTGGTCAGCACCGAGTCTGACAGCAGGGCGAGCTGATGGAAAGGAGGATACTCCAAGACACGAAGAGGCCTCACGCCTTCAGGTGCGAGGAGCAGCACGTTGGATACCTGCATCTGCTTTGCATGGAGAACAATGGTGCTGGTGTCTTCGTGCACGTCCAGCTGGATGCGAGCGACGCCGGTGAAGTCGAGGGTGGTCAGGTTGGGGTGGATGGTCAGGTCATAGTGGAGCGGGGAAACGGTTTTGGGAAGTCTCATGCGGTCCCAGGGGAACGGCTGACCATTGGTGGCTATGGGGACATCCTTGGCTTTGCCTTGATTTGGCAGCTGAGCTCCTGATGAGGGAGAAAATGAAACGAACAGCAGCAGCACGAGAGGAGCCACTAACATGGTGACAGTGAAAGCAGGAAACCTCCTCACCTGTAACACAAATGTCATGCATAAACAGTGATCTGTTTAGGAATGAGGCATTTTACATAAGAAATTCATACATAAATGTATATGATTTGTAGGTACGTAGGTTAATATCTCATTCTCTGTAAAAACTGAACAGCTACACAGCAAAGAGGACAATGGCAACGCACAAACATGACAGGTGACACTTTCGATTTCACACAAATGTCCATTCATTGATAGTATCTGATCCCCATCGAGACCATTCCCTCAAAACCGAGGTCGTCACATTCTCTATGATCTTTTATTGAAAGCAGTCAGCTGTGTGCTATACGAATACGATCAGAAATGTACAACTCACCGTCTGCTGGTTTTAGGGTTTCAGCACGAAGTCTCCAAGAGTGAAAGTGAAACAGATGAGGAGTGCATGCCGGGAGAAAACAGAGGAAACGTCCCCTGCGTTAAATGTCATTTAGTTTATCAACAGACAGCTGCGGCGCAGAGACTGTGGACGCGAGATAAGATGCATTTTGATTCAGGACGTCTGTCTTTACATGACCGCGGCTCACAGCCACGAGTCAGCGTGAGTTATGAACACGTGCAAACATTTCCACGGCCGTCACATGTAGTCAACTGTGTCTCCCCGCGCGTGTTAACACGGAGCAAAGCAAGAGCGACATTTTGCTGAAGTAGGAAACGAGGAAACTGTGAACACAGGAAGTTCCGTGTTGTTGTGAGCTGCGGTGACATGTTTCACCACTAGGTGGAGACATTGTTTTGATTATTACTGGATATTTCCGTTTCCTTTGGGGTCAGCATAGAGGCGTTCACACATTTTACTAAACTAACTCACATGAAATGGATTGAGCTGAAATAATCAAAAAACTGTCACCAGGATTTATTGAAAGTAATTAAATAAATAAAATAAATACTATATAAATACTATAAATACTATATAATACTAACTTCCAAACTCAACCTCGATCTATTCTCATCGAGCAACAGCACATTGTCTGTGAGTCAAACAAACAACCATGAGCATATACACTTTAAATGAATAAAATATGTATTATGAAAGCATTTGTACAAATGTCCCCAGGCTTTAAAATGACCTTCTCCATACCCTGAAGTCAAATTGTATAAATTGGTAGGCTGTTTGAATGGAAGATACAAGTAGATCAATTGAGAATCACATTTACATGGTTCCACTCATATCACACAGTTGAATTTTTTTTTTAAAATTTGTACATGTTTATGAGAAATGTAAAGCCACAGAAGGGCGTCAGTTCTGATGTAAATGATCAAAAGAACATAGAAAATAAAGTTTGAATAAATGACAACACAGCTAACTACAAACAATTTTAACATTTTGCTGTTTCCTTGTTCACGAAAGTCATCATCTAAATTCATTATGCATAGACAAATGCAAAGAGGTCTTAGTTATGTTATGCTTATTTATATTTGTTTTTCTTATATTTAAGTCAATCAACTGACTAATTTACTAACTATAATGAAATGAAGACAATAATGCAGGATTGTACATGAATAATGTTTAATGTCAGAAATCGACTTTCATAATCATATTCTCACTTTAGAAACTGGCAGTGATCTAAAAGTCTAAAAACAAAATAAATGAGGTGCTACTGAACACCTAAAACCCAAATATTTATTCCACACACACACACACAGTATTAGTGTTAGCAAAATAAAGGGATGAAAAAAAATGGATTTACGCGCCTCTCACACACATACACAAAGGGATAAAGTCCATCCCCTCTGCAAACATTAATGAGTAAACTTTACAATGACCAAGTATCTTACTGATGGGAGGTCACTTCAGCAGCTGCAGCTCCTACATAAGCCTGGATTTTTAAGCAACACCAACACATTCCTGACCTTTGGAGAAAGCTCAGATTGAGGTCCAAAGAGAAGGTGATCTGTTTGAGAACCAGGGAGGAAAATGTTAAAACAGGTGTTGATTTTGATCGTGTTTGGTGCTGCCGTACTGACCATAGGTATTCTAATCGGTCACTTTGGTATCACTAAGAGTGGCAGCTCGGCCCCATCCTGGGTAAAGGATGTGGTGAAAGATGTGGACGAGGACTTCATTGAGAAATTCATGTCAATTGTGGACAACATCCAGATTCAGGAGAACCTAAGGTGAGCATTCTTGTGAGGTCGGATGGGAATTGCCCTTATTATAGAGTTTTTATATAATGGCCAACACATAATTGAATCAAGCTTTTCTTTATCTGTATCTTCCTTCACAGGGAGTTAACAAAAGTGCCTCATATGGCCACCACGGCTGGAGATGAGGAGACAGTGAACTTGATGCTAAAGAGATGGCAAGACCCCTCAACCGGCCTGGACGAGGCATGGAGAGAGGAGTACTTGGTCCACCTGTCTTTCCCTGACCCCAAGAAACCCAACAAGGTCACTGTAGGTGAGTCAACAAGTTGCTGATTGTGAAAATGGGGACAGTTATACTGTACCATTCCTCTCCAGTCAGTACGTTTTTGGTTCATTATTGTTTGCACTATAGTTTAAGACGGTTCAGGGCTCTGCAATTAACAGGCTCCAGGTCTAATACGACATTACAATGAGATGAGATGAGATGAGCAGTGAGTCAACTGTATCGACTTCATGTGTTGCACTGTATGATTTACTAAGCTGTTGTAAAACTGGATTCAATTTATCTGTAACATTTGCATGACGATCCCAAATGAAGGCAAAGTCCTTAAGCTACACCTAAATTATTACATTTAGCAAATGTTTCCCATCAAGTTGCATCTAGTTACATTTCTCACTCCACACTTGGATAACAGAAAACCTTCTTTTACTAAGACTGTTTTCTGTTATGCCTGTCACCTGATGACTTTCACTACACTCAGTGATAGCAGATCAGTCACTATGAATTGTCCCTTTCAGTGAGCCCGTCGGATACTGTGCTGCATACTGCCAGAGAAAAAGAGAAGAGCTATACACCAGACCAAAATGATCCTGAGGTGGTTCAGCCATACGCTGCATACTCCCCTCCTGGAAACCCAAAGGTAAAACACTGCACACAATTAAGCTAAACTCATGAGGGCATAACATCAGTATACAACAGAGACGGGTACCATACAGTCACACTCAGTATTTTATTGCTCAGTACATATAGACAGATCCGGGACAAATAAAAAGAAAGATCGCCTGTGTTTATGGAACATGCTGTTTAAATGAAGCATACAGAATTCACAGGAAGTAATTTACTGAAACTATAAAAAAAATCACATGATTGTCACATCCCCCATCTCACACAGCACAAGCTTACCTGTTGTAACCTTTGAGGCCAACACATCTTCTGACAGAAGACAGATAAGGAATATTTCTAAGTCGCTATAGGTTCATAGGAATATTTTACTACTTATACTTCCATGGCAAAGTGTTTGTGAGAATTTAAGACCTTCAAAAAGCTCCTCCCCCTTAAACCTATGGTAGCATGGGGGGACATTGGACATTCAGTTCAACCTTGTTGTGTAAATAAATTACCTTTATCATGGTCTTTCTAGTCTAAGTCAAATATAATTGGTGAATTATTGATAAATGAGATATAACATTACAAGTTATGATGTCTGAGTTCATAAAATAACAAGAGCCCATCAGTTAAGAGTGGCTTACAATGGTTGAGGTGTAATACTACTATCTGTGAACATCTAAAAAAGGGAAGGAGGAGGCCATAATAAGAGTTTAGTGAAAGGTTTCTCACTGGGGCAGTGTGATGATTTTGGAAAAAATAGTTGTTAATTTTCTTATAAAAAGAAATAATCTGCCATTTACCTTCTCTCCCAGACTGAATAAAGTGCACAAAAGACATTGACATTGTTACTTCTCAAGTTGCTGTTGTTGACGCAGAGTTTACTTCTCCGATGGTTTTAGGGGAAACTGGTGTATGCCAACCAGGGGAAGCCAACTGACTACGAAAGGTTGAACGAGACCGTGGACCTCAGGGGCACCATCGCAATCACCAGATATGGTGGAGCAGGAAGAGCTGCTAAAGTGAGTCGCACTTTGTGCTAATTAGCGAGTAACTTACAATACTCTTTGTGTTCGGTTGTGCTTTAAAGATAAGCAGAAACAATCTGGCAAGATTACACAAAACTTCTGTGCCAAAAGTGTCACCGTCAGCTTTGAGTTCTCCGACAAGTGAAAGAATAAAATCAGTCACTCTTTAACAACGCCTTTAGTGGTGGAGGACAAGCATGTTACAGTGTTTTTAGCTTACAATGTGTTTGCTCTGTAAGAACTTATATCAAGTGAAGAAACAGGAAATGTTTCTCAATGACTTGAAATAGATATCTATACATATTTATTGACTTAATGACATTTTATAGTGCACAAACCACTGGCACCATGTAGAATGTATCACCACAGTTTGAAACACTTTTCACTGAATATCAGCAACAGGTTATTTTTTTAGCCAGATGAGTCAATTCATCTATTGATTTATTAAACGTATACTGCTTATTGCATTGCCACTATGCAATCCATAGTGTTGTTGCCACACTTTATTGGTCATCGGTAGAAAAATGGTTGTCAGGTTGCCAGGTAAACATGACTAATCAATAATTTAACCAAATGCCATGTGTGTTTCATCCAGGCCATCAATGCAGCACCCTACGGTGTCATTGGTGTGCTTGTCTACACAGACCCTTTGGACATCAATGATGGCCTCATGTCAGACAGCAATGAGACGTATCCTCACTCCTGGTACTTGCCGCCCTCTGGTGTGGAGAGAGGTTCCTTCAACACTCACTATGGAGACTTGCGCACACCCTACCTGGCTGCTAAAGGTAAGCAGTGATTTGTGTAAAATGAGTACATACTAATACTATCTGCAAGGGGACATTTACAACAACAACAGCTTTAAACACACATATGAAGATAACGTTTTTAATTATTTAATTTGAATATTTTACTCAGAAATTCTTCAGAGTTATCTTTTTCTTTCAGATGAAACTTATAGGATTCCTATTGAGGACATTACAGGTATCCCTCCTATTCCAATCCAACCAATCGGATTTGAGGACGCCTACATACTAATCTGGTTTGTGAAGAGACAAATCTGCTTTAGCAATTGATACATCCCAACATTGTTGGTTATGAGCTGATTGTAACTTGCATCTCCATCATGCATTTCAGTGCGTTAGGTGGAGGAGCGGCTCCAAAAGAATGGCAGGGAGCATTCAACTGCACCTACAACTTTGGTGGCCCGGGGTTCAACGACACATCTGCTTTCAACAACAGGTAGTCAACTAACACCAAACCTTCTTTTTTACTTTATATATTATTTTACAACATATGCAGGATGTATACAGTTGTAGTTCTCCTTTTTACTAAACCTCATTTTAGCTAAGGAGTCAGCTCAATTTCCTTTTAAAGTTCACATCTGGATCAATCGTCAGGGGTTTTCTTTTACAAATGGCACAGTTTTTGTTTTTAGCTTGTTTCCAAAAATTTTGCAGGTAGCTTGAACAGAAGCTGTGGTTGCAGGTCAGAGACACCGGATCTCTAAATGTCTTTGAACACATATGGTAGTTCAGGAAACAGTTTTCTCAGATTTGTCAATTATCCTTAGAATCTTACAATAACTTTCATGAAGTGCCTTCAAACTGTCACTTGTAAAAACCAGGCCAAAAAATAGGAAGGTTTCTCCAATCATAACAATGAAGGATCAGAGCCAGATCATTGGTACCATCATAGGTATAATACAGACCTATAATGGTGGCAAGAAGTAAGCCATTGGTGAACGTGATCTTGTCCTTGACCCTTGATCCTCTTTTCCAGTGATGTGAAACTGGACATCTTCAACAGTAACATGCTGAAGAACTCCTCCAATGTGATGGGAATTATCAGAGGAAGCGTTGAGCCAGGTGAGACTATGTCCAAATATGCCTGAGGATTGCATCTGTTTTCATCTTGCGATTACTCTACAGCTGCTTTGTGCTCTGTGCGTTTATGTCTACAGACAGGTATGTGATCTATGGGAACCATAGGGACAGTTGGGTTCATGGTGCCATCGACCCGAGCAGTGGGACGTCTGTCATGCTGGAAATTACCAGAGTGCTGGGCCAGATGGTCAAGCAGGGTGAGGATATTAATAACTGAATGAACGACTAATTGCTTTGTTTATAGTACTGAATAAAAAGTAAATCTCTGTTCCTCTCTGTGGCAGGCCATTGGAGGCCTCGCAGGTCCATTATTTTTGGAAGCTGGGGAGCGGAGGAGTTCGGCCTTATTGGGTCTGCAGAATACACGGAGGTGATTTGCAATGAATTAGACATCACGATGGGCAATATGTCAATGTATTTCTAAACTGATGTTAAGCAAAGCAAAACAATAAAGAACAGCCTATCTTTACAAAGAAATAAAACATAATACAATGGCCAATATAACCTTTCTTGGTCTGGTATGAACAGTACTTCAATGTTAGTACTTGTAAATAGATGAATAACAAATATCAGTAGTTCTTTGCTTAGTTGACTACTCTTCTCTTTGTGTGTTATACTGAATGTACCATTACTCCATAATTTGAAAGTACTATTTGAAGTTATATAGTCTCACTTAAAGTACTGATTGTCTACATGCAGTGACAAATATGATCTTGATCTTGTCTTTTCACCAGCAATACTTTGCCAAGCTCAGTGAACGAACCATTGCTTACATCAACGTGGACATAGCTGTCTTCGGTAAGAAGCTTCACTTGCACTACCTCTCAAGGGGGAAATGAAAATATGTAATGCCTTAAAATAGTCTCGGCCTAGTCTAGGTTTACTGGACAGATGCAGCCATTGTAGTCGCAGAAATAATCATAAGCTTCTCTAAACTACTTAGATGACCTATAAACATTTGGAAATATACATTTTTGGACTTCAGGTGTTTGTAGGAATGTTTCTGAAACTGTCTTGTTGACAGATGTGATTTATTTTGTGGTACATGATGTTAAATATGTGAATTCCTACAATGGTTTCCACAGTAGGTTGTGTTCAGTGACTGCATGTCTTGTGCCTTGGAAATGGAGGCTATGTGAATGTGATGCTAATCCAAAACACTCGCTCCTCAGCAAACGCCACTCTCAGAGCTTCGGGGATGCCGTCAGTACAAAACGTCATCTTCAAAGCCACAAAACAGGTGAACTCTTTAAAATGAACTTGTGTGTGTTTTTTTGTGTGCTTTTTTTTTTTCTTACAGCATTTTAACTTGAACATAACTATTGTCCACACAAGAACCTGTCACATGAAAGTGTGTTTATTCTCTAGGTCAAAGCAGCTGGACTGGACACATCTGTGTACGACAACTGGATCCAATATTTCAACAGGACGAGCCCAGCACATGGAATCATTCCCAGGTAATGAATTACAGTTACACCATTCTTTCCCACATCTTGCACTGCATACTGGGAGAGGAGTTATCTGGCCTTTCATTCCAAATTCCTCATCTCTGTTGGAGGGTTTGCAAAACTGATTGTGTGTTTGTCCATTACTGTTCTCAACCAAAAAACCTAGTCCAAAATCTGTAGTTCAAATGGCTTGAAACAGTCGGGCTAAGTGTTAAAATGCTGGATCAGATGGCTACAAAGGAAGGATGATCTAAATAGATTTATACTCTACGGAGCTTAAAAAGTGCATATATGCACAGCAACACAGTAGTTACAATATTACATTTTTGTTGCTTCATTACATTTACATTTTACATTTATTATTATATTGCTTTAGTAGAATATGTGGTCATGACAGTTCCATGCATGTGAGATGTGTGTCAGTTTCCATCATCAACGTTCTGGTTTCCTGTCTTCCCTTGACAGGGTGGGATACTTGTCAGGAGCAGGGAGTGATTATGCTGCCTTTGTCCATTACCTGGGAATTACTTCCATGGACATTTCATACACATACGACAGGGTATGAGACAATTTGAGTGCTGTATGTACAGTAGCATGTAGAAGCCTTGATTTTTCCATGGAAGTCTCTTAAATCTGTCATGCAATGCCTCAAATGAATGTTTGTTTTCTTCTTCTTCTTCTTCTTCTTCTGTTGTCATTTAGTTTCTCTTCATTGGGTCCAAGACACATTCCTCCTCCCGTTCCTCCATGCCAGTTGGATCTTAAATTTGTTGCACTTTGCTGTCTTTCTGCACTGTTTACTTTCAAGCTGCCTCATTTTAGCTCTTGTTTGAAATGAGCTGTCACCAAAGAAACATTTTTCATTTCAGTGCGTGCATGTGCGAGAAGTGCGCTGAGCTCATCAGTCCTGTAACTCCTATAATATTGACATTTTTCTTCATACAGAGTAAAACAAATGCTCGGATTTACCCTGCATACCACACAGCGTATGACACCTTTGACTATGCCTCAAGGTTCATTGATCCTGGTAAGCAATGATGTCTCTCACATATTGGATTTTCTGGTACTGTACTTCTTGTCAGTCAATGGTAAAATAATCCTACTACTTCTGCAGTATTTTATGCTATGCCATTGAAAAATGTAGTAGATTTTACCAAAAGGACTTGTATGTCATGGTTTGTATTCAAATTTGCATCCAAAGATGGCAAAACATTGACCTAACAATTTCACATGTATATAACATCTCATTCTACTACCTCCTCCTCTCAGGCTTTGTCAGTCACCAGGCCGTTGCCAGGACAGCGGGAAATGTCCTGATTCGATTGGCTGACAGTCTGGTGTTGCCATTAAACTGCAGCGACTACGCTGAGAGTCTGGAGGACTACCTCAATACAGCAGTGCAGCTATATCAGCATGAACTGCAAGTTAGGGGTATCTCCATGGGTAAGTGCAGGACAGTTCTTATTATACTAATGATGCAGGGTAACATTGCAGTACATAACACATGCTAAGAGAAATATCATGCAGGTAAATGTATTTTATCCATTATATTTTAGTTTCTTCTGTGTTTCAAATGGGAGACTTGGTATTATGTGATTGTGGTTATTACTTACCGACTGGAACCTGCATAAACCAAAATGCTCTTTGTAGCAGGAAAACACCCAAAGACCTAAGTGCTAGAAAACCTTGTCTTGAGGTTGCACTTAAGAACAGAACAAACAAGAGAAGGAGCATCTGTTTCTCCTACTAGCAGTCACAGAGGATTAGAGAGGGTGAAATATTTGCAGTGAGGCTGCACAGTTGATCTGTGTCTTGTTTCAGAACCACTAAAACGTGCAGTAGCCAACTTTCGCAGTGCAGCTACTCATTTGGACCAAGTTATTCTGACGTCAGACCTGGTGAATGAAACGTAAGAGCACACACACACACGTGCACAGACATGTTGTTTTCTCATTTGCTGCCCGCATAGAAAATAATGCTAGTCACTCCCTCTCTCCATCTCTCCTCTTTCAGACCAATGAAGATCAGAAGGATCAACGACCAGCTCATGCTGCTGGACCGAGCTTTCTTGGACCCTCTGGCCTTCCCAAATAAATATGCATACAGGTAAGATGATGATTTGGCACTCTCAGAATAAAATTCTAAGGGCATGCAAAAAGAGTAGGAAGAATTGGAGTTGTGCCACTGTCAACTTCCTGACCACTACTTTGGTCCAAACTCTGACTATTGGATGAATTGCCATGAAATTCTCTACAGACATTCATGGTTCCCAGATGGCGAATTTGGTTTATACCCATATATAGTACCTGCATAAACTAGTGACATTTTCATTTGCCTCAGCTGCACTGTGTCATGCTGCATTGCGCAGTTTCCAGAGCTCAGTTTCTTTTCTGTTAAAAAAGTTTCATCCTATCGCTCTCCTTCTGTGACTCAGTCTTTAAGTCCTCTTCTAACTACTTTAGCCACAGTCTCTTGGCAAGAGATTATCTGCATCATTGTGTCTTAGCACATCTCTATTAATTGTTGAACTGCCTACCAGTCTTATATCATTCTTTATTTCCCTGCGTGATACACAGGCATGTTATCTGGGCTTCAAGTAGTGCAGGCAGGCCAACCTTCCCAGGTCTGGCTGATGCCTACTTCAATGCTGAGACAACAGGTCAGCACTGGGACAAAGTGCACTACCACCTGTCAGTTCTGAGCCAGGCCATCGAGGGCGCCGCCAACACGCTGGCTGACGTCATATAAACGGAGGTGGAGGAAGGAGAGACTCCCACAGGGACTTTTTAGACAGAGACCTACAGCCGATGAGCACTGATCAGTTGGGCCATGATGGAACTATTTATAGATAATATTAAGTGAGATGATTTATGAATCAATGAACAGAGGCCATCACCAAACAGGAACATGACTTATGTTTTCTACCTTTGTCACATGATTAAACTATTTAAATATGATGAATCAGAAAGACTGACCACAACACTTTTATCTTATTTTTCCATGTGATTATAAAATAGAAAGCTGTATTTGTTTACTTTAGACAATCGATGACCAGCTCTTGGTGAGATTTGTATCTTATTAGCTGCTGAATCGTTTAATCTCAAAACTGATGACAGGATAGCTGAATATCTCCAACTGAATGTTGACATATACAACTGTAAAATGATGTTATGTTATGATGTATATCAGTATTTAACAGTAAACTAATTTGTGTTTTTCTTATATGAAGACAAACACTGCAGAGTCATTACAGCAGATTGATGCAAAATAAAACTAGTGGGTTTATGACAGAAGTTAATGGATCAAGTTTGATTGCATACAGATGAATTAAGTTCAGGTTTGTCGTATTAGGATGAATACCTATGAGCAATATAGCTGTCAAGGATATCAGGCCATCAGGACTCTGATATGTACAGTAAGGTGTCACAAATTGTTGTAAATTTAACACGCCA
This sequence comes from Nibea coibor, assembly GCA_023373845.1. Lineage (NCBI taxonomy): Eukaryota > Metazoa > Chordata > Actinopteri > Sciaenidae > Nibea > Nibea coibor. Next base: position 12,009,680 of record CM041737.1, on the reverse strand, counting down.
AACGGTTCAGTTTAAAAACTGCACCTCGTTCAAAAACCTGGACGTACATTACAGGCCTCCACTGCAACCCAACCTCTTTTAGCCTGCTGTGGCCTGGACTGGATGTAGAGCTGCAATACAGGCTCCAGCCACCAGGGGTCAGAAAATGCTTTGAGACAGCCCTATGGAGCAAATTAGCATTTGGGATTAGTGTTGAGGAAGTGTTGTTGCCACAAAAGCTGAACAGCAAAAGTGTGCACAAATCTGTCCTCTGGAATGGTGATTAAATCCACACAGCTTATGATTATGCTGACAATAGTGCTGTCAACCAAGTTAACAGTAACTACAAAGAAGACATCTGAAGAAAGGGTTAAAAAAAAAAAGCTACAGAGGGAGACGGTAAAGAAGAAGAGGCATGAAAAACACTTCTCAACTTTCTTTCCTGCTCTAGCTCTCCTGTAAACACAAGTCTCTCAGGGACTGCTGGTTTTATCCAGACCCCTCCCCTCTGGTTAAAGCTTGCAGTGTTAGTCACACACCCATCCGAGCTGTTCAAGCTGCTGAGGAAACACAACTGGAAGGTAGCAATGGTGTGTAAATGAATAACCGTGTGTTTGTGGATGTGAGAGGTGGGTGGGTTCATCTATTTTGAACCTTTATTCTCAGCCACGGCTACAAATGTGGATCATCTGAATTGAAATGTCATTCAACAGCATGGCAGGGTTTAAAAGATACCCTCAAAGCAACATGAAACACCTAACAGAGACAAGATGCACGTGTATTAGCGAAAAACTACAGAATGTTTAATATTAATAGAGAGACAGAAGATATGAGGCAAAAATCACAGGCACTGATATAGTGGACGTGTAGTAGATACCACTTGAGAGCCTAATCTGAATCACGCTGCTTTGTTTCATTAAATTGTGTTTTTCCGTGTGTTAGAAAACACACCATCTTGTAAACCATCCTTTGGATGTTATGCAAACACTCATACACTTTTACAAGTTGGGGATAAACCCATGATCAATGTTTTTATCTTTATATTTTTAAGTAAATTCCTCTCCGTATTGAAGGAATGACCGGCTGTTTTGCTGGTGAGATATATTTAGACGTTCCTCAGTATTTTTAGCGGGGAAATATTTACAGAGGATGGATTCTTCTCTTTTTAGCAATGCAGTACTTGACGTTAACACAGTTTGACATCAATATTTGCAGAACAGCCCAGAACAACCAAAGTCTGTCTGCACTTTGCCACTTAGCTGTTTCAGTGGTGCAGTTGAAGCCGAGGGAGGTAGCGCTTTCTGGCCTAAAGGTTCCTCTTATGCGGACGTGTAAATATCTGCAAGAATGGAAATCGAACTGGATCTTTGCTCTCAGACTATTAGTCATCTGCTCCCTTTATTGTATTGTATCCTCCTTGTATGTTATATTATTATTTCTGGTTTGTCTCTCAGGTAGGAGTGGATACAGAATAAAATTGTTATGGTTTGTACAACCAAACCAGTGTAATGTTTTCTGTGGCTTTAGAGGAGCTTTGACAAGTTATAGAAAAATAAGCCTGATGGTGATATCAAATTGCATTATGGGAAGTGTGAGATCAAAGTTTTGGGGGTATGACTTGTGCTGTGGACTCAAAATTTGGATATCTTGGCCTCTGCTGTTTCAGTTTTCACCATTCTTTCATACAAATCTGTTTCTCACAAATTCCCTAACTTTATCTGAATCTCCAAATCACCTCTCAAGTTAAATGGCTTCAATGTAACACCTTCAGGAAGTTTCCTCAGATCGCCTATTAATTTTTCAATTCAATTTTCAGTCAAGATACATGTCGTTGGCAGCCCACCACAGCTCAATGAATGTAACTAGTAGACATTTTACAATGACACTGATGAGGAAACTGTATTTAGCAGGCACGTCTGGATAACTGATCCATCCATGGGAAGCTGAAAGTGCAGGAACAGCAATGATGTGGTAACAAGTAAGATTTCCATGATGGCTGTCAGTCAAAAACAACAACAAACACAGGTGCTACTCGCCAGTCGCAGAGTTTATTCTTTTAAATATACATAGACTTTTCCCCATTATTAAATACCCCACCACCCTTCCCTCCCTTATCATCCCTCCCTCCCTCCTCCCATTTCTTCCCTCACTCTCAGTTCTCCGCTTTCTCCTCCCTCCCCTCCAGAGAGAAAGCTCGTCCGGCTGAAAAACACTCTACTTTGTGCAGCATATTGCTTATTAAGACATTTGCGAAAACATAAATTAAAAATACTACAGCTTGTTGTTTTTTGTTTGTGTTTTTTTTTTTCATTTTCTGCTCCAGCTGTTCTGAACAGAATCTAAAAAAAAAGAAAAATTAAAAAAGAAACAGCACAGTGTCCCTCAGTCTGGCTACATAAAATGAACTGGATTTCCCCTGTTTTTTATGAGATGGTATGACGCCCCTGTCCTAAAGTGTACACAGTGGTCTGTACCATAGTAGGTGAAATGGTAAGAAGAGAAATTTAATCTTCAACAGATGTCCTGAGTTTGGTCAAATTATGTTTGGTGAGTTTTTTTCCCCCCATGTTTTAACTAATACATTTGAGATCAAGATGGCTGACTCCAATTCAGCCTTTGCTTTCACTAGTGTTTGTGTCTCTGCTCATCTCCTTTCCGCTGGTCAGAAAGTGTGTGTGTGTGTGTGTGTGTCAAAAATGTGGAGGAAGGAAGGGTAATCATTTTATTCCCCTCCCCACAGTCAGGGATGTGCTTACTGTTCTGTGGCCATTTGTCAAATCCAAAGTTTCCAAAGGAAATTATTGGTCCGATGAGGCGGTTGGAGCTGCAGGCAGAGTGAAGGACAGTGTGATACGGCACTAGAGGAAAATTCAGGTGTTTAAGTCACAAGGCATGCATGTTAACACTGAACTCAGAGTCACCACCAAAAGTGTTTCAGCTGTGGCGTGTGGAGTATGTGCTGTGCGTGAGTCTTGTCTGGTCTCTTTTGGTGTGTGTGTGTGTGTGTCAGTGTTTGTACAGATGAAGGTGTTGTAAAAGCCCTGCTTTTGACTGCGCGCATGCTGGACTGCTCTCATACTAACATTTTAATTTAATATTTTTTAGAGGATGGAAGATAAAAGGAATGACATTGACTGATTTTCTGTCACAAATTTGTTGTTCAGTGGAGAATAAATGCATAAAAGCAGGGCTTTTACTATCACCAGCACTGTATCATATGTGTGCCTGTGTCTTGTGTGCATGTGGCGTGTCTCATAAAGTCTTATCAAGTTTCGTGTCCATCATTCTAGCAGTCTGTCCAGTTCCCTCCCTTCTCTTTAGGAAGCACAGGAAGGGCTGCACTGGCATTGTGGAGGGTCAAACTGGGGTCACACGCGGGGGGAGTATTTAGGATTTCTTGGCACCTCGGTGAAAGATTTCAGCTCATAAGGGATCCCTGTGTCCACTTCGATGGATTTGCGGGAGAATAGCAGCCGGATATCATTGTGCAAGTAGATCTTCCCAGATTTGGAGCTCTGGAATCTGAGAAAGCCAGAACCAAAAATATGTGTTAGTAAAACCAAACTTTTTTTGTTTTCCTTAAACTTGGAAATTTACTGCAAAGGCACAAAAAAGTTTCCTAGTATTTAATGAATTCATGAAAAAAGCATTACATGCTGTGTAATAACATAATATCAAAGAGTAATGCAGACAGCTGAAACCTCAGTCATACCTGAGATGTATCAGGTAGCAGAGAATCTTCTTCCTGTCTAGCAATCCGCCACCTGGAGACGCCTCACCTTTCCCTTCAACCCCCTCCTCTACAGGCACCAGGAAGATACGGTGGCGCAGGAAGGTCATGTGATTGACGGGCATGTCGCCGAAGTTGTAGGTCACCAGAAACATCTTCACCACAGTTTTGTTGGGATTAAATAAGGTCTGAGAATAGATGCCAAAACAGCAAAAATAAGACTGCTGGCAGTGGTTTTGAATGGAGTTGGACAAGCTATTTATAAAACTCAAATCACAAAAAAACAAAACATAACTACTTCACATAAGTTCATCTTTGCAATGACTGAAGTACACGACCCTTCTAAAAATGAATTTCATATCAGTGTATTCTACGTGATCGTATTACAACATTGTGGTTTTCCTCAGCAATGACAAAATGAGAATGAAAGAAAAGACAAACTAACCACTTGAATGGTCCCTGCTTTGGGTATGCTGTATCCTTTCTTTCCCAGAGGCTCGAGGGAAATCACCCCCTGTGAGGGACAGAGACAGACACATGACACTGATAAAAATGTCCTCAATCACAGTGAAGGCAAAATAACTCCTATTCTTTGGTCAATTTTAATAGCTTTGAACTTCCACAACAGGGTCAAGATCTAGATTAAATGTGCTAAAATAAAACTTGCAGGGAGCAGCGGTGCGACGGCAGCCAATCAATCATCAAAGACACTAAAACCCCCCAAAATAAAAATCCTAAAAGTGTCCTAACTTTTAAAAAACTTGCAGTTACAAAGGCTGTTATACAGGCAGTCACATTATGTTTAATCTCAATTAACAGTTCAGAGTACTGACTCAAAAGAGTCCTGACATTCACCACTTATAAACACAACATTAAACATGAAGCTAAGAAAGTGAAAACAGCTGGTTTCTTGGAAGGGCTAAAGTTGTTCATATAATGCTGTTCCTAATTTACGAAGGACTTGGTGATCTTATGTTATGATTATATGTCTTTTCAATATTTTCATGAAAGTAAAAACAAATATATATTTTTTTTTACATCAGAGGGACCAAGCCAACGTCTTTCATGTCGAAGCCAGTTCTATATTTTTCGTTGTTTTGGTTCACTGAGTGTTTTTCTTGATACTATCAAACATACCAGTACTAGCCATGTGCAATAAACAATGTTTTTTTGTTTGTGCTTGACAAAGAGTGCACACAAACGCACAATATCTTGCAGACACACATACAAACACACAGACTGACCAGGAAGGGTGAAGGTGCACTGTGCTCTGAGATGTCGTAGTACGTAACCTGCACAGGCAGGGTGACGTGCTGTGGGCAATAGGAGCCGCTGGCACCGATCTCTGCCGTGAAACCTTCGATCCGACCTGATGGGGAGAACCGTCCCTTCAGTATAGACTCCTGGAACACACAGGAGAAAGAGAAGAGGCAATATAGTCATTGAACAGGAACGTTTGAAAACTCTTAACACTATAAAACTTAGGGTTCATTAAGGACATAGTTTATTGCTGCACTGAGTCAATTTTGGCCATAGAATCAGAGAAACACCCTACTCTGACAGTGAAATCCATCAAAATTCACATTTCCTACATATATTTTGACTGAAACCAAAGCAGCACTGAACACAGAAACCAAATACTGTTACCTATTGTACCTCATTTAATGCCAAAATATCAGGATGCTCTGCCTTTAAATGAACTACCTTAGAAGTAAATGTCTTAGATATGATAACCATGTAACTTTGGCACTAATTTTGGGCACTTACTGCACCACCAAAATAAGATTTTTATGCATATCCTGCACATTATTTTTCATTGATTTTAGTTTGTGCAAATAATTAAAAGTCAAACATGCCCTACAAATCTTGTTAGTCGCAAATGTAAGCATTTGCTAACATTTCAAAAATGCCCCAAAAACTAGAGTGAATTGAAGTTTTCCAAACAAAGACTTGAAAAGGTTTGTTTTTCCGAGACTGTCATGACAGTTTTCATTTCTTTATATATTTCAGAAGTGACATCATAGTTAGTGGTGGTGCTATACTGGACTGCATCATAATGAGAGGTCTAATATTCAGCCCCCTCATGTATATAAATGTGAACTGGAAGGAAAATAAAATAGGAACAACTCTCAATATAATGTAGACCAGTACAACACCTCCCTAAACTATGACCTCAATAATAAATATATAATTGAATCTTGACATTTTCAACAATGTCAGGAAGGCCACGGGATGTTTGTCAAACCCCTTGATGGCCTTTTGGTTCACACCATCATGAGAGGTCATCTTCTCTTAGTGTGTTTCCCATCATGCAGCTGGATCTGTATACATTCCATGGACACCAGCGCCATTTTTAACCTATAGTTACTTGTGCCACCTTAAGTTATTAAAATAATGTTTAAAATGTGTACCTCGAAGTTGCCGAGTAGTGATCTGCTGATGGAAGATGAGGGCCAACTGGAACGCGTGGAGCGGCCGGTGTCTGTGTGTCTGCCGCTGCGCAGCTGCCGACTGAATATGACAGCAAAACACACACAAAACAGACCTGTGGTTAGTGGTTAAGATTACACTAATTTTGTCTTAACCAGCATGTCACATGCCTCTGAGTGTGTCTGAGTATTCAAGTCCAGACACAAAACCCTTTCATTTGGAATAACATACAACCTACGCAAACTCCCACCGTCGTCCCTCTGTTGACTTTGCTGAATTTCATATATTTTCTCTTGTCAGAAATATGATAGGAACTCACCTTTTCAGCCGCAGCCCACTTTTTAGCCGTCTCCCTGATCTTGTGCAGTCTGTGGCAGTCTGAACAGGATAAAAAAAAATGTATATCAACATTTGGCTATTCACAAAGGAGTTACTTGCTTAAAATGTGAAATTCTCAATACAAACACAAAATAAAGATACTCAAATAAAGAATAAACTGACACTGTTGTGGTCCCATGAGAGATGTTTTTCTGTGTAACTGCGTATTTCTGGTGTCCTCTTACTTACTGAGCACTGACTATTGGATGTTGCGTCACATGCGCAAACATTCCCCATTTCCAAGTTGTCCTTCATCGTAAAGGCCACCCAGCTGTCTAAGGAATGGCTACCTTCTAGCCATTCGCTAACAGCAAACCCGTCACACATGGTTAGTTTAGGTATTAGCTAACCCTTGGTTACGCTGGCTTTCTACGGAGTTTGGAGTTCTTGTCAGCTTGTTGTCTCATCGTCACACTTAATCAAAACCACAGGTAGCATTTTTAGAATATATCTTCCCGTCTCACCTTTCTATGCCTTAAAAATATATTTTTCTAAGACTGAAACTGAAATACCACCGGTGACACGTTAGCCTTGTCCCTTCTCTTCAAGTCTTCCTTTCACTATCCTCTCTGTCCATTATTTGTGTCCTTGAGTCTTTCTGTTTGTCCCTGTGCTTCCCTCACCCATACACTAAACACCACTACTCACAATGATCCCATTACTGTATGAAACCTAACTAGTGAACTACTGAACCCTATTGCCACCACGAGCACCGTCCCCATCCCACAATCCCACTCCGTCAAAGCTCTTTCTGGCCTCCCAATGTTCAAAAATGGCCAATTCACTTCCAGAACCATTTTTTAAGCAGGATGTATGTACATGTGTGTGGTAGGTAGGTGTGTGTGTCTGTGACCTGTGTGTGTTTATGTGTGCATGTGTATGAGGGACACAGCACACTCGTAGGGGAACAATGGACCCTCCCTCAATGGGCTTTATTCTGGAGCTACTCAGCCTGTTCCAGCGTGGCGTGATAATGAGCCGACCGTCGCTTCATTCTTTCACTTTTACTCGTTCTCTTAGTTTCTCTTTATTTATGCCCCAGCCTCTTTTCCAGGACTGTCAAGGCTCACAGATGTCTTACCGTGAACCACTGACTTGGAACGGCTACTCCTTATTCTGTATTCAGAGTTTCAGAAGCCTTCGCATATGGTGGTCTAAATGTTTTTAGTCTAAAAGCACAGTATTTACATGCAAATGTGTACATTCGGTTTTTTTATGCTGCAATAAAATTGCCCGGAGCTTCTTTTAGCAGTAGTACTTAATTAGGGTTGGAAAATTGTATCATCTGGTAGCTAAAAATAGAAACTTTAATGTCCTTCCTTCCAGTATTTTGTGGTATAAGTAATATTAGGATCATAGTTTCATCTTCATATTTTTAGCCAAGCTGCAAAACAGCTCATGTTAGCTATTAGCTAGGGCAGTAGTTGAAATTATGGATGAATGCAGCTGTTTCCATTAAATTGTATTACTCAAAGCAATTTCCCAATAGAGATATATGATGTGTGTTCCTGTATGTGAGTGTACTGACCTTAGGCCGGTCCCATGAAGATGGCAGCAGGTGATTCCAGTATGGGGCAGCTTTAGCATCAGTGCTGCGACATGAGGCTGGGCCAAGTCCTGGAGCCAGCAATGACAGCCTGCTTCTCTTGGATGTGGAGGGTCCCTCATCTTCTGAACATGACTCCCCTGTGTCACTCGGGGACAGCAGTCTCTTTTTGGCTGGCCAGTGGGCTCCAGAGGAGAGACGGTGGCCATTAGTGCTGGGAGTTTTCTCCCAGGAAGCCAGGCCATTAGCAGAGGAGGAAGCAGCCTGGGTGGCACTACGCTCAGGTGGGGATGATTCAAGTCCAGCTTCCCATTCGGTGGCTTCCCCTGGTTCCTGCAGCTCTGTGTGGTGTGGGGGGGAGAATGGACCTGGAGGGCTGGTGGGACTGGCAGGGTTGGGAGTCTCATAAGTGGACATTTCATATAAGTACGGGCTGGGCTGGCCACCAGATGAGCCATTACTACAGCTCTCGTTTCCAGGGCTACCTAGTGAGTAGGTGGGTGTGTGGCCCCCATTAGGTGCTTCAGTCCGGGCTGAGCTTCCAAGGGAATGGCCCTGGTCACAGAGATGACCATGTGGGTCACACATTGGCGGGGATTTCGGTGAAAGTGGAGCAAATACATCAGGAATTGGCCTGTCGTGATTGTGCTGAGTTGGGCGTCGGGAGGGGTTGTGGCTTGGGGAGAGGGGAGGAGACCTAGGTGACAGTCCACCCTCAGAGTCTCTGTGCTCCATCTGTGTGCAAGAGTATATAGACCCAGGCCTACCAGGGACGATCCCAACATCTTGAGCTGGGGCTGGCCCACATAGCACCCCTCCCTCCAACACCTCTTTGTCTGAGGAGTCCCCCAGGTGGGGGCGCTTATGAGTCAACTGGGGCTCATCAAGCCCCCTTTTTACACCCAACCGGACAGGCCTTTGTTGGGTATCAGTGTGGGATTCTGTGGAGGTAGAAAATCCCCCCAACTGGGAGAAAATGGAGAGCTGGTAGACCTTTTGGAGACGCAACTCCTCCTGTCCAAAGTGCCTGGGTGCCCCTGGTCTTACTCCGGGGTCTAGGCCCTGTGTTGGGGCTGTAGGTGGAGGCAGGTCCCCCTCCTGGGCTGGAAGCTCTAATGGAGCCTTTTTGTGGGCTAACTCCACGTGAATGTGCCGCATGGTTTCTATGCTGGACGATAAGAGTCTAGACTAAGTTTTGTGCAACAGGGTCAAGTGTGTCCTCATAAGTGTCAGGAGGCAGAGCAAGATGATCCGCAGGAATAGGAAGTCCTATAGTTCCTGCTGTGATGTTGTCAAATAGTGTGAATCAGGAAGCTGAGCCGCACAGCACCTGGAACAAGATACAGTATTACTATTCAGAGCGGGTTGTAATGAAGCAATTATTGCCAGACAGTATGGTGGAAAACATAAAGTACCATGAAAGAGTTAATGATATCTGAAAATAGTCACTTTAACCAACATTCTTGTTGCATTACAAATTATATATTGTAATCAAATTAAAGCTGGTTATAGTCTGTTTTCTACAGTTCTCCACATGGTGTAGTTCTGAACATACAGTATGTACAGACTTACAGCATGACTCACATAACATAACAATGAATAATATCCATAAACAGCGAGTCGATTCATACCACTCGTGTCTGGTATGTGCTCATTTCAACCAGTTACATTCTAACACACCAACCCTATATTTAACACAGAAGAAATGCAAAACTAAATCATAAAAACAGTAACGAATCCTGTTTGTCTGCTTTCTTTGTTGTGACTGCATAGGAATGGTATGCCACCGATTGATGGTTTTCACACACCGCCTTGACACTGAAAATGTTGTGACTTTGTCATGGTTATATTTGGACACAATGTAGGTAGTACAGCTTAACTGTGGGGAAATCAGGTTGCCTACTTATATTTATAAATATAATTTGATTGAACAGAAAATATAAACACTACTCAGAACCTTTTAGCTTTAAAACAGAATGAAACTACAGCTGTTTAATTCAATTAACGGTGACACCATACATAATAGACAAGGCATAAGCATAATTTACATAATTTGTCTTGTGTCTAATTAAAGACATTGTCCAAGATCAGCATCTCACCTCTGTGCCTGTCCTTGTCTAATTCTGCCCGTGTGGACAACCTGCATCTGGCACAACATCTGGAGGTTGTGTCTCGAATGTCCCACTAAAGAAACCCGTCTAACTCCATGGCAGCTGCCACGAAACGACGCCAACATCCCAGGAAAGGGTAATCAGGAAACAGTAGGACTTCCAGAGGAAGCAGGAGTGAAGTAAGTTGGCACAAGAGCTACAACCTGAGGATAAATAAAAACATTGGTGGTTTTTCAGTGAAAAAACGAAAACACCATGATAGATATAGAGTTCATGATTTAAATCTACTACAGTGCATTTATGCAAAACACAGCACTGCAAGAGAACTGAAGACATTCACTTTGGATCGTATTCTGTAGAAACATTACACGAATAACAAAAAAAATTAGATTTTGAAGTTATAAGCAACTTGGTCAGACCAACTGTTAAATATAATATATAATAGTGTGTGTATATGTATATGTAATTAAATATATATAAATACAGGTAATGAGTTATCATGCTGAAGGCAAAAACTTACCAGAGGGGCAGAGTGTCAGTGATGCAGGAGTTTGTTGAGGGGAAATGTATCTGAACAGGAATCTGAAGTAGCTTTATTGGGGCTTCCCCGATTGGCTGATAGCCAGACACGCCCTCCTTGATCACCTGGGCGTTGGGTGTGGCACGGCTGTGACATCATGACAGGGTCATTCCACCCAGGAACCCTGAAGAGACACAAAGACACAGAAACTAATCAAGTTGTCATTCAGTCACTTTTATATTGCCCTCTGCAAACATGCACACAGACACAGAGTATGATGGACAATCTGATGTACACAATCAGAAAGCCACAGAAACACGCACACACACACACACACACACACACACACACACAGTAAATAGTTAAGTCAGCTACTGAACTTGAGAACAACACAGAGAAAAGACAAATCAATCAAAATTCCCTCACCATGTTATTACTTAATAATTCAACTGAGGGAGTAATCTTTTCTCTCATTCCCTTTTATTTTTCATAACCAAAATACCCAGTATTGAGTACAAAAGCCCAAATGCTCTGAGTGGAGGATCAAACATGGAGGAGCTTGTGAAGCAGCAAGTTGATATTTAAAGTTCTAACTTGGCACTAAATGGTGCTAAGCCAAGAGAAGCGGGACGTTTCCCGACCCACTTGGACCAGAACTTGGGAATGTGGAGGAGGAGGGGGGAACACTGTGAGATGTCACCATGGCAACCAGTAGCCCAAGGATAACGGCTCCTTTGTGCTTGGCCACAAAGAGGGAGAAAGGAGAAGCAGAGCCAGAGAGAGAGGGTGGACGGTGGGGGGTGCTGGGGGGCAGGGATAGGCCGGCAAAGATGCTCCTCCAAGAAAATATCTACAAACAACAAAATGGCCGTGCCCCACGAAGTGTGTACAACCATTCAAAACTTTCAATACACTGCAATGAAGGCAAATGTTCTGTCGAGCAGGTAAAAGGATTTGACGTGTAAAATGTGACAAATGGAGGAGGTTTGAAAAAAGCCAAGAAAGCCAATCTGCCTAACGCCCTGTGGGCACGGCATATAAATCAGTGAAGAGAAACAGTTGGTTCCCATTTACCTACATTACATCAACCGGTTACTTCACTTTCTTGTATTTCCTTTTGATGCATCATAGGAGACACATGAAGAGATCCATTATGTATACTGGTCTTACATGCAATACAGGTGCAATATCAAGCGGAAGAAGAATGGAGAAACTTGCGAGAAAAAGGAAACGTAGATGATGGTATTTTCCACCAGACTGAAATACATCTGAAATGTATCCAAGTGTAACTGTAAGGGATGCTGATAAAATCCCCAAATTGCTATACAAACATGTAATGATCAAACTAGGTAGATAATGCAGGCTAGATACATTACTGCACTTTAGGTGACAGGCTGCTGCAGGCTTTTAAATTGCTTGGCTTACAAAAAGTCTTTATGTGAGCATGTATTGTGTTTCATATCTTTTCTCAGACCAAATTCCCCAGCCAATCAGACAAGACAGTCTTCAACTTCAACAAGAATTGAGGGATCATCTGTCAAAGATGACACAAGAATGAAGAATGAATGATCTAGACAGGAGGGAAAGAGGAACCCCCACCCCCACATACCCCCCGATTAAGCAGATTATATACACATTTGAAGCATAATGGTAGGTCATCAGGTAACAATGCTTTCCTATCACTGCAAAGAATCACATGAAGATGACTCCTTTGTCTCTTTGTGTAATTACTCACATGACATATGGGCCACGCACAGTCACAAAACCCTACCCTACCATCTTCCTTACTGGAGTTATGCAAATCTGAACAAGAGGGTACTGGTAATGCCTCTATAAGTTCTGAAAAGAGTTACATATCACCCCAGGACATTTCAGGAGAAATCATCCTGTAAACCAGAGAATTTGATTATTTTGCCAGTATTTCCTGGGGAGGAGAAACAGACTGGGGTGAAACCAAACCTGCCCCAGTCAAACAGGGATGTCTGCTTAATTTGCAAGTCAAATTACAAAAGATAAGCAGCATAACTTGCTATGGGAGTTTAATCAACATAATAATAAGAAATCACCTCTGCTTGTTTTATCTCCCTCTGAAGACAGGTGGAGTCACCCGGGGGATGCAGGGAGTGGGGGATGGGGAGAGAAGAAGAAGAGGAGTCAGCAATGAGTAAATATAGTCACTGCCTAGGTCAGAGCTCATTGGGAGTACCCAAAGGCTCTGTGCTAGGTCCCACTTGATTTCTGACCTTATTTTGAACTAGCTGAGCCAGAGGCGCGTAGAGGCTGCCCAACCCTTTTCAGGCTTTATCAAGGAGCCAACTGAGGAGTACAAACACTCTGGCTTAACCCCAACAAAGACTTCAGGTTGCTGGGCGTGTGTGTCAGCTCAGGCTTGAGAACTAAAAAAATCTATAAATGCATTGCGGAACATTGAAGTGATTCTAATCAACTCACACTCGTACTGGCCCCTCACCTCTGGTCACCTCTAATCTAAATTTGATCACTGTAAAACGCACCTGACCTATGCACAAATAAACTAAACTAACTAACTCAATAAATCAGCCATCGTAGATGTGTAAACCTGTGCCAACAGCAAAACAGGATTCTGCTAAGAGTTATTCCACGTTTCCAAACCTACATTTTCAGTGGAATATCCTAATAAAAGCCTAAATAAAACATATTTTATCTTATCTACATAAAATCATTTCAATTTCCCTTGAAAAGGGGTCTATTAACATCTATCACCATTTTCCGAAAAACCATTACCCTCAAAATTCATCTCACATTTCATTGATTGAACGCTGCTGACATGAACCATGAAGGTGTTACACATCATTGGCAGGCCAGGTGCAATCTCCATGTAACATCTGCAGCATTTCTGGAAGTGGAGCAGCAAGCAATCATTCACAAAGAGACAGAGCGAGAGTAGAAATGACAGACAAAGGAATGAGAAACGCCTGACAAGGAGGAAGCAGCCAGACATAGAGAGAGAGAGAGACATGGAGAGAGGAGTGGGGCTGAGGAGAACAGGGGAACACAGGCCAGCTAAAGACCTTGAGAAAGGTATGAATAAAGCAGGGGCAGGTAGAACTGCAGAGTGTCAGGGCCAACTCAGAGTGTTCATGGCTACACTGCATAAACAAGCAGTTGAGTTAGGTCATAGCTTCAAGACTTAAAACTGTAGCTACAGTTAAAAGGCTCAGAAATATTTTGGGGGAGAAAACCACACATATAACTTTAATTATTAAACCGACCTATAATTAAACCGAGCTAGTCCTGTTTTACTCAGTCACACTTTAGGTTTGTTTAATTTGCATGCACAAAAGGAAATGTGTGTGGTCGAAACAGAGACAAAAAGGAAACAGGTGAAAAGCAATAACAGAGGCTGCTTAGGTGCAGAAACCTAATGAGATGAAGATTCATTAAAGTGGTGAACAGGATCAAAACAAATTTTAAAAAGGACGTACAGTTTGCATGTTGACAGAAACATTCAAATTGGGTTAGCCCATAATCAACCTGGGAAATGATTATCCAACAGAAATAAGCTTAGGACAACAATAGGAAAATGAGAAGGGATAGTGAAGGAAGAACTTAAATGTATTTATTAACAGATGGGATCCAAAGAGGAAAATAAGGCAAATGCTACGTTCCAACAATGATAACATTAAAATAACTGTTCAGGAAACAGTTTCAAAATGATGTCTGCAAAACATCTAAAACCTGATCTGGTTAGAGAATAATACTGCAGTCTAAAACTAAAGTTGCATGAAGAAACACTACTGCTTGCTTGCTATGGTCATGCACAAGGAGTGAGGTCAAAGGGTTCATTGGCTTTGACTTGCAACATGCCTGCTGTGGGGCTCAAACATTTTGCTCAGGAGATCCTTCAAGGAGAATATTTAGTTGCTGAGGTGTTTTGAAATATTTGCATATATGTGTATTCTTTTAGATCAAGGAAGACCGTGGTCAAGAGGTCAAAGGCCAGCAGTCTTGGGTCAGATGACTTAGAGCACATCAGGAGGCCTAGGAGTGTTTAATTTCATCATCATGAGAGAGACGCCGTTAGGGGTGGTAGTAAAACACAAAGACAAATCTGCATGTAGCAAACGACCTCCATACACTCTAGATTAGTTCCACTGAGCAGTCTAAAATAACTTTGTTAGTCAGATACTCATAATCAGTAACTGTGGCAACTGGAACATCAGATGTTACGCAAAAACATCTGCAAAACAGTCAAAGGTACACTTAAGACCCTGTGGCTCACAGCAAACTTTGAAAACTGCACATGGGTGAAATGAAACCCTCACACAAAAGTAAACATAAATTTGTCTTTAGGGGGGTATGCTGACGGGTCTGACATAGAAACTGTCTCTCAGTAAAATGTATGGGAGTGAAGGGGCAAAGCAGCACCTATACTCAGAAAAGACCCTGACATTTGGCCATTGCACATTCATCACAATACCCAGATGCCACATATGTGTACACACACACACACACACTCTTTAACAATTTAACAAAAATAAACACATTTAAAATGTAAGGGGAAAAAGGAGAAACACAGCAACCTGTTACGGTTTATTTGTTTACAGTCTTGGTGAGAATAAGATTAAAGCCGCTGCATAGCTCAGGCTGTATTACTGCTCTTTGACAATTGCTGCACTCCACCTTTGAGAAATTTCTCATGGGTGAAAACAGCTGTTCTCTTTACAGCTGTCTACACTTACAAGGACTTGCCTGCTGCCTTACTAGTTTTGAAATACTTGTCTTTTATCATAGTACATATTACATATTTATTTATACTGGTATGTAGTACTGTAGAGCTACAACATTCAAAAGCCAAAAGTTGAAAACTTTAACAAAGTAAAAAAAGTGTACATATTATTAATTGCATTCACTCAGCAGTCCCATTTAGAAAACTGAGCTTAGTGACAGAGACATGCATAGCCTTCGACACTGTGCACCAATGCAATAAGCAATGTTGTTAGCCTGCACTCATTTCTACCTAATCATTAAGAAAAGCATATTTCTATTAATTTGTCCCAACCTGGGGTTAATACTCCATCCTGTTATAGACTGGAATTAATTGATTTCATGTTGATCAGTGACATAAGCTCTTATGACATGGCTCTTGTAGAGCCTCTCGTCTCTTGTTGCCCAGCTGTACTCTGCTCTTCTTGTGTCCTCAGTTCACCATTTGCACCCAGTCTATTACAGAGGTGTGATAGCATCAGCATGAAGTTAGCAGCCTCCCAAATGCCCCGATTGTCTCATCATCTTTTAGCAGAACCGCACCCGAAGCTACTCCCAGGCTTGCACTGTGCCTGGAGGCTGATTAACACGCACAGACATTCTCCAGCATAAAAAAAGTTGCTAAGTACTCCTGCAAACAATCACCTGTTGATTAGATTACAGGAGCCTTCTAGAGCTTGGAAATCTGATGTGGCTGTGCACAAGGGCCTATACATATTAAATGACGGCCGACTGTCTGTGTGTGCGTGAGTGAGTATCAGACAAAGACGGGAGACAGGAAGCGACAAAGATAGACAGAGAGTGACAGAAGGAGACAGGTTATGTTGACTGAAACTGATAAATCCCTGAGCAAGATGGTGTTACACCAGACATACATACAGTGCTCGGGCTGGCAAGTCATGGCAGTCTAAACTAAGCTGGCTCAGTCACATAGTTGCTGAGAATGCTGTTTGACATGGGGTCCCTTTCTGTCTCTCCCTCCCTCCCTCCATCTGTATGTCTGCCTGCCTATCTGTCTGCCTTTCATGTGGCCATTTTAGGAGACGTTGAGTCACCCGAGCGCAGCTGACAATATGACAGGAGCAACATTAGTACACTTGACAGCAGGAGAACTTGTGACACTCACCCTCTTAGAAAGATGGGCTTTAGCTCGCTGTCTCACTCTCTGCCTCTCTCCTTCCTTCCTCTATTTCGTCTGGTGGCTGGATGGGAGACTCTGCTTCCTTGTCTTTCTGTCCTCTGTGTTTCTATTTCCACCGGGTCAGGCTGCCTTCTGTCTCTCTCTCGGCTCTCTGGTTTCTTGCCTCTCTGTACTTCCTTCCTCCTGAATAGGTGGTGTTGAGAAAGACAGAGTAAAGTCAAGCTGTTCTGCCTCCTCCTGCATGTTTTGTCAAGAGGCCTGCTAGCCTGCACTAACTCCCTCTCTCTGTCTGTATCTTGTTTTCTTCCTGTCTACCTCTCCCCACCCTCATACATACACAAAATTGAAAACCCATCAACAACTCTCAACCCCCCACCCATCTAGCTTTTCCCCTCCCTCTGCTCGTCTCTCTCTCAAGCTCCCTTGCTGCCCTCTTTCTTCCTTTCTCTCATTCGCACCCCTCCAAAATATCTTGAATACAAAAGCCACTTCACATGCTTGCGTTCCCCCTTTCCTCTCCCATTCCTCCTCTCCCTCACCCTCTCCTCTCTTCCTCTATCTTCTCTTAAGCCCCTCCTTTCAACCCTTTCTTGCTATCCTACCCTTGGCCTCTCTCTCTTTCTCTCTCTCTCTGTTTCTGTGTGTTTTCTTTCTGTCGGTTTCCTCTCAGCTGATAGAGCGGGGCATGCTTTGCTCACTCAGCAGTGAAGGCATACAGGGGAAAGAAGAGGGGGGGGGTTGATGCTGCCAGCTGATTGGCTAGAGAAAAGGGGGGTCAGCTGTAGTGGCTGAGGTCTTGATTGGCCAGGGGAGGGAGTGAACGAGGGGAAGGCGGTGTCTCTGGGAGCTAAAACTCCACCCACCTGCTCCTGCTTGGCCTGTTCTGCAGAAGTAGAGAATGGACTTTCCTCAGACAGCGTGTAAATGTATGTTGTGTGAGTGCGTGCATGCGTGTTAGTCCGTGACAGCCTCGGGCACGTTTTGTGTACAGTTTTTCACCTGCTTAATCTCTTCCCATAACGTGCCAGCCACATGTGTGATTGTGTGTGTATGCCAATTAAAGAGCAACAGTTAAGAAAGAAGTTAATGCCTCGTGGAATAAAGATGCAAACATCAATGCACCCTCCCCCTCCCTTTGCTGTCTTTCTCTCTCTCTCTTTCTCTCTCTCACACACACACACAAAGGTACTGTAGCATGAACTGTACACAGCGCCTATAGCCCACACAAGCCTACAAATGCTTATCTGCTGCTCGAGTGCAGACAGAGAATGAAGTGCATGTGAAAAAGTTTATCAGCTGAATGCCAGGAGTAGCCCTCAGCTGTTAGTGTTTGTGTATGACTCTGTGTGTGTGTGTGTGTGTGTGTGTGTGTGTATTTTGCCATCTGTGAGCTAATAAGGAACGGCGTGTTGACTAGGCAAGAACTATTTCGAACGGAGCGGTGTGGTTAAAGTACACACAGTGCAAGCGAGTGCATTTCACACTTGCGCACTCTCACCTCGCACGCACGCACAAATTGTGGTTGGAAATTACACAAGTTAATAGCACAGGGCACAAAACATACTTGAAGCTGTCCAGAACACATATTTAGTGCACAACGCTGCCCGGCCCTCTTGTTACAGACACAAACACACACCTACCAGATTATACTTTATCCTTATTTAGGAAACCAGGTTGTCTTATAATCAAATGTGTGCTGGTTGAGATGGCACTCTAACATTAGCTGTCATCATACTGCGATCACTAAAAAGTGGTTTTGACAGCTTACTCGGTTGAAATGAAATAATTAGAGTTTGTACCTGTTTTTGTTCACACACACAGTGAGTCTTGGATGTGGAGAGAGCTTTAAACCTTTTTAACAGCCACTGTTGTTGATGGAAAACTTGAATTTCTTGCTTCAGTTGTGTTGTTAAATGGTTCACCTGCGTGCATGCAAGCATACCTAATTTGACATGTCCAAACTTATTGTTTTACACATAAATAAAAACATTGAATCCTAACATCATTGCTGATTTTTTTTTTTTTTGGGGGGGGTCAGCAAATTTGTTAATTGACAATTTTCAGCCCTACATATATGCACACTCATAGATGCAGTGTCTACAGAATGCACAAAAGACAACAAGACAGACAGAAGAAGACACACTGACAGAGACAGGAGAAGACTGCAGCGAGGCAAGGTTCCTGTCGTGAAACAGTCTTGGCTGCTGCTTTTTACAGCGAAAGCCTGTAAAAGCTGTAATAATGTGGACTTTCTGCTTGCAAGCAGCACTGTTATTTAAGATCTCGTATTTTAGCACACACACACACACACACACACACACACACACATACATACATACACACACGCACACACACACACACACACGTGTCTGTCCCTTTAAGAGCCCATGTTGCCTACCATATTTGGGAAAAAAAGGTGTGTCTTCTCTGTGAGGACCTCCTCCACTCAAGGGCACTCTGAGTGCAACTGAGGAGAAAGAAGCATTGAAAATACACACTGGCTTACATTCCATCAAACACACACACACACACACACACACACACACTGATGCAATCCTGACTTGAGCATGGCCATGTTTGTTTTGATGTCTACGTACACGTTGGAGCTGGGACTTTCAGCCGTGACATGTGAAATCCTGCACTGACATACACAGACACACACATACCTTGTTTTTCCTGGACCTCTCAAAGTGACACCAGCTGTGTTTTTAGGGCTGAAGAAGAGCTTCGAATTGACTCTACCGGCCTCAAACCTTACTGAGTAACATCGGTCACAGTTTTAAATGACCAGTTTTGGATATTGAAAACAAGGTCCAGTTCACCTCACCCCCCCTCTTCAGGGAGAGAGAGAACAAAAGGAGGAGAGGAAGAGAGGAGGTGGAGGAAGGGTGGGAAAGGAAAGTGTGTGTATGTGTCTGTTGGGGGGGGGGGGTTAATACTGAATGTGTCTGTGTCTGTTGTGTGTTTGTAGTACACACATGGAGACGTGTGTGTTTAAGAGGTGTGCATCTCCCTGACAAGTGTGTGATGAGAGCGAGCCAAACAGCGGACATCAAGAAAGCTCCAGAGTACAGAGACAAAATTCACAGCTGATATTTACACGAAAATTACAAGCAGCCGAGTGCCGACTTGCTTTGAATTCTGCGATGTAATGTGTAGTGTGTGTAAGTGAAGCAGTATGTGGGAATAAGGTAGAAATAGTGTAGGAAGTGTGAATGAACGCCAACATTTTTTAAATAAATGTAACACCCTTCACATTTTTAGAGCTACGCCGCTGACAGGATTAAAGTTTAAAGTGCTAATCTGAAAGTGGCGTTCCCACTCATACAGGACATGTGTTTTGTCCACATTTTCTATTTTTAGCAGCCTCGGTTATTATGTGTCGCCATATGGTAATAACGTTACAACATCTCAGCCCTTATTTCGCTGGCAGGCCAGACTGTATTGCACATCACCTTCCTTTCTACAGGCAGTCCGATTTTACAGTAGAACGGGATCTCTGAATATGATGCTTACCTGCCAGTTTGGCTGCTGTGACCCCCATTCAAAAGAATCTCATAACCAAAGCTAATCGGGGAGCCAGTTCCTGCGGGTTGTGGTTTCTGGAGCACTGTAACAATCCTGTGAACTCTCTCTGTAAGGGTATGTTTGACCAGCTGTCTGTTGATAAATAAGATCATAAAGTGACATGCCTATTTAAAGTATGAGCTTTGCTGCCAAGAGAAAAACTGTGCGCGCGCGCTTCCTCTCTTTGCCAAATTAGCTAAATATGTTGTGACCAATAAGTTATCACTTAATTTTAATTCTATACTGACGGTGGCAGTACGGCTGCCCCATATCACTGAGGTAACTGGACCTGTTAACGTGTATAAAAACAGTATATCGCCTATAGTATAAAGCTTTTTTGAGTTCTCGTCCCCTGTGTTTAATGCCGTTAAATGGTTCACACCACTGAGAGCTATTCCTGATTGCCGCAGTATGTTATTTTATTAGATTCTCCACAACCATTTGGCAACTCCCGGTTGAGAACCACTGATATACAGTATAAGTGTTTGGGGTTAGGTTTAAACAGGGCAGATGCAGCACACAGACACAGCTGAACATAGACTTTTGGTTAATCTGTTTTTAAACACCAGTCTGTCCAAATAAAACATTTCTGGAATAACTTTGTTTTTCCATTAGCAGAGATGTCTATCCATCCACTCCTGACCATTTATTTATTTTTATTAATCCAATAGGCAGCTGCACAGTGAGATGACTAAATCCTGTAAGAGTGGCTGGGTCTCTTCACAGAGATAACTCAAGTTTAGTCTAATCCAGACGAATCAAGTCTCAGCACCAATCCATTAATAAGAATAAACTATTATTTTCCTACCGATCCTGTCCTACATGTAAATACTCTATGATGTTTTTCCTTGTTTGGTGGAAGTAGTGAGTGTTATGGGCGAGGAGAAACAAGAGACACAGAGTGTAATGGGAAGAAATGCAGAGATGGGGAGGAGTGTGGCACCCTGAGTCTTGGTGACAGGCCGGGCCAGCTCAGAGGATGGAATGTTCCAGAGAAATATGTTGCCTATTCATGGTGGACAGGAAATAAAGCTCTCTCTCTCTCTCCACCTCTCCACCCCCTTTCCCTCTTAGTCCTCACTCCTTCACCCTGAATTCGGTTGCCTGACTTTTTACCTCTTTTTCTGTCTCTTCTCCTCACTCTTTGTGTCTGGGTGGGTTTCGTCCTCTGCCCCCCCCTCCCTTCTCCTGGCCTTTGGCCATTTTTTTCTGTCCATCTTCCTTCAGTTTAAATTAAGTCCTTTTCTCCTTTTCATGCTTGGGGAGCTCACACAGCATGGTGGAGCTGCACCACTCAAGACTGGTAGCAGCTGAATGTAGTCCAGCCTGCCATCTGGGCAGTGAAACGAAGAGAGAGAGAGAAAAAAAAAATCTCTTTCTTTGCTATGTAGCTCACTAATACCTAACCAGGGCATACTGTCACCATCTAACCAGCCAACCTGATGGTGGATGGTGGACAAGATTAGGATGGTTAGGAGTTCCTTTTTACCCACATATGCAGGGTGTGTGTGATCACTTTACAACAGTAGATAAAGTGGAAAAGGACAAGTGCTAACCCACACTAAAATACCAGTGAAGTTTGTACACGTGCATGTTTATGAACACACACATACGTAGAGTGCGGCTCATCCATTTTGGCATGGGGGAGGCATTACAGGGTGTAGGGCAGAGAGAGGTCTGGCTAGGGTTAATCCTGCGATCAGTCCAACACAAACACACACCCTCACAGTCGTTAAGCAGCAGTTAATAGTGAGAAGCTTTGAGACCTGCTAGTTTATGGTTTGCTACTCCATGTTTGAACCATAAGGCAGCACTCTATTTGCAGCAACTAACGTGGATCAAAATGCAAAGGGCAACTAGACTAAATATTTATTAGGTATATGTTTGAGGGGCCATAGGGAACATAGGCAGTATAAAATATGGACTGTCTGTGACTTCACCCATAGGTTTCTGAAGAACTAGTGTGGCGCCATCTTGGCAGTGCCTGACTCCACAGGCGCCTGGATAATCCAAAAACGGGCAAAGATGCGGAGCGTAGTTGGAGCCGGCAGTTGTTACAGTTGTCACGGACAGAGAAATTAGCTATAGAGACCATTTTTAAAAATCAGGCGCATGAAAGCCTCCAAAGCCACCAAATTTCATGAGGATCCATCTAATAGTTGTCAAGATATTTCACTCAAAAAATAGTGCTGGAAAAAAAAAAGACAGAGCAAACAGCTGTGAAAATAAATAAACTGATCACACACACACACACAAAACCCATAATTAATCCAAACATATAAACCTAGCATATAAAATAATATTATGAATGAATTTCAAAGAGCATGTATCACATTTCTCCAAAGTGGAACGTTTTTCTCATGCTGTATAAACGTCCATTTAAGTGACAAATGACACATGCAAAAGGCCCAAGCCTGACATACATACTCCACAAGATGGAGAGATGGGAATAAAAGTAGCACAGAGAGATGGAGGGCTTTGATGTGAGGCGGAGGGAACGAGACAAATGACAACATACTACTAGAGAATAATGGACAGAGGGAACAAGACAAGGACAAAAGGGAGACTGAACAGGTCTTAGCTTGAGAAGCTTTGTGTTGACCTATATAATGCACAGAGATGCATCTGCTTGCCAACATCTACTCATCGATTCTGAAGCTTGTGTGAAGCCATATCAACAGACTAAATGGCTTACATAAATTTTACATTTTTATTTAAATTTAATGGATAAAAGCTGCAAATCCTCTCGTGAAAAACATGCTTTAATAAATTAATTAAATCTGGAAATAGTTTTCTTTAATAATCAATTATTTATTTAAACTATGAAATCTCAGAAACGTGAAACGTGATTGTCATACGTTCACAAGTTATCAAACTGCCTGTCATCCCCATCCTTCAGCGTTTAATAACCTAAAAATATTCAGTCTCCTATTGAATAAGAATAACAAATCCTACTGCTAGCAAAAGATAACACATGCACACTGTACATACTGGATATCTCAGCTCTTTGCCTCTCAGGGTGTAATGTCAAACCATGTTGATTTATTCAGCAGGCGGTACTGTCACCTTGACATCCCCTCTCTCTTTCTCTCTGGACTTCTGTTGTCAGCTGTGTTTGAATAAAGGTGAGCAGCCACCAACCGCCATAACGGTGTGATGCTCGTTTCCTACTTTTAATGAAACATGAGTGTGAGTAAAGGAAGTGAAGGAAGTAGTGCAACCTTTCTTTGTGATTTTTCAATCTCTATGTAATAATGATAATATTAATAATAGACATTCTATTCACATTGAAGGCCAGTATTGAATGAGTGGCCTGATCAAGTGAAAGCTTTTTGCTCTGTTTGAATTGCCTAGATTGGACTTAGAAGGAACACACTGACACATAAAATCTATCCACCACCTTTGAAATCGTTACACAATGCTCACATATTCCAAGCATGCAGTTCAATTGGATGCACTCTTTGTAAACAAGTTAACCTATTAAACACAGTTAATCAATGCTGGAAGAACACACTTACAAACTCGTGGACACTGCAGGTTTGTAAGAGGACTAACTTGTTCCCCTTACTGACAGACTGTTAAGTGGACTAACTGACCTTTATGGTAAGCCTGAAGACCAAAGGTGACAGGTCGCTGATAGAAAGAGTTTATTTCATAAAACTGTGTTGCATATTAAACTGGCCCTACAATAACATGTGCAGTGGAGTGTACTCCTAGCTCACCTGACTGCATGAGGATTCATGAATTAAAGTCAAGGTAAAGTCAAGTTATCTCATATTTTATTATATTTTCATATTACATTTTAATTTTGTAAAATAAAAAAAAAAAAAAACAACCATTACTTGACAGTGAAGTAGCCCCTCGGGATCAGGGACACCCAGGGGAAGACACATGGATTAGTTTATTAAATTTATTTGTCAGGGACCATATCAACATTAATCTCACATAAGAAGAGGAGATTCATTGTACCAGATTAACTACAACCTAATTTGTATCTGCCCTCCCCGGCCAGGTAGACACAAACACTAATGCAATTAATAAAGTGAGGGTTAAAGTGGTACCAGTCAAAGCTGCATGTGCTGCTATTTTAGGAATAAGCTGATAACAGGAACGAGAAAAAAAGATTTAAAACATGCACTCACTCACTTGAAAAAAAAAAATCTTATAATGATTTTATCGCCTCACTCTGAAGGCTTTCTTTTGTCATTTAGCTATCGCTGAGGTGAATATATACAAACACAGTTTATTTTGCCCTTTGACCTGTCCTCTTGTTAACTTTATCTTTCATCTCAACCTGTCTCCGCTCTGTCCCTGTATCTCTAGCAAACAGCATTACTCTAAATGGCACTGTATTGCACTGATTCTCAAACCGAGGATTGAAACGCCTGAGGGGGGTCATAAGAAGCTGTACAGAAAACTGCATTAAGTAGACGCCACTAGTACACTAGTAGCACATATATATTTTTATTTTAACACAAAGGAGATATTGTCCCTGCCAGTCTACCAGTCAGCACTGGTTCTTGCTGATGGCTTAAGGCTATGTATTTAAAAAACATGTATTCACAGTGACATACACATGCTTACACAACTACATTTGTGAGGAGCTTTCCTTCCCTTAGCCTTAATTGCTAAATAGCTCTTTATTTAAGAAAGGTAATTCAGCTTTTGTAAGGACGCAAGTACAATTCAAGCATACGCACACGCACGCACACTCGAGATCAATATAGCCCCAGAACAGTGTTGAGTACTGGATCTAACCCTCATAATCATCTGTAATCTCTGACATCAAATCCTACAGAGACACATTGGAGGGCTGACAACAAGCCTTCATCAGCTCAACGTGTTTAATAGCCCACACCACTTTCCACACCGTGCTGCTAGGTTCAGACGCTAAAAAGGAGAATTGCAACCGTAAACCATAACCGCTCTGTCAGATAGCCATGAGCTGTACACACGAAAGCTATATTGCATGTGTTCAAACGTAGGTCGGGCGCACAGAGGACGAATGGTGTCCCTCTACCTGGAGCCTGTAATGTCACAGATTATCAGATGAACTACACGTGAATAAAAAATGTATACTGCGGGCAAGGTATGAAGGTCAGTGCTTGACAGAGGCTGTAACATTGTTAAGTCTGGACCTAATCAATTCTATCAGGAGAAACTGTACTCTCACAGTATTACAAGCCTCAAGTTAGCGTCATGTTGACCATGGTGTACTCATCTAATAGATAGCCTAACAAGGCCCTGGTGGCTTTATATAGAGAAAACACGTGGCTACCACGTTCTTGTTTAACTCAATGTACTTGTTTAGGTAGTAAGCATACAATATATTTCCCTGAGATTCAATATATTGGTAGTTGTACAAGCAAACAGACCAGTCATCACTGGGGATTCCTGACTATATTTTCCTTCTGTGTTCAAAATGTCCCACATTCGTGTGAGCTCTTGTTTCTTTGCTTCCCCTGAACTGGCTGAATTTGCGTCTCCACTTTTATTTTCACGGTGTGTTTTATCGCTTGGGAACTTAAGTCAAAGAATGATTGTGCATGGGACAAGCCCAGACTCAGGACCCAGGCTTGCTGAACAACGTGCACCTCGCCTTCAGGGTTGGTTACAGCAAAGATCTGCATGACGTCACACTCAGCTGAGGACAAAGCCCACTGGTTTCTCCCAGACAGAGAGGTGGGGGGGGGGGAATAGAGGGTGGGGGGTGGCTGTCAGAGCAGCGCAAGGACATGAGAGAGAGAGAAAAATGTCGAATTGCAGATGAATTTGCTGCAGCAGTGTGTGTGTGTGTGTGTGTGTGTGTGTGACCATCAGCAGAAATCTTCCATTTACATACATGTGAGACAGCAGGTCAATTCCATATGCACGTGTGCTGTAGGGGTGATGCAGAGTGAGTTCAAGTGCATACACGTGTGCCTAATGTGTATGTCAATGCCATCACGTCCTGCTCGTCAGGACAATGGAAGATAATGCTCTGCAGCTGAGCACAATAACCCTGTAATAACTGACTCTGCTCTGACACATTATAGATTTTATATACACTGTAATAAGGCTTTAATGCCAACATCAATGCTCCCTTCCCTGAATGATGCAATGCAACTCCCAAGTGCAATACACCCACTGCACTCAGTGCTATCCTCTCCCCTTCTAAGCTTCATATTTATCATCAAAACTGAGCTACAGTCATAATCTCACAGACACATACTGCTTAGTGCATAGTGCTGCTTGATCCCTCGTCCTTGCACAAGCAGCTCATATATGCACAATACCAGGAGGAAATGAATGTGTAGCTGTGACACAATAAAATGTGCACACGTGCATTTTTTTTTTGTTTGTTTGATGAGACATGCCCACACCTATGATGGCGATTGATGCGTTTTCATTCCTGTCACTTTGTCTCAAACCACCGCAGACTGCATTCACACACACACACACACACACACACACACACACACACACACACACACACATAAAGAAAGAGTGAGGAAGGCAGACAAAGCAGGGGAACGCCCCCTACACCAAGATACTGTCAGGTCATCAGCTGGCTTAAGCTGAATGCCAGTCAAACTTTGCTCTAATTCACAGATTAATCAAGAAAATGAAGCCAGCGGAGACCCGTGTGTTCAGGGTGCAAACTTTTAACTGAAACTGTCCAAGGATTACAAAATAACCCGAGCCTTTGCACAATTTCCGTACGTGGCGATCTTTAAAGTTCGCACAATGCAGAAGATAAAAAAAAAGCTAGCCAGCTGGCTAAATAAATGAAGATTTTGAAGCTTACTCACCGAACAAAGAAAAAAATAGGTGCACTCAGGAGGAGAAACACAGCCTGGGCTGACGTCCCTGTCGTCTGGGAGTTTGGCCTTTTTGTTATCTCTCTGCCGTGTTGACTGCTGCGTTGTCGATTCCTGGCAGCTAACGTTGAGGGGCGAAAATCGACCTCGACGCCGAAAAAGCCGTGAGCAACCTCGGCTGGATGTCCGCTGGCTGAAATAATCGGACACTTTCACACACGTCCTCCCACTCTCTTTTGCCACATAGCCCGCTAGTTGGCTTGACTACGTCCCTTCCTCTTTTCTGTCTGTCTTTTTTTTGTGCTCGCAGCTGTTTTCGTTGTTTCAACCTTTGCCTGAAATTCCTCCTCTGTCCCTTTAAGCGACAACGTTTCCGGGGTTTGCTGGTTGATATATAGGGGGCGGGGTTTAACGGCCCAGCTGAGCGCCTGTCATTTAAGCGATTGGTCAGTTCTATTCCTCTCAGCCAATCATCACTCAGGGATTACGCCTTCTTTAAAACATGCAGATTTATTCAAAAATACAGCTCCGTGATTGGACTACGGATTACCCCAAGAAACGCCCAGTACACGTGCTTTTTCACCCCTCCCATTCTTTACTGCCAAGGATGGGTGTTGCGTTGGAGCTCCGGCTGTCACTAGATCTTCTAACGTGTAACAAAACAACTACAGCGTACCATGATCTGGTTTGAAAGCAAACATTTATGCAGTAATACCACACTGACACGATTTACGCTGTGCCGAGACGGCTGAATTCACAGCCAGATGTACGCATGGTAACCCCCTGCTTTTCTTCCGTTTGTACTGAATCAGTCATAGCCGTGTTGTCACGGCTCTAAGAATAGATCCGCTACACGTTGTATACCCATATTGCCTTGCAGCTGCACTGAGCTCCACGCCCATCTATCCGGATCACACTGGGGCCTGATTATGCTTTGCAGTGGAGATGAGGCCTGTGCAGATAAAAGGCCCTGCTGAAAGCTCAGGGACTGGAATATAGCATGTTGCATTTACTGCTTTTGGCCATTCATCCATCTCTGTGCTGACGATCCCCTTTGACAATACAATTGCAGCATATTTCACACAGTAATAGCAACTGCTAAATCTCTTTTTTTCTCTAGATCTGTTATGCTGCAACAAATACTGTATATTGTAGTGAATTAAGCCTTATGATTGTTCCTATCATTTTAAACACTAGTACTGGATGTCTTTAGAAAAACATTAGTTGCCAAGTTTAAAAGACCCAACAGAGGTATGACAGATTTCCTGGTTGTGTCCTTCCACCATTTGTTGGAGATGTCCCATTACCAGAACACTTAACTCACCAACTTAAGTATAGTTACTGAAGACCAGAAATGTGTTAGATGCTTTACCCAGACACTTTGACCAACTAACTTCCTCCTTTAAAGCAACAAGGATTTAGAAAACAGGTTGAACTTTCATGTTTTAGAGAGCACTGAATCTAAATGCCTAAACACAAAAGATACAGGATTTTCCATTTTTAATGATGTTGTAACATTTTATCTAAAAAAAAAAAAAATACATTTGCATATTCAGCCTTTAAGCCTTTTCCTGTAATTCAGCACATGCTGAAAAGGGAAATGAAAGCTCGTCATTTGGTATATATGTTTGTGGCAAAAAAAGAGACACGTTTATTGGTGCAAGTCTTAGAGACAGTGAGAACTGCTGCACTCATTATGTGCATTACTGTTTGGGGGTGCATACAAAACATTTATGGGTCAGAAACTGAGAATTAAACAAACAAACAAACAAAAACTTACTTGGTCACTGAAGTATTTTTTTTTTTTTTTTTTACACATAAGGACAAATAAAGACATACATCCTTAAAAATCGATAATACAGCAGAGGTTATTCCCATGTTGCCCATATCCCACCATAGATGCCTTTGTTAGTTGAATGTCTGGCGCCACCTGCTGTCTTCACATCTCAAAGTGCTGCAGTCTAACCAGTAACCTGCTGATCAGAATCCTGAACAGTGGAAGAATGTGGGCCATAAAAGTAAAGTTATACTTACTGTATTATAAAGCAAACTATATACATCCTCTCACAGAACATACTCAGTTCTAAGTGTCGCCAGGGTTTGTCATTTTTGCTTGTTTTGACCCATCTGCTCCGTGCTCCTTCTTCCTTTTCTGTCTGTTCTTCTGCCCTTCCTCTTGTCTGAACTGGTGCCTGTTGAGAAAAAGTCACACCCACATGCAGAGATCAGATAAGTTAGTCTCCTGAGATGAACATTAAACGTGATTTTTTAAAAAAATGTCTGACCAGGTAAAACACATTAAAAAGAGCCTTTTATGAAATCTCAGACTCAGAATAACAAAATAAAAGAAACTATATATAATATAAAAGTGTTTTAGTATTTATGTTTTGGCAGCTTTCTTAAGTTAGCATGTGCTAAAATACTAAATAGTTGAGGCCTGTATGTATGTGAAATGTACGGGACGGAGTGAGAAGTCTCTTGGTTTAAACAATTCCATGTCAGCCCCAGGTGTAGCGACTTGTGATCGTACCTGGACTGCCAGCGTCGGCCACTATTCCACACTCTTCCAAATGAAGGAAGCCAGTTGGCGTCTGTATGAGAGCTGTGATCAAAGTTGGCCCCCACTCTGTTCGGTGGAAGCTTCCTCAGCTTTTCTTGCTCCTCTGTCAAAACACAAATGCAGCTATTTTAATGATACAATTATATATAGTTGTTTCTTTCATAAATGTGCATGAAGAAGATTAAGATCAGAGACAAATATGTTGATATTCTATTCTATTTGTTTCTGTGATCACATGAAGGCATTATCACCAGGGCTAGAACATTTCTTTGAGCAAAGAAATTGCTTAGCTGAGAACAACGATAAGATACAAAACTTAAGAAATGTCTATGTGTGATTCTTACTCTGTTTGAGGAAGTCTTGGAGTGATGGGCCAATCTCTGGATGTGCTGCAGCCCCGGAGGTCCCCTCCAGAGGATCGTCCTGGAGCCAAGGAGGGACAGCACCTACAGCACACAGAAGATCTATGCTGACGCTTCATCCAATCACACACAAGAGGTAAACTGAGCAAAACTTACAACATAACACAGGCTGGATTACTGCAAAGTCAACACAGTCAACAGCCAAATGTTTTATTAGGTAATGTTTGTTGGTTAGTATAAATACAACTAACAATACAACTGCTGTTTCTTTTTTGAGGAGCATGTAAGATGCAATGTGATGTTGTGTGAAGAATAAAAATAATCCTAGAAAAAACTATCCATTCTAATCTAGATGAGACTCATCTGGAAAACAGATGGAATGAATTTTATTCTAAAACTCTGAATAATTTTTACAGTACCAATAATAAATTATTTTATGAATATATTAAGTATAATATTAGGTTCACTAAACTTCTGTGAAATGAGCATGTTTAAGTATAGCAGGTACTTAACCATTACACATATTTATATATAACTGTACCTGTATGAACATTTCCACTGTTTGATGAATCCTGTTACAGAAAGAAACAAGATCAAAAGAGGCACATGAATTATTTAATTATTAATTAAGTTTTAAAAAAAACTTGAACACTTGATCCATGAGAATTGTCCATCTACCTGATAACCTATGAAAGTCAGGCCTTGCCCTGCTGCATCCCACGGTACCTTGACCACTGAGTCCACAAAGCCGCTCCCTGTCAGCTGTTCTGATCCTTGAGTTGGAAACTGAGAGCTGTTCCCATGACAACAAGACGAGCCCCAAACCAACAAATTAATTTATTGATTCAGTTTCATGTAATACTGATGATGAAATGCACAAAGGGTAAAATGTTGCAGGTAGACACAGTGTTACCTGACAGCATCCTCTGCAGACATGTCTGTGCCGTTGGGTCCATTGAACAACTCCAGCTCTGCGTCACGCTGATATTGATTCAGGAAAAGCCAACAGTGGTTCATAGAGGAAGTCTGAACACTAATTACGCTTCATCTCAGCACACACTACTTTGCCCCAAATGGTGACGTAAACCTCTCTCTTTTCAGGTTGTTTTTCCCTTTCAACTTTAAATCAATTCTCAGTTTGTGGCTTTTTTTTTTTTAATTTTCACTGTAATATGATGCTTGAAAGTGACTTTGTCCCCACCCTAGCCACATTTTTAAACACGTTTAAAGTTAACCAGGACAGTTTGTGACATTGGCAGTTAAAATAATTCAGCTGGAGTGGGGTGGTTTTCCCTCTCTTACAGGTTAATCAAAATCATGAAGGAATAAAACATTAGTCAAGGCCACAGTGATGGATACTGCCACTGCATCTCTGGAAAACAAACCTCTAAAAGAGACTGAAGGACCTCTTGTCGATTCTTCTCTTGGGCCCGAATGTTATCAGCTTGCTGCAGCCATGAAAAGCCAAAGAAGAAAAGAAAAGAAACAAACAGATTATCAGCAGATTATCAGACTGACATACTTAAAACAACTAAAGGATGGATGGATTTTCATATTGTGATCATCAGGTCTGTCTAATGCTTTGGTTTATGCCCAAAACTAATGCCATCAGCCCTCCAGCTGCACTCTGTACAAATTGTAACTTTGTAAACACGGCTAAGATGGCAACATCAGGGTTTTTGCGTTACCTCTTTTATGAATTCATCCTCCTTCTCCACGAATGACTCCAACGCTTTTGCCACCTCAGCTTTGAACCTAAACAAAAACAAATAATGGATTTTTCACTTTCCAAACAAGCTTTATTCATACAGACTTTTGGCTCACTCAGCTTACCTTTCAGTTTCCTCCTCTGAGATGATGACCTTGTCTTTAAACTTAGGATCAGCCTTATTTTCCCACCAGAACTTGTGAGTATTCTTCCTGTGTTCTGGGCTGAAACCAGATAAATTTAGATAAACACGTGCATATACAACATATAAGCCCATGGACATTGGAGAAGTATACAGTTAATTACATAGTTAGTAAATTGTGTTATAAGCACAAAATATTGTTGTCAGGCATTTTTTCCTGATCAGAACACATGACAGACTTCAGTGAAGCAGAGAAGCTAAGCTACGTAAGAATAAGCTAAGTTAATTAAACAAAACTTACGTGGCCATGTGTTCTATCAAGCCTCCGTACAGCACTGTCATGTTGCCGTCCGTAACATTTCTTTCAATTTCAAGCCCACAGCAGTAGCACCAGAATGTCTGCTTGTGCTGAGTACAGTCATACTTTTCTACTTGGGGTTTTTTCAGTGTTCGCCGAGCTTCCTTCACCTAGGAAACAATGGAAGAAACAAACACAGGAAACATAAAAGTTACACTCTAAACCCTGCCTTTGTGAAGGCTAAAATGATGTTTAGGTTATTTTGGGGGCTGTAGTCAAACAAATTCAGTCTCATCAGTCATACACATAAACTGAGACAAGCAACAGCAACATAAGATAAGACAAAAAACATAAACTTAGAGAGATTTTATATATATATATATATATATATATATATATATATATATATATATATATATATTACAATACTGTTTACATTACGACACTTCTTATTTCACTGGGAATGTCCTTGATGCCCCCCCTAGTGGTTGTGTTGTAGACTTTAAACGTTTTGGTGGGCATAAAACATCGCATAGCACAAGTTATAAAACACAAAACAAAAATCAGTGTCACTTAAAATGGCCAGCAACATAAAAGTCTTGATTACGACGACGATGATTTGCAGCTAACTTTAGCAGCGGGGCCAGTGGGCCGGAAGAACTGGAAGGAAATCTGATCAGCAAATACCTAAAATACAAAACACCAGTGAGTTAATTGTTTAGTACTACCCTTTTTACCTTTTCTACGAATTTGAGAAGAACCACTCGAAGTCTGCTTTGGTGATTTTTCCCGAAGATGTGTCCCTTCCCAGTGAATGTTGTTTGCCTACATATGGCGCAGTAATATGCACCCATTTAGACCGCGTGTTAAACAACCAACAAATGTGCTACAGCTGGGTTGACGCGGGATTTGCGCTAAAAACAAACATTTCAATCCTCGTTGGGGTCATTTTTTTTTTCAAATGCATCCACAGCTACAACCACAACTACAGGGTAAACAGACAAATCAAACACAAGCTAGCGGTGGAAAACCTGCTACAGGAAGCAGTACCGTCTCGATATGTGTCACCGTGGAAACATACAGTCGAGGAGCAAACGGTCCGCTGCAGTCAAGAAACAGTCGGCCAGTTAGACTATTTGAACGGAAATGTTAGAGTTGATTTACATGTAATTAAGAGGATGATTACTATGGTTAATTGGATTTAATTTATTGTTATAAATGGCTTTGACTGAGTGCCGAATTTTCCCTCTGTCATGTATGTCATCTTGTTAACACATTTAGTGTTTACAGTAATGTTTAGTTTTAGATTCAGCTCCTCTGCATTGTTCATGCGGACTGTACTATACTATATATAGTACAGTATATACAGTATATACTATACTTTTAGGTAAACAAAGTGTAAACAAGAATGTACCTTTGGTATTACTATTGTTATTAGTATTATTAGTAGTAGTAGTATTTATATTTGTAGTAGCAGCAGTAATAGTAGTAGTCATATTGAAAGCGGAACGAAAAGCTCCCGCACTTTCACTGTCGGACCATAGCAACGTAACATCCAGCGGAAGTAAACAATAAGCGTTAGCAACGTTAGCTGCCTCGATGCATTGAATCAGCTGTAAGACGATATTACAGGACAGCTAATCATTTAATCGTCAATTAAACAACAATGTCTTCATTTGAATATTTACGAGAGTTTGTCAATGAAAGACTAACTGCTGCTGCCCAAGAAATAGTCAGAGTCTTTGAAATTACTATCGTCGAGTACGAAGAAGAGATCGACCGTCAGCGCAGACTGCTGGACATCATTTGGAAACCTGAAATAAAGTTACACAGGATAGGTGTATATAACATCATTTTAAAACCACAGAACAGACTCACTTTGTACTGCATACAGTGACAATTCTATAAATATATACATCTTTACCATCACAGTGGTATCAGATTTTTTTTCTGTCTCCCCCAGAGCTCCCACAGCAACATGTCTGTACTAAAGAGGAGGATCTCACTGACCAGCAGCTCTGTGACCAGGAGAGGAGCTCCAGTCCGGACGAAGAAGACCCAGAACCTCCACAGATGAAAGAAGAAACTGAGGAAGACTGCACCATTGAGGAAGAAGAGCAGCCTGTACTGAAGCAGGAGGGTGACACCTTTATGGTGACTCCTACTTATGAGGGAAGGGAGCACAGTGAACCAGAACCAAACAGTGACCAGCAGATCTTTCATGTTTCTGGAAGCCAAGATCAGGCAGGAGACAGACACAAAGACTCAGGGTCGGGTATAGCTGCAGAGCAAGAACCAAAGAAAAGAGGATCAGAGGCTGATCGTGATATTCACACAGGTAAAGAGTCTTTAAAGTGTGACATTTGTGGGAAAGCCTTCGGCTTTAAGTCAAAATTGCAGAGACACCTGCGTGTCCACACAGGCGAGAAGCCGTACGTCTGCAAGTTCTGCGGGCAAGGATTCGGTTACATGTCGGTACTGAAGACTCATGTAAGAATCCACACAGGCGAGAAACCATATTCATGTAAAACATGTGGGAAGAATTTCACACGCTGTACTGCCCTGAAGGCCCACACGAGGACACACACGGGAGAGAAGCCGTACCTTTGCAAGACCTGCGGGAAAAGATTCTGCGCCCTGCCACCGTTAAAAAGGCACATGGATGTCCACACGGGCGAGAAGCAGTTTATCTGCAAAACATGCGGGAAAAGATTCTGCCGGACATCGGAATTGAAAACTCACGTAAGGATACATACGGGCGAGAAGCCGTATTCGTGCAAAACGTGCGGGAAGGATTTCAGACTCGGTAGTGTCTTGAAGGTCCACATGAGAACCCACACAGGTGAGAAGCCGTACCTCTGTAAAACATGTGGGAGTTATTTCAGTTGTAGCAGTGGCCTGTTGGTCCACATGAGGAGAGTCCACATTCCCGAGAAGCCCCAAACCTTGTAAAACAAATAGAAGAACTGCCACAGAAATGTTGTGTAGGCACCGTGGATTCAGCAACACGGGCAGGGGCCGATACGCATGAGCACTTTTCCATTTTGTAATAAAAATCAATTTTTTTGCTGCCATTACTTTCATATGTTTACAAGCATTTTCAATGCATGGGCTATTTTCACACTGTCAGAATGTGTCGCTGTGAAGGAATGTTTAATTTCTGTACCAGTTAATCTGAGAAGCCTGTCTAATGTCTAATGTTGTGATTCTATACGACAAGGGACAGACTGTATAAAACTGAGTGAATGTAATGTTTTGGGGGTATTTTATTGTGTCCAAACGCTCCTTGATCAGCTCCCTGGTGGTCTAGTGGTTAGGATTCGGCGCTCTCACCGCCGCGGCCCGGGTTCGATTCCCGGTCAGGGAACACGTTTTCACCCCCGACCCCGTGGGGTCTCTGGGCAGCTCCTTCAGCAGCAAACTGATACACTCACGGTGTAAGAAGGAGAAGTCTTTCATCTCTGCCGCTGTCAGACTGTATCACACCTGCACCACCTGATCCTACTGTACTTTCTGTACCTGTTTCTCAATTACTCACCACTCACGCGATTCTATGTTTATGTTTATCTTTTGCAGTATTATTTATATCGTGGTTACTACGTTTCAATATCATTTATATCATGTTACTACTTTTGAGTAAATTTCCCCGCTGTGGGATGAATAAAGTATAATCTAATTTGTTTAGCACTTTTTATACAAAGCATGTAACAACACAAAGTGCTTCACACAATAAAACTACAACCCCCACCCATCCGCTCCCAACCCTCGGGACCCTCACCTGTATGTACTCTGATATTAATGAATGCTTAACCTAAAGTGTGTTTTGATGTCGTTTCAAAGGCTAGTTTGGTAGTTTTTCGTGCACTACAGCAATAGTGTGCTAACTACACCAGAAGATCAGATGATGATCAGCAAATAAAATAAACAGAAAGAGTTTGATCAGAGTATAATGAAGCATGATACCAGCACGGGGGGAGCACACCGAAACTTGGTGGGAGTGGACTGCCACACATGTTCGCACACAGCAGGAGTTAACTACCATCAGAAAAGTGCAACAATAGTGAGGCGAGCTGCAGGTAAGTATGCGGAAGAGAATAAGATAGGTGAACAGAAAAACAGAGTACGCGGAGTACGCTTCAAGACCACATTGTAGTTTAGATAGATAAATTTAAACAACGATGTCTTCAGTTGATCACCTGAGAACGTTTATCAGCGACAGGCTGAGCGCTGCTGCTGAGGAAATATTCGAGGTTTTTATAAAAACTATCGTCGAGTACGAAGAAGAGATCGACCGTCAGCGCGGACTGCTGGGTGTCGTTTGGAAACCTGAAGTAAAGTTACACAGGATAGGTGTGTATGACCTTAATGCTCATTGAAATAACTAGCAGAGGAATATGGTTTAAATATTTCCGGTATTTATTTGCTCAGATGTCTGGCTTTCTTTGCCATTCCTTTCTCGGTTTCTGCAGAGCTCCCACAGCAACATGTCTGTACTAGAGAGGAGGATCTCACTGACCAGCAGCTCTGTGACCAGGAGAGGAGCTCCAGTCTGGAACCAGGGGACCCAGAGCCTCCACAGATGAAAGAGGAAAAGGAGGAAGATCAGTCCTGCACCAGTCAGGAAGGAGAACAGCTTGTAGTGAAACAGGAGGAAACAAGTCTTATGGTGACTCCGACTTGTGAGACTTTATATTTTATTCCTGGCAAAAGCCAAAGTGAAGCAGAAACAGATTTTCACTCAAGAGATGAATCTGATGATGTCAGTTTTCCAATGTTACAACCAAACAGTGACCAGCAGCTCCTCACCAACACCTTCCATGTGGCTGAGGGCCAAGATCAGGAAGGAGGAAAGCTAGATGCAGAGCCAGAAGCAAAGAAGAGTCGTAATAAATGTCAGGGTCCCAAAAAGTCTTTCAAATGTGACATTTGTGGAAAGGAATTTGATAAAAATTCACGATTGGAGAAACACATGCGAAGCCACACGGGTGAGAAGCCGTTTATATGCACGATCTGTGACAAAAGTTTCAAATGTAGTGAAGCCTTGGTGATCCACGTTAGAACTCACACAGGTGAGAGGCCATTTGTCTGCACAACCTGCAACAAATCTTTTAGCAACAATCCAGTTTTGAAAAGGCACATGGCGACCCACTCTGATCAGAAGCCCTTTGTTTGCACAACGTGTGGGAAAGGTTTCTGTCTGGCATCGGGATTAAAAATTCATATCAGAGTACATACAGGCGAGAAGCCATATTCATGCACAACCTGTGGGAAAAACTTCAGATTCAACAATGTCTTGCAAAGGCACATGAGAATCCACACAGGCGAGAAGCCGTACGTCTGTAAAACGTGCGGGAATGCTTTCCGAAACAGCGGCGGCTTGATGGTCCACGTGAGAAAATTCCACCCCGACGGCGTCACCCCAGCTAGTCGCTGTAAAAAAATGCTGAATACTTTAGTAACACTGGCAGGGAGCATTGCACACGACCATGTTCTCATTTTGTAATTAAATTGCCTTTAGGGGTACTTTCATATGTTTACAAAGACTTTTAATGGATGGGGTATTTTACCCTTATACTGTACTGTATACACTGGATGGAGCATTGTTTACAAAAATGTCTTGCAGTGAAGGAATATTTAATTTTGACATGCCAGCTAATCTGAGAGGGATCTTCAGGTTACTTCACACTAATGTATTATTTAATCTTGTGACTATATGTTGAGGAAAAGTCTGTCTAAAACTAAGTGAATGTAAAGTTACAGGTTCATGTTTTCATGCTGTATCAAGATGTGTGTTGTAATAAACTTCTGGTCAAGTAAGGACAACTGAGCCTCGTGAAGTTTATTCTTTATCCACCAAAGTGGAGATTGGAGTTCAAATCAACTGTTATTGCCACTTTTACTCACTTATATTAGATTTTTCTAACTGTGATATGACTCATAATCCTCGTGTCGGTGAAACACTCTTGGCAAATTTGGAGTTAAAGTAAGAAATAAAATGTGTAAGAGGTGTTTTGATGTTGCAGCTCACCACCTTGAGGTCAAAGTGTGATTTGATATTGTTGGATGGTTTGACCAGTGGAGCTGCTTCATATTAAAGAATTATGTTTAGTCAAGTACTGTACCTGTGCACAACATTGATCGCATGTAAACCTTGAACAGCTCAAATAAAACAAATCAAAAGGTTTTTTTTTTAAAAAAACAATGTGCCATAAGGTGGAAACAGAGGGCATGATGAGTACAACATGAGTCCTAGCCGGTGGGTAATCAAAGAAGCTTGGAGGTCCAGTCAACAACAACAATAAAGTAAAATAAAATAAGATGAAATATGCAGATTGACATGTCTGTGCATGTGTGTCCTGCGTGAATACACGGATAACATGGAGCACACTTAAACATGGTCAGAGTAAAGAAGACAAACCTTCACCTGACACTGCAGGAGTGGACGACCACCAGGAGAGGGCGGTAATGCGACGGCGGGGATGCAGGCTGACGTTAATCAAACACGAAGAAGAGAATAAGCTTTAAACAGGTGTATTGATGGCATCGGAGTTTTCCTGACCGGTTAAAACAACGATGTCTTCAGCCGAGCATTTAAGAAAGTTTGTCAGCGACAGGCTGAGCGCTGCTGCTGGGGAAATATTCGAGGTTTTTATAAAAACTATCGTCGAGTACGAAGAAGAAATCGACCGTCAGCGCAGACTGCTGCATGTCATCTGGAAACCTGAAGTAAAGTTACACAGGATAGGTGTGTATGACCTTAATGCTCATTGAAGTAACTAGCAGAGGAATATGGTTTAAATATTTCCGGTATTTATTTGCTCAGATGTCTGTCTTTCTTTGCCATTCCTTTCTCGGTTTCTGCAGAGCTCCCACAGCAACATGTCTGTACTAGAGAGGAGG
Source organism: Nibea coibor (assembly GCA_023373845.1). NCBI lineage: Eukaryota > Metazoa > Chordata > Actinopteri > Sciaenidae > Nibea > Nibea coibor. The sequence goes on along the minus strand of CM041737.1, from coordinate 11,970,762 downwards.
ATCTCACTGACCAGCAGCTCTGTGACCAGGAGAGGCGCTCCAGTCTGGATGAAGAAGACCCAGAGCCTCCACAGATGAAAGAGGAAAAGGAGGAAGACTGCACGAGTCAGGAAGGAGAACAGCTTGTAGTGAAACAGGAGGAAACAAGTCTTATGGTGACTCCGACTTGTGAGACTTTAGATTTTATTCCTGACAAAAGCCAAAGTGAAGCAGAAACTGATTTTTACTCAAGAGATGATGTCAGATTTCCAATGTTACAACCAAACAGTGACCAGCAGCTCCTCACCATCACCTCTCATGTGGCTGAGAGCCAAGATCAGGAAGGAGGAAAGCTAGATGCAAAGCCAGGAGGAAAGAAGGGTCGTGGCAAACGTCGAGGTCCCAAAAAGTCTTTCAAATGTGACATTTGTGGAAAAGAACTTGATAAAAATTCACGATTGGAGAAACACATGCGAAGCCACACGGGTGAGAAGCCGTTTATATGCACGATCTGCGACAAATCTTTTAGCAGCAATCAGGTTTTGAAAAGGCACATTACAACCCACTCTGATCAGAAGCCCTTTGTTTGCACAACGTGTGGGAAAGGTTTCTGCATGGCATCGGAATTGAGAGTTCATATCAGAGTACATACAGGCGAGAAGCCATATTCATGCACAACCTGTGGGAAACACTTCAGATTCAGTAATGTCTTGATAAGGCACATGAGAATCCACACAGGCGAGAAGCCGTACGTCTGTAAAACGTGCGGGAATGCTTTCCGAAGTAGCGGCGGCTTGATGGTCCACGTGAAAAAATTCCACCCTGACGAGCCACAGCCTTGCAAAACCCTGTAAAACGGATGAAATGAATACTTTAATAACACTGGCAGGGAGCATTGCACACGACCACTTACTCATTTTCTAATTAAGTTGTCTTTTTTCAAAGGATGGGGTATTTTTACACTATTTTTATACTGTACTGTATACACTGGATGGAGCATTGTTTACAAAAATGTCTTGCAGTGAAGGAATATTTAATTTTGACATGCCAGCTAATCAGAGAGGGATCTTCAGGTTACTTCTCACTAATGTAATATTTAATCTTGTGACTATATGTTGAGGAAAGGTCTGTCTAAAACTGAGTGAATGTAAAGTTACAGTTTTTGGTATTTTACTGTTTCATGTTTTCATGCTGTATCAAGATGTGTGTTGTAATAAACTAAATTTGGAATTAAAGTAAGAAATAAAACGTGTAAGAGGTGTTTTGATGTTGCAGCTCACCACCTTGAGGTTAAGTCAAAGTGTGATTTGATATCGTTGGATGGTTTGACCAGTGGAGCTGCTTCATATTAAAGAATTATGTTTAGTCAAGTACTGTACCTGTGCACAACATTGATCACAAGCTTGAACAGCTCAAATAAAACAAATCAAAAAACAATGTGCCATAAGGTGGATACAGTACACAGTAGGTCAAAAAGAAACAAAGGGCATGATGAATCCAACATGAGTCCTAGCCGGTGGGTAATCAAAGAAGCTTGGAGGTCCAGTCAACAACAACAATAAAGTAAAATAAAATAAGATAAAATATGCAGATTGACATGTCTGTGCATGTGTGTCCTGCGTGAATACACGGATAACATGGAGCACACTTAAACATGGTCAGAGTGAAGAAGACAAACCTTTACCTGACACTGCAGGAGTGGACGACCACCAGGAGAGGGCGGTAATGCGACAGTGCTGACGGTAAACCTTCAAAGAAGAGAACAAGAGAAGTAAACAAAACAGATGTGTGCAGACCACAGTGAAGCTCAGACACATAAAATAAAACGATGTCTTCAGCCGAGCATTTAAGAAAGTTTGTCAGCGACAGGCTGAGCGCTGCTGCGGAGGAAATATTCGGGGTTTTTATAAAAACTATCGTCGAGTACGAAGAAGAGATCGACCGTCAGCGCAGACTGCTGGATGTCGTTTGGAAACCTGGAGTAAAGTTACTCAGCACAGGTGTGGAAAAACCTCGATGTTCATTTAAATAACTAGCAGAGGAATATGGTTTAAATCTGTTTCGTGTTTATTTGCTCAGATATCTGGTTTTCTTTGCCATTCCTTTCTCGGTTTCTGCAGAGCTCCCACAGCAACATGTCTGTACTAAAGAGGAGGATCTCACTGACCAGCAGCTCTGTGACCAGGAGAGGAGCTCCAGTCTGGACGAAGAAGACCCAGAGCCTCCACAGATGAAAGACGAAAAGGAGGAAGACTGCACCAGTCAGGAAAGAGAACAGCTTGTAGTGAAACAGGAGGAAACAAGTCTTATGGTGACTCCGACTTGTGAGACTTTAGATTTTATTCCTGACAAAAGCCAAAGTGAAGCAGAAACAGATTTTCACTCAAGAGATGAATCTGATGATGTCAGTTTTCCAATGTTACAACCAAACAGTGACCAGCAGCTCCTCACCAACACCTTCCATGTGGCTGAGGGCCAAGATCAGGAAGGAGGAAAGACGAGTCGTGACAAATGTCTAAGTCGCGGAAAGTCTTTCAGATGTGACATCTGTGGAAAGGAATATCAGGGTAAGTCAGGACTGCAGACACACCTGAGAAGTCACACGGGCGAGAAGCCGTTTATGTGCAAAATCTGTGGAAAGACATTCAGCCAGCTGTCAACATTAAACATTCATATAAGGATCCACACAGGTGAGAGACCGTATTTATGCACAACATGTGGGAAGGGTTTCAGGTGTAGTGGTGCCTTGTTGATCCACGTTAGAACTCACACAGGCGAGAAGCCGTTTGTTTGCACAACCTGCGAGAAGTCTTTTGGTAACAAGCCGGCTTTGAAGAGGCACATGCAGGTTCACACTGGCGAGAAGCCGTGCCTTTGCAAGACCTGTGGGAAGAGATTCTTTGACCTTTCAACACTGAAAGCCCACAGCAGGATCCACACAGGTGAGAAGCCGTTTTCTTGCAAAACGTGCGGGGAAGATTTCCGAACGACCGGTCAGTTAAAGTTTCACATGAGAAGAGCGCACACTGCTGAGAAGCCGTACCTCTGCAACATGTGTGGAAAAGCTTACTTTGATTTGTCAGAATTGTCCGTCCATTTACAGTCACATTCAGGCATTTAGCCTTGTAGTCGCAAGATATGTGGCAGGCGATTTGGTTCTAATGGTTTGTGTTTAAAACACACTAGAACATATAGTTTTACTCAGACTTCATATAAGACCTGAGGATCGATATACACAAAAGCCATCAGGCTGAATCTCATGTGGCAGCGTGTTCACCTACTGACTCAAATACACATTTGCAAAAGCTACATTTCATAAAGATGAGATGTCAATACCTCCGTTTAAAGTCTGATTTGGCTGCTGTCTAACATCTAACTCTTTTGAGAAACAACAATAAAAATCTCCCACATGTTTGTTTTGCACTCAGAGCACAGTGGCTGGTTTACTTATGGTGTGTGGGTGATGACTGATTGTTGTGTGGATAAGAGCATTTGTAAAATGTAATAAATGTTCATTTTCAAAGTACCAGCATTGTGTGTTTTATTTATGGAATCAGATGGGACTAATTTTTGGTGAATGCACACAGAAGGATTCACTCATGTATGGAATAATTAATAATTTATTGATCTGTATACTCCAAGAAGTAGAAAAGCAGAACATCCTGTTGTCGATGTTTAAAAATGTTTCTCTATAAATCTCTTATTTCTTAATGTTGTGTTACCTTTCTGTGTGTCTTACCCCCCTTCATTTTACTTAAAGGAATACATGACATGGTAAAATACAATACAAAGAGGTATGTCTGATGTTTTAGAGTCACAGGGGTTGTGGAGAATTTCTATCCACAATGGTCGGTTCAGTCAGTGGAGAGAAAGCACACAGGAGTCCAAGATGTGTTACGTTGAAAGCTTTACTGAAGCTTGGTCAACAAGAATGGAGATTGTCACGTTAATAGTTGTATTCATTATTTGCTGCTGTCTATAAGCCACGTGTGGGGTGTGATTCTACATCATTGTTGCATTTTTTAGCATCATTATAGCATCAGATATTAAAATCAAATATAACAAATGTTATGTTCTAAATAGTGAATACATTTGCCTTTCTTATAGTACCTTCAATTAACTGACACGTGAAAAAGATCATGATTCACACTGGGGTCTTCTTTCAGCAGTCAGTTAAAAGCTGATAAAAGAGTATCACAGTGAGGCATCCTCGCACACATCCTTGCAGAAATGAATCAGCTGAAGGCGGAACGTACCTCCAACCGGCGGAACTTATCGGTGTGACACCAAGCGCTGTATTGGCGTCAGCTGCTTTGGGTTGGATCAGCTGTAGGATGTTGTCATCGTAGAGACGCGATTGTTTCATTGGCAATTCAGCAACAATGTCTTCATTTGAGTATCTGAGAGAGTTTGTCAGCGACAGGCTGAGCGCTGCTGCGGAGGAAATCTTCGGAGTTTTTATAAAAACTATCGTCGAGTACGAAGAAGAGATCGACCGTCAGCGCAGACTGCTGGATGTCGTTTGGAAACCTGAAGTAAAGTTACACAGGATAGGTGTGTATGACCTTAATGCTCATTGAAATAACTAGCAGAGGAATAGGACTCATATAGGACGATCTGACAATGTGAAGACGCTCGGGGGCCAACATTTAAAAAATGAAAAAATAATAAAAGTTACATACAAATGCACGAAGATTGCATGGATTTCATACAAATCTGAACATCATGTTCATTATAAACATGACTTATTATGAGTAATGCAAAGTCTGTTAATATTCAAGTTTAAATGTATCACTCTTTCTCTTCTCTTTCACAAGATCACTCAGAAAGTAATATTTTATGTCACACCTACAGGTGCATACAGATGCAGCAGCAGTTATGACCGTGGGCCATGATTGGCCCCCCCGACTTTGGACATGCCTTGTTTAAACACTTTGGTAGTTATTTCCTCAGATGTCTGTTTTTCTTCCATCACAGCAGTGTCATATTACCTCTGTTTACTCTCAGAGCTCCCTCAGGAAGATGTCAGCACAGAGGAGGATATTCTCGCTGACCAGGAGAGGAGCTCCGATCTGGACCAGGAGGAAATGCAGCCTGTTCAGATAAAAGAGGAAGAGGAGGAACTCTGCACCAGTCACGAGGTAGAGCTGCTTGTACTGAAGCAGGAGGACGACACTCTTCTAGTGACCTATGAAGGAAGTGACCACAGTGAGGCAGAACCAAGCACTGATCACCAGCTCCTCTATTCCTCTGCTACTACTGTCTACTCTCATTTAGCTGGGAGTCAAGATGAAACAGGAGACAGTCATGGAGAATCAAAGAGACATGCAGAGCCAGAGATGCAGAACCCTAACCTGTCAGAAATTCAGTCTCACACAGGTAAAAAGACTTATTTATGTGACACTTGTGGAAAACATTTTAAGTTTTTGTCAGGTTTCCAGAGACACTTGAGATGTCACACAGGTGAGAAGCCATATTCCTGCAGCAGCTGTGGAAAAAGATTCTCTCGGCCATCAGAGGTGAAAATTCATGAGAGAATCCACACGGGTGAGAAGCCGTACGCTTGCAAAACTTGCGGGGAAACATTCTGCCGGAAACCAGATTTGAACATTCACGAGAGAATCCACACAGGCGAGAAGCCGTATTCTTGCCAGACATGTAGGAAAAATTTCCGATATGACAGCGAGTTAAGAATTCACATGAGAACTCACACAGGTGAGAAACCGTGCGTTTGCCTAACCTGCAAGAAAAGTTTTGGTCACATGCAGGCTTTGAAAAGGCATATGACAGTTCACACTGGCGAGAAGCCGTGCCTTTGCAAGACCTGCGGGAAGAGATTCTTTGACCTTTCGACACTGAAAGTGCACAGCAGGATCCACACAGGTGAGAAGCCGTTTACTTGCAAAACATGCGGCAAAGATTTCCGAACGACCGGTCAGTTAAAGTTTCACATGAGAAGAGCGCACACTGCTGAGAAGCCGTACCTCTGCAACATGTGTGGAAAAGCTTACTTTGATTTGTCAGAATTGTCCGTCCATTTACAGTCACATTCAGGCATTTAGCCTTGTAGTCGCAAGATATGTGGCAGGCGATTCGGTTCTAATGGTTTGTGTTTAAAACACACTAGAACATATGAAAGTGAGGAGCCACAGAGTCGAAGGGAAAAGTTTAACTAAAATCATGTACTTTATAAAAAAAAAAAGGATCAATAAACACAGAAGCACCTACTCAATCAAATATACATTTGCAAAAGCTACATATCTAATCAAATGTAAATGTATTTCATAAAATGAGATGTCAGTATCTTAGTGTAAAGTGTGATTTGACTGCTGTCTAACATCTAATTCATCTCATATCTTTGTTTCACACTTGTGCACAGTGACTGTTTTACCAATGATGTGATGTTGATGTCTGATTCTTGTGTGGATAAGAGCACTTATCCAAATGTAATAAATTGATATTTAAAAATATCAGGATTGAGTGTTTTTAATTACAGAAAAAGATGACACTTAATGCATTAATGAATGCACACAGAGGTATAGATGAGGTAAATATGAGTTCGCTGTGGGGGAATTTTCTATTCCAGCATGCCACACATGGGCTTACATGGAGTCAAGCATATGTCTTGAGATCACTGTAGGGACAGTGTTAAATCTTAGATTGTTATGGCAACACTAATGTCTTCTGCTTGAGATAAAGAGCAGCTGTATGCTTGTGTTTAAGAACGCAGGCACCATTCCGACCATCACTATGGTAACCAAGGTCAGAGGATTGGGGCTGTCTCACTCCCTAGACACAACAGATAGCCAAGTCTCTACAGAGTCCGATAACAATGCTGAACCACCGAGGGCAAACGTAGGTCCTTGTTTGCAGACTAATGACCACTTAGGGACATAGAGTGGATGTGCCACAATCCTGAGGGCATATAGAAAAGGCAGCGAGGTAAAGAGATAAATCCTCCATTGTTTGTGGCCAAGCTAGGATAAACCTTTCATTTTCACATATCTTGCACTTTCTCTCTGCTGACTGAACTGACCAGTGATGAATAGAAATTATTAGAGTTATGAGGTCATTGAAAATGCACTTCATAACACCAAAATATTGTTTCTCCTGTATACACCGAGCCCCAGAGGTTTATTTAAATATGTGATTTAAATATGTGATTTTATTTTCAAATACAAGGCTACTTACCTGCATAAGATCTTAACTTGCTAACTGAGACACGTGGGCTATATCTAGAGCCTGTGTTTAAATTGTCTGTTCTGGGCTGCTGTAGAAACATAGCAGTTCAACATGGCAGGCTTAGATGTAGATACAAAAACTAATTTTAATGTCCCAAAACACAACAGTACTATTAGATTGGATTATATTAGATTCAGCTGGTTATACATTAATGAAAATTATGCACATTATATTCCACTCTGCAATATTATGTGCAGACTGCTAAGTCTTCAAACTGTGAGAATCAAATGGTCTTATCAGCACACTATTTATTTCAGTAACTTTAACCTGACAGTGAGTTTGACACCTGACATTCATTTTTCTGCATTTAAAACCTCATGTTAGTACAACTGTAGAATGATTTAGCGCTGTTTAATACATCATGCAGTATACAATTCATCCTGCCATTATTTTACCATTCAATAAAACATGAATATAACACACCATTTTATCATGTAAGTTACCGTTGCTTATTTGGCCTCTTTTGCCAACAAGTTTGTTTATGAGTGAACAGGGGATTATACTCAATGTAATAAACACTTGTTTCAGGTTTATTTCTTTTTATATTTCAATTCCAACCTTGATAATGAAGTCACGTTTATATAGCCAGCATTGAAGAACACGGATGATGTGGTTTATACCTGTCTTCTGAAGGTTTTAGACCACCAGACCACGCCAGTAACATCTGCTGTCGTGTAACTGACCCTTTTCACAGCAGCTATCTTGACGTGAAACAGTAGGGTAAACACGTGTTACCAATGATACTAATTAATGTTAAAATGGCTACTGTGGAAATAGGAAGGTCAATTCGTAGGAAGGTTTAGGAAAGGACATAGGAGGAGGTACAAGGAGGGAGGAGACGCGCACCCCGCGTTCCCTTTAAATCGGAGTAGCAGCATATTGAGTCCGGCGGAAGTAAATACACAATGAACCTCAGAGTAGACTCCAGCTGTTCATTTTAGCTGCCTCGTATGTAGCTAATAAAACCAAACGCCCTGCAGAGCAGACTGTCTCATCCGTCGTATTCACTCAAAATGTCTTCCGTCCAGCTCCTCAGAAAGTTTGTCAACGAGCGACTGACTGCTGCCACCGAAGAAATATTAACAATCTTTGAAAAAACTATCACAGCGTATCAGGAAGAGATCAGCCGTCAGCGCAAATTATTGGATATTGTTTTGAACCCAGAGATAAAATTACACAAGACAGGTTTGTAATGTTACAACTCTTTGCTGTAATTGCTATGTAAATTACTGCATTTACTGAAATTACTGTATTATTGTATTAGTATATTAATATAAAAGTATTACTATAATATTTACTTGTGTGTTTCCATAGTAATGATTATTACTTTGATTGAAAGTAACTAAGTAAGCTCTTATTATATTGAGCTCAGGGTATTTGTAATTTCATCTTTCTATTTCAGCACATTTTCAGTGGGACATATTGTATTTAGTATTTAAGTTATCTTACATTATGGTGTTGCTACTTTTGCATATGTTACCTAACTACTCCAAGTGTTTCTCCCTCCCTTCAGCTATATCACAGTTCATCTGTAATGATGAGGTTGTCGCTGACCAGAAAAGGAGCTCCAATCTGGATGACGAGTGCGCAGAGCCTCCACAGATTAAAGAGGAAGAGAAGGATCGCTGCACCAGCCAGGAAGAACAGCAGCTTGTACTGAAGCAGGAGGATGATTGGTTTAAGCCCAGGCCTACTACTAAGGGAAGAGACCACAGTGAAGATCAGACTGCACATTTGGATCCAACGCCACTGACCAACATCAAAGTTATAGTAATAAAATCTGAATCTGACAGAGAGGGTTCGGGTGTATCCAAACCAAACAGTGACCACCACCTTTCTGACTACTCTCGCAGACCTAAAAGCTGTGAAAGAGGAAACCGAGAGAACGCATGCACTGATCAGAAATTGCAGAAGAAACATTTCGAATGTCTCTTTTGCCGTGAGGAGTTTCATGATTTCTTGAAGTTAAAAATTCACATGAGGACACATACTGGTAAAAGCCGTTTCAAATGCGACACGCAGAAGGCACAGGTAAATAAACACATGATGACACACACAGGGGTGAAGCCCTTCAGATGCAGAGTTTGTGGAAAGGAATTTAACTGTCACTCAAACTGCATCGCTCACATGAAAACTCACACGGGCCCGAAGCCCCATACTTGTGTCACCTGCGGGAAAAGTTTCAGACGCAGTGCAGACCTGAGGAGGCACAACCGAATTCACACTGGGGAGAAGCCGTACAGCTGCGTGCACTGTGGGAAAGAGTTTTCTCATCATTCGTCTCTCACCAATCACGTCCGAGTGCATACAGGGGAGAAACCTTATGACTGTATGTGGTGTGGGAAAGCGTTTGCCATCAGCACAACGCTGAAAATACACACCAGAGTCCATACGGGGGAAAAGCCGTATACATGCAACGTTTGTGGGAGAAATTTTGCTCATAACACAGGACTGAGATTACACAGGAGAATCCATGCACGGGAGAAACAACAGAGCTGAAATGTCTTTAATGGGGTAGATCACCTTAATAGCACTGGCTGCAGGGATAACACACGAGTTGGTTTATTACATGATAATGGATCTATATGTACAGAAGGTCGAAAGCCAGCTCCACAAAAAATATGTCACTACATCTGGACAGAAACACTGAATATAAATAAGTAATAAAAGATACTCTATGGCTGAAATATTCCAGTGTTTTAAGTAATTTAGCATGGAAAAATTCAAAACATACACTTGCCCCAGGTTCCCAAATATTCTTTTACTTTACCCTATATTATTATAATCTACTTTTGGGAATGTTTTGGGCATTGATTTGTCATAGGAAGCAAGCATGAAGTCGGAATCTTGGTCTCTGTGACCCTCTCTGTGATTTTTTTTATTAGGCATTTAATAGGCGTCCACTGAGACAGGGCAATGTTGACTAACTGGCATTGCCCACCAGTATTAAACAGGGTATCTAACAAGTAAGTGTTAACTGTTTTACTGTATTTATCAGTGTTGAGGTCGACAGCATGCAGCTTTGAGGATCACGATGCACACATTGTAAACATTTACAACTACCTCCAAAGTTTGCTTATTTTCTACTGTTGCTTTACCTGATATATGTTGCTTGTGTGGGTATCTTCTCTCTGTGTATCATGTTAAATTAAAGACGGTGCTCATTGGATCTCACGTGTCAGTGTTTTTATACCCCTGTTCGCTTTGCTCTGAGGTATAACACCCCAGCAATATGAAAGTGGGTTAACAATCACTTTTATTAAAGTTGGTCCAAGACATCGCTTGGCAGTTCATATCCAGGTTCCTTCACATTTCGCAGTTATCTTGTCTCATGTCTTCTCAGTAGTAGATTAATCAGTTTTTAGCATAGTAATTTCTGATTTCCTGTGGCTATTTAGAGGTACAGCAAAATGTCTCTAAAGTGGAGGATGTTCTCGCCGACCAGAAGCTCTGTGACAGGACCCAGAGGACCCAGAGGCTCCACATAACACAACCGTTTATATTAATCCACCACCTGCACACTGCACCATCTAGTTATGTTTTACGTTGTATGTTATGTCCAAGGAGTCAAATTGCTCGTGTGTGTATCACACACCTGGCCAATAACCTAGTAATAACTGACTTCCAGCTCAGGTCAGTAGCAGGCGGTAACGAGTCAAGCATCTGTCTGTCAGCAGCCGTGCGTAGATCCGAAGAAGAAGAGCCCCCCCCCCCCCCCCCGACGAGGTGAAGCGGAAACACACCACCAATGGTCCAGTCAGCACAAGGAGTTTGACGAAGTTTTAACAGGGGATAAAAGTATCTTAAATTGTATTAAACGATGTCTTCGGTTCAAATCATGAGACAGTTCGTCTGTGACCGGCTCACCACGGCTGCACAGGAAATATTGGGAGCGTTTGAAAAGAAAATAGAAGCTTACGAGAGAGAAATCGCTCGTCAACGGAGACTGTTGGGCTCAGCCTTAACGAATGAGACAAAGTTACACCAGACAGGTCGGGACAACCATCAAACTCTTTTCTAATGGAGCTATATATGTGTTAAACAGCCAGAGACACCGAGCGTCACCTCACTGACAGACCAGTTTGACAGGCCGTCAGGTTAGGAAGGACTAACATGCTGGCATGCATTACAGATGGGCGTATCACGTCGTAGTTATTCGCTCAGCTGGCTGGATGTTGTTAGTACACCTTAATAATAATGTCACATGCCACCACGACGTTTGTTATACACGGGAAGCCGCGTTAGATGCGGAAGTCGGCGCTGTGCTCTGTACTCAGCCCTGTTCCCGTTCAAGCTCGCTGTCTGTTATTCCCTGAGGGGCAGTAACACACGTGACAATGATTAACGAAACTAACGTGACCTTTCAACCCGCCACACCTGCTCTCACCATGTCACACAGCTCTGAGTGTGTTTACTCAACTATTTACTGAGTGTTTACATCACTTCACTGCAAATGCCTCTGTATGTATTAGCTGTCATACATGCATATGCATGCACTTTATGATAGATAGATAGATAGATAGATAGATAGATAGATAGATAGATAGATAGATAGATAGGTGCTTTATAAATCCCCATGTTGCAGATTATTATTTCGTACCATTCCTCTCCAGGGAAATGTATCTATGGAGGTTTTGTATCTCATGTATCTCCAAATTTTATTCATTTTGAATGTGAAGAAGAAGTCTTCCTGTATAGGTTGAGAAGACTCCATTGTAAACTGTTTACAACTGCCCTTGATTATCTGGAAACACACAAAGCTGAAGCAAACAAAGCTGAAAACAGCTCTGTTTTTCTCAGACCACAAAAAGTTGACTATGTGGTTCTATGTGTAGTGACTGGTCCTGTATCCTCTACTGGATGCTGATTGCTTTTGTTTTGATTGGTACTCGAGCAGGCAATTAATTAATTAATTAATTTAATTTCTTGATGAAGCCACTTGTCATATATAAAAATAACAGAAAAAACGCTCAAAATGCACCGTCACTGTTTGCTCCTCCGTTCATCAGCAACACCTCAGCTCAGCACTGAGCAACTTCAGATAACCTGGCTGATACCTCACCAACATCCTGTTCATGTCAGAACACAAAAGGAAACACTGCCGCCTAGAGGTTTCAGATACAATGTTTAGAAGTAAAACATGGCTCCTACAGCATGAATGCAACAAACTTATGAACATATGACAATCTTATATACAGTGAAGCACTAATGTAGATTAAACTACCAGCAGTATGCAATATTCAAAACAAGCTCAACCATTAGTTGACCAGTTTAATACAATTTAACACCCAGTCCAGTGTGTTAGAGTGCTCTATTAGTGGAATATTATATGCATAACTACATTGTCGTTAGTATCTAATTGCCTGAAAATAAGAATCATTACACGTTTTGCTATAGATCCTCTTCCACAGAATTCACTATGTCAAACCACTATATTTCCAGCCCTGAATGGATAAACTAAGATGAAAAAAACTAGCTGAATACATACTGTTAGGCTTAGGTAAGGCTTTGAATGCACCACTGAAAGTAGCTATAAGTAATTTTACACAACTGCTGTGCTTAAATACAATTTTGATGTATTTTGTATTTCTACTTCTACTTCACCACGTCAGAGGCAATATTATACCTGGTGGTGCAGTGCTTTAGTATGACAGCAAGCTAAAGCTACTACTCAGATATACTTATATAGACTACATATGCAGTTTTGCCAGTTTTATTTTAGCTCAAAGTTCCCTAAAAAAAACAAAGCCTACAAAACAGTTCCAAAAATCTTACATTTCTCAGCAGTAGGGAAACTGCTGTGTTTTCATTATAGGTTTTCTTTATTCCAGTTGTTAAATATAGTCCTATATATGTGCAGCATTTCATCACTGTCCCGTTCTTTGTTCTTCTTAGGGCTCTCAGAGAGACCTGTGCTAACCAAGGAAGAGGAGGTTCTCCTAAACCAGGAGGAGCATTATAACCAGGAGACAACCTTATTCCCCCCAGATCCTGCAGAGATTAAAGAGGAATATGAGGAAATGTGCGTCAGTCAGGAACGACAGCAGCTTGCACAGCAACAGGAGACGACTGCATCTAGGTCAGTTGCAACTTGTGAGAAAACTGTCCACAGCGGTCAGACTCCTTTGGAGTCTAACCAGACGGTGAATAAGGATCCTCAATCCAGCATCTCAAACAAAGATGCATCATCTGGATCCCGCAGGGAGAGTTCATCAGCATCGGCACCAAACAGTGACCAGCCCCCCCTAGCTGAAGATTCAAGTCAAGATTGCATAACTTGTACCGATGGAAACGCAACACCAACTAAACATACTGAGTCATCACCAAATAAGACAGGCGGTGACGAGAATGTGTCAGCTACAAGCACGGAGCAGATGTCAGATAATATAAGCAATGAACCAAAGACAACATCGGTTACAAGTACTGAGCCAACACCAAATAAGGAATGTATAAGTAAGACAACGACATCAACTGGAGGCACTGATCTAACACCAAATGAGATAAGCCAAGAAGACAACACAACATCAGATACAAGTACAAAGCAGACAGCAGATAACACAAACAATGATGATAACACGACTACTGAGCAAACGTCAAATAAGAAATGCGATGACGAGAATCCAACATTAAGTGGAAATAGTGAGCCAACGCAAGAAAACAAACATGATGATGATAACACACTGATCACAAATACAGAGACAACACAGGAGAAAGGTAACGACAAGACCAAAACATCAACTAGAGACACTGAGCTAACACCAAATGAGGAACATAATGACGAGAACCCAACATCGGAAGGTAATGGTGAGTCAGTGCCAAGCAATGAATGGGATACAACATCAGCTAAGAGTATGGCACAGATGTCGGATGAAAAAAGCAATGATGAGAACACATCATCTACGAGTACTAAGCAAAGACCACAGAAGAAAGGAAATGATAAGACCCCACCCTCAACTAGAGGCACCAAGTCAACACCAACTGAAAAGCAGAATGATGAGAACCAAACATCAAAAGAAAGTAGTGAGCCGACGATAAATAAGAAAAGTCAAGAGAGACCAACCTCACCTGGAAATGTTGAACCAACATCAAATAAAAGATGCAACAATGAGAAGGCAACATCAGCTGCGAGTACTGGAACAAAACCACGTAAGAAAAGTAACAATGAGAACACAACAGCACACGTAGAGACTGAGCCAGCACCAAATAAGAAACACAGCAATGGGAATAAAAGTTCATCTGAGAAACATAATAGCGAGGACCCAACATCAAAAGGAAATAGCGAGCCAGCGCTAAGCAGGAAAAGCCAAGATAGATCAACCTCAAGTGGAAGTGCTGAGCCAACAGCAAGCAGAAAACCTAACGATGGGAAAGCAGCATCAACATCAAGTACGAAACCAGCACCAAATAAGAAACGCAGCAGTGGGAAAACAACTTCTATTGGAAGTAATGAGCCGACACAAGATAAGAGTTGTAACAGTGAGGACACAGCATCAGCTAAAAGTACTGAACCAACACGACGTAAGAAAGCCAATGATGAGAAAATAACATCATCTACAAGTGCAAAACTGGCACCAAATAAGAAACGCAATAGTGGGGAGATTTCAGCTGAAAGCACTGGTCCAACAGCAAATAAAAACAGTGACGGGAAATCAACTGCAAGTACTAAATCAGCATCAAATAGGAAGAGTAGTGGTGGGAAAATGTCTTCTACTGAAGGAATGGAGTCTGAAGAGGCCAAACCAACACCAAACAAAAAATCAAATGATGGGAAAATCACTCCAGCTACAAGTACTAAGCAAGCCAAAAAACGGAAAAGTAACGATGAGAGCACTATGTCAACAAGGTCGACAAGAAGCAAGGAGTCGAGCCATCATGGGAGACGAAATGATGGGAGCACAACAAAAAATGAAAATACTGACCCAACACCAAATAAACAATGCAAGGATGAAAATACAACAGCCACAAATACTGAAACACAGAGTAAGAATCCTGATAATGAGAGCACAGCATCACATGAAAGTACCAACCCCACAAATGTGAGAAGGTCAGGTGGGAGTACCGATGACGACAATAACCCTTACAAGTGTGACAGGTGTGGTAAAGTGATGTCTAATTTCAAAAACTACAAATTTCACATGAAATCCCACACTGTTGAAAAGACGTACAAATGTGACACTTGTGGGAAAATGTTCAGGGAGAGCTGGGATTTGAATAAACATCTAGTAATTCACTCCGTTGAGAAGCCTTTCAAATGCAAAATTTGCGGACATGGATTCAACCGGCGTTATAACCTCGACCTGCACGCCAGAGTTCACACCGGGGAAAAGCCTTTCAAATGCGACACCTGTGATAAATGCTTCAGCTCCTGCGTGAACATGAAGAAGCACATGAGGATCCACACAGGTGAGAAGCCTTACACCTGCAGCCACTGCGGGAAGGAGTTTGCGGATTCGTCGTCTTTCAAAAATCATCAGCGAGTGCATTCGGGGGAGAAACCCTTCAAGTGTACTGCTTGCAAGAAAAGATTTGCCACAAGGACGACTTTGAAAAGGCACACCGTGATACACACGGGTGAAAAGCCGTATAAGTGCAGTGTATGCGACAAGGCGTTTGGTCATAGGACAGACCTGAAAGGACACTTGAGGATACACACTGGGGAGAAGCCTTACAAATGCAGTACTTGTGGAGAAGATTTTTCCAACTGGTTAAAACTCAGCAAACACGGAAAGAGAGTCCACAAAGATGTCCACAAAGAGGAACAAAGCTCCTCTGGATAAAAACTCATTTGCATTTGATATGCAAAGTAAATGAATTGCACTTAAGTAGGATTTGACCATTTTAGCTTTGCACTCCTTTAACATCGTTGGAATATTGATTGATGGGTTTCCAGAGTGTCGACAAGGTACAGTGTTGACGACGGGTTGTTGCTTCACATACTTGTGAAAAGAAGGACATTCTGGGAAGGGTGGTTTTAAAAACAGATCTATGAGTCAAGACAATCTGACAATCATTTTATCAACAATTCAGACGTGAAGAGTAGATTTACACTGTAACGTAGCACAGCTTGTATATTTTGTCTAAATATGCTGGACAACCCTTTGTTGTTGTTGTTTTTTTTTACTTTTGAGTGGTCTTGTTGAAATGAATGAGTGGGCTATGCTTTTGCTTGTAATGTGAATGTCGGTCCGAACGTGGCCTTATCCAAAGCACCATCTCATGATGGGGATTCAAAATGAATACTGTATATCACCATGATCATTTTGGGAGACTTGAGCAAATGCACAAGTGTTTTTTGTATTTCAATGTCTTGTATTTACCAAAAAATCTGAATGGTGGGAATATTTTTTGAAAACAGAAATACAGAGTGACCTGTTTGGAGGTGATCTCATCTTCTGAAGCTAGTTTTAAATGGACTAAAGACTGTTTTACAGTTGACAAAAATTTGTACATATTTTTGAACAGTAGGGTAGAAACTGGAAAGGACTATTGGAGGACTGTACATGGACAAAATCAGTTTTCTCTTCCACATTTCCCTCCTTGCAAAGTTTTATGACAATCATAGAGGTGGTGATGACACATTTAAAATGTGTTGATCCAGTGTGTCATTGTTTTAATCAGAGTTTATGACTACTTTTTTGATTTGTTTTTAAGAGTACATCCTATTTTTATATATCTGATGTGCAATTGTTTTGCAAAACACACTAAGTGAGTGAATGTATTACTTTACCAATCTGAAATAAATTTTAATTAGCCTTTTCCTTAAATGGTGTGGCTGTAATATTGATGCTTGTAATTTACATCTGTGCAGCTGAACAGACATTAATTGAGATAGCTTGTAGGTGCAAACCTGGCTAACTTGAGAAAGTCGATCACTGAGCGACTAACTGCTGCTGCGGAGGAAATGTTTGTGAGCAGACTACAGCTGTGAACGAGGAGGAGATTGTGTGTCAGTGCAGACTGCTTTATATCCTCCTAAAGCCTAAGATGATGCTTCACAGGATAGATCTTTGTCAGTTTTGTCATTTAACATGTTGTAAACCTTATTATTTATCCTTTATAAGTCAGATTATCAGATGAACCATGCCTCCTGAATTCAGTGGTTGCAGAGTAAACAAAAAAATGGTCAACTAAACCTAGTGGCTGCAGTACCCTTAGCATCGGATCACATTTATTTGAGCAGACCTTGGGGCCATCACATGAAACTACATTCACCTAAGACTGAAACTCAAGACCAAATGCATATTGACTTTCTGCATGAGATTTAAAATCCATGCATAAATTTTTGTAAATTTCAGTCACAGACTGTGCACATGTAAATTCATATGCGCACACCCTTGAACATCATCTAGCACAAGAGTACCTGTCTGCCCCAGCAGTCCTCAGAAGTACCAATGGAAAAAATTACATTACTTGAATAATTTCTTCATTGTCCGTTTACAGAGATCTCATCACTGAATAATCACTTTTGTGTACTTCAAATGGAGAAAAGCCATACAAGTTTTACCAACACTTGTGGAAACAGTTTTTCCCAAAGCACAAACTTGAAGATACATTTAGAATCCATACCGGTGAGAAGTATAGATGCTATGTCGAGTGAGGAGGTTACATAGATAGAGTAGCTCTTTCTTCTTTAGATGTGTAACTCTTCTTGAATTTTAAAATGTAATCAAAGTACTAACCTAGATTTTATTAAACTATTTTGTTTGTTATTTTGTTTTATAACCACAATGAATGCTCCAGAAATAACTGACCTCTTGACCTCTTGTCCTTACTAAGTCACAGGCCCCTGAATCACACAGATAGATTTGATACAGAAACAGAAGCCATGACTGGAAAGTGATCAAATTACAACCCTGGAAATCAGAAACAGATCTGTTGGTGGAGTCAGCTGCTGTCTGGGGTATAACTGGACTTTAAAACCTCTCTTTAAAACTCTCCATCAACAGGTACTGTTGACGTACAGCTACTCGTGCAATATTTCTGCTGGTACCTAGTATGGATTAATTTGTTGTTGTGGCTGAACTTTTTTTCCTTTCAGTTCCCATGCTGCTGATGCATTTGTTTCTAACTTGTAAACACTTGTAAAGCTGAACATTGACTTATTGTTTTTTTTTAAACAATGTACGATGCTACAAATATTACATAATAATTTTACATATTCCTCCTCCAGATGATAAAGTCCTCTTTCTAATATGGTTTTGCACGTTGCTGCTGCTGCTCTTGAAATTATCCCCAGATGTTGTAACTCAGGTTCAGACTGGTAACAGTGGCAGCCATTTATTCTGAGATCCAGACACACGGTGTGCTTTCGTCACGTGTTGGAAACTTACCACCTGAAAGGGCTCAGTAATACCACCAACCCAATATGGTGTGTTTTCAATATGTTTTGACATTGTCTCCAGAATATTTCAACTTCAGAGGAATATCTCGGAGACAAAGAGCTCCAGCTGCTGAAGTGCACTCCCTCTGTTCACTGTTTTTCATCGTATGCAAGCTTTATCTTTTCATCTTCCCCCTCTTCCCTGTTAAATACACACACACAATCAAAGGCTCACTCATTGCAAAATATTATTGTAGTGCAGAGGTTGCTGTCAGATACCAAAAGAATTGTATACATGTACTACAATTTAATGGGGCTATATGAAGTGATAAAAAGTCATAATAGATGATTAAAATAGAGAAAAACTGCAAGAACTGTCTCCATCTGTCTCTGAGACCACCTACCAAGCTCCTTATACTGTACATTTATCAGTCTGGGTAGCAGTGGTTAATCAGCGGGTCTTGCTTCCAGAGCCGCAGTGGCTTCAGTGTCATTTTGGACCATGAGCAGCTCACAGGTGGGTTCATAAATCATCCAGATTGTGTTTGCGCAGCTGGCTGAAACCCTCCACTCTGCTAACCCCAACCTCCGTCACCATATCCATTTCAAACAGGCAAATATTTGTAATCATCCTGGATGACTTGTGTTACTTCGTAAAGGTTCATTATGTGATTGATGGAGGCCTACAGGGGGCAAGTGAAGAGCAAACAAACAAAACAGCAGGCGGCATTAAAATGCAACATTTTTCCTATAACTAGACACAATTCATACAGCAAAGAAAACTCTTAATGATTCATTTATTTTCCTCCAGAGATGAGTGTGAAGGGTTTACAGTATACTACCCTAATGACGCCTGCCTGAAATACCACAGTGTAAAGTACAACACCACCAGAGGGCGCTACAGCTTGCTATTTTTGTCCTGATTAGATTTCTCCTGGTTCTGTGAGAGGGGTTATTTTATGGCAATAATGAAAACATGAAAGAAAGTTGCTGATCACTCACTCAGCTGTTATTAAGATGCCATCATTAAAACCACATCATTAACTGTCGCGTTGAACGCAGCATCCACACGTGACAAACTCTGCTCGCTGATACGCACATCCAACGCGCCCTTTGACCTCTGCACTGCGGCCTGCCTTTACAACGTCGCTGTCCTTACTGCTGCTTCATCACCTGCAAACATTTGTTATGCCAAAAGTTATCGTTATAGCATTTTATTTTAACAGGTTAACCTATCAGCGGCCCGATCCTCTCGATTGTGGAAAGCGAAATAATATCTGCGTGGCGTTTCCCACTTTGTTTGTTTGCTGTGCGTCATGTCGGCAGCACAGGTGAGTGTGCTGCAGGCCTATTCTCACCTGCAGCAGCTTTGGATCACACCCATCTCTTCCCTGTCGAGGTGCTAGATATCAGCTGCTTCACATAACAAGGTATGAATTGACTTGTTTGCTCGTATGCAGATGGTCTTGGCTCTGTTTGGACAGATTTCCAGGCTTTACGTGACAAATTCAGCTATAGGCTCCTGTTCGCTATTTAATGTTCTGTGCGGATCTGCCCGTGCTCATTTTCTTGGCATCTGCCGGCTGCTAATTCATTTTATGCTGCCGCCTGTGTGTTACATTTTCATTGGTAGTGCATTTATTCACGGTGAATGGATTCCTCGGGGTTAAGACTGTTTACTTTGGTCGTCTAACAATTGGATCCACCAATGTCAGAATGTGTAGAAGGCTGAGTAGGATACATTTGTCACAGAGTAGATGAATAAGGTTTGTTCTGTGGTGTGTCTGAGGTTACTCACTGTATAAAGTCTTTTGGGTGTCTACGTTTGTTTTTATGAATGTGAATATTAGCACACAACCCGCTCACATAATTATTTCATCGTAATAGTGGCTTCAAATGAAATGTGACCTTTATCACATCTCTGTCTTCTGCTGCTACATTCACACACACACTCCTCTCCATATTCATGTACTGATGGCCATCCCCTGCATACTACACGACTTTAAATTAGAGGACACTGCCTTCTACAATCCAGGATTTCATGCAAGTTTAAATGTGGATGTTGATAATTATTTGTGCTTTGTGTGTGTTTTGGCCCGCTGCTGCACATTCCCTTCAGATTTATTGTTGTTTTGCTGTGTTTTGCTGCTGCTGCTGCACCGCTCATCTCCACACTCTGATGTAACTGTGCTGCAAACACTTTAGTGCTCCTGCTGCTCAGAAAGCATTTCATCAGCAAACACCTGTAGTCTTTGTGTCTAAGTTCCCTTTGGGGGAGATTATTATCTTTTATCTGCTGTGCTGAGCTAGGTGTTTGGTTGTGGGGAGTGACCTGCTCGCACAGAAGCAGTTTTCAACGTTTTGGCATTGTCTTGTGACATTTTACTGCTGTAAAGCACTTTGTGCATCTTGCTTATAACGTTTCCTATAAATAGATGATGAATATGATTAGGCCAGATCTTCCAAACAAAGGCATATCCTCCACAGTGCACCAGAATAGCTAGTTTCAAACTTAACAGGCAGCAGCGGAGACTGTAGTTCTACTTTGTCTGTAGCATGGAGGAAATGCTTCAGTCTGTTCAGAATTGGGTGGCGTAGTCTGTGAGTGAGGACTGAAACAAGAGACAAAAAAATATGAAACCAAATAAAATTTTAGCAAAACATCAGCAAGGTGTGTGGTGTGAGTGTAACCTTCAAGAGATCTGCGAATTCCTCGCTTAGACTCCAAATACTCAGGAATCATCACAGGTCATAAAACCTCACTACGTGGTCTTATTAACAATATCAGTCTCTCTGTTGTCTTTCTTAAACTCAGCAGGCCTCAGAGTGGCCTGTGCTGGCTGAGATTTTGTTTTTCAGCAGGTCTTTTTTCTAGAGAACACTCTGGAAACTGGACTGGGACCGGACTGGAGGCTGCGTTGTCTTATACTGGTGCCAGCAGAGCCCCTTAAACCACAGTTCTAAACACAGACTTTATCTGGCTATACCTTCTGTCAACTTCTGTCTGTCAGCACCACCCTCACTCTTTCTCTGACACACACACACGCGCGCACACACACACAGAGACAGGGAGTTTAAGCTTCATGTAAGAAGTGCATTTCATTTTCTATGGGAAATTCCCCCATCTATATCATACTTTCCAACAAGGTTAGTGGGTCTAAAATGGACACATAAAAAGACAAAAAGGATTCTGTATATTTAACCAAATTATATAAAAGCTTAAATGGATTTGTGATGAAACCCTCAGCTCAGAAACCATGTCTGTGAAATCCATCATGGTTTTCACAAGCTTTCCCTGGTGATTAGCATTGGCTGGAGCGTTGGCGTCCACTGCAAATCAAAACCATATTCATTCTGGCCCGACACGCTTGTGTGCTCGCTGAAAGTGTCTCTGCTGCTAACCCCGTGATTTATAAACGTTTATCTCACCACAGTGGCCAAATCAAAGGCATGGGAAAAGGGAACAAATTAACAGAAAGTTATTTAGCTTTTCTAAGAGACCTAATTTTGAAAACCGCAGTATTCATAAAGCCACAGTGCATAATTATGTTTTTATAGCTGTATAAACTCTAATGTTACCTTGTAATTTCATGGTTACACACGTAGCAATTTTGAGACCCCAGTTTTGCTTTGGCTTTGTTTGTTTGCGTTTTTGTGTAAGAAGTTATGCATGTTTTAAAAACCTGAGCTCTAATTTTCACAGGATGTGGGACGTTTGTAGATGTTACATTCGTGTCTAAAAAGCGCACAAATCCGGAGACACAGGTGCGCTGTGGATGCCGGCCAGAGGTTGAATGACTCATAAGCCTCGAAACTATTGATCATACACCGCTCTGAACTAGCGCTGTATTTAGATCGTGCCAAAGCAAAAGGCTGAACTTTAACAAGCGCCGCAAATGCATGTCTATTGTTTGAGGGGGAAAATATGCTCCGTTTTATAAATATAACGGCTCAGTGGCCACTTTACTAGGTACACCTGCACACTCTAATCTGTTCTCGCATAACATGTGTCTTTTGTCATTGTTGGAAATGTGTAATATAATTATATGTTCGTCACTGAGGTCATATTTAAAGGAGGTGTTGCACTGGGCTTTATAATGAGCCGTGTCTCTAAAGTTCTTACAGCTTCGTCAACGTGAGAATTTTTTTCTTTTGTCTGTTCCATTTTATTATAAACTGAGTATCATCACTGTGGACCTCAGTAAACTGGAATGGACAGTTTTCTTATGTCTTTATAGATACTAACAATTAATTAAGGGATAATTCAAATCTTTAGTTGAAGCCCTAGTGACATGATGGTGTATATGTCTGTAATCATCTGCATTATGTATTATATAATGCACTTGAAATGATTTCTAGTTGAACTAGAATGTTCTAAAGAAACTTTTAATGACAGTCTAGCCGTCTGGTACAGTTGAACAACAGATGAAGACAAACACTTAAGAGCAAGGTGATGACTCATGCAATGTGGCAGGTTTTTCTTTTTTGCAGGTGCAGGTCCATTTTCTTAAACATGGCAGTGTATTGCTGAAAATGTGAAGGACAAACTAAATGGACTTCTGCCATCTCACCTATTAGCTTGAATTTCATTTGATATTTCTTGTATATTTTACTGTACATACACCCAAAGCTGTATGACTCACTTAGCAGTTCACTTTTTCCATATCAAAGGCCCCGTCTACCTCTCTATCTCTGTAATTCCGCCTTGAGTTAGTGGGAATATGCACGGATGTAATTTTCTCCAAACTGCTCCCAGAAGTTTGAGTTCAGTTTATTTCTTTGTCTACCTCAGACTTCCGGTGTTACTCTTCCTAAACCTTTTATCCATCAGCAGAACATCAGGACGAATCGTTCCTACTTTGCCAAATTTGGAGGCAAACAATTAAAAGTAGCACAATTGCCAAGACAATATTTCTCTTACAGTGTTCCCATGACCTCAGCATAATGTTTAAGAGCTGTGAGAGTTTAATGGAAACTTTTGAGTGAAAAGCAGAGAGGGGACCTGATTGTTTCAAGGTGATGTGAGGTAACAGTTGAAGAGATGACGTTTTAAGAAGGGGACTGCTGTTCTGATCACAGTAGTACAGTTATTCCACCATCAGGGGGCCAAGAAGGAGCGGACAGACGCATTAGACTTGTGTAACAGTGGCGTCGCTTCTTTGGGCTAAGACTACAGGAAGCTGGCGCTCTAGTTTTTTTATCCTGGCAGTCTGAGCTCTAACATAAATAATGGAGTTTAATTGCAGCACGATTGTTATAATTATTTAGACAGAATGCAGTGAGAATGAGTTTTTTTTTACGGGGATAATGGTGGAGCTGTAAAGGGCCTTGAAACTTGGGTAGGCGGTGTGGCTACAGAGGAGAACGAGGGATTTGCCTGAAGCTATTCAAGTATGCAAATGTGTAGAGTCTGTGCGATTAGAGATTTGATTATATGATTATATGTATGTAAATCTACTCAATAATCAACAAAGTCTGTCTAACTACAATTTCAGTTAACCAAGAGCCCAGTATGTATGTATAAGTATGTAACAGTTGTTATCTACACTTGGGGAAATTATGATTTATTGTCATGTAGTTTATAGGTCATATCAGAAAGTACCAAAATCTCAATTCCTATTGTATTTCCAGCTGCCAATAATAAGTATCTGCCCATGTCCAGCAGGGGGCACCAGTTCATCAGCTGACTGTGCCGCGACTGCCTCACCCTGAATCTAAATCTTGTCTCCCTCCACCACTTGATGAGAGGTGGTCATAGCATAAGTTTGTTACCAGGATTAAATTCAGATTTTATGTGCAAACCATCTGTGTTATTAGAAAAAGAAGCAAAGAAGACAGATTTGTTTTTTACAGTGTACAGGCATGTATATACTACCCAAACAAAGTAGAAGAAGAAGGAATCAGGGCTCACACATTATTTTTTAACGATTGTTTAATGCATCACATTAACTACGTTTGAAGTGGTATTCTTCTGGCATCCATGTGAGTCTTTATCGGTTGTCTGGCAGGACTGATGCAGATAGTGTCAAAGCAGCTGTGGGAAAGCAGAGGTGAGCTGGAGAGGTCATAAATCTTCCTCAGCTCACAATAGTGTTGTCTCGCTGACCGAGTGACACGACTTCAAAGAGAACCCCTGTCGTCCACTGAACTTGTTGCCTTCACTGATACAGGTTTGGCTCAGCCAGCTGTTACAACTGTGTGTGTTTTTGAGATTGACATCAGTGGGCCACCAACCAGGAGCAATGACTGACACCTTTTAGATGAAGAGTGTGTGTGTGTGTGTTTATACCTTCAAGGAAGCCATTTGTGTTCTTATTTGAGATAGGAGCTGCAACATTCATTTCTGGTATAGTATATGCGGTTTGCAATAAATGAGCAAAGTACTGCTTGAATCTTACAGTTCCTGAGGAGAAACCAAGTTTTGAGCAACAGTAACATCTATAAATTTATATAATAAAATGTACTATTTTGTAAATAGTCAGTCATTAAGTCAGTTACACCCACTGGAAACACAGAAAATAATATCTAAAAAAGGGCTGCAGCATGAGGCCCGGCATGTCATAGAAGAATGTGATTGGCCACTGAAAAGAAAAGCTCTAGCTGTAAAACATTTGGTTTGGTCTAATTTGAGAATTCAAGTCATTCTGAGAAGAAATGTTCACTTTTTGAAACAGGCATTTTCTCTAGTCTGTGTTTGTGGAGGGAAAAATACTAGTCAGCAGAGATGGATGCAGTTGCTGAATAATCCCTTTGGTTTTAAAGACACAAGAATTTTGGGAAGTCTCTTTCTTTTCAGGATTCATAATATTGCAGTTTTTGGAGTAGGATTGTATTCTGCTTTCTTTTAAGACACAAATGAACCTGTTTGCAATTACAAACACCACAGTGGCCACAGATTGGAATTAATAAAAGCAGCTGAGGTTTGTATTTGTTAACGTCCTGTCTAAATGAACATATCACTTTAACAAGTGCGTGACTTCCAGTTGTTGTGAAAGCAGTCCAGGCTGATCATGTGTTTGGGCACCTGCAGGGTGTTGGAGTATTCCAGTCACAGTCTTTCCAATATTTTCCTGGTATTACTCATTCTTAATGGGATCTGTCTCTGTGCTAACTTTGATCTCTCTACTTTACCATTAGTCTTTCTCCCACCCACTCTCAATTTCACCCCTCTCCTCCTTTCTCTCTCTCTTCCCATCTCTTGTGTTGGTTGTCTTTCCGTGTCAGAGACTAAGCAAACACAGTCGTGTGTGAGTGGCCTCATAACTCCACGTTCCTGAGAGACTGGGAGCTCTCAGACGAGCGCAGCTGTGTCTTCATTTGTCTGCCATGTTCGGCATTCTCCAGATATCTCCAGGAGGCTCCTGGGCTTTTTCTGTGTTCTGGTTTGACCTTGTGCCCCTCTGTGGAAGGCTTTGTGGAAGGGAAGTGAAGTGGGACACATTTTCAGGTACAGATAAGAGGTAGACAGACACATGAGACACATGACTCAGGAAAAAGTTTGGTAAATACAGTAAGTAGGGCTGGGCGTGATAGTTTTGTTTGACCAATGGTCCAAAACTAAAGACACTTAATTTAATATCATAGGAGAAATATATATATATATATATATATATATATATATATATATATATATATATATATATATATATATATATATATATATATATATATATATAGTGAAGGCAAGTGAAGTTTTATGTCTTCGCTTGCCAATTTATTTTGTCGATCAACTAATCGACTAATTTATAAACTCATTACATTGTTGAATGCAATGACTTTTCGCATGAAAAAAAATAACATCCGTAACCCATTTAGTTTGCTAAGATTTGCTATAAAGAGTCATCATGATATGATTCATTTCTTATGAAAATAGTTTTCTGTTCTATCTGCCAACTTGAGATATAAGGTTGCAGCTTAGACCGCATTTGAATGAGGCAGAGAGCGAGAAAGTAGAAGCTTTGGAAGTTGCAAAAAAGGAAAAAAGGAGGAAATGCAGGGTGAGAGAGCAGAGAGCAGATTGTGTATGTAAGTGTGAGAAGAGGCAGAAGTCAAGAAAGTGAGGAGTCCTGTCCAGGCTGGTCTCAGGGCTAACACAGATATCTGCGGGAGACCAGCATGTGTTTTCTGCAGCTTGGTCAAAGGAGGTTTGCACTCCCCCCCTTCTCTTGTTCTTCCTCCCCCTCCCTTTTCCTCCCCTATTTGCAGCCCCCTCGACCCCCTCTTCTTCGTCTTCTTTTTCACCTTGCAGGCGTGAATCATCACACACTTGCATATCTCTGTCCACACTCCTCTCTCTTCCCTTCCATCTTTCTTTATCTTCTTATTTTATGTTTTCACTCCTTACAGGTCCACTCTCTCTCTTTCTCTCTGTTTCTTGGTGCATCTGGCGAACATGAGTTGTGGAAAGACAACAGACAAGTAATGGGAGAAGTGTGTGGGCGAGTGTGTGTGTTGTGCGGGGGCGGCTGTGCACATCTGCATGTGTGCGCACATACACAGATGACAAAGGCAACTGTGCGTCTTCGTCAACCAAGTCCCATCTGAAAGTATTTTCATATGAGCTTTTCTTTCTGTACCAACACCGAACCCGACACCCACAAAACCACTGACACTTGAGTCGCTAAGCTGTCCAACAAGGACTGCTGAAATCTCCCAGTATGCACCAATATATCACAATATCGTGAACGTACTCTACATTTCAAGAGCTCACAAAGAAGCGTGGTGGTCGGAGAGCCAGTACTGTAATGTGATGATCACAGATTTGATCCCCTTAACAGCGAGTGTATCCATCTTCCTGAATCATGACAACAACTGGACAAAATCATACAGGAATAAGTTCACTGGTTGATTTGTCAGGGGACTGTAACAAATTTTGTGTAGCAGCTCTCATAACTTAAAATGGTTTATAAGTAGTTAGAGTGAGTGCAGACAGACAGTGTTTGGCTTAGATTACTTTTTGTATGTTGTTGTTTATGTATCAGGTACTTGGACTGTCACTCTCAATTTTTTGCTAGATGAGTGTGTCCAAAAAACTCATAATAATGATATAATGACAGTGTCTACAGTATAGAAAATGTGAAAAAATAGAATAATACTTGCTAATATTGCTGTTTTTTGGCAAATAAATGACAGTCACAATACATAATATTACTATGTGTATTATTCTGTGATATTAATATTTGTTTTTGATACATCAGTTATCATCAGTGCTGATATATTGGTACTCCGCTACCCTAACCCTAACCCTAACACCTAGATTTGTTCAGCCAACTAATTTCATGCCTTCTTCTCTTTTTCCCTTTGTTTTTTCATATTTCATATATTTTGCTGCTAACCTTATTTTCAGGTTGTACAGTAGGTACAAGTTGTGAACATTAATTGGGCTGCATTCAATTGATAGAGGATTCAAAAGGATTTGGATTTCATAAGTTGATCAGGCTCTGGATTTGAATTGATAAAATACTATTGAACCACATCCAGTGCCAACACATGCATCCAGATGGTGCAAAGATGTGTTTGGTAACCTTAACTATAGTCAGCAATGTTTTATCTGTTTTTTTTCACATTCACAGAAAAAAGTGTTGATTGTTTCAGTTCCCCCACATTCTTTGTATAGACACACACATGCATAGAGACATATGATATTTGCTCATATAAGAATCATTTTTATATTTTGCATTTCCATCTAATAAAAAGACGTGATGAACTTTTAGAGTTAATTGTCGATGTTTGGACAACACTTAGATACATGTACATACATTTGAAACCTCAAGAACCATCAGACTCACACTATTGTCAAGTAGAACAGCTGAGAGTGTTCACTATAATGTAAAGCTGAATTAATTCTACGCTAAGATTA
The DNA here is from genome assembly GCA_023373845.1 of Nibea coibor. Taxonomy (NCBI): domain Eukaryota; kingdom Metazoa; phylum Chordata; class Actinopteri; family Sciaenidae; genus Nibea; species Nibea coibor. Next base: position 11,942,362 of record CM041737.1, on the reverse strand, counting down.
CCTCTGCACTTTGATTCTAGCTGTGACAGTAACTCATCATATATCATGACTAAGACCACATTAAACAGTTAATTAACCTACAGATTCTTCTCTTGATTAATAGATGAATTGTTTGGTCTATAAAATAGCAGACACTGCAAGAAAAAGTTATCTATCATTTTTGTAAGTACAAGTGAAATAATAAGTACCAGAACCAGTGGAAATTTTAAGTGTATTGACAGATGACATTTGGAAAGCAAATGTGTTTCAAAGGGGACATTTTCAAATGAATTCCTTCATGCGTAGTACTGTAGCTTGAGTGTGAGATTGTGTGATTTCTCTGACACTTTTTGTTAAACTCTTGACACTGTGACTTTTGAGCTGAAGCATATGAAGTGCCAAGTTACATAAGACACTGTTCAACTTCTGCACTTTGCATATTAACCTTCCATGGCCATGTGGTGCTAATGAATGGTGGGTTTGTGGTAGAGGCCAGACAGATGCCAAGTTCTGGATGTGCAGAGCCTGCCAGTGACCATCGGTTACACAGTTTAGCTCCACTGCGAGTAATATGACGACCTGATGGTCTAATTCGCTAAGAAGTAACATCTGTCAAGCTAAAACATAGTCTGAAGTGTAAACAGATGAAGGTTGTATTGGTTTCTGTTGGAGGCAGTCTGGTGGTTTGTACTTTCAGCACACCTACAAAACAGCGCAAGCCACCGACCACATCTCTTCCATCTCTGGCCTCGCTTTGCCTGAGGTTTCCCCTTGAAGTACCTTTGCTAGCACCTTGCAAGCCACAAAACACTAACTGACTTGGGGAAGTGACAAATTGAGGGGTTTTGGCAGTCTGCTGGTGGTAAAACATGCCTGTTTACATGGGAGGATCCCGCAGAACCACAGACATGTCTCTGACAACCAATAAGAAAGGAGGGAATGAAGGCAAAGGTATGAAGAGAATGAAGGAGGGAGAAAGTAAAAGAGGGAGAGTGAGAATTGCAGGGGGACAATATTTCTGCCAAGATATTAATTTACAGAAATTGTATGCAGGTCAATCCCAGAAGCACTTATGCACTCATGCAATTCCTCCAAACATGCCCTAGCAACTTGTAAATTGCAGATATTCATTCTTATTTTCATTTTCATGCCTCAAGGGACAACAATTTCTATTGGATGCCCTAACCCAGATGATAAATCCTACAGACTGTCAGTATCCCCTGACTTTGACGTCGGTTGACATTTGTGGTTCTCTCAACAAGTGTTGCAACAACTATTCCATGGATTGTCATGTTCAGACAGTCATGATGGCCTCAGGGTGTAGCAACTGGCCTGATATCCTTAATTTCCCTTTAGCACCATTGTCAGGTCAGAATTGACTTTTTTCTGCTGCTTTGGTTTATAATCAAATACCTGCAAAGCTGATGACTTTCCCATTGGCCTCAGCAGTAATCTGTGTTAGCATGCTAACATGCGCTAGCAAGCTGATAATATTAGCTCGAAACACTGATGACCGTAGACTCACAGAGCCCCGGTTGACTGATTAAATCCATCTTGAATGCTGCTGGCACCAGAAATATTCCAAATTCAAAAATCAAATGCAACCATCCCTCTTCTCTGAGACTTTAACTTTTTATGGCTTTTACACCAGACCTCTTCAAACCAATAAATTACTAGAGCCATTGTCTTCAAGCACTGTGCTGAGCTGCCTGTGGAGCCGGGCTCAGATTTCCTGGCCAAGACAAAACTTTAAGACGCTCTGACAGAAACGTCTGAGAGTGGAGAAACCCTATCCAGCACATGTCATTGTAATTCAGGAATATTATATGATTTAGAGGGTGGAGAGCACAGGGCTATGGAAACACAGAACTCAGTGGAAGGGCACACAAAGGATGCCTGTTCTTTCACAATGGAAACCTTGTTGGCATTTTCTTAGTGCCTTGGAGAAAACTGAAGAATAAACAACAGTTTGCTGTCCCCCCATCTCTGATGTGATTGTATCTCTGTCAACCCTTCTCGAATGGAAATAAGGTGGGTTTGAACTCATCTGAGGCAAATCTCAGTTAGATGTGTTATTGGATTCAGTCAATTCCATTATGGCTTAATTGTGAAATTGAGTGCTAAAATCCACAAAACCACCACAAGTGTAGACTAAAGCTGGATTGCAGCTATATAAAAGATAAGAGAGTGGTTGGGTCTCAAATCTGTTTATGTGACATCCAAATGTAATTTTCAGGGGATCACTGCTCTGTCTCTACTTCCCCATCTGTCTTCTTTCAGTAACAGAAATCCCTTTGCCCTACAGTAAGGTGTTCAGGTCAACAAGAAGGATAAAAGACCCTTTGTGTTTCCTCAGAGTTGAAGCTTCCATCCACATTAACTCTACTCTACTGTCCATTTATGCCCACACAATGATTTTTTTTTAGATTTCATGCATCACATTAACCACAGCTCAGTTAATTAGTTTCAAGAAATAAATAATGGAAATTATAACAGTAGTGATCAACCCATAGATGATGATCACCTATATTTTGCAGGTCCCCTTAACACTACAGAGCTGTGTGTTGTTGAAAGTTGTGGTCATTCATTCCCTATTATGGTTGCAGTCTGCAGTAGTAAACATTCAGTACTCCACATTATCTCCACATTACCTCTGAGGTGATTTTCCTGGGGATTAGGTCTTTTCCAAGAATTGTTACCACTTCTGATACTCTATGAGTCCACTGCTTTGCCATTTCATTTATTATCTTTTGTACAGTTCAAAAGAATAAAAGAGTAACACTTTCACACTTTGAACAGCTGGACAAGCCAAACCTCTGTTAGTGAAGGCAACAAGTTCATTTGAAGACGGGGGTTCTCTTTGAAGAAGTGTCACCAAGCAAACAACAAGTGAACTGAGGAGGATTTATGACTTCTGGAGTTCACCTCTGCTTCCCCGCAGCTGCCTTTACACACTCTGCTGGTGACACCCCAGCAGGAAAGCCAGGAAGAGCTGCCACACATGAACCAACCATTTAACATCTTCAAAAGTTATAGTCGGCAACAACTTCCTAGCATCGAGGAGGTAAATGAAAAATTCAGCTTTGCTATGGATGGAGATTGTCTCCAAGTGCAGCTTTGATTCAAAGCTGATTATGAAGTGTTTTAATGCAGTTTTTCATATTACGCAACATAGGGTGACCTAACCGTTCTTCCTGTAAATGTATTTCTAGCGGGGGTTTCAGATACTCTGGACTTGATCAGGAAGCGTCAGCATGGAAAAATTCAATAAGTCAGTCATGCAGTGCAGTACTATGGCTTTAACTCTTTTATACAAGCACCTGAAAGCTACGATCTGCAGGAGTACATTCAAATAGTTATGATCTAATAAAATGTCTCATCTCCTGGTAACAATTTACTTGACTCCTATAGTTGAGAACTTTATGACTGTTAATGATAATGTAGGATACCTTTGTTATGCATTAATATTTTCTTATTTGTCTTTTTATATGCTGTACTATCACAAAACAGACCAAAAATACGGATGTGCACATGTTATGACTCATTTCTTTTCTCATGAAACAAATCTGTTTCTTTCCTGACTTTTTCCATGATGGAGTGGTTTAAACTTGGAGGGAACAGGCCCCCCATTCAAAGAACTGGCCAGGGTTTAATCAATTTGCTGCCATCTTGATTAGCCAACGATCCACCAATCTGTCCGGCAATCATGAGCAATTAGCCTGACCCCGAATAAAGTCTCCCCCTCATCCTCCAATGTGCATTTTGTCCAACTTATCAGTCTGGTCCGTGCACCAATGGTATGAGCTCGTTCAAGTTCCTGTGATTACCTTTGGCGTCATCTGAGCTGCTATCTCCTCTCCTGTGTAGGGAGGCCAAAAATGTGCAGGCATTGAAGGGGGACTAATGGGCCAAATCGTGAATAGTCCAGATGGCTGCGGAAGAAATTGGTCTAAGCTGACAGTTTATCCAGGCATCCGACAATTACAGCCTCCTACTGAAATAAAAGGCAACGTTTGGACAGTTCATTTAGATCTTAACAATAGAAAGGAAATGTCAAAACGCATTCCCACACACAAACGGAACCATATGGCAGCCATCTTACCTGAATCTGCTTTAAAACCTGTTATTTAGCGTGAACGGAAAAAAGTAACATCTGCAGTACTTTACAATCTCTTTCCACATTAAGTTTCAAGTGTATCTGTTACAGTCCACTATATGTAGTAATAAACCAGATACAGTATAGCAATAACTGGACAAATAACACATTTGTCATCTAAGCATAATGAAAATATTTAAAGGTCCTATGTGTAGGATTTAGCGGCATCTAATGTTGTAGTTTCTAACTGCAACCACCTCCTTCCTCCCTCCTGTCGTAGCGTAAAGGAGAAACATGAAAGGTCCTATTTAGAGCCAGTGTTTAATTTGTCCTTTCTGGACTACTGTTCAGTACGGTGGATTAAATTTAAGGCAACAAAAACATAACAATTTCTATTTATTACACACTAATGAAACTGTATTTATATTAAATATTTAAGTTAAATAAATTCCTCTAAGTCTGACATATTGAATCTTTAATAGATCTACGGGTTATAAAGCGTGATGCCAAACCCAGCATAACAGTTATCACGGAAAAAATGATTTTATCCTTTGTGACAGTCACCAGATTAAATAGCAGAGCACTCAAAGCAATCTGTTAGAAATGTGTGCTTACATATATTTGATTGTCTAACATCATATGTCGCTGGGTGTTGTTGCAGTGTGTTGTAGACAAAGTTTAACTTTTTTTGCAGGACAACGCTGCGTTTTTCCCACCCCGAGCTCTCTGTGTTGGCAATAACACTGCTGGTCCAACGCAGTGGTCTCATTTAAATGTTTGAGGGGGTTGCCTGTTTTTCACAGAACACTAACATGTGTCTGATCACAATCTCTATTTTATTTATCTCCATTTTCTCCTTGTCTTTTATGAATTTCGTCTCTGTCATCAGGTTTCCTCGTATTATGCAGTAAGATATGTCGTAGTAGAGTAAGTGACCCTAAGTTGCCTGGAAGTCTGAATGTGTGTGTGTGTTTTACCTGGTTTGAAGTGTTTTTATGAATTATGCCCATTGCATGCTGGGGCTTTGTGGACAATTGGATAAGTGAATAATTTGACTGAATTGTTTGAGTCAAACTCTAAAATGGCATTTTAATAAATCTTTTTGCCCCCGTACAAATTTCCTTAGAACAATGCTAGATGCTAACACTATGAAGAATGAGCTTATAGTTCAGATATACTTTGAGCGTCTTAAAGCATACTGTCGATTTCATGTGCTTTCTCTACTTTACCTTCCAGGCACCCAGTAGCTCCATTTCATGTCAGCACAGAATCCAAATCCACTTGCAGGGACTTGAAACGTGTCTTCATATACATAAAACATCACAGCGCCATGTATTCTTTTAACGTTGCCAGAGTTGTTGCCGCTTGAATTTGCAAGAAGAGTCTGCATGGAGAACTTTCCCCAGTTGCAAATGCGTGTGAGAGGCTTGGGAAACAGAAAGTATCGAACTTGAGTAAAAACAGTATGGCTTGGGTTGGAAAAACTCCACAGCAGTTTTGTGTGGTCTAAATAAAGCTTTTTATGAATCTAACTCTTTTATAAACATATTTTTTTTTACTTCAACATCAATTTATGCTCTTACAGTACTTCAGGGTGATGACTTAAGATACGTATATATTTAGGCTACATAAGTATGTGGTTGAAGGCTTTGGTGCCCCAAAACATAAAACTCAGCAGAAGGCTTTCATATCCCTCATTAGTTTGGTCCACTGGCAAGTGATAAAAGATTCAGAACATTCATTTTGAGTGTTTTCAATTCATAGAAAACAAAACAAATAAAGAGTGAATGAATAGCAGATGGTTTGGTGTATAATACAGAATCAATTCCCAAACATCTGCTGCAAATAAGCCGAGGAGACATGGAGAGAAATGATAATTATGCGTGAAACTCAAATATAGACATGACTACAGCTTGATCAAAGCGTTGCTATTCTTCAGCGACATAATGATACAATAATGTATTCAATAGTCTTCTGAATAGGACATGAAACACATGACCTCATAAAAATGAAAAAAAAAAAGAATGACTGTCATATTTCAACGCCTAAAGAAGGGTGTGGTTGGAGGTGTCCAGAGAAATGACTTGTGTCTTGAATAAGCATGCTCGTGTTGCATGTTACAAAATACTGCAGAATATGCACAAATATGATTGGATTTGATAACTAGTTCCTGCAGGTATTTTGCGATATAATGGTATAAGGCACAAGGTGGGACTTGCTAAAGGGTTTCAGTTTAAACTCTGAAGCTGTATGAGTCACCACTGAATCAATCATGTGCCATTTTTCAGATCAGTGAAAAGCAAAACCCTTTTTGTGAGCCAAAATAATCCTTGGAACCAAATGTGAGTATCTAAGTAATGAAAGTCATGGACAATTTGATTCCAAGTACATGCTGATCCATAGCAAAAAGTGATTTTCATGGATGAACAATACAACAACTGCGTCAGATAATCCCCTCCCAAAGTGATCCCTCTATCTGCACTGTGAGCTCTTCAAATCCTGGTAAACGGGACCCAGAGCGAGATGAGCCCAAAGATAGAACGACAGATTTATTGCACCCCAGATGTGCCTGATTTACAACCATTGTTTAATCTCCAGATTCCAACCACATGAAGGTCTTATATTTGGAGCCTTAATTTATAGAGCTCAGAGAATGCAGGCTTAATGTTTTCTCTCTCTCTCTGTAGAAGATGAGCCAGCACTGTGACTGGGGCAGATAAACAGATGCTTGGATTAACATTGATCATATAAACAGATGTGGAGAAAGGTTATCTCTTAAACAGTCTACATTAGTTTTAGTCAAATACCGAAATCAGGGATCTAAACTCCACTGAATCCAAAATGAAGACGATTTGACTTTAGTGTGTATTAAATGGTTAAATCGTAACTGTGCTGCATAGTATCGTAGACTCAGTCACATCATCTTCACAAGTCAGCTTTTTGCATAAAATCCTCTGTTGAGTTTAAGTTAAATTCTATTTTAAGAAGAAATTTAGGAGTCCAAGGGGAGCCCACTCCAAAGCTTTGACTCCAGACCTTGATTTTAGAGCTGGTAGGAGGCAGGACTATCACACAACTAATTATACATCATAATATGTCTCCTATTTTCTTATTCCCACCCCTTGGCGTCATAGGCAAGTTCTCATTACCAGATCGGCTGAGCCGAGAGCCCCAGGCGACTGGTTTTTCCCAGTGAGCTGGGGTTCCTGTGTTGTGGTGGGAGGGTCGGCAGAGGCGACACGGGCAAATGTTGCTGTTTATTTCCATTCTGTCATGTGTGTGAATCTGATTACAGGTCGCTAAGTCAATATTTAGCTTCTGCGGACGGCATCATCGTCGGCCAGTTTATTTTTTCTGGGCCCTGCCACATCTGCTGCCAATGTCATGCGCGGTAGCCGACGTGTGCCGCTACCAGGAAGGAAAGCAAACAATGAGTCTGCAGTCCTGGTTGAGTGAGTCAGGCAAAAGAGTGGTGAACATGAAACCATGATTTGCAGCTAGAAGTCAGACTGGTTCGAGGATAGTGGTGCTTAGAGCAGTTTGAGGTATGCCTTAATGGATCTGATGAGGGGTCAGAGAAGTTCATGGTAAAACACTAATTTCTCACATCAGCCTCATTCATATTTGAAAGAAAAACAAACCACAAGTAGCTGAAAGCAAAAAAACTTGCTTACAGAAGAGCAAAAGTATGTAATGTTCAAGTGCACGCTTCCAGTTTAGCTGTTCGCAAGATTGTTTCAGCGTGTTACTTTCAGATTTTTCATGCATTCGTGTAGACTTTGTAAAAGCTGCAGGGACTGTTATTGCATTTCATGCATTTTTTCGTTTGATTCCCCTTGTCTGAGAATCTTGCATGGGGGCTGCCATTTTATTACGAGCCAAGAGGAACACTAGGCTGAGGCTTCTTTTCATCTGGCCCCCGGGCAAGAAGGATTTGATATTTATTAAAAATAGAGAGGACTATATTTCTTCCAGTCGTAACTTCATTACCTCAGGTTATTCCAGTGAGGCGGACCACACACAGTCACTACATCTGAAACACCTCCTCTGCTTGTTTGCATGACCTACTATTTGAATTTGAGGGTTCACAGAATTGTGGACTTTCTGTGCCAAAGATGTGCAAGTCAGGACTTCATTAGACTTGGAATTGTTTCTGCGCTGGCTGTTATTTGAACTGTGTTGGCACTCGTATAGTATGTGTGGACTGTTTCAGCTGTATCAGCTATATAGTCTGCTTTTGCATTTATTACAAATGTAAATTATTTAGCTGGTTTTCACAGCTGAATAGTGAGTTTTACTACTTGTTTGAGACATTAAGGACAAAATGTCTGAGTACAACCTTGGAGTGCAGCCACGTGTAAGGGGCCTATACTGTTTTTTAGGTAGAGGACATACATACATTATACATACGGTGCAGAAAAAAAGAACAACTCTCTCCAACTGCCAGCGCCCCTCCACCCCTTAAAATTCACTTTCGTCTGCAAAACATCTGGAATTCATTGAGAGGAGGAGGTTTGGGGGAAATGAACTTCGACAAGAGTCTGTAGATTCGGGTACGGCCCCCTGCTTTAGGTTCTCTCAGATGGCTGAGATAGGCCTGCAGACAAAAACTTACTGGTTTGTCTCACACAGTTCTTTACCTGTCCCACCCTGAAAACAAAATAATACTTTGTTGGGATTACAGTGGAACCAACTTTAGCATAACTAGGCTTTTATAGCACTGAAATAGCAACATCTGGACAGAACCTTTCTGTTAAAACAGTAAAAACAACATGAACAGAATCAAGTTAACACAAATGTAATCCATAATGAAGCCGTTTCCTTGATATATCCCACATGACATTCCTCTCTCTCCATTCAGTGACACCATAGAAAGGTTTATACTGGAGAGTTTGATTCACTGACTCATGACTTTACAACAGTTTTTCCATTTAATATAACTGTAAACCTCGATGAGACCTGTTGTATTTTCCTATTAAAAGTGAGTCATCATGTTAGTCAGAGTGACCCAAAACAAAAAGCTGGAAAGCTGGCTCACATCCTTGCAGATGTTGTTGGTCATTTTGTGTTTTGGAAATACAGAGCACACTGGAGCCTAATGTTGCTCACATTACATGAGTAATATTAGATCATATTCACATGCTCATTATCATAAAAGTAATTTAAAACATGATACACTGGGAAAACTACCACGGCATAATGCCCTCATAGCACTGTACTTTATAATCTCCACTCTGGATTTGATAGATAGTTGGATATTAGTGAGATTCTAACTAAATCTAACATGATCGCTCTACTTTGTCAAGACTTTGTCACTTGATTGGTTCTTCTGCCTCCACACAGAACTCTTTGTTGAAATGAAACACATGGTTGTCTGAGATATGAGTGACCTTACATATTTGTCAAAGGTTCGTGCTCATAATTGCCTCTCCTCCTCCTCTCTCACTCGCAGCACTTTTTTTTTTTCACATTTGTTTTTCCAAAGAAACGTGCCAGCTCCAAATTCAGCAAAATGACTGTGAGTCTGGTCTTTCCTGCGAGTGAAGGTCCAACTTTCCTTTCATACCTGCACTGTCCCAGCTTTATAGTAAATGTCACCTTTCTTCATTGCTGGTCTAGTTTTTTCCTCTTTGTGTTTCATTGCTTAAATATGAGAGACTCACAAGCCTAGAAATCCTTGTTAAAAGAAAATAAGCATGTAGCAGTGCCTGAAGCAAATAGTTTCAGAGTAATACACTGGTAGAGGCTGCATGTTGGCCTCTTTATGAACAGAATTACATCTGTTTTTTGTTGGTCTGAGACATTAATTATATCCTTCTGGAGTTGTCTACACGGTGTGTTGGTGTAATTGATAGCAAGACAAAACACTGCACACAATGCCCGCTTTTTCTTTTATGTTTATTCTCTGTTTGTCCAATATTCACTCTCCTTTTAGCTCTGATTTCAGTCTGCACCAACTCAAGAAGGATAAGTCTGGCTGTTTAGCAGCTAAATTCTCCGTCATGCTCACCAGTTTATCGCTAACTTAACCAGTGAGCGGTTTAATCAGAGCTTTGTCTATGAAAATGGCTGCCAAATAAAAGGCTCTGATAAGAGTGAACCAAAACAACAAAGTTGCAGGTTGGAAAACAAAAACATTAGTAGTGTAGTATGTGATCCACCGTTAATATAAAATTTTGACTGTACTATAACGACTGTAAAGAGATGACCTGTCTCATTGGGAGGTTCGTTATGTATGTTTCCTATTTTAGTTTTGCAATAAAACTACTGAAATGTTTATTTGTGACTGACATGCAGTATAACACTAGCTCAACACTAGCCACCGTAAGTAACTGATCATACCAGACCAAGTGAGGCTGGAGCAGCAACCATGGAATTTATTTAATTGAGTCAGAGTGTTTTATTGATAATAAATCCAGCATTTCATTTGTTAGAGGGATCCACAAGAGCTCTTATTTTAAATGATATATATTTATATTTAAAAAAGCAGGACTGTTGTCTGGCCATGGGAGTTTGACTTTGTCATGAGGTTTTTCTTGTCATGACAGTACACTGTATTTCTTATTTCTATTATCAGACTTTTGTGGAACTTCATAAAAATAACTTTACTTTGGCAGGCAATGCACAAAACAAACCATGTAAAGCAACCACCGCTCGCATTTAAAGGAGCTGATATAATGGCGATAGAAGTGTAAAGACCTTTACTTTGCTTTTGGAAAAACCTAATATGCTAGCTTTGGTTTTAAGTGTTCCCAGCTGTTCTTTTCTTTTTACTTTAGGTCTCTCTCAGCGGGTCTGCTGCAGTAACAAGGGTGCCGTGCTGTCCCGGGGTCCTAAAACTTTATCATACACAGAACAGAGGATCGGCGTGCCAGCATAGGCCACTAAGCCCCTCCTTTAATAACCTCAAATATGCAGCAATTCATATGGATGTGGTTCACCCTATTTCTGATGGAAAACTACACCCTGATGCAGGACCCAAAACACTGATTCCATCAGCACAGGGCAGGGCGCACTGCCAAAACACTGCACTGATCTGAGGCTCGTTCCTGGTCACCACTCAGGCCCTGCTGCAGTTGTCTAAAAGGGTCTTTCAGAGGGGATTTGAGAAGTCGTTTTCGCCTTAAGTCAAACTGTGCAATGTCGCTTTGTGTTCATTTATTATTTAAAAGAAGTTAAGGTTATGTGAGTGCAAGCAATGCTTCGTCAGCAGCGTTTCGCGGACTTTGGAGAGCACAGGTGAGACCCTTTAGGCCAAAATTCACACCAGCTTTAATCCATGATGCTAAAACACATAAGCCCTGCCAAAACCCCCATCTGGTTTGATCATCTGTTCATTCTCTCTCGTCTTTGTCATTAGTAGATAGTTAGTGGAATGTAGATAGGCAGAAAAAAAATGAAGAAACATTTCCATTCCTTACGGTGTTTAATTGGTTGTCTTCCAGAAAGGCTGTAACTTTTAAACCGTGTTTCTAAAAGCAGCTGTTGCAAGACGTCGTGAAGCGTTTGAGCACTTGTCAGCGTTCAGTAGCTCAAAGGGCGGAACTCTTCGGATTATCATCTAAGCCTTCAAACAAAGCTGATAGCTGTATAAATAAACTTGCCTTCTTTCACACTTGTCTGTCTATTTGCTCTACTTTTTGGCCATGATACTAAAAACAAACAGCTCTGCGACTGTTGCTTGCTCTGCTAAGGATTTGTGATTTATATGTCCATAAACTTTTGGCCCTACTCAAAAATAGTAAACAAGGAGCAATTTTAGACTGGTTGTCAGCCAAGGCAAATGGTTATATTATGATAACAGGCCTATTTCCTGTAGTTAAGATTTTTGTTTAACATTAAGCCCTATTCTTGGCCTGGAACTGGCAAGGAGCAGTGGCCCAGTTTCGACACTCTTAACCTCTGCCTCAGCCATCTGACCAGATGTGGGTTCCCTTAAGCAAATTATTAGCGGTTCCTAGTACACACAGGTTCCCTACTAAGTGTTTCCAGCTCAGATTTGGCAGGACATAGAGGAGACATTCCAATGGAGCAACATCATATTTTCCCTTCAGCATAGCCATAGCAACTAATTATTTATTGTGAAAAAATCCATTTCAAAACTGAACTAATGTGTTATGGTCACTCATTATTTTCTGGATCGGAATGAAAAAAATAGTGTTTGTCACACTGTACTATTTATCTTCCCAAACTGTCAATCAAGTCTCCAAATGTGTGGAAAAAGAAAAAGGAGAAAAGTGAAACTGCCTTTAGTCATGCTTGTGTTTACTTCTGTGAAATAAAATGCCACACAAGAAGCACTTGATTTTGGGGACACTCACCCATCCTATTCTGGTACACTTAATTTGATCCAGTAAACCAGCTCCAGACCCCGTCAGTTTAAAGTGCTATCATCACTTTTAAGAAAACAAGACGAGCCAATAATCTAGTCATGAATGTCTTGGAGGTTTCTTTCGATATTTTTCCAGAACAGTTTTTTTTTGTATGTCCTCCTCCCTCACAAGTCCACCCAATCATGTAACGTGTTCTCATATTCATCCTACAAAAAACTCCAGTCAGTACTATTTTCATAGATGATATTGTTAATATGAACTGTAGTTTTGTGTAGCTTTATTTTATATATATATGTATATATATTAATGCAGCTGAAGCATGTTTTTCTTACTGATTAACTAACTAATTGTATGATAATCAGCACTGAATGTAATAAAAAAAAAATCTCAACACAAAATATCAAAGGGGATTAATAACTTTTTTGAACCGTCATGCAGGTTCTTGCCCAAGCTGACTTGGGATTTGTATTTTTTTGTTCAGGTTTTGCCTCATGTGTTATTAACTTTAGATGACATAAATCCTGAGATCCGGTTCGCATCTTAACAACTGATATGTTGTAATGGTGAGGGCAAAGCCACAATTAATCAACTTAGTAAATTAAAGCACCGATTTCTTTACCACCCTAAATCCTCATGTAGACATATTTTTGCTGGGAGGAGACTCTCTCTGACAAGTTAAACCTGCACTGTCTAAATCTGTCTGAGCCCGCACCTTTTCAAAATGCGAGCGCTGGCAGGGAGGGCAGCCGACAGCTAAGGAAATATTTACAGTAAGGGAATACTCACACATGGTGGTTGTGTCTCTCTTGCCTGAATTGATGTCGGTTGAAGGTGGTTGGTCTCTAGAATGAACATAAACAATCAGCAGTTGGAGCAGGAGCCCGCCTGGTGCGCACGCCAAACACCTCAACACATAAACACACATCTTTCAGCCTTGTGAGTAAGCGTTACGTAAAAGCCATCACAGCTGGAGACATCAACATGCAGGAAAGTTATATGTATAATATGCATATATATGTATAAGTTGTGATCTGTTACATAACAGTGTAACTGTGAACCATAAGGTAATGGATTGGTATCATTTGATGAAAGTCAGATTTCTTTGAATTACTTCACCTCCATCAATCAGTAGTTAATGTTGTGACCATATAACACAAATAAAACCGTCAGTGTGTTTCATTTTAGCCATAATTGACTAACTGACAGTCCCACTTCAGAGACTCTTTCCCTTAAAACCCACGAGCGCTTCACATTCTCAGAGGTGATTATCATATTTTTAACTGTACTGAAAACACTCCTTTCTCATCCATTTCCAACCTAACTCAAGTTTTTTTTCCATTCAAATTCAGCACAAATTTAACAGAATTTCCAGAAAATCTTCTACAGAAAAGGCAAAGTTAATGTGCGTTTTCAACCACTACTGTCATGCGAATATCAGAAGTTGGCATTATCAAGATGAACATGTGATGTGTTTGTTGATGTGAAGAGTCCTCAGTTTTGTCTCAGTGGAAACATCTAAGTTTCATTAAACCAACACTATGATCTTTGCCTCACCTTTAGGTCAAGTTCTGTCTGGGCCTAAACACGTTCCTAAATGTTGAATCATGGTTTATTTATTACACATGGATATGTATTGCAGTAATGAATATTTGGGCCTCATAATTTCTGAGAGTATACTTTTTATCTTTTTCAGTTCTATACTTAACCTTTGATTAGATATTCACTGATTTAAATCAGTTAGGCTGCGTTTGCTGAATAAATGGTAAATGAAATAATAAATAAAACATATAATTTTGTTATCACTACCAAAACCCAAATGTCATGTTGGCACTTAGTCTCAGGAGTACACGTCTGCTGTCTGAACAGCTTCACGACTGTTTTCCAGCTCATGTAAGTGAACCAGCCAGATATTGTTTGACACCCTCACCCAAGATAGAGATGCTAATGCTTTCTTTTGGACAGGAAGACTCACAGAGCAAAAACTGGGGCTTCCTCTCCCTAATTGCACTCCTAGCGATGACTTCCTGTGGGGACTCCATGAGGGATATTTGGTCTTGACTCTTCAGATGACCCCAAACCAGAAACCTCAGCACTCATTCTTGTAGCTCATGAAATATGTTCTGGACTCCAACCACTCCCCAGTGGATCATTAATATAGCACTGAGTCTGTGCTGCCAGCATTTGCTTTCAACCCCTGTCTCTTACAGAGAAAACAGACTGGGGTTAATAGAATATAATCACAGTACAGGAGAATTTGTTCAGCTTGTTCTGCTTAGACTCCATGTTAGACCAAATGTTTGCTCTCTTTTCATGTTGTTTGAATTATCTGATCAGCGTATATGCCTTTGTTTGTATGAAGGGTGTCAAACTAAAGACTTTTGCACAATTTCCTGGTTTCCAGCCCAGGTTTTCAGCTTTGCACAACTTTCTCAAACTCCCATTTAAGTTTTTCACTAGCTGCAGGAAGACTCCCTGTGCAGTCAATCATCTGACTCCTGCTCCCTGCCCTCGTTTGCTCTGAGAACTCAATGAAGCCCAAGAGCTCAAAGATAGATTTTCATAGTCAGGTTGTATTTACATTTGAAATTGTTCAGAGCACGGCTTGTCTCTGGGGCTGCCAGGAGTGTACACTGTTTAATCTAGAGACACCAGATAAATCACAGCCAGTCTGGAGAACCATGGCGGGCAGTTCGTGCAGGATCAAAATCAAATCAATCAAATGGATGGCTCAGGACTGCTTCTGCTCCTGTAAAAGAAAAAGTCACATAATTGTCGCAGGAAAAAGATGAATTATTGAAAGGTCAGAAAGTGAGAGAAAACCCAACTTTATAAACAAAACTTAGATGGACATTTGATCATAAGTAATGTTTTTCATTGGAGGAACCAGAGGAACTCAAGGGTCAGTGATAAGTAAGGTAAGGTTACATCTAGCTGTTCAACAGTTGATCCAAATTACTAGAAAAAACAAACAGACAAAAAAACAGTGACATTACTTCTTCAAAGCCTCTCATTACTTCTCATTTATCCAGTTGAATTTTACCGTCTTGCCTGGTTCTTGTTCACTTTTGCTTTTCAAGTAGCCTTAGTCCAGTGGTTTGGTCCTCATCAGGGTTTGATTGACAAACTGTACTAACCGGGCAAGCACACATGAGTTTGACTGAGCCATACCAGACAGGTTAGGCGTGAATGCACCATAAGAAATAGTCCCTATGGAAAGGGAAGCATACCCTTTAGCAGCTGACTGGGTTGTCATATGATTAGCACCACTGAGGATTAGGTTAGTTCAAATCAAGTTCAGTGATTGACTTCTCCTCATCAAATACCTGACATTAAAATGTGCTCTTTAAATGGGTTACACATGCTATTCCTATTGATTGATAGATTTATTTTTAAAAAAAGTCAAAATATTCCATTTAAATACCATCCTACATCCCTCTATCGCTTCGAGCTAGAGAGAAAGCTCGAGTGAAGACAAATAATTATACACTTCTTTCATTTTGTCAAAGAAAACTTTGGCTACTCCAGCTGGGACATGGAAAACAGTGATAATGTATCAGTAACAGTTTTGACTAACAGACCAGACCACCTCCAGCGCTCGGTGTAACCAGGATCACAAACCAACTGCAAACTAACGGTTTGTGTTGCTCGGTGCTCCAACAATCCAAAACAGAGCTTTATTTAGACTGTTGCAGGTGGATTCGATGATAAGGTTTCTAAAAAGAGTGTGTTGTTTGAGTTACTACAGAGATAAGTTCTCTTGTCTGTGAATTTGAGTGTTCTGTTTCTGGAACAGCTTCAAGGTCTACTGCCTGTAGACTTATCTACAGTATGGTATGATATTCTTGTCTGTGCAACTGTATAAGGAATCACAGTAGAGTACTTTAGTACTTTATATAGTAGTGGTAGCGTGATTTACTTCCCTTGGTGCTTTCGTAACAAAATTTGAAAACTAACCAATACAAATATACTTAGGAGACCTAAAATATGCAGTATTAGTGATAAATAGTAGCTTGGATTTGCTTTTTGGTGTTAACTTCAACCTTCAAGAACTCAGAGCTGTAGGTGGAGTTTTCAAATAGCCTCTGTTTACCTGATTGAAAGTCATCAAGGTTAGTCCCTCAGAGAACTGCTGACTCAATCATATTTTCATTTGACATTCTTGGAAGGCAAAAAACACTTGATTGACATTCAAGTTAACATTCATGCCAGTTTTCTGTCTGCACCCAGAGAAGTCCTCATATTCACCCCTCAAGCCGTTGAGACATAGAAAAAGCTTGGGAAATATTCTTTCTTCACTATCTTTTATGCAACCACAATCCTCCTGTTTTGACTGACAGTCAGTGGGATGGGAAGTGATTTGGTGCAATGCCTTTGATAAGCTGCAGTAAGTTTTGTTTTTCTGGCGCTTTTTTGACATTACATGTGCCAAATAATCGTCTTCCATCGTTCACAGTGTCTGATGTGCCTTATACTGTCTCTGCAGTGTAGTAAACCGCATATGCAAATAAATCAAGGCAATGTGTATGCGTCACGCATGTCAAAATATTTGAATCGTTGTTGTTGTTGCGTTGGACTCGTTGACTGTGTTTTTTTATGAGAATTTTTTTTTATTATTTTCATTCAGCATAGCCCGCAGGAAGGGTCATGACCTCAACAGAAGTGGAGTAAATTCAGCTAAAACATGTAAAATTACCAAAGTGATCTATGATTGTTTTATGAAATTGGTTTTAGCACCAATAAAAGATTATTTTCATTTTCATTAATCTGTCGGTTATTTTTTTCTATGAATCGTTTGGTCTGTCACAAAACAGTAAATTATCACAATTTCATACAGCCCAATTTGCCAAACTTTAATTATTACAAAAAGTTTGTCTAAGTCATATTAATTAAAGCCAGCAATTAAAAAATGTTCATGATGCTTTTCTTTCCTCTTTCTTTTCTGGCTTGAAACCGCGCAGACATTTACTGGCATCAAATTAAGAGAAATGAGAGGAATTAATCAGCAGTAATCCTAAAATGGACATGCAAAGCAACTGAAGGAAGGTAGGTGGGTTGAAAAGTACAAAAGGGCAGGAGAATGACGGGAAACAGTGGAAAATGAGGAGGCAAAAAGCCTCAATCGTAACCGATTGCTTGACTTTTCCCTTTTCCTGATGTTCCATCTGTGTCATCATCATCAAAGAACACAGTTAATGTCCCTTATTTTCCATGACTGCACCCTCATCTCCAGGGATCTATTATTCATGTGTTCCCATGACCTTCAAGCAAAGGAATCACATCATAACTTACATTAAACATTAAAGGTGGGGCTTTTGATTTGATTAAAAAATTGTAATAATCTTTAACTTATGATGTCTGTGTGTTTTTTTTTTTTTTAAGTTGATTCTTTGCACATGTCAAGGTGTTAGTATCATCAAGACATCAGGAAATTATCCTCATTTATCTAATGTCTCTTTCCTGGCCTGCTCTTTTCTCTCTTTGACGTTGCGGAGATACTGAATAACTCAGGACCACCCGAGTCCAAACTCCCACTCACAGGTGGGGATCTAGTGTTTCAGCTTAAGTTAAAAGTGATTATTGTGTCTCGAAACAACCCTGTCTACACACTAGCATGTCAAATAAAGCTCCGAAGAGGGTGAAAATAGCCAGCGATGTAGCGGCGTAGCGGATCCTGAGGCCACAGCCGCCTGGCTACCCGCCTGCCGCTTGATGTTTAACAAGCCGGTCATTTAAACACGACTAATAAAACATCTCCTGCTGGGGGGATAGGCTCTTCATAAACCCTCACTTCACAATGTTGAGTGTACGTTTCCCTCCTCTCTCCCCCTTTTTCCCTGACAAGTGAAAATTCAAACAGGCACTTATGCAGGCGTCATGTTTTTAACTATATTGGAGTGATAAAAGTGAAACAGCCACCACATTATAGCTGCTGTAACTCATGACCAGACTTAGGTAACATATAGGAGGATTTACATACTGTGTTGAAAGAGAGTTATGATCTGTTCATTGCGAGGTAAAGAAAACATTTGTTAGCTCATTTTCCTTCATCATTAATGGAGGCCTAATTTTTATGTCAGAAAGAAATACGGTGTTACAATATCAGATTCAAAGGAAGAGTCAGACATATTGGAAAATAAGCTTATTAGCTTTCTTACTGAGAGTTCAGTGATAACATATTGATGCCATGATCTCTGTTGAATATAAAGCTGCAGCTAATTAGCGTTATCTAATCATAGAGACTGGAAACTACTCACTAATTACCACATCATACCGCATTTAATCAGTCAAGATCAAAAAATAAGGTGCGTTTAACATGTACTGGACTATTTTTTGATCAGTACAGGAACTTATGTAATCAAGGTCGAGTCGCGGGAGCCCGGATTTGTTAATATTTATCTTACAGACACGACAGTTGTATTCTATTCTTTTCTAGAATAGAGTTAAAGTGTCATTACATAAAAAATTGGTTTGTAAGCGCTAACGCAAAGCTAATAGTTTATGGTACATTTAAAGCTTTGGCCTCTGTTGTGGGGACAAACTAAGGCAAAGAGAGTTAAGCTGGTTCCTTTGAAGCGACATTACGTAGAAAATGGCATTTTTGCTGTTTAGCACTCGCTCTTTTGGAGTGCAATTTTGTAAATATGGTCACTTGTATACATGTATTTGTTATGATTATATTACTCATGGTCAAAAATTAGAGAGTTGACAACTTTGCTAGCACAGCAGTATATCAAGCAAGTGCATCAGCACAAGACAGCTAATATTATTACTGGTCCAGCAGTACGAAGCCCAGCTCGATTTTGTTGTAGGTCACTTTAGTAGCAGTAGTGTTTCCTGTTGGTGCTTGTTCTCATTTAAAGTATCGAGTTTTAGTTTATCTGATTAGTATCATGTTGGTTTACTTCCTATGTTATGGGCTAATACTAGCGCATAACATCTGAATAAATTGGTAGTTTGTTTGTTTTGTCCTGTATTCCAGTTTTTAAATTTGTGCTGCATTTATTCCACTTAACTGTCCAGCAAGTTTTGTTTTCTGAACTTCAATATATAACATTAAATAGCAAAAACTGGATAACATCTGTGTAATTGACCACTTTGTAAGCTGACTGAAATTACTGATGTTAAATTAATGACAAAATTATTCGGACTAAGGAATCTGCTGATGTTGTATTTGCTCAAATTCTACAATCTTTCACACTGGATTCTAGTGTGGTCTGTGTTATTTTCATGTTTCCCAGAGTTGTCATACAAGACAAACATGAGAAAAGTTGAAGTAATCAAAGCAATTTGGCAGAAGATTAATGACGTTCTTGTGAGTTTCTGAGGACCCAGCCACACGGGGTCGACCTCCTCGTGGGACAACAGGTCTTGGTCCCACATCAAGCGAGGGAGTTTTCTCCTTTATCACTTTCAGCCTGCAGTATCTATTTAACCATACTGAGGCTCCAAAATCTGTCAGGGGTGATTTGAGACCCTGTAATTCATACTATGTGTATTATGTGTATTCAGATAAGCATGTTAAGATTTGAAGAGTGCATTATGTCGTCATCCTGGCTACAGAGCACATGGAAACTAAGCAAGTTGGGATATGTGGTATTAGTAAGTTACCTGCTATGGGACCTCCAGTATGTCATCTTGACAACAGTAACTATTATGTTAACATAAAAAGAAATTAATAACATAAGCAAAAAAGGAATGTGTTTTTCTGTAACTAGTAAATTGAGTCATAAATTATATTTTTGATACCATTGTACAGATAAACTTAAAGGTCCAGTGTGTAGTTTCTCCTTTGCTTCATGGAAAAAACATCTTCACCATTTGCAACCATTTACCTTAATATAAAACAGAGCCGGTATAATCTTGCCTATAGCTAAAATTCCAATGAAATTGTCTTTTGCAGAAAGTTTCTAGTCAGCAGCAGATATTAGTAATTAGGATACATGCTCTTGAAAATTTCAATAATCAGAAACTGGAGTAAATTTCATGTAATGTTCTCGTTCAGCCAAAATTGCTGATATCATTAGACTGAGGCCTCCTATAGACTGAAGGCCCACAGGGCAGAGAGAGAGAGAGCGAGCGAGAGGGGGAGGGAGGGATGCTTTATGGGGAAGGCATTCCTAATATTAGGTTTCCTTCCGTTCAGATGCCAAAGT
This sequence comes from Nibea coibor, assembly GCA_023373845.1. Classification (NCBI taxonomy): domain Eukaryota; kingdom Metazoa; phylum Chordata; class Actinopteri; family Sciaenidae; genus Nibea; species Nibea coibor. The sequence goes on along the minus strand of CM041737.1, from coordinate 11,921,801 downwards.
TCTTCAGTCATTTCAAACCTGCAGTCTTTGGACAAAAGCTGGACTCAAATCCTGGACTGCAGGACTCCACTAGTCATGGGAAAAGCAGTTTTCATTAGAGAAAGACAGAAACTGCATCTGTGTACGAATGGATTTCAACTTATCTTTTTATGTCATAATGCAAATAAGCCCTAATGTGTTTACAGTGCGCAGGAACTTTTAAAGGGTAAGAAAATGTCATCCAGACGTATGACTGCATCTGAATGAAAACAAAAGATAAAAACTTAGATAAACAATTGTCTTTGGTTGTTATGTTCAAGAAACTGGATGTATTTTATTTATTTATTTAAAAAAACAAACATATGTGGGTATTTGAAAATGGCTATCGTGTTGCAGTGCAGTCTGAAGCCCCCATCTGCTTTTGGACCCCTACCATCATATAGCCAGGCTGCAGCTGCATCCTCTCTCTCGCTTACACACACACACACACACACACACACACACACACACACACACACACACTACCCTCTCTGACCAGCTGTCTCTACCAGAAGTTAAGGTATCCCCTTTCCCTTCAAGTATTTGGGTCTTACTCAGAAATCATGAATGTGAAATGATAATTAGATGCAGCAAATTCTTCCATCTTCTCACCTTCCTAAAGTCGCTCTGGTGTATGTTATGTGTGTTTTCAGCAAGTCGCATGAAAGAACCAATGGCAAAGATGAACTGTTTCTACTATTCTCTATTCTCTGTGTTGTAAAAGCCTTATCCTGTGTGCACAGAGCTCTATTGTTGTCCGTAAAACTATTAAAAACACATCAGTAAGCTGCGCTGTTGTGCTTCAGGACAATGAACAAGGCTACTGTAGTTTATTTTGAGCCAACCTAACGTGCACCATCCTGGTGCTCTTAATACTAAAGGTATGGTCATATTACACTTCTGCTCCAGAAATATTCTCTCCGTTTCCCATTCACTTCTGTGGAAGCCTGGAGGATGGACAGATTGAAGCACATGCTTTCTATTTGGGGATTCACAGGTCAGAGTTCACCTTTGTTCACCTTTGCAGGAGTGGATGTGCTCTGTTGGTTGATCAAAATGGAGAAGTTATTCTACTGTGTTTATATAGTAGTATAGTACTTATAGTAGTAGTAGTCATTCATAATGCAAATTAAAAAATGTGACATCACATCCTTTTTGGGGAATTTCATTGAAAATGTAATGTGGCAGTACCTCAAAACTCTATGAATCCAGAACTTAAAGTAACAACAATTTATTTAGCCTTTTTATTTAAATAAAATGATATATGATATATGATATTTCTGACTTGTTACTAAAGATTTAGGTTTTCAAGGAACCGAGAAGGGTGAGATAAAATCCAACACAATGTTACTTTTTGTTTTTTTCCTGGGATTTGTCGACAATAACAAAAACAGAGAATAACACCAGCCTTGCCCTTGTCCTAAAATAACAGGTTTGTGTGAGTTTGTGAGGGTGTGTGCCTCTTAGTAACTCTCTATATCTGCTCTGATCAATATTTGAACGTGAAACCTAACCTGCCTTGCCTGCCACCCTGGACTGCATCCTCAATCTCTCTGTCTAACTGGTCTGGTCTGATCTGTCTAGCTGATGGATGCAGGCAGTGGATCTCTCATGGTGGCAGCTCCATGCGGGCGTGCAGCTGCTGGTAGACTGAAGTTACAGGTTGAAAGACTCACAGGGTGCATGAGAAGAAGCTACAGCATGCTTCTTTACTGGTCAAAGAAGAGGCCTCGTTTGTGGTGTATTAGGGTTGCGTAAGAAGAAAAAAAAGGCAAAGGCTCCATGCAGACACTTTGATTTGAGTCTGTCATATTTCACCAGGCTTGGTCATGAAACTGCCCTTCTGTCTTCAAACAGTGAATTACTAGCCCATCAAAGCATCTTTAAACTTCCTGCTCCAAAGCTTAGTTGATGATTTATACCATTGTTATTAACTATTATTTCTAACATGGGATTGTTGGCCTATTATAATATAGTGGTATTTAAGTTTTCTTGCCTGAAAACAATTATATCATGATAGCAGCAATTATTTGTTGTGCTGAGCCATTTGTCAGTAAGTTGTTTTGCACAAATTAATTATCTTCCATATCCCCCATATGAAGGATCAAAGAGATGCTTTATGTGTGATTGCAGTTTTAGCAGCTGAGTGTCTTAACTGGCACTGTGAGCTACGGATCAAAGGATTTAAACTTCACAAATGTTTGAATCTACATAACTTTATTACTGCATGAAAATGTACTGCCTTGACCCAAGTCTAATTGCAGGTTTATATTATAATACCATATTCTAATAATAAAATGGGACTGCCATCTTGGCAGTCCTACCTCCGGCGGGTCAAAACTAATCCAAAAAAAAAAAAAAAAATGGCAAAGACGTGGAGTGTGGGTGGAGCTGAGGTGGGCTCAGTGATGCCCGGTTGCTCAAACAAGCCACCGATTTTTGACTTTTGTTGAGAAAATTCCATTGATTAGTGCAAACACCACATCGCTGCATCTTTAGACAAACCTCAAAAATATTCATTGATAACACCTGGTACCTGCATTACTCACAACCTGACTACTGGCAGTTCAGTCAGAGATTCTGATGTGTTATGTTAGTAGCAGCTAATGTATCCTTGCATCACTAGCCTCAGGCCAAGATAAAGGGCAGGGCTACAGAGGTCCGGTAAGCTCACTTCTTTGTAACTCCATACCCCCAGATCTGTTTAATTTTCCAACTTGTAGCTTTCAGTATTTGTAGTTTTGACATCATTTGATCAGATTTCATGCAGCTCCTTCTGGAGCCACGTGTGGATTTTTCTTTCTTTCTTCACATATGAAGTAATACTCCGTAAGATCTGTGAATAAACTTTAATGTGTGAAATCGGTTCCCCTTTAATGACGCCGCTAGAACATTATGTCTAGGCAAAGAAGTTACATGGTCAGAGCTGCATCATGGTGTGATTTTGTTACATAGCAGACTTCAAGGACACTATTCCAAAGGCAAACCCCAAAGTTTAAGGTAAAGTTCAAAAAAGGTCAAGTTAAAAAAAAATGCAAGATTAAACTGCCTTCTAAAATGGGAGAGCTTTCCCTTTTTGTGCCAAGAAACCACTTACTGGAGCTTACAGGTAGTTGTTGCTTTCTGAGATTCGTGGACCAATTGGATGCTCCACTCAGAGGAGCAAGAAGTCTGCCAGTGGAAATTTGAGAATTATGCTTTAATACTTAATCTAGTTTGCTGTCTAGTGTCCTAAGCCAGGGCAGTATAGTTAGTGAGTTGCTGGAGGTGTTCTCACAGCAAACTGTGAGCTAAAATAATTGAGCCACATTTTGTATTTTGGTGCCACAGTGTCTGCATGTTACTATACAGTATGTGTGTGCGCTCTGTTTTCCTTGTAATTAACCGCGCATCTAAAGCAAATGGCGTTCTCAGAGCTCTTAGATTGTAATCACGGCATGGCTAACATGGTGAGTGTATTACTGTTAAACACTTGTGTTTCAAGAGCAACGCACCAGATTAAAAGAACCCAAATGTGTTGTGCTGTTGTCAAAGAACAGCATTATATGAATGATTACCTGCACTGTAAATCAGCAGCAATTTCATGTACTTAAGTACATTTTGTTTTTGTATGTGTTTTTATCTGCAGGAGTTGGATTGGGCAACCAACAATTTTGGCTGCTCAGGGGACCCCTACTCAACATTGCACTTTTGTTTCCATGGTAAGAACATTAACAACCAGTGGTAGTACTATGTTGTTGTTTCATTTAATAGTTTCTTTTTAGATTATTAAGACATGGGGCGAAACAGACTTTCTTTTTTTGCCCATTGCAGCTGACGTTTGAAGTTGTGTGGACTGTAGAAAACTTGATCCTACAGGCCTAAAAGGCAATTATCTCTTCAAGTCAAATAGTTGAACTGTTACTTTGCTCTCACAGATATACTGCTGTCTCCGTTTTAGAGGTCACAGGTTAGTTCAGCCAGTCCTCACGAGATTCCTTGTTATGGGAAGCTTCTTGCTCTGTATTTGCTCTATTTTTTTTTTTCAAAACTTCATGAAAAGCTGATGCAACACAAGAGTTTTGGAGTTTAACCTTGTGTTGGTCCCTGCTGTAGCCTAAGTTCTCCCTAAATAGGCCCCTCAACTAATTTGATCCAAGCAGGAGGGAAAAAGCAGACACAAATCTGCCTGTTAAAGTTGAACTGAGAAACATTCACTGTAACTTTATAGACACAATTATTTTTACACTTTTTAAAATGGAATCCAGTTACTGGAATATCTCTCCATAAAAAGCTGTGCTCGATTTCCTAGACAAGAAATATTAAAACCGACATTTGTTTTTTATGGATGTAGCATGGAGTTATTAGAAATTATGGAACAAGCTAACTCTTAACTGCATTTCTATTTAAGTCTGGAAAAAAAGGAACTAAAAGGAAGTGTGCATGGGTTAGGTTTGGAATTTTTCTCACTGTTACAGTGACAGCGACACATTTATCTTGGAATAGTTTCATGTTGACCAAAATGTGTACCGTGCCTATCTGAACATCAGAACCAGGCACTGGAATTGATGCCAGAAGTTCCCTCGCAAATGAGTCCCATATGGTTTCAACCAAAACAACTCCTTGGCCTTGTCTGAATTTATACAAAACTGCTGTATCTTTGTGGACTACACAGTAGTTTGACTACATGCTTGTTTAAATGTGTTTGTCTTAGAGTTAACACTCCTTAGCAAAGTCATCTTTCAGTAAATATCATTAAACGTTTTCTTCGGTAATTCTTTAAGTCATATTCTCTGCGGAGTCTGTCTGTCTGTGCTGTTTGTTTACCTTTTCCCATTCGAGTTACAGCTTGTACAGTGATGCCACGTTCAGGTAAGGACGGTAGCAGTGTTCAAAACAGCACGGCTTAAATAATGGAAATTTACTTTGGTCTACGGAGTTATGTCAAATACTAATTCAGACATTCTGTTGCAGCATCCCATATTCCCCCCAAAAATGATAATTGAGTCAGTTGTGCTAACTTTCTCAGGCTCATGTTTTATGCATCAGTGCTTGCTGCCTGTCTGCTTTTGTCATTGATACTGAGCATGGCCTGCTGTGCTCTGCCTGGAATGGTAAGAAGGCTTGAATTTCCTTCCAGCACATCCCCAGTCCATTACCCAGAGGGCTGTGCAGCTCATTCCATGGCCTTAACAAGACCTTGGAGGGCCTGCATTGGTTTGTGCATGGTTGTGCACTGGACGTTACGTCATTTGACTTACCAAACTTAGAGTGAGAACAACACCAGTTTTTTTTAACCAAAAATATATTTTCTGTCAGCATGCCACAAATCCAGAAATAACAGTCATTTCTTTTGTTTTCCTTGTTTTGGTTTATGTGTGTATGTGCCATCGGAAGAAAAAGTATATAGATATAAAGAAAAAGTAGCATTAACACTGTAAAAATACTAAAAAAGCCTGTATTCAAAGTAAAAAGGGACTTAATTATCAGTAGTAAAATAGCTCATTATAGAGAACGAATGGCCAGATGATTGTTAAACTTCCATAATATATCATCAATAAAATGTAAGCAGAATTTTAATGCTTGTAGCTCCTGGTGAAGATGGTTTTAACTGCTTTTAGAAGCTGGATATGTAAACCACAATCCAAACATTGTCATATATTTTGGATGTAAAATCTTCATCTGTATCTTAAGTACTAAATATAAATAGACTTTTATTTATATAGTGCTGTTCTAGTCTTAAGATTACTCAAAGCGCTTTATACTACACGTCACATTCACACACATTCATACACTGATGGCAGAGGCTGGCGAGCAAGTTGCCAACTGCACGTCAGAACAGCTTCCAAATAAATATAAGGCTGTAAAAAGTACAATGTTATTCTCTCAGAATAGTCAGTACAGTACTTGAGTATATCCACTTTCTACCACTGTTACACGTAGCCAAAGTCTATCTGTAAAACTGAACATATACATATAAGCGAGCGTACATGGGCGTGCTAGCCTTGGTAAAATTAGAACGTCATATTGAGTGTTGACAGAAATGCTGAGAGCAGGGCAGCGCTGCAGGAATTTTGGAGATGACATGGCCTATCTGTCATGAGGTGCAGCTGCTCCTGTCGGGTAGGGGAGGGGGTGGGTGGGGGAACTGCAGGATGTGTAAATCAGGTCTTGCTTGTCCCCAAACTCCAACCAGAGACTTGAGTGGGGCCTGATGGAAATATCAGGCCACTTAGAAGGAATTGTTTGGACTCCCAACTCACTTTGTGGAGTTTGTACTCTGCGTGCCCCAAACATTTACAACCAGAAAAACTTCCATGAAACTGGAATGAATGTGGACGGAGCATTACAATCAAGAGAAGTACCATCATGATGTGGCAAACTGGTTAATTTTTTTTTTTTTTTTTAGGTTTTTATTCATGCGAGTGGGCTGATGTTTAACATCTGTAACTCAACAATTTGAAATACTCTTCTTAACTGTGTTCCAAGGTGCCTACATGAGAAAAACATTTAGCAAAGCGTACTCTGCAGATTCGAACTGCCAAATGTTCCTTATGGCTAATTTTACTTTGATGTGAAAATGCAAATGCATGCACACACACACACACACACAACACTTCCGTAACACACACCATGTGGAGACCATGTTATCTCAAGTTCAAAGCATAGCCCGGGTGTCTTTCTTCCTCTGTGAAGAGGCTTACTCAACCCTAGAAAATGCTTTAATGATAAGGCCTGAGTGTGCTGGATAGTTTGATATCAAAGATTCAAAGACCAGACGTGCTGACCTTTTCCTGCGTGAGAAGAAAATGTCTGCGCTGTTTTAGCAGAGGTGAAGCGTCAGTCATTTAAACCTTTAAACCGAGATTTTGGTGGAACATTTGGTGGAGTAACAATACCAAACAAAAAAAGTTAGTGTCATAAGGATGCATTCAAAAAGCACGCCAAACAGCATGATCTCTATCTAAATATGCTTCTCTGTCTGCCGTCCCATAGAGACAAGGCCACTATGCCAGCAAGTGAGGAGACCCAAACAAGAATAGTGACATCTTGACACTGTTGCACTCCGGAGTTTTGAGGTCAGAGCTTGTTTCATCAAAAAGATTACACTGATTAAATTTTGACAGTTATCAACGTCTGCATACTTTGAAAACACAACAAAAAACAAAACACAAAACTGTCGCTACATGCCGGATTTGTCAAAACATGTTTGAGGTTTGAGGTTGAAGGGATTTCAGACGTTACATTACGACACCTCTAGAGAGAGCATTTGATGCCGGTTGCAGATATTATCACGTTATGTTTTTTTTTATCATGTGTTTGTGGGTTGTGCTGCGCTGACAGACAAGACAAGCGTTTATGCTTAATGTGATCAGCAGAGCATTTAATTTGACAGGAGAGTAGAGGAAGTGAAAAGACAACAGGAACACAGGCAGATGGATATTATGTCCTGCAATGTCATTTCACCCTTTATGTGAGATACGATCATACTTGGACTATGCCGTGCCAATAGATATCTGTTTAGATAGACATCTATTGCACCGATGTCAGCAAGACAAATTTCCATAGGCCTGCTTTTGTTTTACTTGACAAGTTGATGGATTGAGCTGACTTGAGGAGCAGTGGAAATCGAGAAAGGTATCTCAATCACCATCATGAATTAATCATGAGTTAAGACCACTCAGTTTTATAATCTCCGATTAGAGATTGGGATTTCTGTCATTGAAGGAGAGAACACAGTTTGATAGCAGCTTGATTGGCTGCCCCAAAATGGCGAAAAAAAACACCCAATCGATTCATACTAAATCTAAACTTGAATCTACAACTTAACTAACTGAGAGAACAGCTGTATTTCTATGCCTTTGCTAATTTTACTGGCTTGGTTTTGGAGTGCCTGATGTTTTTGTTATGTCAAACAGGTCAAACTGCCCTCTTTACAGGTGTCACAACTTCTTCCACAATCTAAATGTGTTAGTCTTGCTGTGATGACAGGAGACCCACCTTTTTTTGATCCCGGGCTTCTCTGAAACTCCAGCCTTATCATTAGTGCTCTTGAGTATTCTCAGGACTGTGTCTGGAGGAGGTAGATAAAAGAAATCAGCAGGGGGAGAGAAAGGTCTTCAAGTTAACATTATCCAGCCATCTCTGCAAGGGACTTTCAGATAGTTCAATGCTGACTGATAAATCAGGCTCTGGTGTTCTCCTTTATCTTCATTCGAGGCGGACAGATTGTGACAGAAACTATGTCTGGACAGGGAAGGCCAGAAGAAGGAGCAGATTGTTCAACTGCTGTCGTAGATGGATCAGAGGTCTGCTGTGTGCTGGATGGATGAGTGTGTTCACTGTGTATTTGCACTGTCTATTTGGTCCCAGACTGCCAGACTCCATGCATACAGACAGACAGGGTGCTTGGCTGGGTCCAGGAAATGACCGCGATTATGCCAAATGTCCCCTTTGCCTTAGTGTCCCTTCATGGTGATGGATATGGTATGTAATGGAGTGGAGATGTGGCCTCACTCTTTGAGTCTGGGTCTCTGTTGTAAAACATCTAAAAATATACATACATTTCTTGCTTGCTATCTGTCTGCATTTCCAGTTATGTTTGGAGAAGTCAGCAGGCACCCAAGGGTCATAAAAGACATCTCGAGCAAGCCGCTGCACATCCACACTCACATTCCTACCAGCTTGCAAGACGACCAGAGGCTAACACAGGTGAGGTAACAGAAAATGGCAGCACACAAGGTCGTAAACTTTTGGCCACCATAGTGGGACACACCCGTCCTTAAACACAAAGAGACACGGGGAAGAGTCATTGGTGCACACCTGGATTGGAAATGTGAGTGTAGAAGCAAAGCAACCACAGCAACCACAGGGGTCAACTTCAGAGCATTCATTGAAACAGACTGACAGACGATAATTAAATTAAATTTACCTGACATGACTTTATTCTTGCTGATTTTATCCAGTCCCATGACATTATCTGACACGAGTGTTTGGAGACCAAATCCAAAGATATTTGGCAAAGAGTAGAAACGCCAGTGATTTTATCTGGCTTTTTTTTTTACCACTTACCTGATATTAATATGCAGCCCTTTAGAGAAATGGTCTTTAACTATATCAATTTCATTCCTTCATAAAAAATGATGATTCTCAAATATTTTGTACATGAGGTGCCCACTAATGCCCTCTCTTCTCCTGTTTCACTTAACAAGCCAGGTCAGTTCTCCTTCACTTAACTTTCTGAGGAAGACTAAACACATTCCACTACTCCTAATTGAACTTTTATGTGGTGTTTGATTTACTTTTAATAGTCTCAATGGTTATTTTAAGAGCTCACTGACTTAATTTTAAGACTTGGTGCAGTTTACCCCCCAGGCGTGGGCAACTGTTCACTTTTTGTGCATAAAAGGTATTGACTACTTAATCAAACAAACCTGGATTTTACTGAGGCTGAATAATCAAACCATTAGCAACACTTGAAATGACTAAAATCATTCATACCTCCGCCATGGCTGAACACTGTTGTGAATCTAAACTAACATTTTGTTAAACAATCATGCTGATTGGCTAAATTATGCAAACCGCTGAGTTTAGGCAATTTAAACTTATCGTGCTGCTCGGAGGTGACCTTTCTGAGTCATGGAAATTTGGTTGCAATGAGTCACTGTGGTTTATATCCAACAAGCCACACATACCATGTTTATACTATTACAGGAAACTGGTTTGAAAACAAACAAACAAACAAAAAACCTAACAACAAATATGTAATGTGCCAAATTTTGAGACGATTTCATGAAATTTGTAAAAGCTCAGAATGGCTGAAAGATCTACCTATAATGAATCAATGAATCAAAGAAAACTATTTTTTTAGCTGTGCTCTGCTGTGCTATAACACCAAAGCTTCCTTGGCCCCTGGTTGAAATTTCCATTACATATAGCTCTTGAGTTATCCTGCAAACAAACAGGCAAACAAGTAAGAGAGAAAAAGAAGAAGAAAAAACGTAACCTCTTTGGTGTGGCTAATAAACCACACAGACACTGCAATCAGACTTTTGGATGCTTGAGATTATGACTGGAGCTGAACGACTCTAATATCTGGATGACCTGACCAATAAATATTTATAATAACTAAGCTTCAAGCATCACTATGCTGAGCTTCCCCTTCCTGCGGATCAATGTTAAATTATCTGTGAATTCCACTTGACTTATTACTTGTTTATACAGCATAAACCAAACAAACATAAACCACTGTAGCAACAATGCTAATGAGAATCTCCAAGCGATCCAATGTGGGATATGAAGTCATTTGTTTTCTTGGTCTACATATGTTGTGTAGAAAAATGCATAATGAGCCACATGTTATGTTTATATTAACAATAGCATTGTAATGCAGCATTACAGAGTCAGACGTTGCAAGAGGACTCTGTCTTAGGAAAATGCCTCTTTCTGAGTTTTTACTTGACATCAGTGTAATGATGTTTCAGCAAGGCCACTTTTTTCTGGATTTAATTGATTCCTTATTCTCTTTAATGGAGAATTATATTCTGTGATTTGTGCTGCCCTGAGTTCTGAGTAATGAGGCTGATGACTGGGTTACTTTTGTCAGTTGCTCCTGTGATTTAAGTCGAGCACCACATCATACAACACAGTCATGAAGGGAGAGCTTTTCCTCCCTCGAGTTAATGGATTTAGAAGAATAACGTCATACCGTGTGTGAGTGTGTGTGTGTGTGTGTGTCCAAAGTCCTGTACACACTGCACACTTGCACAAAAACCTTCAAGGTGAGAATATTACAGCATTTGTTGATCCGTGCTATATCAAAGCGTGACCTGAACACAGTCCAGCAATAACGATGCACACAGAGCTACACACTTGGAAGAAGCCATAAATTGTGTCAATGGAGTCGTAACCCCGACATAAACTTGGTGGAGGAAAAAGTCGTGCAGACTTATTTTGCTCCTACCTGACACTGCTGAATTAGCTCAGCGCCCTGATTGATTACCTGCAGCTGACCTGGGGTGTTAGTTGTGATGAATCTGTCCAAAACCATCTGGGGCCCCACTAGAGTTATTGCCTGGCTGTTATCAGCTGAAAGCAGACACTGATGGGGTGTGTTGTGGCAAAACATCAGCACCGAGATGGCTTTTGTTTAATATTTGCAATTCTGGGTTCTTACTCAGTAGGAAAATGTTGGAAAGCTGGTCTTCTTGTACAGAAAGATAAAACTACAAGTGCGTGCATAGGGCATTAAAAAAAATAAATCAGCCAGTCATCGTGATGGAATGGTTTTTAATGCACCTTATCCTGCATAACTTTGTCCTGATTGCACAATTATGATTAACTTGTCTTCATGAAATGGTTTACAGGAGTAATTTCAGACATTGGAAGTACCAGACTATGACACACATGTGAGTGGACCAAATGTATTAATATTAAAACCTATGTTTGCCAAGAACATTATATTTTGTGGAAGGAATTTTACATGACGTCGTCTTTAATAAAATAAAATCATAATATCACAGTTCTCGTCTTTTTGCTTTTCTAATTGGCAGACTTAGATGCACATCCTTCACAGAGAAATGTGTCAAACTGTTTTCCAAAGTAATAAAATAAACCTACATATATTTTGGTCTGTAATCACAAACAAGAAATTATTTTAAGATATTAGCTGGTTCTTTTTCATATTAAAAACCACCATTGTGTCTTCAAGCCTCTGCTTAAAGATCTAAACCTGTAAATATCTGTAAAAGTTCAGAAATCAGAAATATATCAATAAGTCAACACTGACTTGTATTGGAAATTCTGACTCAGATCAACTTTTTCCCTTTTGTTTCAGTGAGGTGTATTCTTAATCCCACTCTCCGCCTCCCTCAGCTCCTGCCTGCACTGTTGTCAGTCATCTTGATGGGCTGTCTTCATTGAAACACAATCTAGCCTGGGGCGAGGGTGATTGGCATCCATAAAGCCAGGAGGAAGCTGTAGGTGAAGGCAGAGAAGCTGCAGTTAAAAAACAATCCTCTTGTTTAGGATGTTTTTTTTTCCTTGGATGTCTTGTCTTCGCACGGATGGCTTAGCATTCTGATTTCTGATGTTGTTGTTGTTACTACTTCATTCAGATAAGCACAGCATAGCTCAGCAGTGACCATGCCCACGGCAAAAACTATGCAAGTGTATTGATCATCTTTAAAAGCCCGATTGAGCAAATGGATGGGAGAGGGTAAGAATGATGTGATATGTATGCAGGTCTGTATACATCTAAAAAAAAATCATTATTGTCTTTATTTGTAATTTATTAAATAATTTACCTTACAGCACATATACATGGTTTTACATGCAGTTCAATGCTACACTACACACACACACACACACACACACACGGTTTTAACAATACCATGCTATATAAGAATAGAAAATCTAAGGAAATTAAGGGGCTTCATCTTCAAAAGTAAAGGCAATCAATATTAAAACACTTAAACCGTCAAATTTCTGAAAGCTGACACCAAAATGGTGCCTGTGTTTCTTCAAAGTACGCAACATGTGGATTGGTCACATCATTCTTATCCACAGTAATCCCCTCGGAGTCAAGAGTTCACGGAGGATTGATGCATCTCTGATGCTATGTCAGACATGTGCTTTTTATTTGGTCACCAGGCAGCAGTGCTGCCTTATCAGCATAGCAGAACCAGCTGGGAATGCACTGCTGCACTACTTCGCTGGGGACACTGGCAAGTTGAACTGTTTTAAAACAACACACTTCCAGCTTAACTCTCATAAGTGAGTTTCTCTTGATATTTTCAGTAGTTCTCAAGCTCATGATGTGTGTTTGTCCTTTATAGCCAAATTTTCACCCAGTTCCAAAACACCACAGAAAGTTCCATTAAAACGAACCAGCTTCTTATTTGAAGTATCAAAAGTGGCTCCACAACAGAGGCCATGGCTTTCACCATTAGCTTTGTGTGACGCCTGACACATCCACTGTTTTTGAATGCTGGAAGCCAGTTGATTGGAAGCGGCAACAGAAAGTGTAATAACAAAATCAAGTCAAGCAAATCCTTTTAAGTTATATAGACCCAAATTCCAGATCACAGATTTGCCTCAATGGGCTTTAAAAATGTGGTTGGGGTTAGAGTTTCCTTGGGCTCTTTATTCAGATGAGGAAAAACTCCAAAGAGGAGGAATGAAGGAAACTTTAAAATTTACCAGTTCCAGTGTGATATCTACCAGATATCAATGCCAACTTCTTGATATTTTGACAACACACGCAAACTGTGTGTACTCAAAAAGTAGGCCTTGTTTGTTTTAGGTGTGGTGGAGTGTTCAGTAAGAGCAGTATATTAATGCCAAGTTGTTATCATCATTCCTGGACAAAATCAAGCTGATTTAGCAATATTTCTTGGAATTTACAGCATATTAATAACGTTAGTATCATATTAGTTTCTGTAGCAACTTGTGTTATTTGGTAACTATTGATGTTGTGTTTTGCTTTGCCTAATAAGCCAGTTGTTTCTTCTAATAATATGAAGCACATTTCTCTCTGGGACAGGAGGAAACCTACTTTTTAAATCAAGAAATGTAAAAAAAAAAAAAATTGGAGCTTCAGTGGACAGAGAGAAGTGAAAAATATGTCACACATTAATGCTCTAATTGTGAGGTAAGCTGCATTTCATTAGCTATCCACAGAGCTTATGAATTATTATTTTTTGGACCGACCTCAGTCTTTTTGAAATACCACAGTAATCTTTCATTGAGAATTAGATTTGATAGGAGTCCAGTGCCAGCAGGATTGTGGTGAGTTCATTTCCTCCATGTGCAGCGTGGGAGGAGGATGAGAAGGGGGAGTGAGGGGAGCTTTAGGGGGGCTGCAGAGGGGCAGCGGTCTTGGTGGAGTTAACAATGACGTGCAATTAATCAGCCTGTGCAGACGACCAATATCACTTCACTGTAGAGGCTGGAATAGAGGGCCGTCTGTGCTGAACAGCTGTAGGAAGAAACCGGCCCTTTGCCTTTCTTAGACATGTGGACGGAGAGAGGAAGAAGAGAGAGAGAGTGAAGCAGTGAGAGTGAGTGAAAGAAAGAAAAGAAAGAAAGAGAGTGTGTATGCGTGTGTGTGAGAGAGAGAGAAGCCACTTACAGATGGGATGGAGGAGGGGAGGAGACGAAGAGGAAGAGGAAAAAAATGAAGGTTTTAACAGCCTACCCACATCTGTTTATTTAGAAAAGAAACCATTGTGTCATTCAGTTATTCTAACAACCTACACCAGGGCCAATGTTAGTCCCACAATGACGGCTTTTTAAATACACAGTTTACACTCCTATGAAGTGGCCTCATAACTGCATTGGAGCCTCAGGAACGTGCCAAATGGGGGAACATGCTAGGGTTTCACATTCCCTCCCGCACTACTTGACGTCTCTATAGCAGACTGTGATGCCAGAGGTTGGCCGGGGGAGATCTGGTGGGGGCCATTTGTCTTGGTCTTGTGTGCTTTTTCTGGGTCTAATCTCTTAAATTGGTACTCGAGGTTTGGAGGACTGCCAAAGAAACTGCAGGGGGTTCTGGGACACAAGTTTGAAAGCCATGGAGAGATGGTATTCTTCTGTGTGTACTCTTGTTTATGTATGCTATCAGCTGTGTACTGGAAGGCTAAATGTTACAGATGCACAGAGAAGTTTAGTTGAGTGTATTTTTTTTATTTTCAATCTTGTATCCTAAGTTACTAAAAAAAAAATCATAAAGCTGCCCTATTGCCAGACAAGTATATTGATATTGGATAAATCTGCAAAACCCCAGCCTGCTGTATTTCAGTGACGTTTTTTTTTGTTTTTATGTCCATTGCCATGGTGTTTGAAACTTTATACGATATTGCAGCAAGGCCACTACAGTATGGTTAAGGGTAGGGAATAATTGTGGTTATGGCAGATTAACTATGGTCAAGGTACGGTTGAGATTAGGTTAACACTTGGTCAAAGCATCCATAATTCATATTTATAGAATAACAATGTGACACTCTCATTGCTTTCATAGCTCTCATTGTTTTTGGCCACAGCACGCAGCTTTTTTTCAGTCAAAAATCAGTAAAACGGCATCAAACAACAGACAAATGCAGTTAGCAACTAACTAGCATAGTGAAGCATGTGCAGCTAAATAACCGACTATTACAGGCAGGAGTTGGTAGAGACCTAAAACAGCTAAAAGAACTTCAATTTGCCAGGAAGCCGGAAACTCCAACTCCAAATGAACTACGTTCACTAGGAGGTTTGCCATGTCAGGTAACGATATGTCAGTGTTGTGTTTACAACTTTAGAGGTATTTAAACACAGTGCTAACATCTGCAGTGACGATGCTAACATGCTGGTTATCAGGTTAGTAGTTTGCTATATGCTCACCATCCTAGTTTAGCATGTTAGCATGCTAAGGTCTTTAACAATTTTTGGCATTTGTTCTGAAACTCAGTGGCAACAACATCAAGATTTCATGCAGTGCCAAGTCTTGCCATTATTGTACTATTAGTCAGTATTAAAATGACTCAGTTACATTATCTTCTCGTATGTTGACCAAGAAACTTTCCGTTTTCATTCATTTGCATTAATAAAAGGTAGACGTCAATCTCTGTCAGCCTCTAAAACAAAGCTGAGCCTTTTATCAACAGCAGATCAGGAATGTTTAGCAGTTATGGTCAAAGTGATTATGAGTATGTTTGCTTTCTTGTGTTTTTATATTGTTACATTCTTCCTCGCTGCATTCCATGTTTGGGAGATTAAGGTCATATGTCTGTGTCGGGGGTTAGGTCTTTATTGGTTGGTCCATATGTGGCAGTGTTTGTCTGCAGTGATATGAAAGACCTTCGGGCCTGTATAAACAGCCGCTCATAAGGCTGATGGCTGAACAGCATGTGTTGCAACAGCTGTTCATGTGATATGTGGTGTGCAGAGGCCGTGTAGAGATTCATAGAGGTCTGTCAGGGTAAATACTGCAGACGTTACCTAGATGTAATTACAGTTTCAAGAGCACATGCTCCACCCTTAATGGACTTCACTGGTCGTTTACTAGAAGTGAACATGGGGTCAAAGATGAGTTCTTAATAGTCAAGAACTGTGTTTCCACCCAAAGTACCTGTAATTTTTAGTCACAGGAACTACTTTTCAGGGGCTTAAAAGGTTCCTTCAGCTAGTTCTGTGTTTCCACCGAGGCCTAAAAGCCCATGAAGATTCGGCACATTAGTCTGCTGAACTGACCTACGAAAAAGTGGCGTTAGTTTCCACACAGCACTTTTGCATGTGACTATAAGTGACTATAAGCTACAATAACTGTACAATAACTTGTCTGTAGCTCCATGTTATTGTGTCAAAGCACAATGGACAAAAAACAAACTTTTGTGGTAGCAGATTAAAAATCAGAGTGGCTGAAATAAAATGCTGCAGTGCTAGACCAAGAAGTGTTCAGCGCTGCAGGCCCCACCTCTGAAGTTCCTGTACTTTTGGAACTTCCGAACAGGGACTCTTTGGAGGGTAAAATAATGTCCCAGGAACGTAATTTAGACCCTGGTCCCTGTGGGGGAAATGCACTGAGTTCCGTCAAAGGTTCTTTGTGCCTGGGGTAAGTTCCTGCGGTGGCACCGCGGCTTAGGTCTGCCTGTTTTAGAGGCTCAAATGATGGCCCTGACAATGCTTTTTAAAGGCTCTACTGGAGAGACAAGCGGGAAGGGGAAGGCCTCAGGCTCTGGATATCTTGAAAAGACATCTTTGCCACTTGGTGCCTTGTAGGTGTAAAGCGGTCAAAGCACTTTTTGTCATCTGTGATCGCTACCAACAACGCCCACCCTGCCGCTTGGTTTGTAGTTAAGCGGTGTGATCAATTTGTGAAGACATCCACATGTTTTTTTTTATGCTGGAGGGAAGATAACTCCTATCCTTCTGTAAGCAGACAATCTGAATAGACAGGAGAGGTTAAGTTCTTTGTGTATGGTGGCCTCAAGTTGTGGATTTGGAGTTTCCAAAAACAAATAGGTCTGTTATAGGGCAGAACATGTGCAAGATATAACTTTAATTACAACTCTGCTTGTTTGTTTGACTAGACATATACAGTATTACAGCAAAGGATTTGAAATAACACAAACGCTCATTTCTTCTTTTTTTTTTTTTACATTTTGTGGGGCATGTAATGTCTTTTATTTGTCTTTGATTTTATTTGTTTACAGTAGAGAGAAGACAGGAAATGAGTGGAGAGACAGACAGGGAACAATAAAGTTCAGTAAAGTTCTGATGTCAGACGTGAACTGGATATGTTGTGGTTCATGATCAATGCCACCAGGGCATCCAAAGCCATTTATTTTTAAAATATTATTTTATTATATAGTGTATTGCTGTAATATTGTTATTATATTTATATAGCTATTATATATTGCTATATAGTTATTATATGTTGTTATTATTGATAACCTTTTACTGTATATTGAGTGAACAAACAAATGGCCAAATTCGTGATTCTGTCAAAGTTTCTTTCCTCTTCTGATGGTATACCAAATGTCTAGATCAGATCATGTTGAATCGTGTAGAAATTATAGTGCAGTGGACTGTGCTAAAATAGTCAGCAGGATCGGTGCCTCTTTGACATGATGGATGACTTTAATCTTACTGATTAAAGGAACACGCCCCCCATAACACTTCATTTAACATTTCACCCATTTAGCAGGATTTTAAAGACGAGGTCCACCCACTCTGTACACTTATTTAAAAGCACAACAAGAAAAGAAGTTTGAAATTGAGGCTATTCTATCACTGATTTATTTTTAAGAAATGAAAAATGGTGTTTATTTAGCTGTGCTACATCGACATCTTTCGTCGTTGTGAAAAGGGACATTGTTGTAATTTTTATGTGCTGCAGGGGATTTTCCCTTTACCACTGTCCCGTAAGCAAAGCATTCATGACATTCTTTTTCATAGAAACGGTAAAAATAGGTGGTTTATTTATGGCTGCCTACCGTTATCTGGCAACTTGTAGGGTTGTAATCACTTGTGCGTCACTCTGTAGCTCCAAACCGAATAAATCAACACAAATCCCCGGAAGAGGACAGACGAAACAGAGGCAAATTAATAGGCAGACTCTAGGAAGGAAATGAATCCTTAATCTTGTTTGGTTCTGTTCCAAATAACTTATCACTTGCCATTATCGCTTCTCTGAAATCCCAAAGAGGAAGCAATTTGAATGGATAGTTCCTGCCAACTCATTTCCTGTATCCTGATATTTCCTTTTTTCAGACAGCACAGTGCAGGCCCACTGACGCTGACCTGCTCTGCTGGGATTCAGCTCACTCAGTGAAATCCTCACAGCACCGCTCTCTTTGCACCTCAACAACAACAGTCCTTCGACCATTCGTTCAACCATTTCCCTTTACTTACAGTTTGTAGAGAAACTACATGTACATGTAGAAGGCATAATTAAATAAGAAAGTTGTGCTTTAAATAAAAATCTCAGCAAGGTTCTTCGAATGGACAGATGTGAGATTATGAACCCTCAAAGAACCAAACAATCCTGCAAGATGTTGATTACTGCACTCATATAGATAGTACACACTTGACAGTAAATGTGTACTATCTATTTGATGCATTATTTTTTTATGGCAATATCTCTATTTTAAATGAATGTTTGAACATTTTATATGATTTTGACAAATCTATTTTTTTAAACATGTTGCAAAAGCTTGAAATGAGTTTCAGGCAAAAATGAAACAATCTGAAACTAACTAAAAGTAAACCAAAGATTTAAAAAAAAAAAATGACATGAAATGAATGGTTTACATCACACCTCTTGGCAATGATCGGGTCCTGCATGAAATTATACTTATGTTTTTATTTCGGTCAACTTAATTTCATGTGCTGGTATGATGTTTCTTCATAAGACATTACTGAACCTCAAAATCTCTCAATGTTCTGAAGAGCAGCAGGGGATGGTTTTAATATCATTATGTTTGTCCCTTAATTGGACTGTTGCGGCAAGAGCTGTGTTTTAATTGAGCCCTCAAAGTAACGACGCTCCGCTCTCGGTGCAGCACATCTGGTTTAAGCATACAGCTGTTGGCAAAGACAAAAGTGTTGGATGATTCGATCAGCTTTTTTACCCCCGTCTGTAAGTGTTTAGGATGAAAGATTTTTTTATGTGGTCGATGAGTCTTTAAAGAGGCATTTTCTCATACACGTCTTGACTTAATACATTTTCATAATATGCAAATTATTAGACTCCGAGAGGCAAAATTGCTGCTTTATTTTCACTGGCATAAAAAGATGAATGAATACATCATTTGAATGGAGTTGCCTCTGTTTCAAATTACAGATGTGCTAAAAGTGCTTGAAACAATGAAGAAGTTGGTGTTTGGAAATCTTTTGTCGAAGCACACAGTGTTTCCATTCTTTATGCTGGAGGGGAAGCAGAAGAGGGACTCCTGAGGTATTGAGTTCCCTGTATCCATCATTTTCGACGAGTTGGGACCTTGGAGTAGCGCCAGCAGCGTCTGCGCTAGCCAGCCGTAACTGACATTGAGTGCATTGTTTGCAGTGGGAAGCTCACGGCTGTGGCCTAAAGGTACATTCCTGAGATCAGAATGCTGTTTGAAACACAAACAGCCTTTGTGCCCTCACTGCTCTCTTTCCCTGACTCCCTCATCCACATCAAGCCTCAAGAACTAAACTGCCTCCTCTCGCTCATGTGTCAACATGTGGGCTATCATTTTACTCACACCCACACACACACACACGCATAGACACACACACACACACACACGCGTGCCATTTTGATGATGAGGTCCAGGCAGATATCTAATCTCTTGAAAAGAAGCTGCAAAGTCAAAGCTGTTTCTCAAACAAACAAGGTATTCTGATTTTTATTGATCTTCGTGATGGTCATCAGAGAAATAAAAGTACACATTCAGGAAGAGCTATGGCTCTTGAGATTTTGACTTTCCTCTACAGCGACCTGGTCTGTGATTTTGCTTTTTTTTTCATACTATCATATTTGAATATGCTTTTGTAGTGGCAGATTAATCTTGACCTCAACAGTTGTCTGCACAGTTTATGCTCATCGTGTCTCCATGAATAAGGAGTTTTGATAGTTTTTTGATAGATAGTTGTCCTTTTTTGTTGGAAAAGAAAATCCATTTGCTTCTCAAATGTAAAGAGATGCTGGATTTCTTGGTTTCCTGTAATCTGAATGTCATACAACATAACCAAAACATGAAATCTATCTATGACTATATTCATCACATCTACAGTATATTCAGTTGAATACAGTATATAGTCAAGATATTTAATGTTCAAACTAAACTTTGCTTTTTTGGAAAAATGCACTCAATCTGCATTGAAACTATTCTGTTTTATTGAAATTTTACACAGCATCCCTTCTTCTTTGGAACTGGTCATTGATTAATAGCAACTGAGCGCAGTCCCATCAAAAACAGCAAACATACAAAAACTCTCTAAAGCTTCTCAGACCTATGAGAGACAAACTTTACTTTACTCACTTAATAAAATAATTTTGACCGAAAACTGCTCGTCACTTGTGAAACTGAAGAACACTAACCCAAGACAAACGCAAAAAAATTGCAATGTGCGTTGCGTCTCTGGACTCTGGTTGTTCAGGGGTATTTTGCTTACAGCCATGAACAACTATTAGCACGATGCCACAAGATATTTGTGAGTTTGATTGCAGAAATATTTCAAACTCTATAAAACACCACACCTCACAAAGTTTTTATTGTTCATTCCTCGGAATCAAGGAGCCACAGACATTTTTTTTTCTCACTATTATTCAATAATTACGCTGTGAGAAATCCACCGCAGAGGAAGTAGTGGTTTCCAATTTTACCACAAATATCCACAACTGACCAGGCTGTGTTATGACTTTATGATATGATTTACTTTACATGTAGGGAGAAATGCTTCCTGGAAATACTTTCTTTGTCCACATTTATTAACTGTTATCTATAGTGCAGCATATTTCCACCTGTTTCACACTGCTAAACTGTTGGGTGTTAATAAAGGGGCTGAAAAACTCACTACTTGAAACAAAGAAAATAAATGAAAAAGTATTAAAATCTCAGTCTGTTGATAAACTGTACCCAAAGTTGGAGTCGTTCAGGTTTAACGGACATTAGTATGACTACTCCGGGCAGGATTAATATCAGATCACATGTTTAGGCAAGACACTGCAAAGACAAGTGCCATTGCTCTGATTCACCAGCTTAACATTTGACAGCGTGTGATGTAATGTAATAATATGAAAGACGTTAGCCTTAATGAGTGATTATATAAATGATGTTCACTGAGTGCCCTGTTAGAGCACAATTAATTTGTACTCAGCTGCTCTGCTGAGGAAGAGTTAATAGGATGGGGATGATTAAATTATCAGTGAGGATGCTACATGGATCATTAGCACTGCAGGCTTGAAGTTGTGCAGTTACATTTATTATTGTACAGCAGTTTCATTGTGTCATTATCAATCATCTGCGGGGTGTTACAGTATTTAAGGGTGTTCACTGGAGTGAAGCACATATATGTATATACATATACATGCAAGCCTCTAGTTTGAATCTGGTTGGACACCTTTGTTGCATGTCATTTACCCTCTGCCTGAGCCCTCAACCCTTAGATAAATACTTTAATTCTGTGTATATGATTAGAAAATATACAAAACATGCACTATAGCTTTGTTTAGAGGCTGTAAACACACAGCAACATATTCCTCATGCAATATAGAAAAGGCTAGGGATTGTAATCTAACATTACAAACCAATAACTAATAACAACATCTTCATGAAGGCTTGTGTTGTTCCCTTCAAACAGTCATATACTTTCAAGGACGTACGTTAAACTTATGTCAAATTATAATAAAAACTTGTATGAAATCAGTTACTTGGATGACAAACATGGAGAACTTCTCTACTCCACTACTCAATCTACTCTCCAGCACGTTATTCAATAGACTACGCCTCGAATACATATACACAGTAAAACAGCAGTTTGGGTACAACAATCCCTTTAAATAACTGCTATGATAAAAATCTGTAAAATCAGCTCCTCGGACAGTAAATGTGGTGGACCGCTCTCTGCACTAAATCTCCTCTCATTCATCCAACCTCACCTTCTATTTCTCAAGACCATCTTCCTCCCACCCTAAACTCCCGCCCATCGGTACGTAGAAACCCACAACAAGTGGCCAACCAATGAGGAGCACCTCGCTAATGTGTGGAGAGGGGGCTGTGTGGAACAGAAAGACAAATGCTCAAAGGGGAGAGAGTAGAGGACCACTTTGCGACCCACAAGGGTTGTTGTTTTTCCCCATGCACTATTTGTTTGCACTCCCGTGCGCACAAGGACTGCTAAATGATCCAGGGCAGTCCACCAGAGGACTCTCGGGACTTGTTCGGGTTCGCTTTTTCGTGGAGATCCGCTAGCAGCGAGGACGCAAGAGGGAATCGCTGAGCTGGAGGCAATTTGTTGCGTGAACTCAGAATCACTGCGATGGAATGAGCCGCTGTAGAAACTCTCCTAAACTTGTGGAGAAGTTTTCCTTTGGTGTCCGTTTTACTCCTGCGACTTACTGTTTTAGTCGTTGCTCTAATCATGTATGGATAACGGGAGGTTCGCTCAAGAATCCGGCTCAAATGGATCAGCGCTGACGGGTTTATGGAGCCGGGATTACACAGCGCAGTGCCAGCCTGTTGAACGCCCACACACGGGCCTATCACACACCATCTGCCTCGGAATAAATAAGACTCTCCAGTGAAGTCACCATCCGTGGAAGCAGTGTAGAAGTTGTACATATGACACTGCTGTGAGTTTTTCCGTTTCTTTGCAGCCGAAACAATGGCAAGCTCTGGCGCACTGACACAGAGCGTCTGCAGATCTGTTTGGCCTCTCGGTTGCGTGCTTTTGTTTTTTGGCTACTTATCCGTGGCCTCGCCGTCCCACGGTCGGCGGCTGATATGCTGGCAAGCCATCATGAACTGCCAAGCCGAGCCCGAGTGCAATTACGCATACGAACACTACACACGCGCGTGCGGCCCCGTGCTGGCCGGCGAGAAGAAGAAGTGTCCGAGTCACTGCATCTCATCACTAGTCCAGCTCAATCTGACCAAAAGCGGGCCGGCTCTGGAGGACTGCAGCTGCGCCCACGATCCGCTGTGCACGAGCACCAAACGGGCCATCGAGCCCTGCCTGCCCAGGACTACCAGCACCGGCTGCACGGAAGCTCGGCGCCAGTGCGAGAGGGACCAGCAGTGCAGCTCTGCTATGCACGATTATTTGAACCACTGCGGGAAACTTTTCAGCGGGGCGATCTGCACGAACGCCTGCCGGAATGTGATCGCGAATATGCGTAAAATACCCAAGGGTCAGCAGCTGGACACTTGTATGTGTGACGGGACGGAGAGGGCTATCTGTGAGTTTGTCAAGAGCAGTATGAAGGCGCTGTGCTTTGACTCTCCCGTGAGGGAGGAGGGCAGCGGGATCGACTACGACCAAGACCTAGAAGACGATGTCGACCCCCCAGATTCGGACTATTTAGTGGAGCCGGAGAGCGGAGCCTCTCTTCCAGCGGCCCACTGTGTTTTGACCCTGTTGGCAACCATTTTGGCTCTGTTGCCCCTCATTTAGTCCCAGGGTTCATAATCTGCCCCGACTATTGTCCGGATAAAAGGCAATCTAAACTTTTGTCACTCATTGACCTGCTACTATTGTGAAAGGTTAGAGCCGCAAAGACTGAAGGGAAGGGGTGTTCTGGCGCAGGCCTTGTTTGATCTAAGAGTGTTAGACGCTGAAGGATATCACATCAGGATATTTTCTATGCAAATGAGACCAGAAAGATATTTTGAAAACCGCCTGAGCTCCAGGCTGCTCTCTTATCAAACCACATCACTTCACGGCTCTCCACACGCTTTGCTTATGTGATAAGCTAAATTAGATTGTCTACTTTCTCTCAGTCACAGACTCTGATAGTAAAGTTGTCACAGAGACACACTCGGCTTGTTTTGGTAACAATGCGACCTTTAATCGGTATATGCTGTGCACTGCCAATCGTATTTTTTAAGATATGAACTATTTTTATATGACACTGTTGCCATTTGGCACCAGGCTATCTGATTTACAAGTATTTAATGCTGGAATCTATGAACTTGTAAATAGATGAGGAGTTAAAGTGAAACAGTAATTTATTACATGCCACCTAGTTACATCCAAATGTCCATCATGTGAATAAAAGACTGAGAATTCCAGCTTTAAAGGGAAGTTATTTTGACTGTATCTTCAAAGATAATGTGCATTGTATATATGTGTATAGCCTATATAGATTTTTTTCAGAGAATCCTCTATGTTTGAGGCTATGAGATGATTTATTCACTGTGTATAGCCTAGAGAGAGAAATGTCTAAATCCACTGTATGATTGCCTTATTGATATACTTTTATAGAAGGCATAAAGGAAACTTGAAGATATCAATCCTGACTGTGAGTTATTTGTTGATTTTTGCCACATCACTATGCTGTGCCTTAATTCAGACCAAAGTATGAAATATGAACCGTCATTCAATTTTGGGGTTCTTGTAAGTGTTTAAGCAAAGCTTTTTATTGCAAGCTTCAGCAAAAAAAAAAAAGTGTTTATATTGACAGAAAATCTGTCTATGATCTTTTTGTTCTAATTTTCTCTGATGACCCTTTATCCCCTTTAAGTTACATTTGTTCGGATTAACCTGTTGCGTAACTAAAACAATGTAATCATGATAAGTGTATTAAGTATTTATTTCACACACACTTATTTTAAGATCTCATTTATTTTGAAAGGGACTGTGTACACCATTAACATCATTTGACTGATCCTGTCAAATCTTGCATATTGTCAGATAAGCTAAAAAACACACTTTACTAAGGGTAAAGCAACATGTTTCCATCCATAAAATTCTCATTTACTGTGCTACATGTTGACTGTTTGCTTTCATAGTGCTGATTAAGGAGGTCCGGTCAGTCATATATTGTACATAAACACTGTTTAAAGATAAAACTGTCTAATTTACTTATTTAAAGGAACATCAATATTCAAGGGTGTGCATGAGATGATCAAGGCATTTTTATTTTATTATATAAGGACGTTTGTCCCATGAAGTGATATCCCTGGTCTCCAAATGCAGCTTTGTAACTTTTACACCTCTGACTCTGTAATTACAGTGTACGCAGGCTCATTTAAAATGCAGACCAGCTTCCACTGTTGACTGATAGCTTAATGACCTGCAATGTCTTGATTTAGCTGGCTGTTGTCAAAAGCAACTGGCACCATAAATCAAACAAACACCCTCTCCACCCTCCGCCTCCAACACCCTTTGCACCCTGGGATCAGAATTTACAGTCACTGCCTGTTAAAGGCAAAAAATCTTGTGGTTACCACATACTTTTCACAAATATTCCAATTTAGCATGACCGTTTGGAAATACATGGAAAATTAAAAGTTCTACTGTTTTTTTTACTTAGAAACTTGTAATTCAGAAAAAATAACTCCAGTGTTATTAATATTACTGATGTAAACAAACCATTAAGCAAGTGGTTTAAATTCAGCTGTTGGGGGAGATTTGTTGTTAAATTAGATAATGGAACATTCCTTTAATTGGCTCCAATTATAAGGTACAAAATGCATTTAATTGTGTTTTATTCAAATAATCATTTATGCAGCCACGGAATGTGAGCATTACTATTTTTAGTAGAATTGTTATTAATATTATCTTAATGAAATATTGCAAAATCATACCTCCCCTCTCTTTGGTTGGCTTCAGGGGCTTTAAATCATTGATTTGCTGCAAAATGTTTTATTAGAAGGGGGACAAGGGCCCTCCATTTGAATGGATGGAGGAGAAGTCGAGTGGCATCTTTGTCATGGAAATGTTAAGCACATAATAGTTGGGCAGCACAATAGGGAGGCACTTCATTCTTTCAGGCTGGCTTGACACCTCTGGAGAGCTGAACGGCGGGGAAGCATGTGGGAACGATCTGCTGCCGCTTGGGTCTCAACCCTCCACTGCAAGAAAAGGAGAAGAAGAAAACACATGACAGGCCCGTGGGGTGACGAGGGGTGTTTTATCCACGCTTAATATCCCCCGTGTTTTTTGTTAAATTATCATTTCTACCTACAGTTGTTTCTGTTTGTACTTGTGTTTGTTTTTTTTGCTTAAAAAAGAAATCCTAAAAAAGAAAACTCCCAATCCAAATGGTCACTTCAAACTGATTTTACATCTTAAACGTTGCAACAAGAAAGTTAAATGAAGTTGGAAGGCTGAAATTCCCAAATCCTTGTCATAAGTGTGGCTCCTAAATAAAATGCCATGTCAGTTTCTTGCAGTGTCAGTGCGGTTCACCGTGCAAGAAGCTTTCCAGCAGGAGAATAGCTCTGTTCTGTGGCCCAGCCAGTCCTCCCCTCTTCCTCCTCCTCCTTGTCCCTCTCTTGCCTCTCGCATTTGTTCAGGCAGTTTCAGCACTTAGAAAAAGCGCAGCGTGCGTTGATTAGGCTATAATAATGCGCGGTGTGTGAATGGATGAATGAGGTGCAAAAAAGTCTCACAAAACTGGTTTGCTTGTCATAAAATGGAACGAGCGCTTGAATACGTTTTCTGGTTTAGAGCTCGGGAGGCAAATTTTAGACTTTTTGTCGGGGTTTAAAAGAAAGTCATTTCTTTTTTTCCTTTAAGTTTTAGTTAAATTAAATACACAAAACAGCCACAGAAAGTGCCACAGAATTGTGAAAAGTTACCACAGCCAAGTTGTGTGTGATGGTGGGAGGGGGGACGGTGGTGGTGGTGGTTCTGGGTTTAATTTACAAACTGTGGCTGTTTGTGTTCCAGCTCTTTGAGCGTGTGTAAGGTATCTCTGCCATCAACTTTGCTTCAGTGAGTTCAGTTCACTTCCAAGCTCTGTTTCTTTGGCCTCCTGAACAAAACGGCCCACACTTCACCCCATGCAGATCACTTCACCCCTTCACCCCATGCATATCACAGCACAATGTTTACAAAGGTGGAGCTCTCTCAACCACTGAAGCTGGCGGTCCGATGCTCCGTGCAGACTTGCTTGTAATGCGATCTATAATAATCCGTACACTTTTTTTTTTTTAATAATGTCTCTTCCTTTCTTTTTTTTCCCTTCCCCCCTCTACATTTATTCAACAGTGTAAGTTGTTGCCGTAAGTTGAGTTACCATATATAATTACATGACTTCTTTATTACTGTAAGGGATATTTGACAACGTGGAATATTTGACCTTAGCCCTACTTTTCCTTGCAGTGTTTTCAGTTAAGCCCTGGCATCAGCTGGGAGGGGGGGTATTTTCATGCAGAGGTAAATGGAAAACCTATATGGAACCTATTCAGCTGGAACTTGTTTTACTTAAAAAAAAATCCACAATCAAAACAAAAACTCTGAAAAGCTTCGGTGTTTCACTGTGTTCTCTAAGGACTCCAGGCCTGAACAGATATGTTGTTTAGTCTCTATAAACAAGGTGTGTAAGGTCTAAAGTTAAATGTTTGCATATTTCCCCAACAATCTTGGACAGATATACATCATGCACATTATGTGCCGTAGTTCCAATTCTTTCACGTTGACATAACTGCACTGTGTTGCTAATATTCCACCTTCTCGGGGCCATGAATTGAGCTCCTTACTCATGTTGTACGCTGACCATATTTCTCACAGACATTTGTTTTGGCCTTGGCTCCATGCGAGGTTGTGCAGAAAGTGATGTAGAAATGGTTCGACAGTTGGAATGGCTGAGACGGAGGAGGAGGCACTGAGATGGAAAGTTCATTTGAAAGGATTTGGAAATAATCCCCTAAAGTTACCACAGGGTATTCGATGGAATGGGCTCCACCTCGACTCCCCTCTGTGCTCCTGCCATAGCTTAGGCACAGATTTGTTAAAGGTAGTTATAAAAAGACGTATGTTGCTGTTACTGTAGTTGTTTCCTTGTGATTTTCGCTTGGAATGTGTTTTACTATTGTAAGTTATTTAAGTTCTCCAGATGCTCGTCTCTTTGCTTGGGGATCACTCTGAATTCATGCCATTGGAAGGAGACAGGAGGAGGAGGAGGAGGACACTGCGTAGCAAAGATCATTGATTTTGCATCTCTCTCATTAGTTGCTTGGCCGATGCCAGGAGACTTTTGAGAAACTCTTGTTGTTTTTCTCCCTTCTATTTCAGCTGCCACTTTGATTTCATCATGCAAGACCTCTGCTGAGTTCACAACCCTTTGAAATGAGAAAAAGGCCTGTAATCCAGTTACTCAAGCTGCAGCCCGACTCCTCGGGTCCTGAGAGAAAACCTGCGGCACTAATCCCACTGTCACCAAGAGAACACTTTGCTACCTGACTGTTTGTGGCAGCCATTTGATATATTCGCTGTTTAAAATGTCGCTGTTGAGTATTTCACAAAGGGGGTCACAAATTGTTGCATACTGGTTTTGTTAGTTGAACTGCAGTGCTTATATAGCCAGTGTAGTATTGGAAAAATCAAAAAGTAAAAAAAAAAAAAACAGTAGTTTTGCTGCAGAAGAACAGAAAACCAGTGGTTTGCTTTGGAAAGAGGCAGTGGAATACACTTTCCTGCCTTTTTAGACTAGACAAGACACATTGCTACACATGCTTTGAATTTTATCCAGTTACATGTGGTGCTGCCTTATTGCGCTGTAGATTACTAAGCGTTTAAATGGCTTCCATATTTACCTGTTAAGAAATGAGTATGGGTAGAATGGGATGATGGAGGGACACAAACCAGAAAGGTGAACAGAAATGGTGTGTCTTATGCCAAAGCTGTGGCCATGTAATCCGGATGACGGCTAGTGTGCTATGACTGAATCAAATTGCACTGACCATGTGTGCGGTCTGTGGAGCATCAACAACATGTTGCTCGAATCACCGACTGTCTCAGGAGAAATATTTGCATGAGATAAAACTTCCACAATTCCTGCAGAGATTCTGGCTCATTGTGTCCGTAATTAGATACAGTGAGGACTGACCGAGAAAGAAATGAAAATGGAGGTAAGGACATACGGTAGGTATACTGAGTATAACTACTATTCTAGAACTATGAGACAATATAAAATCACAGCAGTTGCTCAAGTAGTAAAAGTAGCAAAATTGCTAAATGAGATTATTTGCTCAGAGTGGTGAGCAAGAAATTGCAAGTAAAATAAAAGTAACTAATACTCCCACCAGTCCAGTGAGATGTAAATAATGCAGACTGTCCACAGAAGTGCAGCAAGAGGTGCAAGCGCCCTAAAATATCGACATTTGTTTATGTCCAAGTAATAAAGTCCTCTAGCAACCATTAGTCCAGAAGCAAAGAAGGAAGGAAGTTGATGTTATCATAAAGCAACAAAGTCTGCGTTGGGTGGAGGTCGGAGTGGATGACTGTGTCAGTAAAACATAACTAATCCTTAAGATTTCAGTCCTGGTTGATGGTAGCAAACACTCTACCACTACAGCCACTAACAACGAAGACTACTATATAGGAAGATAAACAGAATGGAAATACACTGAAAGGCTATTTCTACAAAAATGACCGCAATAAGTAGCATCAGAAATGTGTTTCGACTTCATGAAAATCTTAACACAGCTGGTTGCTTCTTGCTGGCGGCCAAGCGTTGCTATGATTGCTTACTAACACTGATCATCTACATCCAATTTCTCAAATCTTAACAACCCACATCATGATCTTTTCAAAACCAATTACCAATTCGGGTGCCTAAATGTAACCTAACATTAACCAGAATGCTATTATAGAACAGATTCAATCTTCAAAATTGATGTCCTGCTGACTGGAACGTCGAATCAGAAAATGTTTGTGTGTCGTTCTAGAGGGCACGGACAAGCGACATATTCTGTTGTTTAACTTGGAGAACTAGTTGCAACAGTTTTATTGTTATCCTAAAAGTCTTATGATAAACAATTCTTTCTGATGTGATTATTGGCTTGTTATGATGACAAAAAATGTAAGGAAGTGTAAGTTTATATAGTAAACAACCTCAACAAATGTTCTGTATTTCTGATTGACATCCTTGGATACACAATGGAACATAAACTAGCTGTGATATTGCGTGTTTATGCGCACACGGCAGGGATACAAAGACATATCAATAGATGATTGAGCTCTTGGCAATGTTTTGTTTTGAATAATTGGTATTGATCAGCCCTCTCTACTCTGCATAGATAAATTATGGCCATTCTGCGAAGGAAATTGTACTTTCTAGCCTTTTAATCAAAGTTTATCGTGCTTTGTCCGCCTGGCTGCCGTGAAGCTGCACCCTCCATCAGCATGTAACAGACAGTGGGCCCAGCTGCTTTGCAGACTCGTGAGGACATTTCCAGCATGTTCACACTTCACTGGAGGAGGGGGAGTGTTTGCCTTTCACTTTGACCACAACACAAACAACTTCA
The DNA here is from genome assembly GCA_023373845.1 of Nibea coibor. Classification (NCBI taxonomy): domain Eukaryota; kingdom Metazoa; phylum Chordata; class Actinopteri; family Sciaenidae; genus Nibea; species Nibea coibor. The sequence continues at coordinate 11,891,358 of CM041737.1, read as the reverse complement.
CCCACAAATAGATGCTATAGGTAATAGGATTTTGTTTTAAAAAAAAAAAAACTAGTGTGCAATAAATTATCCCAATCCAGATCTCTTCAACCTTGCCCCCACATATTTGGTTTTCTTGAGGATTCCAACCTCAGGTGGCGTGGTGTCCAGCCTCGTGGCTCACTAGCCTCATTACACATAAACAAAACACAAGACAAGGGCCACAAGTGCAGCAGGACACTGTCCAAGAGACGCTGAAACAATGAGTCAGGGCCACCTCTGTGTGTTTGCTTGTGTTTGTGTTTACATGTGTGTGTGCAAATGTTTGGAAGTGAGCGTGTGTTTGTGGAGGAGAGCAGGGTGACTTCATAGTGGACTGATTGTTGTGTTTCGTAGTAATTGTTGAGACTTTTCATGCTTTTTTCTTAGAGATAGATGCGCCAAAGCTGTTGAGCCACTCATCTCCTTTTTCCCAGCATGATTACCCATAATCAGCCTTTACCTCCAAAAGACTCCTCTGGCTGTGCACTTTTGAGAGGCCTCCACAATTCAAGGAATTAGAAGAGAAGGGCAGAGGAATGGGGGGAGGGGCAGGGATGAGAGACAGAGAAAGAGACAGAGAGGAAAACACAAAACTTGCTGACACGGGGCATAACTTAATTTCCACGGTAGGGGGACAGCTGTGCAGTGTAATCTGCCATGGCAGCCCATTCAGACTTCAATGGCAGGCTTGACCCGCCAAGGAAAACTCGAACTGCAGCCAGCCCCTTCTCAGTGAAGGAGGTGGTGACCGGGCGACCATTTATGGGTTTGTCTTAAAGAAACATACCTCTCTCGCTTGTTATTGATAACACCCCCAACCCCCAGACACACACACACACATACACACACATTCAAATCAGTGGGATTCCATCTCAGGAGGCAACATGAATTTGTAGGAAGATCACATTGCAGCTGTCTTCATGCAAAGCAATTTCAGCTTTCAGGGGATCACTATTAGTGGCAAAAGGGAATTTATTCCCAGATATTTGTCCTCTGTGGAAGACTGTCTTTGCGTCATTGTCTAACCAACTTGCTGCAAGCTTGCTAGACAGCAATTAAGTTGAGTGGTCACGCAGCAAAAACATCTTCACTCATATTTTTTAGTGTCCTTAAAGCTAGCACGCGCACAGCTACAACAAACAGCTGAGCGTACCATTTACATCCATTCTGCTAACCCTTCAAACTCGCAAATCTATCACTTAAAGGTGTTTTTGTAAATACTAATAAGTTATGTTTTCTTATAAAAAAATAAAAAATAAATAAAAAGACTAGTGGTCACATTTTTTAAAATTGAATTTCTGGTATTTCTTTGGTTCAATCAGTACCTGAAGCAGCACACTATCGCATGTGCTACCAGCATGCTACGGCTGTAGCAAGTAATCAGTTAATCAACTGGTCAATCCAAAGAAAATGAATTAAATGATATGATATTTTGATAATCAATTCATCGTTTAAGTAATTAATGTGAGACTTGGAATGAAAATGGAATATTTGTTGGGATATCTTTTTGTCAAAGACAGACCCTTCAATAAGGATGACTGGATTCGAAGTATCAGAGTCAAGTTGAATTTATTCTTGTACAAGAAGGAGCGTTTAACAGTGCGACACGCAAAAGGGGTTACAGAGAAAAAGGCTCGCTATGGAGCCATCGATACAGATAACATCATACGTTTTCTTCATTTCCTTTAATCGTTAGGATTTCCCCAATTTAAATGTCACTTTAAATGTGAATCTGGACAGGTCAGAGAATTGAAAACAAAGTCATATTAGAGAAGTGAAAACAGAACTTGTGAGGAGTAGGAACTCACGTACACATCATATGATTTAAGACATTTGAAACAAAGTATAAGACTCATTTTTACAACATTGACAAGTTGATTGTTTCAAACTACCCCAAAGTGACTCATTAACTTTAATGAGAGTGGCCTGGCATTAAAATGACTTTTACACTTTCAGTGTTAACATTGATTATTTAGTTTATATATCTGTTATTTTGCAGTCTGAGTAATCAAACAGCAAAAGTCAACACGGCAACACGAAATACATAAACAGGAAATGTGCTTTCACCCTGACATGAATAATGAGGCTGTAGCTTGAAGAGTTGTGGGGAGTTAATAGTTTGGCAGTGGAAGTCAATAGGGGCCGGGGTCTCACTCCATTAAGCTGACCCCCAGGGCCACGTATTCATCCCTCACACATTCATTTCCTCTTTTATGCTCCCTCTCTTTTCACAGCGGAGGGCAGGCAGCAGTGCGGGCTCATGCAGAACAGCCTCTGTACAGACTGTAGGTCATAAAGATGTTGGGTCGGTGTGTGAGTTGATGCGGCTTTGTTAACCCAAACACAAATGGGAGCCTTCAAAGAAATTAATGGAAAAGCAGGCGTGGGACAGAGGAAGCTGTGAGAGGTACTGATCACAACACTGGCTCCCTCAACGCAGAGCAAACACACAGCTGAGTTAAGTTTCAGTGAGTCGAGTTAACTTGAACGGGAACTCATAATGCAGCCTGACCTCATAAAATATAAGGGAGCAGCATTATTCTAAACACATGACTTCATATTTTAGATCTCTGAGTGAATATAGTTCATTTATGTACTCAACAGATTAGTAAACAATTAAGCTCAGTGTGTGCCGCTCAAAACGCTGGTTTAAATCTCCTTTCTTCCCATTGTGCTCCCTGCAGTGGCATTTGTAAACATCTTCAAGTGAAATCCCAAGAGCAAACACATCCGAAAGGCTTCAGCGGGCTGCACTTCACCTCTCAGCTGAAAGAGGTTCAGAGCAGAGGACGTCTCTGTTTGAAGTCCAACAAGTGGCAGTAAAACAAGTGCTGAGTGTAACTTGGAACAGGAAGCAATTACTTGATTTAAGAGGACATTTTCAAGGTAAACAAAAGTGCGTTTTGTTTTTGTAGGTCATACTTCCTAATGTAGCAATTAGTTTTTCGCCGTGGCCATCACCAAACGCAAACACCTTTTCATCTGCCGTTAAACAATAAATAAAATTATGTGTAAAATATTTGTCCTTGTAAAACTTTGGAGTTTCTTTCCAAAAGAATTCAGACTCTTCAGTCCAATCATGTCCCAAATTGAGACGTACAAAGGCACAAGACATGATGAATCTGTAATAAACTCGGCTGACATGAGCTACACACATAATGAATAATCTCGCTTGGCCTGCAAAAGCACCGTGCACAATGGTCCGGTTTACCAAAGCGACTGAGAGCAAGGCTGGTGATTCGGGGTCATTAATAAAGCCGTCTTTGTGCCTCAGTTCATGATGGAGCAGGAAGGTTTTCACATGTCTCTGCATTGTTTTAGGATGACAGATTGAACCCACGGACTGAAAAAGGGGAGATTTTCTGACATTTTTTCTGTATATTCGACTGACAACATGCAGCAGCAAAGTTTGTTAGCTGGGAACAGTAGTAATTACACTGCTCAGAGGGAAGTGAAGATAAACGTTAAAATCATCAGATTTGGTGCCGGATATAAAGCAACAAGCAGGGCTAAACATTTTTAAAAAAGCCAACAAAAATATAAGAATTGTCAAAATAATGCTGAAAATTACAAGAGGAGTGCGTAAGTACTGCAGAAATCCATAAGTATTCTAGCACTGCTTCTCTTCTGCATCATATCCAGGGCCTTTTCCCCCCTCACGCATGGAAATCCATCTTAGCAGCTCTCTAGTAAATATGGAAAGCTGTGCTAGTCTTTTCCTGAGCTGCTCATATGTCACGTTAAAGACACTGCAGGAACTGCACAGGAAGGCGTGGCGTACAACAGGGAGTTAGTAATGTCTGGAGCGAGAAACAGAGAAGTTTGTGTGTGTGTGTGTGTGTGTGTGGGTGGGTGGGTGTGTATCTCTGTGTGTTTTGGGGGGGGATGGTACTGCAGGAGTAGCAAGAGTGAAAGTGAACAGGCCAAAATGTTGGCATGTAAACAGGAGTGTTTGTGTCATTAAAAGTGAGACTGAAAGAAAGAAGAGAAGAAGGACAATGGCAGTTTGTCAGTGCCGGGCAGTGCTGTACGTAGTGTAAAAAGTAATAACTAATACTGCGAAAATGACGTGTCATGTACAGGCTGTTTTTTTTAGAGTCTACAGTGAAGCAAACAATTCAATCGCTTCTACTTCTACGCCCTCTTTCCAGTTGGCTAACAAGAAAACAACGTCAGAGCCGACATCGTCAATGCCATCTGTCAACACTGATGATCAGCTGTATTGACATTTAAATTACATAATCGCATAGAACATTAGAGATGACAGAAATTTTGCGGCACAGCCTCCGCCTGTGCCTGGCTATAGACACAGCTAAACTCCTGTTTGTCCTCTAGTGAGCGTCCTCCTGCCCTCTGTCATTTCCAGTGCTATGTTTTAATACAGCTGACATCAGGACATAGTTATTTTTATTTACAGTTATTGTCTTAGATTCTCTTTTTCTCAATTATTCACTTTGTTTTCTTTTTATGTATATTTTTTGAGCATTGTTGGAGGGAGCCTGAGAACAAAGAGTGCTTCATTGTAATTGGCAAATAAGTAACCTGGACTTGCTGCAGGAGTGTTTTTGTGTTTCTGTTGTCAGACAATAGAACCAGTATGAAGTGGCTACACAGCCCGTAAACACTATGCATACATGTTAACCAGCTTTTATTCCAAACATGGTGACACAGAAAGAGGGCCACATAGCCCTGCCTGACAGTGGGCAGCTTATGTCATCGTTACAAAAGCTCAGTTTTTTACCCCATACGGGCTTTAACAGATTTTGAAAAATTAGCATTATAAAAATGAGTCTTATACTGTGTTTCAAATGTCTTAAATCATATGATGTGTACGTGAGTTCCTACTCCTCACATGTTCTGTTTTCACTTCTCTAATATGACCTTGTTGCTAAGGCTGGAAGGCTAAGGTAGGGTAGGGTAAGTCCAGGTTAATGTGTAAAGAGGAGAAGTCTAGAACAGAACGAGGGTCAGGTCAGAGAGATGACATTTAAATTGGGGAAATCTTAACTATGAAAGGAAATTAAGAAAACTTCTGTAAAACTTGTTATCTATATCTCAGAGACAGCCCATTAGAGCGTATAAGAACCAACTGTTTGAGCACTGAAGCAAGCTCGCTCCTTCTTGTACAAGAATAAATTCAACTTGACTTTGAGTCCAGTCCTCCTTATTGAAGGGTCATTTGAAAATTCTCATAACAATGAGCTTGGATTAGCTAAATATAAAGCAGCTAGTTTACATGGTAACAGTAAAAACATGGCAGAAAGTCAGTAGCTCAGCCAAGAAATAGTATAAATGCTAACGTAAAACCATAATTTATAATTTACACTTTGATTTTTAGGGATTAAACAGAATCAAATGTGTTAATGAGCGATCTTTGGAGGCACTGATAGGATAGAGACAGGGCCAGGCTAGCTGTTTCCCTCCAGTTTCAGTCTGCTATGTATACGCTGTCTCCTGCAGACAGGCGTCATCTGATTGTCAGCGAGCGAGAATAAATGTTTTTCCTAAATTTTACAGAAAAGAACTAAATGTTAAAAGTTCGTGGTTACTTGGGCAACCTGCCATATGTCAAAGCTTTTCCTCTTCACTTTTTACTACTGCATGCTGCTGGAAATAAATACGCCTTTTAGCGATGCTGCACCGTGTATTGTTCTGGGCTGGTTAAGTTATGTGCATGTCACATTTATTGCAGATGCTGCAAAGCTGATAATTTCTTTTTCAACCTCAGGGATAAACATTATAAATGATGAAATTGGCATGGATTTTCAGACATTTTTAATGATTAAATGGGATTATAGAGCATTTGCAGGACTGAGGCCCCTCGTGTGGATCTGTCAGGCAGCAGCAGACAGTTCAGGGCTGGCAGCAGTCAAACAGGTAAACCTCTGGAGCCAGCTGCCTCCAATCAGCCCCTCTATCCCCCTCCATGACTCAACCTCAAGCCACACTCTCTTTCTCTCTCTCTCACACACACACATGCACCAATGAAAAAAATAAAGTTAGAAAACTTGGAGAAAAACTCACATTTACTGACAGTTGGCTTTTAAAGGAATAGTTTGACATTTTGGGAAATATTTATTCGTGCTGACTGAGAAAACCGATACCCTGGTTTCTAAATATGAAGCTAGACCCAGGAGACTTCAATGTAGTGTAAAGACCAGAACCAGGTCAAGACGGCCAGCCTCGCTCCATCCAACACTAACAAAATCTGTCTACCAGCACACTAATTAGCATGCTCTATCTTGTTTGTTCATACCAAACAAAAACGTAAAAGTAAAACCACGATGTTGTGATTTTCTAGGGGGTTATGACTATTTCTTGGCTGGACTCAGTGACTTCCTGGAGTCTTGTTGTCATCCTGAGGTTGCAAGGCAACCGGCTGAAACTCCAAAGAGTCTCCCAAACCTCTAATGAGCTTTATTGGTACCGATAGAGGGGTTTTAAACATTTTAAACAGAGCCAGGCTGGCTGTTTTTCCCATTTCTAATCATTATGCTAAGCTAACCGTCTCCTGGCTATAGCTTCAGTGCATCAACATGATCAATATAGGAAGAATATTCACAAAGCACTGCCATACAATGATCGGGCAGTCTAGTCATTTAATTGTGTCGAATGGATCAGAGCTGCAGCAGTCATGCCATGCACTCATGTTTTTGAGAACTGCCAGGCTAGCCTGACTCTTTCAGATAAGATGTCCCCAAAGTACTCCAGAGAGCCATAAACAATTCTGTCGATCCGTCTTATATTTAGAAGACAAAGATGCTGCATTCGTTCCCACACTGCAGACTCAAATACATCCAGCTAGTCCGCTCTCCTCTCGTTCCTCCCCCTTCTTTCTCCGTGGTCATTTGCAACAAACATACCAATTTCAACACTCATGTTGAGCTTGTGGTCGGATCCAGAAATTAATTTAGCTGGTGTGGCCCGCGCTGGCAACACAGCAGAGAATTATGGACCTCTGTCATGCTTTGAGCTGTGACATTATTTACTGACGCAGTCAAACATACATAAAACCCTGAAACTGTAGAAAGAAGGAAGTAAATATTTAGATTAGTGTCTGACCTGCAGCTGTATGTCAGGCAGCGTGCAAAGGGATCACATCACTCATGTTACAAAGCCAGATTTCTCACTATTTTAATTGATCAGTCAACCAGGACAGTGTTGTGGTGCATGTTTGCGTAAATGTTTTACAGCAACAACAACAGAGGGATATATGAATATATGAAGCAGGCAATGAGTTCCAGATTTTCAAAACCAAACCAGTGAAAATCTCTGTTTGTTTATCTGCTAAATGAAAATGGCACCATCTGGCACGGAGATATACGACTCCCCTCCCTTCAAATTATTAGCTGTGAAGTGCATGCAAAACACAAGTTGAGAAAGTCTTGTTGTTTGTGTGTCTCACTTTCTGTGCTTTTCTTCACTCATTTGTTTGGCACCTCCCCGCTGGCAGCCGAGCTGAATAAATTAATCATCCCGTGTCTGATGATGCACACGAGTTCGGTAGTCCCCCCCCCCCACACCCCCCCCCCCCCCCGCTTCTTAGTTGAAACTAAAAAGGCCTGCCATTAGATATTCTCTTCTCGTATCTTTGCCCGAAGCGACAAATTGTCATGGCTTAGAGAAGAACTGACTCATTCCTCCGAGCCCGTTTCGTTTTACAACCGCCCTTGAATGGCGTATCAGCTTCCAGTGGGTCCTTGGCCTTTGTTTGGAGAAAAGGAAACAACAGCTGTTGCTTTCACAGGATTTTCTAACCCGGGGTCCTTGGAAAGAAGAGAAAAAAATCTCCCTTTCTTAAAAAAACCCCCAAAAAAGTGAAGTGTCCTTGCCAAGGAAACCACTCCAAATCAACACCACCAGCAGACCTTTCTCACTGTTTCTGACACCTACACACTTTCTATCTTTTTCTTTTTGTCTCCTCTGTCTCATAGAAACACACACACACACAGTGCTTTCCACTCTTTGTAAGATGGAGGAGGGGGTGAAACTGGAGGGGTACCAGAGGGGGAACTCACAGGTTCAGCTCCTTCTTTCACCTGTCTCATTATTAGCGGCGATGAAGGACACAGTCAGAATTCCCTCCAATAATTCTGTCTGTGAGCCGCCTGTCTCCCTGCGTCCCACCTGTTGACAGAGCTGCTAAATGAGTCCCAGGCAGGAATGTTAATCAAAGAATCTGACATGTTGCCGGAGATTTCAGCCTCTCGCCGGGCCTCTCGGACAGGTGGCTTTGTTTCTGTGGAGCAGATCTAATATCGGGATTGTGGTACTTTTCAAAACTCTTAGTTGTGTCTCAGGCTTTTGGCCGATGTTGTCTTGTTGGAGGTTTTGTCTGCTTTTAGGTCTCAAAGAAGAGAATTGTGTACAGAACTCTAAAGTTAAAATGGGGTGGTGACAATTCAGTCACACTTCCAACGAGGCAATAAAGGGATCGCTCTCCTGGTTAGCCGTTATATTGTTAGAGATTCTTCTCAAGTCGTATAAGTCTCTTAATGTCTTGTTCTTCTTCTTCCGAGGTAACAAAAAATCTTAATCACACCAGCTGTTTCCCTCGTATTTTCAGCTTCCAACAATAAAAGAATATCCAACAAAACCAACAAGTCCGCCAAATTAAATATAAATATATAAATATTCCCTCCTAAGAAGTAGTCCTCAAAACCTTTTGGCTTGAAAACAAGTTTTCTTATTCTTATTTTATCTGAATATTTTTTTTCATAAAGTCTGAAAATGAAACATAATTTGGTGTTCATATCCCCATAAATGTTTTACAACCTTTCACATCTGTCTTTGTGGAGGTCCTGACGCCCAGGTTGGGAACCACTGCTCTCGAATTACACACAGAGTCTGGATCAGAAAGTGCTGACATCATTTGTCTGTGGCTTTCAAAAACATTAAAAATCACTGTTGAAAAATAAATCTGTGTTATATTGTGACAACACTATGGTTAAGGGTTGGTTTAGGCATAAAAATGACTTGGTTAGGTTTCTTAGGAGATCATGGTTTGGGTTAGAATTACTACTTTGTTAAACTTAGGGGGAAACATCGTCATCATTTTTACAATAATACACTTGGTTAAGGTTATGAAATGGATGTGGTCATGGTTAAAAAACACAACTGCCTGTTGGAAATTAAACAAGAAGTGGTTTCCTGGGTTAAAGTCAGGCGTTTTCCTGACTCACCTCCTCCTTCTGCACTTTGTCGCTTTCTCACACTTCACCTGACTTCCTCCTTGGCTCCCGTCATACAGCTGCTCAAGGGCTACCTCACTTGAACGTAAACAATTGTTGTTTGGGAGAACTTGTTGAACCTTTTCTCTTCCTCCTCTATTCCAGCTGAACCCCCAGCCGCTCGAAACCACAGAAGAAAATAGGGCCTTTGAAACGTCGAAACCCACACTTTAACCAGTGTTGTCTTTTGCTTTCGGTGGGAGTTTTAAGGATAAATGACATAAAAGTCTCTTTGTTTCATTCATCCTTTTCTGGTCCTATGGCAAAGAAAGAAGAGAACTTTGTTCTTGACTTAAGCTTGTGTCTGGTTAACACCTCTCTAGATCTTTTGTTTTCTATCTTGAATCTAAGCCACAGAGGCAAGCTGCCACTATTAACCTGTCATTTCTTTCATTCTCTATAAATCATCAACAAAACAAGTGGAAAAAAAGAACAATCGTTATGTAACTACAGCCAAAGAATCTGTTTACTGTATGTGTAACATCCATCCTGGAAAAAAAAAGATCCTCTGATTCATTTGTTTGCGGTTTGCCTAAAACAGAAGTGTGATGAGATGACTGAGGGGCTTTGTTCGACTTTTAACCTGCCGTCCAGTAGATTTTAAGACAGTAGCTAAGTAATAGATCAACATCGTTTACTCTGTGCCAGCTTATCAGACGGCGAGGATAGAGGCGGCTACAGCTGCAGCTGAAGGAACGAACTGCATGATGAGGTTAGTGGGACAAATTCATCATGTAGCTGAAAGAGCCTCGGGGCAGAGGAGATCATCATCAAACAAAACACAAACTAATTGCAGAGCATTAGGGTGCAGGTTCTGCAGCTGATCTGTTTGATGTTTGTGTGCATGTGTGCGCTCTGTCCTCATTTTGGGGGGGAAAAAACCACAATGTTTAATCTTGACATTAGTACTTCAACAGGCATGAAGCCAAGCTGTGTATGCTTGGTGGTGGTTAACCAGCCAAAGAAAAGATCCTAATGAGATACCTGTGTACGCTCATTGGCTGGGCTTAACCAAAACAAAACATAAATTAATGAGACTGTGAAAATTACTGCAGTGTTATTAAGGTTTGTAGACATTTCTGCCTTTAAATATAATGAATAGGTTTTCTGAAATGGAGCCTGTATCCGTTGATGCCATCTTTATTTTTGTCAACGTGGAAGAGGCTTCATCACAATCCTGCAAAAATGTTATTTCCTTTTCTTTGCCATTTTTTGGCTTTGCAACGTTCCTTTTCGTTTAATAAGCGGTTTATTTAACAGAACTGAGCCAATTAGTTGATCAACTGCAACTATTTTGATAATTGTTTAATTGTTGAGCAGCCCTGCCAATCGTGCTTTGAGCCCAGCTTCTCTGATGTGATGATTCGCTGCTGTGAGTCTAAATTGATTATGTTTAGATTTTAATTGGAATCAATTAATTGATTCATCAAGAAAATAACTGGAGGACAAGTCATTAATTAAAAATAATCATTAGTTACAGCTGTGTTAATAATGTTTGATTGCTTTAGTTGCCTTCTACGTAGCGCGAAATACACACTGCAGCAGTTGCTTGTACATTTCGAAACCCCCCATCGTGACTGGATCCAGACTATTTAGCACCAGATGATGCTAAACCTGAGCTAATGAGGATAATATTTCTCTCTAATCTAGCATGTCTTCAGTTTAATAGATCTGAGACATTCCTAGAAGGGCATATTTAAATTCTCACTTACTGCGTATGAGTGTAAATGGACCAGCTGGCTGCTCTCAGCTGTTTTGCTCGGTTCGCTCTCTCTGTTGGCCGTTGTAAGGTGGAGTGCATGCTGCGTTTGCTGAGAGGTGAGGTGTGCAAGCCGCCATTTGGCTCAAGAAAAAATAAAAACAACTCCTCTCTTTGTCTGTCAGGGCTCAGTTTGTATTATGAGGGGGAGAAGATGTGGAAGAAAGTTTGACAGAACTGCCCTCAGTTTGTCATTGTAGACCTCCTCCTTCATAAACCCCGTCTTACCACCAGTGGTGTCCAACCTCAGTGTTTACCAAAAGTCAAATTACCATGCTCATTCACAGGGCCTGTTACGTTGTCATCACAGCTTCCCTCAAACCACTAAAAAGCCATCTTTTCACGAAAACGTTTGTGTTATGATAAGCTGCTTCACTGGAATTTGGAGGATTTATGTTTTTTTTCATGACTGTTTGATGAAAATGTTCAATTTCAGTGCACGGACTTCCGACACAAAGTCCTTATGTTGTTTATGTTGTTTATGTCTATATGTCAACGTTTCCTGAGCATCTGCAGCTGAAGAGAATTTGTATTTTAGTCAATAGGATGTTTTCTTTTAGATCAAACTATTAATGGATCTACTGAGAAAATAATGAAGTGTCAACCGGTAGCTTTAGAGGTGCCAGTTCAACTCCTGGGCACTGCCAAAGTGCCCTTGAGCAAGATATTGAACTCCTAACTCCTCCCAGGGTGCCACAGATGTTCCCCACTGAGGGATCAATAAAGTTTATCTTCTTTTTTAAGCACAGCCTCACAGAGCTGCTAGGATAGCTTCATTTCCAACACAGATCTTAGTACTTTTAAAGGAAAACTGGAACATTCATTATTACAGAATCTGTCTTTTTTCATTTATCTGTCCTTCTTGTTTTGTCCAAAAATGTGAATATATTTTTCTGATATAAAACGGAGAAAACAGCAAATCTTTAGACAAGCTAAAAACAGTGAATGATTGATATTTTTGCTTTAAAGAATAATGGATTGTGATTGTTTCATCTTTCACCTCCTGTCCGTGCTAGAAACCAAGACTGAGACAACAAATGCCACCTTTTGGTTTGAGGAAGAGGGACATCCTTCTGACACCCGGCCTGCCCTCCCTCTTTAGCACCTCAAAGAGCTTCCAGGATCTAATGCTGCTAAACAAACAAAACCTCAAGGAGGAGAACAAAGGGCACAGAGACACATTTAACTTTCTAACCCTTTGCTTGCACAATCTTAGCCCCTGGTAGATAACACCTTTTGTTGCTTTATTTATCTTTTCATTCATATATTAAACTGCGTGTTTTGCAGCCATTCACAAAGTGGTGATCATTTGGAATGTGCGTTTTAGTGAAGCCTTGTGAAGTTTGAGGCAGTACACTCAGCACAACGTGGATTAAAATCGTGTAAGAGTCTTCACTCAGCAGTCACTATTATCTAATGAGCAGCTTTTGTGTGCTCTCTGTTGCTCACAGCTGATCAACAAAGGAAAGCATGTTAATGGCACTCAGAGGAATTAAGTTCGATCAAACAAAGTGACCACAATGTGAAACCTTCTGATCTCCTTTCAAATCCCGGCTTGACTGAGCTCTGCTCAACACCAGCCAAAGTAAACTACCTCTCTTCATGCACCTTGAATGCAAGCAACACACTTAAAGAGATGTAGCAGCCCTCCAGATCCCTGTAAAGCTCTTTTGTTTGTGAAGCACTTTGAACTGGAAACCATACTGTAAAAGATACGCAATTCTCCAAACCTGGAACATAAAGCGAGAAAAAGCTTCCTGAAGGTTTGTTAGTGCAGGAAAGGCTGCAGACTGTTTGTAACCAGGTGCATTTTGGTTCCTGCAGTGGCACACTTTCAACAATTACTCATTTTGTTGCTAAGAGAGTGTGTGTTCTCTCTTTGTCTTCATATACACACGGTTGTGTTGTCGAGTGAGGGCAAACAGCAAGTCTTTTTCAGGCAGCAGATTATTAAGTGGATTCAGTTCATTCAGAGAGAAAAGGTCACAGTATAAATGTTACATATACATTGAAGAAAAAAGAAATCTGATTATGAGTGTTAGCACTGGGTGGTTTGCATGATTTTTTTTTGCAGATACGGCCTTTGAAGCCCGAAACCACACATCTGATGTCACAATTATGCTGACTTGACACGTTTGTTGATCAAGTGCGCTAAGGTGAGAAAGTTGTCAGGGTTTGAACTTGCCTAAAGCTCAGTTTTTGATTCTTTACATAACTATTTCACGGTTTGTACATTGGCTACAAACCAGTATGAATACTGAGAATTTGTGGCTTTGTCCGATACGATTATCTTGTCATGCCATGCCCAGCTTCAGTACAAAGGCTGTAAAAGAAACAAATTATCATAGAAATTACAATTTTAAGGCTTCAGTCTGTATTTTTTAAACATAACGATGAGATGCACGATACTGTACATGACTGAAGAGTGATAGATTGATTTTTTTTAACACTTTGTTCGATCATGCCTATAAAGAAAAAATGTTGACAGCCATTAGGAAACAGGAAATGAATAGCAGTCATTTCCTGGATTTATTTCTCCCCCTGAGCTGAGCTGTAATGTCAGTTGGACACCTCTCAAATATGTCAGTATCTAATGGAAATATTTGCAGACACGAGCGTCAGTGAACAGTGACCCCCTCGAGTCGCGGCAACACTCTTGTATAAAGCAGGGATCAGTGCAGGTGGAATGTGCTCACTAAAGTGCGTCATATGTCAGTGTTCTGTCTGAAAGCTGTGTTGGTTTTGGGACTACGCTTTTTGGATCTCAGCTTGTGCCTTTAACTGCTGGTCAGAAACCCAAATGGGTCACAGTCTTTCTTCTGGTGGTGTCCCCACATAACCAGAGCAGAAATATGTTTTCATCAGCCCGGGTTGGATTTCTCTCTTGGTTTCTTTGGCTGAAAAAAATCCCAGAACTTTGCCTGTCTTAATATTTGTTTTTATAAACGGACCTCGCTGTGGTCGGATTTCCCCACAAAATTAACACTGGTCACAGAAACGATAAACCGCTGATTAACCGCAGGTTCAGATCCACTTAAAATTCATGGTATGAGGAATTCAAGTCATCTCAGACAGGCAGCGGAAGACAGGAAGTTAGAAAGGCAGCAGACGGGGAAAAGGTGAAACTTCAGGGAGGAAGGAGCAGATTTAAGTGAAAACAGAGGACAGGTCCGCACCAATCTGCTCCTATGAAGCCTGATGCAGCACAGACAGATTCTCATGGTGGAGGGAGGAGTGGAGACCGATCCCATCTCATGGCGCTGCACCACAGGAAATAGCCGTTAGTCTGACTAGCCTATGACTCTATATTCCATCTCTGTGTTGGCCCGAGGCCTCGCCACTGACACAGACGGGAAACATCGAAACGATCGTGCACCACAAAGTTGTCGGGGGGGAAGAGGAAAAAAAAAACATGGCATAGAGCGCTGCTTAAAGCTATACACAGATTCACAGCACACCAGGCAGAAAAGATTTACACACCCACTGAAGAGAGAGACAGTAACATGTTCAAGCCAAGGCAAACCCACACTCGTGTTTATGGACATTTTTTCTCTCACAGACCACAAGCTTTCCGGCAGTGGCTTTGGATAAGTCCATGAGAGAGAGCGAGAGAGTGTGTGTGTGTGTCTGAGACTTTTTTTTCCACACTAAATCTCACTCTAATCAGTATTTTAATTCTAATTGCATGTTTGGATATTTTGGAGGGCTCTGATGTTTAATTATAGCGCACTTTGGGAGAGAAAGCCAATTACAAATTTATGATTAGCAAGTAATCAGGGCAGATCTTGTCTCTCTCATGAGTTAGAAAGTCACCTGCAGTCACATAACGTGGCACTCCGATCAAATCAAGTATTTGTTTTCACTGGCAAGACACTTCCTTCACAGCTTCCAGCGGCAGCTACACTGATCATTATCAAGGTTCAAAAAGCAAACAGGCTCTGCACAGTTGGAGTGAATAATATCGATTAATATTAATAACACGTTCTTGTTGTTTATTCTGTGGATCTATGAACATGGTTGATTATGGTTTGGTATGGTTTTCATTTACAAATTGAATTTAGCCTATGCTTATTTTTAAGTATTAAGTAGTATTTTTAACAACATGCAGTAGATAACAACAATGCAAAAAACAGTTAAAACTATTTTTTGTTGAAATATCTAGCTTCTTAAAAACGTTTTGAGGTGTTTAAGTGAAATAAAACAATTTGACTTCTGACTTTTTTCCCCCAATAAATACAAAGAAAGGTTGTGTCCAAAGTGTTTTTGGCTAAACGATTAATTTCAACTCAAACACACAGCAGCAGTTGTGACAAATAATGTTCTGTGCAGCCAAAGCCATCATTTTAAAATGATCTTTAAAAAAGTGAGAATTATGGCTGCGATCCTGATGATTGTCTAAGCTTGTTGGGAATATCATGTTTTTGAGCTTTGTAGTGTTTTTGCAGATGGCCAGCTGCTAGTGGTTTAGCCAGCCATGGGAAATCTCCCTCCCATTAGCTTGTCTCCTGCCCTTTAGTCATCTCTCTTATCTTCTGGCTCAGCCCATTGAGGGAGCTGTCCTCTGCCAAATGGACAGAAATATTTCCCCATGAATGGAGCTATAGATAAAATCTTTCCCCATGATACCCTAGAGCATCGTCATTCTTCATGGGTGCTATCCTGAACTATCAGAGCTACATTCAGGCCTTCCAGCTACTAAACAATTTTAATGAATACATAATTAGAGAAGCCCTGGGTCAACTGGGGCCTAAGGGTGCAGATGCCATCCCTGTCAGACATGCACTTGTTTAGATGTGACATCAGTTCAGTCTTTACACTTTTGTTACAATTGGCTGTGCAGGAAATGTGTGAGCCAAGTAATTTCACAACTAAAAGTGCATTGTCGAAAAGGGCTGCCGTTGCATAAAACCTTTTTCACGCTTGGTTGGTGGTTTTATGTGACTGTAATTCTTTTTAACATCACCTGCACTCAAATGAGAATTTGTAGCAAGTTGAAACAGTTTGAACTTTTTGTAGCTATGCAGTCCAAATAAAGGTATCATGTGACTTTAATACTACGGGGCCGTACACTTATTCTACAAACAGGACATCTTTAAACATGAACTTGGACATGGATAGAAAATATATTAGTCACTCAAGGGTAGACCTGGTCCAATCAACCAACCAACCAACCAACCAATTTGCCACATTACACAGTAACTCCCCCAACCGTCCACCCCAGTTGAGACTTTACTTGGACTTGCTCCACTAGATTTAAAATGGCCAAAATCCAAAGCCAATGGTATTGCTGCAAAAAGCTATTTGAGTGAGGACTGGAGCTGGTTCGGGCCGCGTGCAGCCTAGCTCTTTTCAAAGCACACTGAACATGTTTTTGCTTTTGTGAAACAAGTGTACTGTGACACTAAGATGATCCAGAATTGAGTCATGTTCTAATATGGATTTAAAATCCCATTTAAAAATGTGTCATTGTGCAGATACAGTGCATCCCCGTCATATCTCTGGTAATAATAATAATAATAAAAACCTTCTATGAAATGATTTGACTCTTCATTTGTGAACCCCTGTTCAGTCATGACCTGACACAGTTAGAAGTCATCTCTGTTTTAATGTCTGCATATTTTTCTTCTTGTTTGCTCGCTCATGCAGCCTCCCGCCTGCACACCCTGACACAGCAGCAGACATTCTTTGCCAGAAGTGGAAGATAGCACCAGCAAGAGATGGGAAGATAAGGCAAGACTGTCATGACATGCATGTTGTTTTTTGAGCGAAAATTAGAGGCACAAAATCTCTAAAGGAATTTCTACTCTCAGCTTTTAGAGAGAGAGAGAGCTGAGTTCAAAAACAAAGACCAGAGAAGACCAAAGAAGTAGACAGTTTTTTTTTAATGTGCTACACATTGTCCAACAGCATCAAAACACGGAAGTCATGCAAACAGCAAAACTATTTGCCACATAGTATAGTGTGCCGTGATGTAAGTGTGTTTTGAGAAACCAAAATGTGGTCAAAAAAAAAAAAAAACACAACAGTAACTAAGATGAAGAGAGTTGTCATGGCCCATTTCAAACATGTTTTGCCTCAAGGAACAGCTGCACTTCATAAGTTTCCCTCCATCCAAAGATGCAGGTAATAAAAAAAAAAGTCTCAGACAAAACTCATTCAGGGTTTGACCATCTGGGCCTCTGAACGCTAGACTTCATTATTTTAATTTCCGCCGTCCCGACGTCTATGAGTAAGTTTTCAATTTCCTACTGTGAACATTCCTGTGCACTCAGCAGACTGTAGCAGACATGGTGTGTTGATGAGATTGTCAGTGCTGACTGATTTTCTTACACTAACTGCTGAAATTAGGTCTATTTATCTATCAAATAATTAAGACATCTCATTTAGCATGAGGGGAAACAAGGGATAATTATCTTGAGAACTGGTGCATAACTGTACAGACAAAGTATAATAGACCAACACTAAAATAATCAGCACTTATTAATGTCTGAGATTGAAGGCAGGACTGCTGTGTATTACTAATTGGAAGCATTCAAGTCACCGGTCCAGCCTTTTCTCTTAAAACCTGTCTTTATGTACTTCTAACTTACAACAGCAAATATGTTTTGAAGGACATGCAATGATGCCCTGATTACATTTTATTACAAACATAATAAAACATTTTTTAATGAACGCATCTACAAACTTGTAAAAATGCCATGCTGAATGTGTCTGCAATATGTTGAATGACAAAACATTTTATTTGTTTTCCCAGCACAAACCGCTTGTGGCAAATAAAGCATGGTTATGTTTAGTCGACTCAGAGCACTCGGTTTAACTCAATGGAAGGATCGCCATCTTGGTTAAATATGGACAAAGACAATGGTAACACAAGACAGGATGTGTTCACTTTTTCACTATACCTCAGTCAGACTGATCCTGAGGCCTAAACTTAAGCACGTGTATGATGCAGGTGTGACCACCAGCACCTGAGGTCTGCTCCACTGTGTTCGCCAGCTGTGTCTGCCAGCTATTTGGTTCTGAGCGAGTAGTGTACACTGGGTTTTCATTTATTTATTTCGAGTTTTTTCTCTGAAAACAGCTGCCTGCTGGAAGCGACGCGACGAGAGCGGTGAGAGTGAACCAAAACAGTAAAATCGCTAAACAGTGAGCTGAAACTCGCTATAAAGCTTCATCAATCCAAGAGGAAGCTGCAGAAGACATTCCTGGTTTTGTTTACCTCTTTGATGTTGACGTGAACATCATTCGCAAAGATAACTTCTGCGCTTGTAGTATTTGCAGCAGATATGAAAGGGAATGATAATCATGTGGATTATCACTGTGATGCGGCATCACAAATCTGTAGACCACAAATCTGAGAATCTTGATCTCTCCTATGTGTTGTCGACGCTGCACCTCTGCGCCGCAGTTTAAGACCACGTTTCTATTCTCAAAGACGCATATAAGACCCGCTGTACTGCACATGATTTCCTCCAGCATGGCATACTCGGTGATGTCATGCAAATTCCTCTGGCGCTGTATCATTTATTAGTGTCAGCTCTCATAATTCCGAGGAGGTAACCCGCCTGATATCACAAGTGACAACCTGTTGATGTGTTTTTGCTCCGCAGCGAGGGAGTTGCTAGGCACTTTTTTAGTCAGCAATTAATTTCAGCTCTGGCCAAGGGTGGGTGTGACGGTCCAAATGGCTCGGAGGGTTTGAAAGCCAGCCAAGAGAGTGTGAGAGAGCGAGCGAGAGAAAAACACATATAGAGAAAGAACATGAGCATGAGAGATTCCTTCAGCTGACTTTATTTTTATGACCAGCAAACCACAGTAAACAAACAAAAGAGCACATAAATTGTTCACGGACTACCCTCTAAAACCCTAGAAGCAGTCCTCTAGCGAGAAACGTCTCTGCATGACATACAGCCAGTGTTTTTACTTTAATCTGTTTTATTAAACCAGTGGAGATTTGTAGATATGATATGCAGTGAGAGAATATATAAACACTGCCTTTATATGATTTTTGGCAATAACTGTAATTGTGAGCTGTTTTGAGAGCTGTAATGTCGCACAAAAGAATCTCAGACTCAAACAAATAATAGAGAACCCTGCGCGCATCTCTACTTCGTGTCTTGACTATATCCAGACACCCTGCAGTAGTCATTACACAGCTTACTGCATCACTTTGAAATGTGTCATTCCAAATGGTGACTAAAATGTCAGCCCAGAATGAATGTGTCTACGGCAGCGTCGCCTTTTTTAAAGTTAAAATATACAGACCTGAAAATGTAATGTTTGTTTAGACGGGAACAAGACAAACTCCTGTCACTTGTGTCATTTTTTAATTTCTCTTCCCCATACACTGGAGAGAAGGTGTTTTTCAGAGGTGCAGTGTTCGTTGTTCAAGTGCCAGAGGAATGATGAGAGACTTTGTTTTTTTTTGTTTTTTGACACAATGCATGACATAAAACAACTGTTATAATAACATAACAATTCTTCAACAGAATGGAGTGGAAACTTGAAATACGAAAATACTCACCAAAACCAACTATTCAAAACAGACATTTAACAATATCTTGTATAATTCAAAGCAACGTTGCATTTCACAACATGTCAGAAGCTAATTTAGCCAATTCCCCGCAGACAGTGTTCCTCTTTGTGTTCAGGTTTTCTTTAAGACCGACTGAACCAGTTTGTTGTGGTCATTTACGCCGTGCAGTGAGTTTAACTAATGGAGGCTACAAACATCTGGACTCACTAAAGCACTATTAGCAGCTTGCTTATAATTGGCCCTGACCCCTTATTCTGAGAGGTCATTGGTCAGAAAAGGTTGGGTAGTTTAGGAACAGGAAAATTAACTTCCTGTTATTCAATGATAATGACCGCATTAGGTGCAAAGTTAACTAAGGGTCATTAGAGGGAACGTCACACGCAAACAGCTGCTCAGTTCTTTGGAAACATGCTCAAAATAAAGAAAAAAAAATGTGGATTAAGCATTGAACAATTTTAGCCAAACCTCTATGGGAAATTTGAGTCATTAATGGTGCCTGCTGATTTGTTGCCTACCGAAATGGTCTGACGTTTTAATGTCAGCCACCTAAAATGCAGGGCATGGTTGTGTATACAGTATACCTCTGCGAAAGCTTCGTCGCACTTTAATGCTTTCCTAGGTAGCACCTTCTCAGGAATCCTTTCATCATTATTAGATGCTATAGATTTTTGTTCTCACGTCCCAAAAAACATAAACTTTGACTGTAATCTTTGAAGCTTTATGCTGCCTGCAGCGACTGGAAAAATGTCTCACTGAGGCGACTGCTCACTGCTGGTCCCGTACTGAGACAGAAAAGGCCCGAGGCTTGCTGCTCTGCTCCTAACTAACTCCATATGGTACTGGTCTGGACATCCAACTGACTTCTAAGACTGTAGCAGACTGGTGCAACGTAAACTTAGCATCTCATCTGAGCGGGGGCCACAGGCATACCCCCTCTCATGCTCTAAGGAGAAGCATCTGTCCCCCATCGCTCCCAATATCCACCTCGCCCATCGCCAAAGGCTCTGACAATGACGTGGCTTACATGTGAAATATGGCTTGAAGAAACCCGCTTCTCCTTATATTTAAGTTTGTACATGAATCATCCTGAAGAATCAGAGAGGTCGTAAGTTTTAATATCTAATACTTTAAACAAGCGGCACAGAAAGGCTCCCCTTTCTATGACACTCGGAGCCCTCTTTTTGTGAGAAATTTTCTTTGAGAACTCTTTACTGAACAAGATGGTGAATGGGGCTGCTGGCACTGAGATTGGATTGGTGAATGAGCAGGGTAAGAAAGACTACAACAGGTAACAAGGACCTACTGCTGAGAGACAGATGGCTGAGCTGCACAATAAGAGGCCCGTACACTAATGGGAAGCTCTGCCCGCGTTAGTGTGTTCATGTAAGACTTTCTTTTAATCGTTCCATATCAATTTGTCCAATGGGCATTCAAAGAATGTCTGATGAATGACTGTTTCAGAGAGCAGATACTGACATTTCTTTGGGGGTTAGTCACCCCCTACCCTCTAATGAGCGATGCAAATAATGATGGAAAAATACCCGACCGCATGCATGGCTTTAGGATTTCACATCGCAGTACAGTAATTCACATCTTCTGACTTCAGAATTAAATAAAACAGAATGAATTTGACCAGATAGATACATGCTTATGGCCCTTTTTCATTCCATAATAATATAGACAACAATGTCTTCCAATATAATCATCCATCATATATGATTTTTTTAATTTTATATTTATAGCTAATATGAACCAATAAGGTTTCAATACAAGTTCAGTTCAGTTTGAAGTTGTAAAGAGTTGATCTCAGTGCGATTTGTTGTTCGTACTGTACTCCCTGTCCATCTTCAAGCTTCATGTCATAGACTTAAAATATAAAACTCACTCTCTACACCCATTTCATATGTGGTCATAGTAGAGGGGTAGATTTCTTGCTTTCAACCAAAGCAAAGAAAGAACAGCAGTGAGTGGGTGAACACTGGGGGCTCTCTGTGATTGTGGTCCTGTCCATCACTTGTGACTGCATTGCATTTAAGCGGACCGGCATTGGTCTACTTGTTTAAGAATGCTTTTCTTAGTGCATGTTTGTATGAACAGTGAGTTCATAGTCTGCCTGGTTTTAAAGGATAAACCTGACACTTTATACAGATGTTTTAGGTC
Source organism: Nibea coibor (assembly GCA_023373845.1). Lineage (NCBI taxonomy): Eukaryota > Metazoa > Chordata > Actinopteri > Sciaenidae > Nibea > Nibea coibor. The sequence continues at coordinate 11,869,652 of CM041737.1, read as the reverse complement.
GCTGGAAATCGCTGTACTATCAAACACCGTCAGAAACTGCATTGGAAACATCATGTCATCTAATTTATCCATGGGAAGAAGAGTAAAACACCAGAGCTCAGAATTGCAAAGTACATTACAAACAGCTGTATTTAAACAATTACAGAGCAGATGTAACTTTTACATTGTGTCAGAAAGTGCCCATGCTTTCATTTAAAATCTGTTTTGTGATGTCATTCTGTCATTCTTAAAATTTTTCAGCTCATCACAGATGCCATCAACAATATGAAACTACTGGCAGCAGGAAGTGAATCAACAACAGGCTTTTTTTTTTTAACATCTGTATAGTGATTATTGCAGAAGAACATGAATACCAGTCAAGCATGCAGGCATAGCATGGATGAAACACAGACGATCTCAGATTGCAGGGCTCCAGCCACTGTAATTGATAGTCAAACCACCATCCCCCCTTTGGGAGAAAATCTACAGCAAAGAGTCAAACCACATCCAGCTTGGATCTCTGCCAACGAATTATTCATTGCTTCAGCTATCTGGGCCAACGCAGAATCATATGGATTACACACACACACACACACACACACACACGCACACACACACACACACACACACACACACAGACTGGTGCCCTATCAGAGGCAGACTGAGCTATTTTCTGGAAGTGAACTTGTTGGCTGCGGTGGCTCTCCACACTAAATAGCGAGGCTAACCAGTGTTTGCTTTGTGGAAATCCCTTTGGCGTTTGCAGAGTGAGATGGGATGGATGGCTCACACAAGTCTGTTGCCCTCCTCTCTGCAGTCACATGTTGCATGTCATGTGTTACAGGCTGTGTGTTTTGAGTAAAATTTGTAATAGCTCTGTTGGGGGGACCAAATGCACATGCTGCACTACATAACTAAGAAAATCAGTTGCCTGTGTATGGAATAAAAGGGTGACAAATGCTAAAAATAATCACATTACATGGTAGCCTAGTTATGTTTATTGTAGTGCCAGAGAAACAGATTTAAATCCAAGTTTAAAAAGAGTTTGAAGATGTTAGGAGGGAAAGATTTCAATAAACACTGTCTACACCAGTGATTCCTACCAGAGATTGTACCCCGGGGGGTAATTCTGCAGTTACCAGGGGGTACTTGGAAAGACTGTTGAGTGTAACTCAATTAATCTGAGTTTCTGTTTACAATACTTTCTTATACTACAAGTTGTGGTAGTGGGAATGTAAACTTGCCAAAACTGACTTAAAGATTCTTAATTGCATTAAGAAAATATCATTTTAACATATACTTTTATATGAACACACTTTGAACGTGATGGATGGTGCTGATAAAAGTTTACTTTAGCTCATCTGATAGGGATGTTGATCCGGTCTGATCCAAATGTTGTTGTTTTTTTCTCTCTGCCCCATGATCCAGGCAGGATGGGGTTGTCCCCTATCAGGATTCGACCCGGCAACCTGCGGGCCTAAAGTGAAAACTCAGCCAGAGCTGGGGCCCAGGCCTCATATCATCTGGTTTCTATTCTCCCTGCCCTGTCCAATGAAATCTGACCTGCTTTAGAGGAGAACTGAATTATGGGCCCATCAATAAATACCATATTTCCCCCTTTGAAGTTGCATACGTGATGGAAAGTGGTAAGATGTCATGTGTTAAAGTTATTACCCAATTCCTTCGCACTAATCTACTGTGCTTGATGTTCCTGACTTTTGAAGACCGTTGTAGCTTTATCTATTCTGACAGCAGCCAGACTGACTGCTTTTTTCACTTTGCCCAAACGTCAGAACTATTTTCAATCTCCCTTCGACTTTATATAACCCCTGCAGAGGTGTCCTAGCTGGAAGGGGGAGAGGTGGGTGCATTACAGGGAAAGATTGGCTTTGAATGTTTCGTGACAATGGTGGATAATTTTACCAGCTGGTGAATAGTCTGCTCTTGAGTCATTTGGAGGTGCCTATAAAGCCTGTGTGTAATCTTCCTGCCTCCCACTCTTTAATTGTGCCTCTCACGGAACAAGTTGCTTTTGTTAAAAGACGAGATCGCCTAAGGTCCTTCTGGTTCAACAAGCAAAAAAGACAAGACATGAATAAGATGTGCAGTCATAAAATACATTGTGGTGTGTTATCTCAATGATTTTTGATATTTTACAGTGAATAGAGGCAAAAGATGTGCAGAGATCAAAATACATGCAATAAATTCCCTACACCACAGTAAAATCCAGGATTTTATATATTACAATGTACGCACCTAATGGCTAGATTAGCTTGAAATGTGCTGGTTCATATGACATGTAGTGTTTCTACCTCTGCCGTCATAGAAAGTGTAATGTGTCATAAAATGCACATGCCAATGCACACTACCAACATCACAATGGTGCATTGGGTGTTTTATGTGTTTTAAGACCATCCTTCGAGCACTTTCTTTGAAGTATACTGACGCCTTTACCCATTTTAGCCAGCAAGAACTACCACAGCGTTTCTTGTAATACATTTTTAATGGTAAACAAAGACAATATTGCAGGTATTGCTCAACTAAATATTGAAATACAATTGTTTTGTCAGTGTATGCTAGCAATGCCCACAGTGGCATTCATGTGACCTTTTGAGCATTGCAAAGGCCTCGTTAGACTTGTTAGACCCATGCCAGCGGAGGAGGATGATCGGGGTGTTACCTGCACATGCTCAGTGTCGATGAAGATCTCAAGTTAAGCTGCTGCCCTCTCTGACAGTCCAGTGAGATCTGAGGTTATCCCTGCTGCAACAGCTGCCTGGGATAATGAGTAGCAGCACTCGTGCCATGCTGAGTGCTTGAAAAACACCCAAACCATTAAAAAGCCTCACGTGAGCCTCGAACGGAGGGTGATTGTACTGTCATCACAGTAATAAAGACGAGGCGAATTAATCTAACATCTGCAATTATAACTCTAAACAGAGCCCAGCAGCAAGGCAGGCGGCTTTACTAAACTGTATAATAAAACTAAAGGAATAATGTTTTGGGGCAGCACATAGAGACCTGCAGAAGTGAAAGTCCTAAATATAATTCTGTTTGTTTGTGTATCAACAAGAGCTCATGCATGTACAATAAGAAATGGCACACTTTTTTTTGGAGAATTGCTTTTATACTACAAAGCATCTGTTGACAGAGCCTTTGTATCATTTCAGCGGTGCGTAGGAGGAGTTGTGAAGATGTTGTTGGTGATATTCATTACAAGCTGGCGCATCAGCCCATCAAAGCTCTCCTTTGTGGAAGGGATCAAGCCAGAGGCAGGTTAAGGCTTTCCACACAGACGCCTGTGGTTTGCTCTTCCTCTTGGTTTCCTCCTTTCTTCTGATGCCGCGTTTTCACCAGCTCATCTGAAGGGCTGCTCAATCTGAGCCCAAAACCTTTTCTTCTTTTTTATGATCAATACTCTGTCAAAACCTCTGAAAATATATGTAGACTTTTATGTGTGACTTTTATGTGTGAGTCAACCCAAACTTTTAAATAATAATAATAGTATTGGATTCTGTATTGTATTGACTGAAAATAGAATTTTAAAAAAATGCACCAAAATATAACTTGTATATAACTTTTCCAGATATTCCAACTATTCAGATAAGAAAAGTAACAAATAAAATAAAAACTGTTTTACAGAATGCACTGAAACAATGAATTAATTAGTAAACTAACAACAAATTAATCAGCAACTCTTTTAATAATCGATAACAAATGACATATATTTGATACCTTTTTATTTGTCTTTTGGTATGTAGGTTTATTGTATGGCTATTTTTTTAAGATTCTTCAGAACAATGAATTAATCGAGGATTGTTGCAAGCTTTTTAAAGCTAGTTTCACCCCTATTTCCAGATAGAATTATGGATTGTGACACATCAGCCCCGTTCCATCTTCAGACATGCAGAAATGTGCAGTACAAACACACACCAGCATTCAAATCCACATGAAAGAAATGAAGGGGAAATGGGGAAAGAGATCCAGGGACAGATAGTGTTCAGTCAGATGCAGAAGTTCTTTGCCTCGGCGTGGCTAAGACCCTGCAGGGTCTTTCCTGTCCATGGCAGGTTGTGACCTTGCAGGACGGAGCAACTGCGGCAGAATGATCTGTCTGTTGAAACAAACTGCTGAGCCATCAGAGCTGAAGACCAGAAGAGGCTGCCACAAGACCTCTGACAGGCTCAGATCAATCAGCCAACACCACTGCAGCCTCAAGGCCCGTCGCCACTGAGGTCATCTCACCTTGAGCAGCAGAGGTCACAGTTTCAATTAGAGTTTTCCTCTTTAAATTGAATGCATTGTCTGTCATGCAGAGAGGAACTGGTGGGAAAAGTCAAATCCCAACATGGCTGTTTGAAGAATGACCTTTCGCACATTTTGACTAAATGCCTGTCCATGCTAGATTATGAAGTATGATGGCTCAGACTGGACTTTAACACCAGTTTCCAACACTAGCGCTCAATTACATCTTTCGATTCACCGAATCCTCTCTGCAAGTATGGACGACTAATGTCAGGTGCAGACTACAAATTTATTATACACATGGTGAAATTTGTGCACTTTGATACAACTCACAAATTATAATAATATAATATGGGATACATTGTAAATGAATATAGAGTAATATAATAATTATATTGATTTCAATCGATTTGCTATTAATAGGAGTTGGAGGAACACCTAGCAAACCGGAGGTGCATTTTAATGCATAAGCTATGAACTATATAAGGTTTATTTAAGGATTAGCCATGGAGTTCAGCATGTGCATTTTACTTTGCTTTTTCTGCTTATGTAGAGCAGTATAATGTCAAAGGCAGGAGAACATAGATGACGAATGAAGTCAAATCTTATATGCTTGAACTTCATGCTCATGTCTTGCGGAAGAAGCAGGAAACATTAAATGCTTATACTTTTTTGGTGAGGTTCACCCCAAACTCTCTTGGATTCAGTCCTTAAATGTCCGCAGCAGGAGGCGGTTGAAAAGCGAGGAGAATTAGCAGAAGCTTTGTTTTGGATTCATTGCGGGAACGTGACTCCCTCCATTCCTTGCAGCTCAATTATCGTCCCCTTTCACTCCGCAGGGCCTGAGCACCAGACGGCAGGCTTCAACTTGTGCAGGGGTCTTAAAAACTCTGGTCGAACCAGAAAAAAAAGGGCGTTACTTTAAGACATAAAGTTTCAAACTCTCCACCCCTCGTGTCATTCATTCAGCACACTCAAGTGTTTATAGTCCTGATATTATAGGTGGTGCATGAGTTTGCTTTGCCAAGTTATTCCAAACCAACATATGGTTGTACCTGTAACACCGAAAAGTAATATTGATTATGATTTTCTCAATAGCAAAATCCTCAAACTATCCCTACAGGCAGGACAGAAATGACCAAGAGAAAGGAAAAAGAGAAAGTGTATATGTAGGTATTCATTGTCCTGTCATGATGTACCTCCCTCATTCTCTCTCTCCTCATCCATCTCTATATTTCTCCCTGTCCACCCAGCCACTTTCCTTCTGTACTTTGCAGGGAAAGTATCGAATGCCGTGGACAGATTTGTCTCTCCTAAAAGACTGCTGACACCTGTCTAGCACTCATTTAAAACTTTTACTGGCCCATTTCTCCAGGGCACACACATGCAGAGAGGCAGGGGCGTCCACAAAGTGCTTTATACTTAACCTCATGATGAAAACAGGGGAAACTACCTCAGTCTGTCCCTCGTGCCCACCATGCATAGTTTGCTATGGTTGCCACTGATCAGATTTTGAGAAGCCCTTTGCTGTGGCATTTTTAAAACAACCTCTCAGATCAGCGCTAGTACAATTACTACTAAAACCTGGCTACACGAGTGTGACTTACTGTAAAAAAGCAGGGGCCTCATCTTTTAGCAGAAATATTAGAAATGACACATATACTGTTATTAGAATTCATAACTATCAAACATATAGCAGAGACAATAAAATGCGACAATGCATCAAGGTATAGCGATGTACATACACGCAAGTGTTAGACGTTTTAAGAGTGGAAAAAAAAATACAGGAACAAATCTGGAAAATCAAACCAATAAATACCACAACATGACTTGACAAGCGAGACATGAGGGCAGGAGGCTGTTTTGCCAGAGGATATCGGAAGCGCACGCATTCCAAAGTGTGTCAATTAGCTTTTGTCTTCTTATCAATTTACTTTGTTTAAACTCACCACTTACAGGTTTACACTCATTATTTCCAGGTTTGTCAGTAAAATCCGATTTTGCATTTCAGTTACACCAATAAAACATTCGCTGAAATATAAGACATCAGTTTTTTTTTTATTTAGTTTTTTTGGGGGGGAACATCAACATGTAGTTATGTAAGTAAGCTGCCGTGCTGCAGCGTAGGTGTGTGACTTCTTAAATATGAATAAAGTGTTTTGCATGAGTATGGGGACCCCTGTGGCTTCTTAATACCCCCTTCAAGTCTTTTTTTTGTAATCTAATCAAAGTTCCCAACTCACCAGGGTTCATGGGGAAGAGGTCGGTGGTGGTGGGGAGGGTCTCTTGTGTTAGACAGCTTACTGCAATTAAAATTTATTTAAGGCTTACAAGGAATCCTTTCACTCTTGAATAAATCAGAGTGAATTCCTCTCACTCTGACGAGGTTTTGCCTCCCTATAATTATCCTCTGCTCAACAGGCGCTGAGAGAGCAGCTCTCCTTTAACCCCCTGCAATACCTCGGAGCTTTACACTTGTAATTAAATCATAAAATAACAACAACTGCAGATTCTGAGTTTTCAAAACGAGCACTGTGATGTGAGGAAACCGGTGCATGCCAGATGACTTCATTGTCATGTCATTTTTTTTTGTGTGTCATATATCATGTCTTTATTGTTGAGGCATTGGGCCCTAAGCCCTGACACTGAGGCAGTACTGGCATCCTGAGGAGTGTCACTGTGTAATGTGACACACTTCAGGAGATTACAAGTTTCAACAGGTTACTTCTCGCAGTGAAGCTACAAAGTTCAGCTTGCAGGCTTTGGTTTTACACTTCTTATGTAATAAATATTTTGCTCCACAGAAAAGTTTACAGTATTAGCCTACTTAGTCGCAGTCTAGTTTGTTGCTGGCCAATGTGGCTAGCTCTGTTATTCTGTTATTAATTGCAAATGCAACTTGCCTTCACCCCTCCCAAGGGCAACGGTAGATATGGCTATTTTAATATTACAGCCACAAAAGTAGAATATAACCTTAGAATTTAGATATGCATGCTATTGTAATAGTCAGTCATATCGCACTTGGCATTGGGCTGTAACAGAAATATGTTCTGTGGTGTGATCGCCAGAGATCTTTGCTTAAGTAAAGTTCTTTTGAACGGAATATTTAACAACTCTGTTTTGACTCTCCCACATCAACCAACTCGGGAAGTCTAGGGAAGACTGCAACTATATATATATATATATATATATATATATATATATATATATATATATATATATATATATATATCTTCAATTGATTCAATTGATTTTGTCATTCATTGTTTTGTTTTTTTTTCTTTCTCAGATTCACTGTAGTTTGTTCAGTATTTGGTCTCTGAACCAAAAGTCATTTCTATGGGCTTATCTGACACTGTCTGCCCTTGTCCTTTTAATATGTTTTTACCATTTCCCTCTGATTACTTTGCCCTTGTGACCGAGTGTTGAATTAAATGCCTAATTTAACATGGGCCTTTTGTTGGCCGCCTCTTTGTTGGGAAGCTCTTTCTAATCATCCAGCGGGGGCCGTGGTGTTGTTGACGTCCGGGGACCACTCAGTCCGCTCTTATTGTGCGTCAGTGACAGCGTGTCCTTGGGCAAGGCAGCAGAGCTGTCAGGTCTCTCTGTCACACTTCTCTGCAGGCAGGACATGGCCAGCTCTCGGCACAGCTAGGGGTCCTAAAGACCCAGGGCAACGCCGCTAATCTCCAAGGATGCCTACCTCGGTTGTTTAGCAACCGACTCTGCCTGACAGCGTTTGTTCGTTTGTGTTTGGCTGCTGTGTGATGGAGCGGTGGATGTGGGGGTTACAGCGAAACTAACCAAACAACATGATGGGCACTTTTGTTGCCTCACTAAAGAGGAGGAGCTATCAGAGCTCACTATGTGTCCTTTCATGTCTCCAAGTCATGTGAAGACAAACACACATACACACACACACACACACATTGTATTTTCTCAAAAATCACACATTTCTCCATTATCTTTAACTAAAGTGTCCCCGTAAAAATGTGCCTGTTTGTATATTATCAGTACTTTTCTTTAGAGCTGTAACTATATATATATATATATATATATATATATATATATATATATATATATATTTTTTTTTTTACATTTTTGATAAATTGTTTTGGTCTATAAAATGAAAGAAAATAGTATGAAAAGTGCTTATCATAATTTCCCAGAGCCCAAAATTGCATCTTCAAATTGCTTGTTTTGTACAACCAATAAATCAGTAACCAGAGCCTGGGGATGTGTCATCCAGTGATGAGGAGAAGTTCAAAGTCATTAACGCAAAATTGCTTATAATATCTTACAAATTAGCCATTCAGCTTTTTTTATTTATTTTTTTGCCAAATCGTATTGTTTCCTCCCGACTTAGTAATAAATGTCCTGAGATCCAGCATCATTTGGGCCCAGGAACTGGGAACCTGCATTATAGATAGAGGCTATGACGAGCTCGTCGTCCTAGCAGTGTTGCATGAAACTGCTATGCTATGATATCTGCTATAATCTTTCATGCGAAATCATGGCAAGGGATGGCGGTCTCGATTCTCGGTATGTGGCTGTTTATCACAAGACTTTAATTTACACCGGAGACTTTGTTTATCATTTCCAAAGAAGAGTCAACATTGTTTTTTTATGCACTGATGTTTTTTTTTTTTATCATGATGACAAATCTCCTCTAACCATAGCGAAGAAGTAATTCTACCATTTATCTAACCAACAAACAATGTTTTTCTGCAGTCTAATTTTGTTTTGTTGTGTTGGACAAAATGAAATGTATATAATCAGTTTGTCTCCGCTTCAACATCAACAGCACAAATTGCTGTTTTTTTATTATTTATCTTGGAATATAAATATACATTTGTTATATTCAGATTTTGGATCTGAATAAGTTTAGCTATCAGAACACTCCACTGTATACAGAAGCAGAAAGCCACAGACTGCTGGCAATGACTGACTGAACCGGCTTCCTCTTTCTTTCATCTCTCCTCTAATCTTCTGTTTGCACAGCTCTCCGTCTTGTCAACGTAGTTTGTTTAGGTTTTATGCCCGTCAATACAGCTGTATTCCTCCGTCTCAGGGAATCGCGAGCATCTGAAAAGATCGCTGGTGATGGATTTGCCGGCAGAACGTTTCCTCAGCTACAATCCCAGGCTTTGTCTGGAAAATGATTAAGGCTAATGGGGTGTCTCATCGTAAACGGCGGCAAAGAAAACATCTTTGCGCTACTGAAAGTTGGCCACAACCTAAGAGGGTGCCGCAGCTTATGGTGCAATAAAGCAATAGTTTTGGGAGATAAACTTTGGTTTTCTTGATAAATGCACCAGTATAAAAACAAAGACAAGTGTAACAGATGTGGATTTTAACAGGCTCATGGAAGAATGACTGTTAAGGTGTTCATTTTTCCTCTTCGCTGACCAGCCCTGCAGCTCAGAAGACAGAAAGAGAGTGTTGTTTTCCTTCCCATGACTCATGCAGGAAGGTGTTGCCAACAGACATAGTTTGACAGTTTAATATTTATGCTGTCAATTCCAAAAACTAACCTTGGTAATTAGGGGAGGTGATTCCGGACAGATGTGGACGGAGGGACAAAAAGGCCTTTTGTTTGGCTCGTGTGAGTACAGTCGCCTCTCCCATGACAACATTAAAAAACAGGCTCAGAGTCATTGGCAGTCTGTCTGATAGGTTCGCCGCTCAGCGCGCTGGATGAAGTCACAGTTCTTCATGGCAGGATGTCATTCCTGGGTGGGACGTCACGTCAAGCAGCATTAGAGCGAGACATCCTGTTGACTACAGAGCAATTAGCAGCATGTCATATATTTTAGAAAATTACATTTATTTACACATAGCAACTCAGTATTTTGCCAACAGTGGAAAATGTAAATGCGAGCAGGTGTGTGTGTCGTAAGAAGCAGAGAGTCACAGGTGTGATTCTTTCAACGGTAATAAACCTGAGTGCAGACAGGACACTGAACTACTGACACTGCTTTAATGTGGGCAAATAACAGATTTTGTGCATATCTGCTTTTACGAGTATTACATTACTTAATATCTTGGATACTGGAAACTGAGATCCTGGTATTTCCCTGAAATTCTTGCCAAAATCTACTCCCTTTTCCCAGGAAAAATATCTGTGGAAATGTTTTTTAGCCTTTGTACAACACCTTCTCTAAATCTCTAATGAGACCACACAACTGCTGTAGCTAAAGAGACACCTCACGACACCATTTTTACAGTAAAATAAAAATCAAATCAACCTTTCCCCTATTGCGGTTTCTTACGACTTATGAAGTGTTTCAATTTCATAAATCACCATTTTATAAATACTTGTCTTAATAATTGTTTAAAAACTTCATTACAGCCAAGATATAAAATAAAATTATACCTAGAATTCTCAACTTTGCATTCATGCGTGCATACATATTGCGCATGCAAATAATACACTGGTAGATAGACGGTCTACACTCACCACTTTGTACCATGTACTCCAAGCTGTGGTCACTGGACAGCCTAACAGGCCCGTCACGGCCTCTCCTCTGTAAGAACCTTCTGACCGCTGACTGTAACTCTGTTTTCCCTCTTAGCAGATCACACACCACAAACACCACAAACCTCTGCTTGTGCACACTAACACATCAGGTAATTCATATATCCAACATCAATCATGCAACATGGCCTGCGACGAGTGAAATAAGGAAATGACATTTTTAACATTTTTATGTATGTCTAGAATCAAACAAAGAGCCCCCTGACGCTTATTCACACACATTATTCAGAAAATCTGCCCAAACTGCATCGCTAATTATTCAAGCAAAGCACTTTTTTGCTTTTACAACAGCTGGTACTTTGTCAAATTAATCAGCCATTACAGACATCAACATCATATTTATTTTCTTTTCCCCACATCAGCCCACCTGGGCAGAGAGTGAGTGCGAGTGGAGCACAGGTAGTTGCCATAAACACTCAGGCTTTATCGTCTTGGGGAAAACACAGCCAGGAGTCATTTTGTTGCACACTCTAGTTTAATGAGAGATGACCTCAAGCCATTTATAGGCTGTAAAGGACACCTTGTAGCAGCTGAAGTGCATCAGAGCCAGAGGTTTCGAGGCTGAAGTTGAAGTGTATGATCAGTGAGGACAGAGGACATGTCAGTGAGAAGGAAGGGGATGCTTCAGGGGCAACCCTCTGAAAACGCTGCTGCAGTGAAGTGAATACCAGGTGTGATTAGTTTGTCCTTCACTTCATCCAGATACTCACTTTTAATTCTGCTGTGTGGTTTGGCAAGCACAAGCTTTTCTCACACCTAAATGAACTGAGGAAAAAGCCTTAATGAGTTGAAAAACTGTGGGCCAAGTGTGGAGTAAAGCTGGCATTGTTTTCTTTTCTCATCAGTTCATTGTTGGTTATGGTCTCTGAGCACGGGGTTCAGCTGACGATAATGAAAGCGCTTTAAACGCTCTCGAGTGCAAAGCTCAGGCAAAGATGAGCCATGTATCTGTGTCTGAAATGAACTGTTATTCTCTTTGTTGATTAATCTGTCAATTTTTTTTTTCTTAACCTATTATTTGGTCTAGATGTCATAAAATTGAGAGCAAGGTGATGCCTTATTTTGTCCATTTATTATTGATTATGTTTTGGTTTTAGCCTTAAAACCAAAACATAATCAATTTATAATGATATACCTACGAGTACTAGTACAAGTGATAACACTAACACTCACAAAAATATCACTTGATTCTGCCATTCTCCTTACTTTCTGGAGCATTTCAGCATCTTTCGGCTCATTGTTTTTGTTTTCCAGCCAACAGTTTTACTGTTTTGATAAGTTACATAATGCAGTTAGCAAATAGCTACTGAACAAATTTGAACATTTAGCAACCAGATATGTCCTTCCAGAGCTGATGGAGAGCTAATATTGGACTGACATTCAGCAGATGGACAGAAACATAACTTTACACGATTGTTGATGTTCCTACGTTTCTGAAAATAAATGATTAAGTTCACCATGCTAACTTAAGATTTAATTTAGGAGCTGAAAATACAGAAGTAATAAAAAAAATGTTTCTATAAAACTATTATATTTAGGTTTATTTATACAATTAAAAACATTGTGTTCAGGTTTTAGAATAAAATAAGTCAGTCTACTTGAATGAATTTGTGTTTATTATTCTATCTTTGCACTCCTGGGAAACACTGAGCATATGAGACAGTCATGGGACACAACATGAACTCAGACATGCAACAGGAACTGGGGAGGGGGTCCACATTCAATCTCCACATGCATGGTCGGTGGGGGTTTGACTATGACAGGGGCCCTTCACCCAAGGTAAAGTTTTGTTGTGCTACACCCGGGGATCCGGGCCTCGTTATTGAGCAATATGCTCTGCTTTGTGCGATGAGGGTCCACCCCCTCGTGCACTGCTTGTGTTTTATCTCCCCCTTTACAAAAGAAGAGGCCCTGCAAACAGCCACCTTCACACCTCTCTTAGCAGCTCTACTGAATGAGCTCAAGCACCTCTCCATTCATATGTGGAAATATACCACAGGAAAAAAAAAATCAGGCTAAGTGTTTAGTCCTTTTTTTCTCACTGTGAAGAGGAAAAACAAAAAAACGCATCCTACGAGTATTGAGATCCTCATATGAAAGAGGAAAAAGCACAGGCTTCTGTTCAGTTATTGGCCTTGAAATGTTTATAGGTTTTTCCGAAAGGGCGATTGAGGAGTGAAACATTCAACAATACACCCAAAAAAACTCCAGCAGCTTGGAACCTTTATGAAAGTGCCAAATATGAATCACTGCACTGCGGATGCCAGACGGGCCTTTCCTGTGTTGCTAAGAGAGCCCCTTGGACTGGAACAGCCCGGGCAGCCAGAGGGGGGTTAAGTGTTTCGGATGGCTGTACAGTGCTGCACGGTAGATATGACTTGATGCTCCTATTCCTGCTCTGCAGCATGGGTGGTCTGTGCTTGATTTTATACTGCCACCTATTAGCACCATGAGCCAGTGATTTATACAGCTGTCAACTTCAACTTCATCAGCTCCGTCAGCCACTGGTGAATTGTGGGTATGCTGGCAAAGCCTTTCCTCTCTGCACCTCCTACTTTGGGGCTAAAGTAAACCACCCCTGAGAGCAGAAAGAAGGGGGGGAAAATGCTGTTAAAGAGAAAAATACAATTTAGATAAATAACAACCATGCATACCACTGAGGCCTCCTCTGTGGAGAACTTCCAGCCTAAACATCTGGCTGGCTGCATATAAGGAAGAGACTGTGTTTGAGTTAAAGCAAGGTGAGAAAGGAGGAATTCATGGTTGAAACAGCCAGCTAACAGTTGAACTGCCTGGGGATCAGTCAGAGGCTGAGAGCAAGCGTTACCCTGAAAAAATCTGTAAATACTTTTTCTAAAAATACGGTAAGTACAGTGAGTATCTCGCGTACTAGGATAGGATATTTTGCTTAAGGACAGAATGTGTTAAAAGGGAAAAATCTGTTGACAAATTAGCCATTTGAATGGCCTGTGTGTTATTTTGCATCAGGTCATACAGCATAAAGAAATGGAAACTGTGGGTAACAGCTCTTATTCGCTGGTTAATGAAGAAAAAGGTGTTATTCCCTGTGGGCAGGGCAAAGTAATGGACTTTTGCGTGGCTCTAATGAGGCTGCTGGATTCATGCTGGACGTGTGCTGCAGGCCAATTTCAACAAACGCCGGCATGAAAGGAAGGTGGAACGCGCATACGGGTGATTTACAGTATGTAATTCTTTACCATAAGGAGCATATTAGCAACAAAAAAACACTCCGGCTGCTACTGTGATGCTGAGGGCACCGTGTTTAAGATTAAAATGCCGATTTGTGGAAAAGGCATTGGGCTTTTAAAGCGTCGGGGGCTAATTGCTTTTACTGCAGTTGAAACCTAAGAATGTTAAACTTTATTAAACACCTGTTAAAATAATACTTGTCACTTTGAGTTTGCGGGAAACGTCCTGCTGGATAGATCTGAAAGAAAATCATACGTGGTCTAGATCAGTGATTCCTAAACTTATACCCAAGGGCAGTTGCTAGGGGGGGTTTGTGGAAAGAATGAGGCGTAGCTGGAAGAAATCTTGAAGTGATTTAAAAAATTTCAGGAGGAAAATAAAATCTAAACAGGATAATAAATTAGCATGATCTTAAGTAAATATACCAGCTGCTATGCTGTCTGCACAGCACCTTAACCTCTGTGAGTTAATCACGTCATGTTAAGATTACATGAGAACTTGTCAGATTACTTATCAGCTAAAAATAATGGATAACGTGAAATAATTAGCCAAAAGTAACACAAACGAGTACATTATTATTTTCTACCAGAGAGCACAAAACAAACATCGGCTGTAGAGAGGCCCTCAACATGTTTTCGCAGATTTCGGAGCCACTGTAGTTTCAACTCCAAGGCCCAGTAAAAATGCAGACTCGACCATACTGAGCTAAACGCTGACAATTCGACTGTATGAAAAAAAAAAAGTCTGTATAAACATCCACTTCAAAATCTGTTGACATTTGTAGCATGACAAGTGGTGTCGATGAAGGGGTTGAGCCCGTCTTACAGGGATGTGGGGATACATCAGGCATTAAAGGTTGGGAGCCATTGGTCTGAGATGATTTATTATTCATAAAGCATGTCACCAGTCCAGACCAGATAGACTGTCTGAAAGAGGAATCTGTCAACTGAAGATCTGACGTAAATCTTCTATATTCTCTATCAACTATACTGCTGTGCTGCTGCTCACTTTGCCTTGACGTGAAGCTGTCTTGCGTGCAGATGCTCCAGACCTACATCACATATATTCACAGTGACTTGTTGGTGTTGGCTACATGCAGGGTGTGACTGGTGGCGAAGGTCTCTCCTCGGTGTAAAGCGGTTTACTTTAATTTATGCTGGTTGAGAAGCAAAGGTCATACTTTTTGAGATGAGAAAAAAAAGCCTGTTAAGGTCACACGCTAGCTTTCCAGATGCCAGAACGTGTGATCAAACAGTTCCCAATTAGAACCATATAATTTGGTAACATTATGATATTAAAGATGGCAGCTTGGTTTTCCCAAGCAAAACTAACTTCACAAGCGGCTGACCATAATTTGGGGTTCTGTTGCATTTATGCAGAGGGGTAATGGTGCAGGAGGAGGTTGCATGCATATGTGTGTATGTGTGTGTGTGTGTGTGTGGTAGGGGTAGTAGGAGTTGCTGCAGAGACAGAGAAATATTCTGGAGAAGAAAAACATTGGTAAGCATTCAAATATGCATTTCTTTGGTCCAGAAGCAACATGACTCGAGGATGAAAGGGTGGAGAGTAGGTAGGAACATGAGTGTGTCACGGGGGAGGTTTTTTTTGGCTTTTGGCTGTCAGTGCCGGAAAAAAGTAAGGGGAAAAAAACTTTTACATTCATCATACAGACTGAATGTACAACAGTGACGGATGTCAGTTGTCATGGTGATAAAGGAAAATAAACACAAAAACAAGGACAACAAAAAAAGGATGAAACAGAGGGAAATGTGATGAGAAACCTCGGCATACGTTACGTTTGTTAAAGGAACAGTTCAGCATTTTGGGAAATGCATTTGCCTTCAAGCGTCAGATGAGAATATTGGTAACACTCTAATTTTGCCTGATGAATAAAGTTAGCGCCAGAAGCTGGTTAGCTTAGCAATAAAACTAGAGGCCTGATTAACTTGTTGTCGCTCTAAAAAATCCATATGAAATATATACGTGGGGGTTACGTGTACTATGATCTGTGCTGGGAGCAGTTGCCAGGCAACTAATGTAGAAGGAAGTTATCATGAGATAGTCAAATGACCTTCATAAAATGGCAGATTGATTGATTGTTTTTTATCCCTCAGTTTTTGTACCGATTAAACATATAATGTGTCAGTTTTATAGAGTTTCAGAGGTGCAGGTGGGTAGATTTTGTTATTTTCAGGTAGAACAAGGCCAGCTTTTCCACTTTTCCTGTCTTAATGCTAAGGTAAGCTAAGCTAAGCTAACTGATCCCAGCTTCATGACATGACAGAGGCAACTCTTGGTATGTAACCAAATAAACATATTTCCCATAACCCATTTAAGCTGGATGATTAAACTGTGTGTAGCTTTTAAAAGCATTTATAATTGGTTTGAGGAATTTAGTGTTTTTTTTTTTTTTGTTTTTTTTTTGAAAACTCATAAAGTACATGACCCAAAGCATTTATAAAATATTTGGTATAAAAACCAGAAAAACTCTCCAAAACTATGAGCTAACCTGAATTTTCCCTCATAAAAAAGTACTCACTTCATACCAAGACTTTCCCCCAGCATCGTCTTAAGAAAAGCGCCGCAGCAGTGGGACACTTTTTAACATGTGAATTGATACCTTAAGATGCATGTGTGGTAAGAGAAAGAAAAGTTTGCTCAGTTCACTGAAGCGTTGTGACCCTTCATGGCCAGGTTGTCAGTGAAGCATACAGGAGGGATCCAACGGGGCAAGAGGGAGCGAGGATTCACAGGGAAACTGAGAGTCAACAGCCGGGGCTGAATCCCCAGAGATTTCTGGCTGTCTCACTCTGTCTGTTGACACTCTCCTACTCCATTGACTTTTTCATTAACCCCTTATCAAAATGTTTTTCTCTCCCCCACATTGACATTAGCCCCACTCCCTCTCCCCCACCAAGATCCTGGTTCAGCTGTTCCACCTTGTGGTCAGATCTGATATGAGGGTGTCCTTGAACCAACACAGAGATAGACTGAATTAGTTTTTTTTTTTTTTCATCTGGTGGATTTTTAATTCATTACTTCAGAAGTAAATATTCGACATTTAGGACTGTTGTGTTTATGATTAAGTTAGGATTATGAGGGCCAGTTCAGTGTTTGCAGTGTTTACTTTATTAACAGTGCGTTTGCAAAAAAAGAAAAAGAAGAAATGCAACAACGTAACCGTACAAGATTTTTTACAAAGCCAAAACTGACATCCAACAAAATAATTAAAGAAGTTTTTAAAACTCTGTTTAACCATATCGCAGACCTGTCTCCATGAGTATTAAAGACAAAAAAAAAACCAAAAAAAACTTGTGAATGTACTTTGTTCTATTTGGTGCTGAAAAGCTCAAACTGGCCAAAATAACTGATCTCACGTATTTTAATTTCTTGTAACATGTAGAGCAGCCAAACGTAATGTTTTCATTGGCCTGCATTCAGAGTTGTGTGCTTGCTTCAGCAACTGTGACATCTTTCACTTTAACCTTACAGTGCTTATGTTCCTACGTAGATTAATGAGGGCAGTTCACATGATTCATTTCCAAATAAAACAGGGAGCAGTTACAATATCTCCTACAGCCAGTATCGGGGCAGGGATTTCCAAACTCACTGAACCACAGTGAGCAAAGAGAGACTAAAAACATTTAAAGCCACAACAAAACCTTTTTTTTTCTTCTAGCAAGCTTGTGGTGTTTCTTGTTTTTGTCTCTACAAAATAAAGTCCCTTGACATTTATAAGTGCTGTGCTGGGCCATTTTCCCCAGTTGTTAAACTGCTAAAGCACACTCAAGTACACTGATATAGCACCCACTAGTGGTTTGTTGAACTATCTGAGGTTGTGTGCAAGTATCTTATCATAAAACTGCAACCGTATCACAACTTGAAGTGAAGAAGCAGAAATAATGAGCAGATGCAGAGAAGTGCAGAGAAACACTAGTAATGCACTTATTCCTGTGATCTCTTCTGCGTGTTCAGTGTAATTGGAACCATTTTCTTAAATAATAATAATAGGCACAATTCAACTGTAAATATATGTATAAAACAGACAGAGCGTTAGATTGAAAAGTGTAATGGTGCAGACAGCAAAAGTAAATGCTCGGAGTTCAGTAAGCATGTAATAGTGACAAGCATCAGGGGTTTACCTTCCGGCACGTCGCTGATTTCCATCTTAGGTGATAAGGATTCACTTTTACTGTAGCGAAACACCTTCCTGACACTTCTCTCTCAAACTCCAATCCTGAACTCCTCCTCTATTTATATTATATTTGATAAATGATATAGACTGTTGGTGGAACCCATGACCACAGATCGACACGTTCTTGTTTCTCCTCTGTTCTTGTTGTTCGATGTCAGCTGCAGAGATTAATTCTGTTGTCGTAATTATTTTATGCTCATTAACTCAAGGTCATTTTCTCCACAGGTGACTGAATGAGAATATGCGACTCGGAAAAAAGAAAAAAAAAAAAGTTGTCACCAATGAAAAGAAAAGGTGAATCTTATAAAAGCACAGCACACAGATCAAGAAAAGATTGTTTAATTATCAAAATTGTAACTCGTGTACAACTCCCTGCAGAAAAAAAAAAAACCCTGACTGATACAAACTGTTAAGACAGTGTTACAAACATGTCCCGTCTTTTAATCAACGAGGAAAAAGCTTTTGAGAGATGGTCAATGGTACAGACATGTTCTTTCAAGCTGCTCAAAGACATGATCACATCTAGCTGGTCTCATTAGCTGCAGTTCTGTATGAGCAGAAGGACAACTGTAATTCATTCTATGAATACAGCGGTACAACGATGAGACTTAACTGGTAACTGAAAGCATAGTGATACAGTAAAGAGGCAACAGAAGATAAAAAGACGACTGTCATATCTGAAATATGTGATTTCCGACGGACGAAAAGCAGAGATTAGGCACCAGTAGTTTTATTCCTCATCCAAAAACTGATTTCAACCACATGGCCCTTTAAAGATATCAAACTCGAGGTATAACGAGCTGATAGCAGCGAGTTTGACACAGTTCAGAAGTCTTCTTCGGCGTTTCGGCTCCTGGTGGTCTTCAGCTGTTTCAGACGCTCGATGCACTCCTCCACAGTGCGCTCGCCGTGCACTTTGTTATCACGGGTGCGTACATTCACAGTGTTACTCGTCTTCTCCTTCTCTCCCACCACTTTTCCGTGCAGAGAAAACAAACAAAGAAGACAAAAGAAATCAATATCTAGATGGACAGCGAGAAAGAGATGCTGAAGATAAAGAGTGGAAACGACAGACAGGAGAGCGAACGAGTGGGCTGACACTAACCCAGGATGAAGTTGTACTGCGCCAACTGTGCATTTCTGATCTTTTTGTTCAGGGTGCAGCCGGGGTCAAGATCCACGTCAGTCATGAAGCCGTTCTTGTGGAATTCCTGCTTGACCTGTCACATTAACCAGGAAAGCAAACTGTTGAGTCCATGCCAGCATATTTTAAAAATTCATTGATCTGAACTAACAATTTTCACAAGATGTAAATTCCGCTGTAACAGAGAAGATTATATCCCTGCAATCAGTAATATCAGTTTAATATCAGTTTATTGCTCTGCTTTGTTGAACACTTGATCAGAGACTCTGGAGGAGCAGAGCGGAGACAATAACCTTTGAAATTAATGAAATTCATTTAAATTACTGATAAGCAGGACAATTCAAACCTCTTTCAGTTTATGTCACAATAATGACTGACTCACTGTACATCAAAAGACATCCTCAGGTTTAATTTTTAGCTCCAGCCATTGGTTCCTTTAGTTCTAATAACACTGTACTCACTAAAAACAGGTCCAAAGAGGCAACAAACCAATGAACAGAACGACTGAAACAAGCCAACAGGTTGGTCACGTGTTGGGATGAGAAATGAATATCCAAGCTGTTCAGAGTTTGATAAATGACTTCCTAATTCAAGCTTTATTATAACGTCAAGTTGTATTAGTTGTTGTGGCACAATTTCAGTTGATTAATGTATTAGCTAATGTGGCTAGACTAGGAGCACGACCACAACCTGTGTGATTGTCTGACCGTTCATGTTTGTTGACCTTTTTTTTAATAATGTCGTCACGTTCTGAGATCTCAGCATTACTTTGGTTGAGTCTTCGAAACTTACAGAACGTTTGAGAAGAGGCTTGAGAATATAAGAGTTTTTAAATTAATAATCATAATCATTAAATTAATAATACTGAACTCAGTGTTTCGAGCGCTTCACAGCTTCAGCATGCTGTCTGTGTTGTCTTTAAAGTCAGACTATGCACTAAAGGTCAGTGGTTACCTTCTGAGCGTACTCCTCACAGGTCGGTCCCACAGGTACAACCATCACTTGATTTGGAGAGAGCCACAGTGGCCTGAAACAAAAACAGGACACATTTGCATTAAAGTGTCGAGGAGAAATGCAGGCCAAGTACATTCTGCAAGGTACCTGTGCAAATATTTACACCCCCACAGAACTGAGGTGATTTTTTTAATCTTTCTGTTCAGTCAATATTAAAAAATCATTAACAAAGCTCGGGAAGAAAAAAAATTCATAAATAACAACATGTATGCCTGGAGTCAACCCCCACATCACAAATTAACCTTTTAAAATCGACTGTTTACAAACCATTTTCCTCCGTAGTTTTCTGTCAGAATAGCGATCATCCTCTCTACTGATCCCAGGATAGCTCTGTGGATGATCACTGGTCTCTTCTTGTCGTCACCATCATGGCTACAAAACAGTGATCATCAGGACATGTGAGCACATTCTTATCATTTGGTTTAAGACAAAGAGGCCAGTTAAAAGTCAACAACAGATTTGCAGCAAAGTAAAACAATCTAAGGCTACAAAACTCTTAGTACTTCTCCATAAATGGACGTCATATATTCATTTAAACCAAACCTATTTTCTGCTTTCACATCAGCACTTTATTTTAAATCCTGCGATGGTACACTGATTGATTCACTGGATAAGAGTTACCTGACAAAGGTGAGGTTAAAACGGATCGGGAGCTGGAAGTCAAGCTGGATTGTGGCACACTGATGGTACCGGCCAATGGCATCCTTGATCTGAATGTCGATCTGCAAAGACGGGACACAGATGATCAGCAGTGACCTTCCTGCTGATTCACACTTGTAACATTACTGCAGCATATGACTCACCTTTGGTCCATAAAACGCTCCATCACCGGGGTTGAGAACCCATTTCTCCCCAAACTCATTCAAGCTGTTCTCCAGTTGCTGTAAAAACAAACACTTAGTGCTTTGTTACTATTTCAATGGCTGACCAACACGCAAGTAAACGGTGGTGTTAGGCAAAGCTGTATATTTAGACCTGACATTTTCTTCATCTGGAACTAATCACTGAACTGAGAAATGTTAACGTCTCAATAATATTTTATGGTTGCTTGTGGGAGTTAATGAGGTGAGGGAAACATGCAGCAAGTTCTGTTCCAGTCGCTACAGCAAGCTTACAAGTCACTTTTTGTGTATACAATTTTCCACCTTTGTGCATGCAAACATTAATCATAAAAAGTCAGTGCTGAGTTTAGGAAAAGTTTTTTTTTTTTTTTTTCCCCCAGAGAAGTGTGTCCTGACAAGTGAACCAAACAACTGTACAACAAGCTATTTTAATATTTTTACCCCCAGTCAACTCCACACATTATACTGGTCGTGCTAATATTATTATATTATTCCTGTCAGAACTGAGAGTTATACCAGTATTAACAAATGCAGTCAGTAAGAAGCAGCACAATCTCTGTCCACCAGCAGACCACAACATGTTTAATATTTAACAAGTTACTGAGGCCATCATTAGTAATACTCTGGGCAAGAGTTCAAATGAAGCATTGAAGGCAGAACACGACAAGCTGGAAATCAGCGATGAAATATTATAAGCTGATTTTTAAATACTGTAAAATATGAATATAGATCCGCTGCATGTGATTTATTGGAGCTTAATGACCAAGAACAATGTGTGTGTGTGTGTGTGTGCTTGGTTAACAAAACATTTTGACACAAAGTGGACTGCAGTAGATGAAGATGCCACCATTACAAAAACCCTGAATCACCCAAAATGAAATGGCACAATCGAAACGATATGACAATCAGTGAAGTGGGAGGTAACACATGGTTCGAGGCAGCGATGCAAAAAAAAAAAAAAAAAAAGTAAGCATCAGTGTAAAAGACACTCAGCAATGAAATACAAAACAAACATCTTTGTGGCACAAATTGAGTGTTGCAATGTGTACTGCTGGTGTAATATTTCACTTTCAAATAAAACATATCAGCCACCTGATAACAAAGAAAACAAACGTGCAGACAACCCTGCTGTGAAATTCAATGCATGCTGTGTCTCTGTCAACCTTTTCATCCATCCGGAGCCTGCCAGCCTAATAAACACAGTGCATGTGCTTGACATATTTGTGCTACTGATGAGGCTGAACTGTCATTCAGTGTTGTGTTTACTTAATGCTGAAAGCAATAAAGTCTGATTATCACTCAGCGCAAGTCACTCGCTCTTTGTTTAAGCTAGATTTAAACATTATATAGACCTGGTCCACAGAGAGTGAATTTGATTTGACAGCAAAGGCAGACAGCGATTGCAGTGATGTAGAATCTTTGGAGACGAACAAGCATTTTCTGCTTCACAACTGATAGCAGTACTGCAGAATAAAACTCATTCATTAAAATATAAATGTTCTCTGGGTCTACAAATCACACTCTTCCATTTGCGGTCTGTGAAGTGATTCCAGTATTTCCATCTAGATAATATCACAGATCAGCATCTTAATTCTCCAGTGAGACGTTGTGAGTGTCATCCACATTTTCAACCATATGAGAGAAACAAGAGGACGTCTGATTACCTTTTCTGCTTGGTCCCAGACCTCTGGGTCTCCCAGGAATTTCTCTGGTCTTGTGGACAGGTTGAGTTTGAAAGTGAAGCCAAACACGTCATACACAGTTCGCAGGAAGTCCAGGCAGCCCTTGATCTCCCCCTCAATCTGGGGTAAAAACAAGATGTAAACAGAATTTGCATTATCCATCTTGACTGTTTAATTTCTGGTGTAATGACTGATTTAATCTGTTTGTTCAGGTATTAACAACAAAAATGGGTATAAAGAGCTATAATATAATGATATTTATTAATATGTAAATGCAGGGCTACTGGGGGTCCACAAACTGACTATAAACTGCATGGCAAGTTTAAGATGCCTTCTGCAATCTGCTTTAAGTTTGTTTGAATTGATTAAGTCAGAAAAGACAGAAACAGTAAAAGCAGCAATTTCCAGCAGCTGCAGCCAATCTGAGGAATTAAAAGTGAAATAATTTGTGTACAAAGTGCAATCAAATAATTAACCATCCAATCCACTGCCGTTACTGATAAGGAGAAAACAAAATCAGTGGGATCCTGGCTGCAAGTTGCTGTGTTACTACATTTGAACAAACTAATTAAGAAATCTCTCTGGTCTTCCAAAACCCTGTTTGTGTGCATCGATATTGGCAGCAACTCCTCTTTGGTGAAAGGACTTAATATGCAAGTTGTTACACAAAGCTGCGGCAGCCTGTGGAGTCCTCACTTTACCTGGGAGTGTGACTGGCTGTTCACTGGAAACATTACCTGCATTTGTTCAATAAACGGTGCCAGCACGATACTGATGCACCGAGAGCTTTCAAAACTGGACTTCTTTCAAACGTGTATCAAAGCAAGTGGAAATATTTACTAAAAAAGGTATTAACGTGTGAATTAAACCCTGCCTTAAAGACTTTTTCACTGCACTCATTTAGCATTACACACCAAGATAACATTGCCATAAATAATCAGTCACTGACTCATGATTTTTATTTTCTTCAGTATCAAACACAATACAGCAAACCCTAACCCTCTGTATTCAATGCATACTTCTTCCTTGTCAAAAACTTGTAACTGCACACCACAGTCATTCAAAGTTGGTTGAGGCTGAAGGCAACAAATGTGAAAATTTGTAAACAGATAATTGTAAAATTGGTGGCGTGGCCCTTGAAGTCTAATTTACTTTACCCATCAGCAGTAACAAAAATAAAGTGGCTGAGTAAAGTCTGGGTGTCAGTGCGGGCCTCACCTGGTCCATGGAGCAGAAGATATGAGCATCATCCTGCTGGAAGCGGCGGACACGAGTGAGGCCCGTCAGGGCTCCTGACAGCTCGTTCCTGTGCAGAACGCCAAAGTCTGCCATGCGAAGGGGCAGCTCTCTCCAGGAACGTGGTCGGTGATCAAACATCAAGCTGGAGCCAAACAGATAGAGTGTGAAAAAAACACAAATTACAGCTGCCAAATTCAACCTCGAGTTATCACAATAACTGAAAATTGCTGTACTGCATGAATACTGCTATAAAAGACAATCAATATGTGATTTAAGTAACATCCAACACTTTAACAAATCTCCATTTCAGTGTGATCTCCAGAGGCGCTGCCCATGTGGATAGCACAAAGATTGGAACAGTAAAAAGGAGATAAAAGATCTGAATATAAAGAGCTGCAGCACGGCTCTTTAAACTGCAATGCAGCATTCGGCATTAAATTGAACTGGGTCATTCAACAACTGATGGCAAGAGCATCAGTCCATTACAAGTTGAGCTGAACTGGATGACAAACTATTGTAGCAGTGAAATATGAAGCAATTTCACAAAGACTGAGTTAACTACTGATAACAAAAGCCCTGTGCAAACTCTTATGAAGCTATTCTAGTGTGGTAAAACATTACTTAACGCTTTGTCACATTATAGTGGTATAATCTCTTTTTTTTGTTGGATATTAGGATAAATATTGTACCAAAATATTGTTTTGTGACAACAGAGCGAGCTCATTTATTGCTGGAGAACAAACAACTCTGCCTCCAATAAACACAGCCAGAAACCAAGTAAAAATATCTATTTCACACCCCACCGTGACTTGATACATAGTGTGTAACAGAGGTGGGTGAGTTTTTCTTCACACTATGTTCTTCTTTTCTAGTTCCCTGCTGAAATTAAAAAGATACTTTCAAACTTTTCTAAATGTGAAGAAACGGAGGCCTCACCAGTGTCCTGGACAGTTCATTGGTTTGAGGGCGAAGGTCTCCTTCTCCACCTCGAAGGAGAACATGTTCTCGCTGTAGTGCTGCCAGTGTCCAGAGGTCTGCCACAGCTTACTGTTGTAGATGTTGGGTGACACCACCTCCTGGAAACCCCTCTTCCTGTACTCGCTCTGCCAAAAGAAAAAAAAAAAAAAACATAACCGTCTTATAATCTTTTTAATGAGAAAACCTTGTTATGAGCTGCTGGCACCTCAAGCAACTCAGCTTCAGAACGCTCTGTACACATCACAACTACAAAGAACTGGTTAAAGAAATTTCTGTCAACACCTGGGGACTCGCTGATAAATAGTGCATATCCTGTAAAACATACATAACTCTGCAAGCAAAGGC
This sequence comes from Nibea coibor, assembly GCA_023373845.1. Lineage (NCBI taxonomy): Eukaryota > Metazoa > Chordata > Actinopteri > Sciaenidae > Nibea > Nibea coibor. The sequence goes on along the minus strand of CM041737.1, from coordinate 11,844,241 downwards.
TGCGGTTTTGAAAAAGCAAACTACCTCTGAGAATGTTTATGCAGCAGCATAATCACATCCTAGTTTGTTTGTATATTATGAAAGGGGACAAACGGGGGTAAACTCAAAGCAAAAGTCGTTTTTAAAGTTCTTAAATTCACCTTGCGTTGGCCTGTTTCATCCGATATCAGTGTTAGAGTATAAACAGAAAGCGGACAGCAATAATAACATAAAAAAAAAAAAAATCATAAATCTATATTGCCACATTAACCCTAGTGTAGGAGGCCCCAAACTGGTCACAGAGGTCCTTGTTTGCATACTTAATTTTTGATCGCGATGTGTATGCATATTTTACTATGGACTGCTAACTGTTCCAAGGTCAATGGTGAATCGATAAAGTTACTGGCTGTTTGTGACCCAACTTTAAATTTGAAAGCTGAAAGTTTTGCCTTTAGTTTTATGACATAACAGTTTTGTTGTTTATTTTGTTATTTAGCCTGCTGAATCTGGCTTTAGGATGTTGTGCGGCTAAATTGCTAATCCCCCATGTCAGGGGCGATGTTGGATTAATGTTGTATAATTGAGGCAGAGTCAAGCACCTTTTTTTTTTAACCCCATGTTCTCTTTTTGTATTAATTTGTTTTAGGTTTCATACTCTGTATAAAAGAAAATAACATTTTTATTTTAGTTTGCAGAATATATCACGGATATATGAAGTCATTATTACTGCACAGGCAAACTAAAGGTCGAAATCTGCTCCTCCCTTCTCCCCAGGTCTCCCTGCAAATTTAAACTTTCCAACTGGCGTTCTTTGTCTCTTCTTATGTCTTCAACTTTAGAGGGCGATTACAGCAATTATCTGCTTTGACTTACTCGGATGAACTCAATCAGGGTGTTGTAGATGAAGGCTCCCTTAGGCATGAAGAAGCAGCTCCCTGGACTTAGATCATGGAAGAAGAACAGGTCTTGCTCCTGAATAAAAGAAAAAGGGTTTGTTATTGTGATTGGTAATTAAAAAAAAAAAGAAAAAAAGGCCACCGCTCAGGAAAAACAGGTTGCACTTTGAAACAATACAACAGCTCATCATATAACTATTCTCAGCCTCCTGCTCAGCTCAGTCTTCCACACCTGTTTTTATACAGAATGAATGTCAGCAATACACACCCTGAACCATCAAATGTCCTCTCAACAACAAAGTCACTGATTATTTATGGCAAAAACAGTCCTACATATTAACAAGAGTGTTCCAAATATTGTGAATACACCAAATTGGATGCTGCCCCCTGTCAGGGGTTAATTATGCAATGGCTCACTACAAAATAGGTCATGGCTGCATGGTATACATCGGGGGACAATATTATTAGCTGATAATGGGAAATTTATGATTTATTCTGATAATGAAATTAATAGCTTTAATAAATTAAAAAACTATATTTGTGGGGCGTTTTTTTTTCCCCCACACTTATCTCAACTAGAAAGGGGAAAAAAAGCATTTGACGAGGCTGAACATTTTGTTAGCCGTCATCAGCAGTCAACCCACAACAGTTTCGACTATAAATATATATAAACTATGCTGCTACGAATGCACTGGCCGTACTATATTTCCGACATTGACTATGCTGTCTTCTGAATCAGACACACATCAATCAAAACCAATGCTGGTTCTTAAACTTTCGAAACACTCTCTGTATTTGATTATATATTGTTTTGAGTGGGATCATCACTGCAAATCACCTCCTTCCTCCAGTCCTTTGGAAGAATAAAACCTGTAGGAGACAATTCTGATTTCTGGATATAGCTTCTTTACATTTCAGTTCATACCCGGCCTAGTTTGCGGTGATCTCTGTTCTTGGCTTCCTCCTGAAACTTCTCCCACTCTTTGAGCATTTTGGGGTCAGGGAAGGAGATTCCATAGATCCTCTGGAGGGTTTCCATGTCCGCCTTTCCCTCCCAGTATGTAGATGAATTCTAGCACACCACAGGAGAAGTATGTTAGCTTTCATCACTCTTTTGGGTCCATCAAATCCCTTGAGAATGAAACACAAGGTAACTCTGTTCTAGAAATGGGGACAAATGTGTTTACTGCCAGACATTCGGGGCACCGACTACAGTACTGGAAATCCTTGTGGTTTAATCAACAAACAACACAGTAATAACCACTTTGCTGAACATAATGCATCGTTGAAAACATAAAGGCTCACCTTGTGGATCTTAAGTGCCTTGATTTTCCCAGTATGCCTCACATGGGGCCCCCGACACAAGTCGATTAAGGGACCACACCTGAAATGTATTTATGAGTAGAGTATTTGGAAAATGCTGAAAAGGATAACCAGCTGTATTTAGGATAAGACTAGAAACACTAATTTTTGTCACAGTTATGAAATCCCATAAAAAGAACAAACACTAAATCAGAATTAGTCCATTTGTCATTATTAAACGTTCCAAGCCTGTTTGTAACGAGCCCAATGATTTCTACGGAAGACTTAAATCTTCACAAATATATCAATTAATTCATTAAAAAGCGGATATACATTTCTTAAAATAGCTGAGCACCATAAATTTAGCAAAAATTACCTACATAGAAGTACACAGTGAATTTGTTGGCTTGTTTACAGCAGCATAATGGTGTAGGTAGGATTGAACCATAACATGTAATATATACTCATCCTCATAATGTAGACCTACAAGGAATTGGACTTTGGCAACGCTTGTTGGTTTATTTATTGTTGTTGTTGTTGTTGTTGTTATTTATTGCTGGTTTTAATATGTTGATGTCACAGAAAAAGCAGAATTGCAAATTAAAGATGAAAACTTCAACTCACCTGTAAACTGTGGTAGTGGGAGTGGTAACCTTCTCATTCAGGATGCGACACTTGAACGTGTTGTACTGTGAAGTAGAAGAGGTCATTTTAGAGATATGTTACTTTTAAAAAGTTGCCCATTTGTTTTACTTTTTTTTTGGTCTTTTTAGATACCTTGAACATTTCCAACAGGGTTTCCTTCTTTATCTCCAGCCTCTCAAATGGCTGCTTCTCCTTCATAATTTTCTTGCACAAGTTCTCCAGACATGGGAAGTCATTGCTTGATACGCCCCTGTCCAAAACATCAAGATAAGCTCAGCATTACATCGAGTAACAAAGCTGTCTTACATAGCCCTACATAATATGTAATTTGCCTTCAATGCTAAATTAAGTCTTCCAGTGTTTCTGGAGGGCATTGTGGATGTGACCAGACATTTAGCGACGTTGCCAGACGTTTTGTTCACCAACTTAATTCTTTGACTTCCAGAAACTAAAAACCTCTGCCAAGCATGGGCAAGCAGAAAATAATTCTTGACTTTAGGGCTTGAGCAATGTCAAAAAATCCTTGCAAAAAAACATTCTCTAGCGTTCTCGCCATTAGCATAAAATGATTTCATTAAGGAGGTTGTAGAATTAATTAGACAGCACTCCTCTCGCTCTCCTGCTGCCTGAAGCAGGGAGGAATGCATCTGTTTCAGGGAAAGGTCAAGTTAGAAAGTTGTTTATGAAGAAGAGGTGTTGAAATTTCTCAGGGTGTAGCAAATGAAGCAATGTCTATTTCTGTATTTCGAGCAGATTTGCTTTCAGGCTTCCAATCCTTAGGACAGACATAAAATGAATCATTTCAAATCAACGCCCAAGAAAAATCCAGCTTGACAACATTACCGTCATTACTATCCACCTATTTTGTGTTTGGTCTCAGAGTGTGAACCAGACTGACAGCTGTGAATCCTTCAAGTCCTTATTCACACCAAATAACTGACAAGAGCTGACTAACAAGTAATTATCCAGACAAATCTGAAGCCAAAGCCTGTGCAACTTACTCATTGTTCTCTAGGAACATGTCGTAGTAGAAGCCATTCTCAATGGGGGGACCGTAGCAGAGGCACCCTCCATACACTCGCTCCATGGCTTCACCCAAGATATGAGCACTGGAGTGCCAGTAAACCTAAATATGCAAAAAATGTTAGGTTAGCAAAATAGCAGTACATCCCTTTTTGTTTAGTAGGCATGAGAAGTATGACTAAGACAGAACTAAAGATTGTTGACCTTCATGTCACCTATGTTGTAGATTTTGCTGAAGTGTTAAAAGGAATGTAAGCCATTTCAAGTGGGGAAAATCACCTGTCTTGAATGTTGACATACAAAAGATGCTAAAAATCAGGGAAATATGCAGATAAAACCGACTGACAAATGGTACCATAAAAAGCAAATTGACTGAGACTTCAGTACTTAAAAATGTCAACTGACAAATGGCTCTTCTTCAGGTAAAATATTCAGCACCTTGTATAGATAATGAAGCTGAAATTGGGCTTTTATTTTAAGAACAAGTCTCGTTATTCTCTTAGAGACCAGTTGCTGCCATTTTTATGAGTACATGATTGCAGGAAGTTTTTAATATTCTGATGTCTCCTCCTAATGTGTCTGTAGCCCCAATACTTGGTGAATCAAAGAGAACTAGGGTTTATTGTTAATTGTAAATCTCTCATTCATCACTTTAACCTTGCATGTTCAGGTTAGCCTGCCTCAATTATCAATAAGGTTGAATAATCATAATGAATGAAATAAAAAATCAGTGATATTGCTTGCATATCAAATATTTTTACAGGCTTTCTCTGGGAAAAACATTAGCAGGTAAATTTTTGGTGCACAAGAATGAGAAAACTGAATCCAGAAGAAGGTGATTAAGATAACTTTACTTTCCTTCACTAATGTATATGTACTATAGGTAACTATATGTAAACACTGCATCAGACCAGAGAAGAGGTGGACCTACAGCTTGAGCTTCCTCGTCATCAAACTTGAGCAACTGAAGGCTGCAGTCATCCTCCAAAGGTCTGTCCAGGTCCCACACACTGTTGTTCACTTTAGCAATCACTGTGTTGTCAGCGAGGCCTTGACTGAAGGTAAAACATGGAAACATTCCACATCAAATTATTGTGAGAATTTACTAAAATATTCAAACATGCATGTAAATAAATACTGCAATAACTACAGCTGTTGCATCAGGTAATACACACATGTGCGCATGACAATTGTCAAACTGAACCTTCACTTTCAATTGCTCGCCTAAATGATAAAATCAGCTGAAATCTGACATAACACTTTCAGTTTAGATTCAAATTGAAGTTCCCCTTTGATGGAAAAACCCCTAGCTGTATACACCAATGTGCTCATTGCTTCTTAAAAAAATAATAATAGGTGGGGCTGCATATGGAGCAACGCTAACATTTATTCTTATGGTGATAGTGATAGAGCTACTTTTTTTAACTGCTTTAACCCCATCACACTGACCTGATCCCACAGGCCACCTGGTATGGCGTGGTCTTCCAGGATTCAGCATCCACCACCTTTCCATCGGGCAGGGTCACCTTGATGGCCCGGCTATCTTTCGCCGCCCTCTCTGCCATCAGGGCATCGTGCTCAGCTTTCAGCTTTGTGTACAAAGTGAGACGCTCATCTATGTACTGGGGTGGTGGCGTTAGCTGAAGAGCGATGAAGAAAGATCAGTAAACGGTTGGTTGATAAGGCGGTTTCTGTGTTTATTTTCTATCAGCATACAAAATATGTATGTATCTGGTCCATCAGTCTGACTTACAGGTCGAACTGTGAACGTGAATACATGACACAATGACAGATTGTAAAACAAGAGATCATTATTATGTCTAATAATAGCATACTTTCTGACACTTAATTTAGCAACTCACCTCAGCCCTGCCTCCAGAGTCCCCAGCAGCATTTTTAGCCTTCTTCTTTCCTCCATCTTTACCACCTTCAGCTCCTCCCTGTCCAGAAATCATAGCATGACGTTAATTAAGTTGTATGAAGAAGAAAATGGCTTCGAGACAAGTTTAATGTGAAGCTGGATCTGACACAGCTTCGTAGATACACACAACTTACATCCAGCTGGGAAAGATACACATGTACACAGTAACAGTAACATACACAGCTGTGCAACTCTCTGTTAAGAGGCTTTGCCTGCTGGTAGCTATACAGTCCACAGCACATAGTAGATACAACCTGACTTAAGACCTTTCACTGAAGGTTCTGGGGTAAATTCAGCATACAAATGCCCGTCATGAAAATTTATAGGTAGTTCAAGCCACCCTGACAGCGCCCTGCAAGTTTTAGCACACGCTCCGGTTATTATTAGACACCTGTGAGAGCACAAACCAGCTTTGAGAGTGAGATTTACATTAGAAAATCCTCTTCATCCATGTGCTGTGTGCCGATTTGAAAAGAGTGATTCGTGTGAGGTCGTAAGTATTGTATATGACATGCCTGTAAGCCACCGATAAGTTGATAAATAGTCAGATTTTGTAGTTTGGTGTCATCCTCTCTCCATGACCATACCGAGCTAATGTCTACGTGTAAAGCCACGTTAGCACAGTCAAACCAAACTACCAGACTGGGCTCGTTTAATTGCAACGTAGCACAATTCACCGCCTAAACGGCTTAAAATAAAAATGTAAATAATGCCTCTGTTATCGTGAGAGCTCTTAAGCCAGCATGAAGGCATAAAATCTAGCTCGCCGTGATGCTAACCGCATTGCTCGTGGCTAACCAACAGGATCTGACTACAGGCTAGGCTAGGCTAGGCTAGCTGCTAGCCGGCCAGTGTTGACTTAAATATAGCCGCGCACCAGACTCGAGTATCACCTTTTTTCCAGCGTCCACTTGCAACTCGCTCATTTTCTCCACGACAGTCTGGTCAGCCATAACAAAGTGAGAAGCTACCTCACTTTTAGAGACAACTTTCGGAAATCCGGTTTATATGCTCAGCAGACAGTCACGGTGCCGGGTAAGGGCTGGTGACATTTCACCGGAAGTTACGATTCTGATGCAACGTTGCCGTGCGAGGCGGTGCTGTGTTTGACTTTCAGGCCAGCAGCTCTCCTCTTCTGTCTTAAACTATTTTTAAAAAGTCAAAGTTTATTTAAAAAAAAGTGTTATTTAGTGGCAGCATCCTAAAATACCTTCCCATAGGTTTCAATCCAAAAATACACACTGTAATAAGGTCACTTTTTATTATTTGTCTCTAAATAATGAATTCAATGAACTGAACCTAATTCTTTCTTTTTGCATTTCATCAACATCATCAGGGCAGTAGACACATTTTAAAAATGCTGTACTGAATTCAAGCCCTTATGCTTCACAGTCACTGGATTCAAGTCAAGCGGCACCCTCCAATGCTGTTAAATAAAGCCAATGCAGAAGTGCTAAAAACTGTAATTCCCCGAAACAGGTTGCAGAAGTGAGTCAGTTCCTATAAACACCTGTGCAATGTACAACTTTACAGCAGAAATAAACATGTTTACAGCCTGGTTCAGAAAACAGTTTTGCTCCCTACAGCTAATTTGTTCATACACACACAGATGTACGGGGGTGGTGAATCTTTTTTTCTTTTTTTTTAATGCACCTGTTGAAATGATATCAAGTTATGCATAAAGCATGGCCCCTATTACTGACAGGTAAGTGCTGTTACAGATTACAGCTTGTTTGAGAACCCAGGCGTCATTTGCAATAATTTACTAAAATAACTAAAATATTCAAACATGTATGTAAATAAATACTGCAATAGCTATAACTGTTGCATCAGGTAATACACACCAACTAGATGTGCGCACGCTGGGTCAAACTGAACCTTCAGTTTCAATTGCTCGCCTAAATGATGAAATCAGCTGAAATCTGACATAACACTTTCAGTTTAGATACAAATTGAAGTTTCCCTTTGATGGAAAAAACAGGGTTACAAAAGGTCAAAAACCCTAGCTGTATACACCAATGTGCTCATTGCATTCTAAAAAAAAATGGAGACGGGGCTGCACATGGAGCAATGCTAACATTTATGCCTATAGTGATAGTGATAGAGCTACTTTTTAAACTGTGTTTGTTGTGCAGTCTTCTCATGAGTTTAAACTTTAGAAATACATTCATATGGGAACTCATTCCTATCTGCATTGTCATCAGCCCTTATTATTTTAGTTTTATTTAGCGTATTGCCTTGTTCTCTTCACACTTTCACTCTTTGCCTGCCACTATCTCATAAATCTAAAGCCACAGCCAGGACACCAGCTCCAGGCAGTGACACTCACAACTATCATGCTACTCTATAGCTAACATAAACATATATATATATAACATAAACTGAGTCATTTAACGCCACTTCATACACCTCATCCTGACTACAATAACAAGTCCGCTGTGTCTCATTTACAGAGCCAGTCATGTGTACAAACACCAGATTTTTTTCAGCGCACACAGAGCTGAATTTGACAAAAGTATATCGGATTAGAATCACATTATCTAGAATTGCTTACCCTACCTTTAACTGGTAATTTGTATTTTCTGTAAACGTTAGCTCCTGAAATGAAAGTCTAAATTGTGTTTCAAGGCACGCTTCACACTGCCATGTGTTTGCCAGTTTTTATTAGAAGCAAACATTTAACACACCAACTACAGGGCTAGCATAAATTAGTGCTATCACCTGCTGGCTTGAGTGTAACCTGCCTACACACAGCGCTTCGTGACACATCAGAGAAAACATGGTTAGTTTGTGTGGAACCAGATGAACAGAAGTCTGTTTTTTTTTTATTATTTTGCTTCATATTTTTTTCAGATGTTGAAAAAATCAGCTTATATTTGAGTGAGTGAAATCACTGGAGTATTTGAAATCCCTGAATATATTGCTAATGTGCTTGCCCAGCAGGAGCATAAGAGTGATAGTGAGACGGCAATGTTAGATCAGAGCTGAACAAGGAGTGAAATCTTCTCCCCTATTTAGTATGAAATATGATTTCCATCTCTTTAGCTTTACGAGGTTTTTAATGCAACACAATTGCCACTGAGGCCCACAGGTATAGTGTTGACAGCAGTATTACTCTGACAGAACTATTTTTGAGCTAACTAGTTTGTCATTTTTCTCGTTATCGTAAGGTAGAATCAATTTGCCGGGATGGGAGAATATCCCATTATCTGTATCTGTATAACCAACTAAATTGTCTGTATTTGTAGCGGTATCTGTAAATGGAATAGGTGGACTTCAAACTTCAAACTAAACTTGGATCAGTGGCAGACCTGAGGTGGGCCAATTGAAGGCTGGGTGCTCAAACAAGCCACCTGCAATAGCACCTACTTGTCAATCAAAGTGGCCACGCTATTAATTACACATAACTTTTAGCCTGAATATAAGGGTGAATAAAAAAAAAAATAAAAAAAAACTGTGACTCAGTACAGGTGTCATAAACGTGGACAAAACAGCAAAATAGTTGACCAGGTTGTAAACATTCATCACATTTCATTTCAATACGGGGACTTATGGAGATTGACATGTTCTGTACCCAGCCGAGTGGCTGTTTGAGGAACTGCAGTTTTTTTCCTCATTCATTTCTGCTTGGTCTCCACGCTCCATAAAACTGGGCGTAGCATCACACACTTCACCCTCATTGTGATGACACTGTCTAAGATTATTTACAGTTAGACATGTAATAAACCCTGCAATGTCCTCAAATATGCATAGCAAACTTTGTAAACTCTCATCACAGTATTCATATTATAAGTGGTTACAATATGACCACGGGATCATTTTTGATGTGATTGTGACTATGAACTGCTGAACCCATTATGCTACCATCACGTTAGAGCTGTAATAGACAACACACCAGAGCTGTTACCTCTCTACACTTTTTAAAATGTTTTGAATGTTTAAACATTCATAAACTATTAATTCTGGCCACATCTTACCTATTACAAACTTTAGCCTGAGTGGAGTGGATTGAAGAGAAATTGTGGTATGGCTGTAAAAATATTATTATATTATTATTATAAAAATATAATATATAGCAAAAAGAGCAATGTGTGTGATCACAAATGTAAGAGAACTGTTCACAGAGTTGAGAACCAAATCAAGACTCCAAGTTCCAAGATGGATGTGGTCTGACTTATGAATGCTAATGTCATAATGTAGAAATGACTCATGAGTTGCAACATCAATTTGTTAACCGGTATTGTAGCTGGTATATTCCGATAGCAAGATTGTCTCTGGTTTGTGGCATGTCATTGTTTTTGATTTACAGATCACTGGATTTGTTGTCCTGTACTGTTTTCAGTAAAACTACAAAGGTCAGCCGCTTTACCCTTTATAAGAAGTGTGTTTATCAAGCTGCATAGCTGTGCACCTACCTGAAAAACTCATGTTGACATTTCTTCACTCGCTTGAGAGAGCTAATGGTGTGCAGGGTATGATATGAGATAGATAAGGACTACGCAGCCAGTGCTGAAAACCAGCAGAGTGGTTATTGGATTAGTTGATTTTGGATTAAAACTTAAAGTTCAATTTAAACTTACTATTGACTCTCTGAGCTGAAATTTCAGTGAATAGAGTCAAAAGCTGGGCTCATTTGGTCAAGGTCTGTTTCACTTTTCTTGTTGTTGAAATTATTTTCTCTCTCCCTGGTTTTGACTGTTAAGAATAGAAAAACATTGCAAAACATGAAGGCATTCCTTTACCTGCTTTTGTTTGTTTGAAGCGATTCCCTTTTTTTATTTGAATTGCTTTTAATTAATCTTAAAAAAAAAAACTAATTATGAAAACCTGTGCTTGTTGTGTTGTTGCTTACATGTCCAACATATTCATCATTGAGTACCAAAATGTTTTTCAGTCTTCAATAATAAAGATGAACCAACTGATCTATACATAATTTAGCAACGCGATGCATACGCAATCAAAATAACAAAGAACAGATTAGTCCTGTTGCTGATTATCATATCACTAATTGCTATGCTCACCAAGACAGTATCTGAGGTTATTCTTGTCCTATATTTTGTTTCTGCTTCGCCTGAAGGCGCCAGACTTCAGACAACATGTGCATTTCAATTATAGTCAAACAGTGGTTTTAAACTTCTGACACTCTCCAAGGGAATAAAGATGAAGCTGGAGCATGCGGAGCTATCCTGCTGAGCTTGGCTTGTTGTGAAGAGAGGGAATTCTTGAATAATTAACCTTCGCTTGAAGAGTCAGGCCCATGTTCTACTTCTTGGCTCTGTATTAGGCTTTAAACACAGTTCCTGTTCGAACTCAGAGTCACAGAGTGATTGATGCACTGTATCAGGTTAAACCAAAGAAGTTGATGATACAGGTAATTTTGAATGCTTGATGGCATACATTTCTTCGATATCTCAGAGAGTGTTTCTTATGTGGATGTGAACAAAAATCGAAATATGGTATAAATAGTGAGATTTATAGAATTAGAACAACATGTTCAGTATTATTGCTTTACTGTTCATTATTATGAATACCACATTCTCCTTAATTCAAGACTCAAGCCAAAGTAGAGGAACTGTCTCAGATTGAAGGGCATAAAACCAATTGGTTTTGACTGGATGCCGATTTTTTTATTTTATTTTTAGCACTAGCAATTGCTAAAATTTCACTATTCTCTCTTTCCCATAAATAAAGCAGTGCATAAAAGGGGAGAATGGTGTGAGGAAAAAAGTGAAAAGAGGATGCTTATTATTTATAACAGGAAAGTGAAAAACTAATGTGCCATAGACAAAGACTCTGTAAAAGTGGATTTATTCAGGGAGCCCCCGGTGTTGTGAGGATAAGATTTATGTGTCACGTCTGTGTTCATTCTCTAATTATGTGGAGATATTTTAAATATTTTATATCACTACAGCCATTAGGTGTCAGTAGAGAAACCTTGCAAAATGCAAACCTAAGCCAGAATCCAATCCCAGCCAGTCTGAAAACACTTTGTTTTCCGCCTGCAGTTTGCACTCCTCCACAGTTCAGCAGCTGACATTGTCACCTCCCTCACTGAAGTTTTGATACAGCCAGCATTTGTCTACAGGCATCTCTGGAGAGAGCAGCACAGAGCTCCTGCCTCTTTCACTCTGCTCCACATTCAAAGGAAATTGCAGAGGCGAATACATGATGGGATTTGTTCTAAATGCATCATAAATATTTTATCCCTCCATGGTACATCTCTCTCTTTCTTTTTTTTAATACAGAGTGTATGAGATCATCAGTCAGTGCTACCGTCTGTCTCCCTTGAAACGCTTCCATTAAATGGTATTGGGGAATACCTCTTTATTAGCGAATTTATAAATGCTATAGCATGGGGTGGCCCAATTAAAACCTTACTAAAGCCCCACTAAGCCAACATTCTCAGAGCAAAGTCTTGGATCTGTGATGCAACAAAGACGTAAAATCTAGAGCTGGAAAGCGCGAATGGAGATAGATGATAAGAGTGACTACGGGAACAGGAAGATGGGTTTCAAGATCAGAGCTGATGATATCTCTTAAGAGCACTTAATTAGGGTCATCAAGCCCCACAACCAATGCTGATTTAATAACACAGTTACAGCCCGGTCTGAGCAAGCCTGCTGGTTTTGTGCTCAGAGGATAAGGTCCAGTATGAAAAATTACTGGCCTTCAGCTGCCCCCCCCCCCCCCCCCCCCCCCCATAGTGGAAAAGGATAACACCAGGTCAGAGACACGAGGGCAGAAAGAATCACTGCTCAGCCTGACCAGGCAGACAACCATCTGCTGCAAAATCCTTCATGAGATGGTCAAATCATCCCCAGCCTCTTCCTGAGAGCTGTCACACATCAGCAGTCTGAAAATGCGTGCCCCATACACATACACACACATGCACACACACAAGAAAGTTTTGTTTTGGTTCACAAACAAACAAATGACTGCTGAGGCTCAGAATCTGCCAGACTGGACCAAAGACACAGCTGAAGACACTGAGGTCATGTCCTGTTTAGCATTATGATGACGATGCTAACATGCTGTTGTTTAGCAGGTATATAATATTTCCCATGTTCATCACCTTAGTTGCTAATTAGCTCTATAAGTACATACATAAGTACATCTGAGTCTGATGAGGAATGGGAATGTCGTTTGTTTTTTGTAACGTCTAAATCAAAGTATTTGACATTAATTAAAATTAAAAATTTGGCCAGTTGATGGTGACGGAGGAAATCATTCATTTTATTGTGTAATAAAACGTATTACTTGGTGAAATTTAATGTTTTAATTTAATAAAATTTTACGACAATCCATCCAATCGATGCTGAGACATTCCACTCATAATTTCAAGTGTCAACCTCATGGTGATAGATGAAAAGTGAGAAGATCACTAAAATAAGTGGGATCATCCTCTGGGGACCATCAATGTCTGCATCCAATAGTTGTTGAGATATTTCAGTCAGTGTAAACCAAATGACTGATGCCATTTCATCGTATTGGACTGGATGATCTTTCCTGTCAATTCTGTAATATTTAGCTGATGAAGACCAGACGGAGGGCACATATAGCGCTCATTTTAAAATCTGTGCACCGGTTGCCCATTAGTTTTAGAGCTGATTTTCTACTGCAGTGATCACAGCATCAATGATCAATCAATAACGACAGCAAGAAGTTTAATTTGGTTTATGTTGGTTTATTTGAGCGATGGAGACACAAAACGTTACTTTACTGCTGATTGTTTCACTGCAGGTACGTTCAGCACAAATTAACTCACTCTATACCTCAGTAGAAGAAACTTGTCACTATAAACACCACCAAGGTTAATGTAGATCAGTATCAATATGGATTTGGACATTGTATTTAACAAGGCACAAATAATGAGTTTTCTACAATTTGGACATGTTCAGCATAAATGCTGTGTATATTGCTGTGCTGTTCATTATGTTATTCTATGAAACTACGTTTTTCCTTCCAATATATCTCAAAATTAATACAGAAAATGTATACTTAAATAATCATATATAATCCTCTGGTATACACTATTATAGCTGACGGTATCATATTACTCCATATACTAAACTTTGCTGACCTTGCAGCTACTAATCACCTCTACGTCACTTTGCTTGCGACAGAATTGCATCATTACTTCAAGTGCAACACTCGTGGGTACTGAATGTGTACTGCTAGTGCCTGTGATTTTCTATAGGTTCTATTTTATTCTGATTTTAAACACATTTTATTATTATCTTATTTATTTATTATCTTAACATTTCTCTACGTATCCTTAGTTATGTTGTATATTGTCTTAAAATACATAAAATCAGCAAACAAGGACACCCTGAAAAAGATAATGTGAATTTGATGACTCCATGTATTAAAACTGCTGGTGATCAGCAGCCAGCTGTAAACATCCCGATTCATTATTTATATTCATTCATTATTTTTAAGATGCAGCCGCTTTCATGTATCGATATGCAAACAACGGCGCATCATTCTCAGCGAATAACAAAAACACAAATTGTGGCTGTGTATCTTTCCTTATCGATAATGCTTTATTCAAATCTGAATACAAATGACATACTTGGAAATGGCTCTTCTGATTAACATCAGTCTTACTCACTCCTGCCTCTCCACAACACATGCACATACATACACGCAGACACTCGCACACAGGTCTGTTTCTGGGTCGTTTGCCTTCCTCTGCGGAGCTTCCTGCCGAGTTTCTGGTTCAGACAGAGGCGCTCCCTTTGAGTCGAAATTCAAATGCTGATGCACATGAAACAGCTCTGACAGCAGTCAAATGAAGTACAATAAACAGGGGGAAAACTTTTTCAAAGGAGAAACAAAAAATATGTTCTCAAAAGTATTTTAGCACTGGGCTCGACTTGTTTTTATTCAAGATGAATCACCCGCATAAAATGAAGTCAAAAAGTATACGGCTATATTAAAGCAAAGCTTCTGTTGTACCCATGCACCAAAACATATGACTAAGGTGTGCCAGTCTGAATATGATAAAAAGCTAAAAATAAGTCATATATACTATACCATCAAAATTGTAGTTACATTTCTGTGTGCAATATTTCTTCAAAGCATAATCATAGGTCACATCCCAGGCAGATGGTAGGGGGCCCAGATTATGCAGGTTAGACTGCCATATCTGCATCGCCACATAATGTCAAATACACCAAGGGAAGACTTTAGTAAGGCTGCCTTTTCCAAACCCTCTGTGCTGCCAGGGGAAAAGGTAAAAAGCACAAGCAGAATGGGAAAAAAATTAAGGTGCTAGGCTTTTTTTCCTCCCACTTGCATGCTAGAAAGAAATGAGAATGAGTCGATGTGAAAGACAATAAAATGTACATCACATCACACCCAGAGGAACATTTATTGGCTTCTTCTCACTGCCAGGGGTGATGGCAGATCAACTGGTAGCGGTTAGTTTGAGGGAGAGAGACAGAGAAGGAGGGAGATAGAAGGATTAGGCTTGATTCTGGTCCCTTATCATTCAGTTCAGTCTGCTGGCTCAGCAGCAGTAAGCAAATTGAAACTAACAGGATCTGCTGTAGCTACTACCTCCTCACAGTAATATGTGAGCCAAGCCGGGCCTGACTGTCATTAGAGGATTACACTTTATGTCCTTTGCTACTGCCAAAAGAATCCCGATGTTCTTAAAGGAACAACCTGATCCCACCCCTCCCAAAAGAAAACTCACAACATGAACATTTGTTAATATGAGGATGTCTTCCTCGAAAGAAGCCAAGAATCTCAACTGGGATAGTTTATCGGGGGCTTCTACAAGGACAATGTCTTTGTTTTGAACTTGAGAACTTAATGCTCCCTGGGTACAGTAATTATAAATATTTTAAAATGAATTTTGACACTTATTGACTGATGGCATCACTGCAGCTTAAAGTCACTGATCTATCCATTTATACAACCGTCATGTCACAGTCTGTTTTGCATACAGTGCCTTTAAGAGCAATCAGAACCAGTAACACATACTTCAACCTTATTCTACTGAATAAGCCTTAGCTGTATAATTAAGACAAAAATATACTACATTACACGGTTGTGAAAGGAAGTTAAACACACTTTGAATTCAAGACATACATTACACTAGGTTTATTCACTTCAATAGCAGGATAAACCTCTTGAGATGAAACAGCTCATTAGAAGCATAAAAACAAAAAAAAAGAAAACTTAATCGACCTAGGCTTCAGCACGACTTCCTCTGAGTCTTTCGCACATCTTTGGCAAGTACTATAGAAAGCCTCAGTGATCCACACAGGTAAGCTGTAAGCCGAGTTTTCATTTCATTTTACAAATTGAAAAGCATCCACCAAGATTCAGAAAGCGCATAGATTCTTACAGGAAGCATGAAACTGAATATTTGATTTTCTACCTTAGAAGAGCAACAAAACAAAGCAAAATGTTATGCAACCATTCCCTTTACGAATGGCAAATTTCACTTTGAATAGCCCTGTGCGTCCTTGTCCGTCCAGATTTCCTCCCCTTTCTGTGAAGGTCAGATGTTTATATAAACTGTTCAAAATCACATATCAATCCAAAACTGTTCTTTTTATAATCACAATGTATCAAATGACAATATAAGAACAATGTGTCAATGTGAAAGGGGTCACATAATGAAACTACAGAGAATTATCGCTTGACTCTGCGGTCGTCTTTGCTTTGCCGAGCTTTATAGCTCTCACCTTTCCCATTATGTTGTTTTCAGCCACAGCAGGCTGCTTTTTTTTCAGTGAAGGCCCACTGCACACTACCTGCTCAGCACCAAACAGCAGACAGACACATTTAGCAAATAGCTGGTCAACATAATGAAGCGTTTAGCAGCTAAAAAGCCAAATATGTCTTTCAGGAGTTGGTAAAGACCAAAAACAGAGCTAAAAGGAGTGTTGATAATGGACATACATTCTCCTGGTGGTCAGAAACGTGACTCTAAATAAATAATATTGCTACTCCAGAACTGCAGAATGTGAAAATAAGCAACCGTTAGCTAACACATTCACCATATCAACCGATGATGGGAAATGCTGTGTTTAAAACTTGTTTCTGCTACCCACAAATTATTGCAGATGCTTTGATCCGTAGAAATACAATTAATATTTTTCTCAGTAACATGTTCACTTCTTATTAACCCAATAGTAATGATTTAATAATGTCTAATGTTCATTGTTGATGTTAGCAAAGAGGCTTTTCAAATCAGCTCGCTCAGATCCAATCAGTGCATTTATCTGAGAGCATAACATTTACATACATCGCCAGGAAGGTTAATAGCTCCACCTGACCTGCTTGTATCAAGGAAGGGATCATTTTATCGCTCATGTCTCATGCATTTTGTATGATGTCAATTACTTGTCCCCTCGTCCTTACAAAGTCCTTGCATGTCTCATATTTTGCAATGGGTAATGTCTTGTCTTTTTTAACGTTTCACAGTACAATACTCCTTCAAAAATAAATCTAGATGCAGACAGGTGTTTTCCACATCTTTAGTTGTATGTGAGGTCTGTCCAGATTTTTAGAAAAACACATAGTAAAGTCATTTATGTACAAGATACAGCCAGTGACTTTTTTTTTCCAGTACACTTGGGTTAAAAGTTTAATCCTACTGGATCTTTAAGGAGCATTTGACAGCACACATTTTAATGGTTTGCCTTACATGTGAGGGATAATATCAAAGGCAAAACACTAAACCGCTTCAGCTCATACCGACACTCACTACAGAAAACTAATTTCTTAGCACACATTACCCTGTAGAGTTCTTCAAGTTTTAATCTTAAGCCCTGTCCTGTTTTTCATTTGCTCGCTCCCACTAAGTCTTCCAGTATGAAAGGCAATAAAGTGTACCTTTGTCAAGTTTATAGTTTTCTTGTTGAAATCATGTCAGAGAGATAGGGATTCAACTTAATGTTCATTTTTTAATTTGCTTGTGACATTTTTCTCCTTCCATTTTTTTAATAGCGGGATCAAATAGAAGCTCAGCGTTACCGGTAAAATGTTTACAATTCGCCCCAAGACTGGATTTAACCATGCCTTAAAAGTAAGCAGTAAATTTTTAAAATCAATTCTGCGAGTAAATTGTTAATCAGTGAGAAGATGCCTGAATTGGAATGGTGTGATTTTGTCTGCTTTTACTAATTAGGAGCCGAGGTGCTGCATTCAGTGCAAGGTGGAAATGTGAGAAATGAGAATGTGACTTGATACCAAAATAAAGTCTTTCAGTATTCAGTAGGTTTTATGACTTTTTTTGTCCAAATGATGAATTATAATAAGTTTATAAATTGCTCTCAAAGGGAATGGATGCAACACTGCACTTTGTTCTGTGTTCTTAAAGAGATAGTTTGGGTACGCATCCATAGTAGTATGTATTATAGCCACATAAAAAAGCAAAGAAAAAAAAACAACAACAATATTTATAATTTAATAGTATACATTATTCTGAAATGGGCCATTTTACACTGTATAACTTCCTCCACTGATTAGAGTACAAAAACTGAAATAGAATAAATAAATAACAATGACAGGAGCTCTAGAAAGATTGAAGGTAATACCTAAAAAGCTTTGGGGTGACATTAATTAATTTAAGTAATTAAGAACATTATTCTGCAAACCCCAGATGCAGATGGGAAGTCTAATATTCAATATATATATATATATATATATATATATATATATACACAGCATTAATAGCAGCATAGTAGTGGTGATTTTGTGAACTATTCAAAAAAAGCTCCATACATTCAATGATGAATTCTACTCTTATTATCTGAAGAGGTAGATTTTGTGAATACATGGTCGGCGATAATCTTTCCAGGCACAATCATGCGCACACAAAAGAACAGTGAGAGGACAGTGGAACATATAATGAGACATGCACAATTCACTAGCACCTGCTGTAGAATTCAAGTAATGGAGAGGGAACACGAAGCAAAAGCCAGTGAACCAGATAGCACATGAATAAAGCAGGAGGGAGACGGATGGAGAAGGGGCTCGAGTCCTCCCTCCCCTCTCATTTCCTTCGGAGCGGGTCGGGAGGCATCCTTGGCTTTAATCAGGCTCACCTAAGCATACCTCAGTGCTGCCATGCCACAATGATGGATGGCCTGGAGAAATACCTGTAATGGCAAGCTCTCTGCTCGGCTTTGTGTTTGGCAAAGCAGGTGCTTGCTCTCAAAAAGTATGGTAGTGAACCAAGAAACTGATAAAGACAAGTGAGGTATGTACTTTTCAACATTTTCACCCTGTTAATTATTGCTTTCCCCCACTGTGCCTTATTTGTATCTAGGGGAGATAATCGACTTTAATGCTCAGACCTGGTGCCCTGAAGTACAGGCTCAGCTGAGAAGTGCAGGCTCTCGGGGCATTTCTGACATTTTGTGTGATATACCACATGGCAGTAACGTGTATGTCATTCCTTTTTGCCTCTGGACTGACATCATGTAGGGCTGATAGAAAGATGTCTTTTCACTCAGTCCTGAACGTTACATTTTGTTCTTTGAGATGTGCCAAAGGCTCAGTTTAATCTATTCACACTCTTTTTCATGCTGTTGCCTTCAAGGGCTGAGGCTACTGCTGCACACAGAGCAGCTCTTGTAATTGTAATAAATAATGTATGATTAATATGGCTGATTAAACAGTCTGGGAATCCTCTCCCTGTGGGCAACACTACTTCTAGCAGAATAACAAAGATTACCTCAGAGCTTTTCCGCTCTTGTCACAGTATTGTCTGATAAGGAGTTAGACAGACGCTCCACATCAAAGAACACCTTTATGCAACGTAGCTATACAAGCTTCTGTTTTAGTCAATTTGCAGCCTTGGTAGTATCACAAGGCGTGCAGTTTGGTGATTCCTAACAGAAAGTTTTCAGGCTGACTGTATTGTAAAATTAGAAGGCATTGTACAATTACCCTGATGATGGATTAGGATCTTTATTGCATATCATTCCCACCGGCTCTTTATCCTTATTTCCTGTCACCTATTTATTGTCACCTACCGTATCCAATAATGGTCACCTTACTAATTTGCCAGAAGAAATTGTTTAGGAGAGATGTAAGCCACAGATGTGCTAATTCATTTTGCATTCATCGTTATGTTTAGGCACTTGAAACAACTAAGCTAACAAATAGCAATTTCTAAAAGTATTTGGAGACACAGCATCCGAGGCCAGCTGGCTGCTGCGCCTACACTTTCACATCTGGGCTAGCCTGAGTTACAAAAAAAGTAAAAAAGGTTCTCAAACGATTGTACATTTACTGTTTGTACACAGTCAGCTACTGAATTAGTATTAACTGATGAGATCGCTGGAATGTAATTTAAAATCAATTTTGCATTTGCTTCATTGTATAAGTTTTTATTAAGAATAAACCTGCCTCCTGCATATACTGTCTATAGGCGACTAGGGTCTGCACACTGGTACACGTACATTGCTGTAGCGGATATAAGTAGTATTTTGTTAGTGACTATAGAAAGAACATTCCATGTTGGGCATTAATAAGTCTGTTAATTTTATGATGGTTAAAGTCTCTAAGTCTTCATTCAACATGTAGAAAATCGTCACCAGATTTTTGGCAGACTTTTTGTAGCACTAATTTGAAATTTAAAAACTCAATATCTTTTATCCACTTTGCCAGTACTCACCACTGTTTGTGGTTCAAAAATGGCACTAGAAATCCTTTTTGTTCTCTCACCTATTGAAATTGCATTTATCTACTGCACTACAGCCCCATGCCTGCAATCCACCCTTGAGTCTTCACCTTCTCTCTATCCTCTACTTCGGTCTTCTCCTGGTGCGGGTAACACATCATCATTACTTGTCTAGATAGAAAATTCTGGCCTCCATTTCCCATTTAGGTTTTCTTTTTTTTTCTTTTAGGACTTGTGGAGAGCAATGCTCTGAGGATCATGACATTCTCCCTTCAATATCAGACACAAAGTATGACAAATTGCATTTCCTGCTTGATCTACCTGATGAAGACAACACTAAAACTTTCTAACCATATATTCTCTTTAACTGTCAAGTTTCCACGGACTTCAGGCAAGGTCAAAATCTGTCTATGAATCAGCCCCTGATGTATGAAGAGAAAATGCTATTTAAACTCACCTGCTTTTGAGGATCCTTTGGCTAATACACCTGATGGGACCACTACCACGAGCGGTCAAGCGAGAGTAAGACTGGCATATTTCTAATTTAACTGCCAATGTCTTTGACAGACACTGACCTTTGGTGGACAGAGGTCCTTAAACACTATTACAGGGTTTTGGAGGAAATAGAAGTCATTTCGCCTAATGCTTGGCTCAGGCACTCACAGAATCCAATAAAGCAGAAGGTTACAGGCTGTCCATTCCGGTCTACAACAGAGCACTTGCTAAGTGCTGTTATTTTGTTGGGACTACTGAAAACTCAAAGTGATCTGACAGCCCAAAACAGGAGCAGCTTGATTCACTGTAAGAGAGCCTTGAAGGAAGCTATTTTTTTTTTTTACACAGTTGTTGTTATTTCAAAGTAATCAGGCTGTGAAACTAGCTCTGTAAACTAAGTGTGAAGCAAAGCATGCATTAAATATCCGATTGAAAAGTTTGTGTCATTAACCCAACCAAACATTATGCTAAATACATGCTAGGTTTTATGAGAAAATTCAAGAAATGAGGCCCTGCATGTCTGAAACAGCCGGCGAGATTAAAGAAAAATTACAATATTTTCCCCTCACCCTTATTCTTGTTTAATTATGGTTGTTTTTTATGGGTCATCATAATAACCCTGCACTTTCCAAAACTATGTATATTAATCTTTCTGAATAAAATACATTTACATAAATCGCTGCAAATGTTTGTCTGACTCACCAGTTAATAAAAATAGAGACAGAAAGTAACTACGTAAATTAGCCATTTTTTCTAATTGCATATGGGGATGTAGCTTTGTGCTACCGATTGATCTTCTGCAGTAATAACAAACATTCATGAACACGTTTATTAATGACTGTACTTAAACAGAAATAAAGAGGGATTACAAAAATGTCCTAAAATGCTTTGGCTGCTTTTTTAGGGGATTTACTTGCTGTTAATTGTTTGGCCCAGACAGCTTCTGACTTTTCTTCTAATTTAATTTTTCAGAAGGTGAAACAGCACGGCAGTGTTGGTCAGAGCAGCAAATTAATTATTTGCACCTACTCAGCTGGAATCACTCTCGTCCATCCATGGAGAAGTCTAGGTCTGCAGCAACTTTTCACTTTGTGAGGCTCATTGTCCTCTGCTGCCTTTCTTCGACCTGCCTTATTCTTTATCCTTTCTACATGCAAGTTAAGTCCTTGTCTGCGTACCATCTTCACTTCTTTGCAACTATTTCAGCAATGAATGCGCGCTAAATCAACTGCCACCCACAGCTTCACACGTGTAAACGAGCCTGCATGTGCATATGAATGGCCAGCTGTTTGGAGATCCATACGCTATGCCCTATTTTCAATAATTTATGTGTATACTTTTGTTTGGAAACACATTTTAAATTATGTTAAAATTGTTGCTGTCCCCCAACTTCGAAACCTCTTTAAAAAGGTAGCAAGAGCAGTTAGTACTTATTGAAATTATTATGACCCGTAATCATAACATCCACAATTCTGAGAATAAGACAAAAACTACATTTTCCTTTCGACTACAAAATAGCCATTTTTAAAACATTTTATGTGACACTGACTTGTAATCAGTTGAATGGTGTCATTCCCACTTTGCACCCAGTACACCTGTTCTCACACTATGTAATTTTGCGCTCTGGGTAAGATCATATTTTATGGAGAAAATGTTTGCTTGTTTTCCTCTGATGTCCTCTCTGTGATTTACAGAGTTTCTTGATGAACAGCAGAGTAAACTACTGCGAAATGTAACTTATGTTTATGTTGGCTCACTTTGTAGTGTTAGCATTTGTATACCACAGGTGTTTTGGACCACTGGGAAAAGGAGGTTTTCTGGCCCAGTGTGCAGGGTAATGATGACGGGGAGCGGTGCCAGGGTCAAGAATATAACCAGCTTCAGCAGCCTCTATGGACATACTGACAGAGGCGAGGAGACTGAAGAGGATGATGGTGGAACCTAAGAAGAAAAAAGAGATAGTGACCAAGCAAGAAGCTGCCAGACAAGAGTAAATCTGGGACTGAGTTTTAGTCTTTGGTGAGAGCTTTGTGAAATAAAAGACTGAAGGGCAGACACCAGGCTAGGCTTCTTGTTGTTGGACTAGTAACTGGCTGCTGTGTCTTTTTGTGTGTCGCTGTTCGACTTGCCTGATGTTGGGCTGCTGGCAAAGTTGTTGACTCACTATTTTTTGATCTTTAGTACTATAATCATAGCAAATTCACCCGTAGAGGTGTCCATATTGTAACGGCCTCTAGGGTGGTGAGCTGGGAGGATGTCATTCTGTGTTGCAGGAGGCTGGGAGGTGAAGCTGCCGCCTCATCCTCAGTTGCAGCACATCTGAGGAAGCTGCAGTGGAAGGCCATAAAGCAGGCCTCGGCTCACTTCTCGCCCTCTCACCTGGCTGCCCACACTGATATGCAGACAAATATATCACTGTCTATCTGTTTGTTTAATTAAATTCATCCTATTATCAGTAGACTTTGTGTGGCTTCCCTTCTTTGTCACTGCCGTTTTAGCCAGATTGTGACAAATGGGGGCCACAAATGTACAACACTAGTATTGCACTCTGAATCGTGATAATAGCAATTTCTATGTAATGCTGCTTTAACACACATACTAACACAATGCATATTACTCATCGTCATGGTATCTATTGTATACTGATGTGACGGAATTGCAATTGTTTTCCACAGACCAGGAGTTGGCGGCTCTCCAAACAAAACACACTGAAGTGGAATATGTGCATGCTGCCTACCAATAAAAGAGGATGTGGGAGGCATTATGGGATTCATCACAATTTTAAGACAGAGGGAGGTTGTGAAAAAATAAATGCAAAAATCCTGCAGACATTTTGGCATTTTATAACACGAGAAAATGACAAGTGAATCAGACAGGGAAAATGAAGAATGGCTGTGATGGTATTTAGCTAATACCAGTGGCACGACTGTGGCAGATCTTTACATAAGGTAAATTATTCACTGTCTTGTTTGTTTGCAGAGGCCTGAAGTACTTCCCAACATGCACTGGGCAAGGCTCCAGTTAACAACAGGGACGACACATATTTACAGTCTCTCACTCTCTCATTTATGGACAAAATAATATTTCCAAACAACTTGCATGCATTTGGACAACGTCCAAAAGATATCCACACAACCGCGGTAAAAGTATGCAAATGCACTAACAAAGACACCATGTCACCCATTTCCATGTGCAGCCACTCAAAAATTTTAAGATGCGTCTGTAATTTTCTTCAACAACAAATCCAGTAGTAAAAAAAAAAAATGTTAAAATAAAAAGTACGCCGCATCAAAGAAGGACAGCAGCAAGGTTAATGGCCTGGCTTGCTTTATGACTTTGGAGGATGATTACTTTTCGTGGTAATTTGTTGTTTATATGAATAGGAAAGCCTATAAATAGTGCAGCCTTGCAGAGTGACAATGTGATTATGGCTTTGGCAACTCAAGATAAGCAAATCGTGTTTCTCTAAGTAAAAGCTTTCCTGGGATTCACTTTCGTTGACCTAGAAAGTACCATAACTCCCACTCAGCCCCACACTTATTTCCCTTCAGGACGGTTTAAAAACTCAGTTACTTTTGGAGGCAGCAGGTCCTCTACTGTCCACAAGTAGTCTGACTAGTGCTTCTTTTTTTTAAATTGCGTGTACCCCTTTACACTACAAGACTTCCCTAAGGGTAATAAATATAAGAAATGTGTGATAGGCATATTTTAGAGTGAATTTGTAAATGCCTCAGTCAGACAGTTTTTGCCAACCAACAGTTGGTCTCTCTTGTGATTATTAGAGTGGATTAAGACTTAACTTTTGATAGACAGATAGGCCGTTAAGGCAATAAAACCAGATATAAGACTGATATTGTTGTTCCTGCATAACAATATGATTTTTAGCCCTGCTAGCAGCAACTGGTACTCGCATTAACATTCTCCAAAGGGTGAATCCTGGTGATGATCTCAGTGATCTCCTTACTATTCCTACAGTGCTATAATCCGGTTGATTTGTAGTTTTGAGTGAAACGTTTCAACATCTATTCAAAATCCAATATTATTCAACACGCCTCAGGATAAACTCTCCTAACGTTTCATCCTGTGGCACCAGCGGGTCAAAAATACCTACATAACTAACAATTCCCATAATTATCATTAGCCGCAGCTGTAGTCCATGCTTAGTACAAATTGGCAAATGTTGCTAGAAGAATGCAAGATGTATTAGCATTTTGCTGAAAGCACCACTGTGTGTAAGTACACCCCAGAGCTAGCATGGCTCAAGACTCTTAGTCTTGTTAAGTAAGTCCACTATTATCTCACTAAGAACTTGCTGTAGCTATGTTTCACTCCAGATAGTACTTGACTTGCCAAATGTTTCTCAAAAAACAGATTTATTTTCATATCTCAAACAAACTTTTTAGGATTGGATAATATACCATTATATGGGATTGAAATGTATATCATTTTGCTACCATAATGAAGAGTGTTTTCAGTCAACTTTTTAACTTTCAAGCCGAACTTGTTATGTTTTGAAAAACAGCAGTTTGAAAGACCGGCGTCCTGTGAAGAAGATGATGGCTTATACCGATTTGTTTATGACAGGCTGTGGAGCCACAATAGCTTGATTTGACCCAAACACCCTTATGTAATGCAGTCCCCAGTGAAGCATGCGATGTTTGTCTTTTGATAAGAGCAAAAATATGCTTGCTTCTTAAGTGAAAATCCTCTGTGACTCAGAAAGAAATTTGGGTTTGATGTGGTTATCTGGCAAATGAGAGATAAAAATGCTGCATAAAATCACACAGTGGAACTGCCGCTTTGAGAGTGGTCATATCAATGTGATGTTTTTAGGCACAAGCACGGGCTTTCAACATTATTGATCATGATGCCTAATTGTAAATATCTAATGCTGTGAACTGGTTCTCATTTCATGATTTGTCTGTGGCCTCTTTATTCTGTGCAGGGTTTCTGGGCTAGTGAAGTCTATCTGCGAAGAACTGATAACACTGATGTTACATGAAAAAGGCTGACCATTGCTTAGGGTTTGCAATCAACCCACCACCTTAGGCAAGAAACACATTAAACCTCTGCTATAACAGCAACATGCACCCATTTACTCAGCAAATATGATCCCCAATGAGCTGAATGATGACTTGAACCCCTTTCTACTTGAAAGTTGTTTTCCCCCCATTGTATTATGGCTTTACAAGACAACCTATGAACAAATTTACATTACTTATTGGACATGTCATGCACATCAGAATACTGTATATTTACATCATAGCATACACTGACAACTTTACAGTATTAATTATGCCTCTTCCATATCTTTTGTTCTATGAAATGTCAAAATATGAATTAAAAATGCCCATCACAGGCTTCAAGAACCCAAGATAATGTTTTCAGATGTCTTCTTTTTTCTCACCAACAGTACATAAGCAAAAGACATGACAAAGGAAATATGAAATAGACTAAAGTTCATTGTTGAAGTTGTACAACAAATGCAAAGCCTTGTCAGTCAAAAAGCTTTTTATCGTTTATTATGGAGTTTTCTATCCTTGGGTTACACAGGGTTTCCTGTGGGCCCTGAGGTCCTCAGCAGTAGTAGTTGTTTGACTTTGCTAGAACAGTAGGTGCCAGTCTATCGCAACACTGTGGTGGCCAGGGTCGAAGGCACCTACTCTTACTGTTACTGTCAGCACAGCACAATAACACTAACATGGGTAAATACATTCTCTTTGACTAATTCTGGGCATATAGCATTTGCAGTGTTGTCTGTAGGGGTTTAAAGTCTGACCACCAGCATGAGTTGCCAGGTTGTGAGACCGACTCAGGCACTTCTGATGTACTTTGAGTGTCTCTATTTCTCTTTGGCCAAGTATCAATAAATATTACAGCATAAGACATCAGAGGCTCCTGACCTCACCATTGGCCATTGACTTCAGCAATATCTCCACAACACTGTTGATACAAAATACTTTATATTTCTGTCTGAGTAGCACTTCCAGCGATAGTATCTACTTGACGAGAGTGGAGTGATCAGTCTGTCACCCTGTTGGTTTTGCATCTGTGACTATCTCCCTATCACAGCGCAGAAATGGCATCCACAGATGGCAACTGTGTTCCAGCGCTGTTTAATGTGCTGTTTTTACGACCTTGTCTATAAGCCTCCCACCTCATCAGTACAATTTTCTTACTACTCTATAATATGGAAATCTTGGCTACTACACCGGGGTTTTTCTTTTAGCTGTGCACAGTGTGTTTGCGATGACTGTAGGCTGCAGTGAAGCCATTTTAGGTCCTTGGATATTTGAGCTCCTAATGTGAAAAACTGACTTTCTTTACGCAGGAGCCATTGTTACTGACAAGAATGTGCTTACTGCTGTTTGCCTTTAAGTCAGGAATAATTTACTTCATCTTGGTGGCATTTAAATCAACTTTATTTTCACTTCACCACTCTGTGAGTCACGCAAGCTCCTCTCTGTGAAAGAGGGCTCATCATTATTCTGAATTTCCTCTATCAGTTTTTCCGCTCGCAAATTTAATGATGTGGTCCCTATCATATTTTGCAATGCAGTCATGAGTGAAATGTGAATATAGGAGTGAACTAAGGATACACCTCTGGGGTGCACCTGCGTTCATTACCACTGCAGATGAAACAAAATTATCTATTTTCACTTCTAGTCTTAGTTCTTCTCTTAGTAAAAAGGACAGAAAGAAATCCAGGGTAATAAAACGTTGCATGCTGTGGCGTGCTGGTCGGTTTTCAGTGCACACACTGGTTGATGATACTGGTAAATAATAATACTGTGAGGACGGTGCTCTAAAAGAGGCAGTTTTAGCGAAATGCTGCAAAAGTAAATCAAAGTTAAACACTGAAATATTACCTGCCTGACTCTCTCTCGTCATCTAGACTATATTTGGCGACACTCCACAGTGGCAACCACATTTTTTAATGAATCTTGTTGAAGTACATTTTTTCCAACTGTCAAGTAAAATATCTCTACCAATATAACATCTGTTTTCATTGCTGTGACGGTGGCTTAACATGCTGCAGAATCTTGGATTAGACACGACTTTTATCAGCTTGACAACAAGACACAGATGAGATTAGACTTCACGTGCTGATAGAATTACTTATGCTTTTATCATTTCCACCCTATGACTCCAACACCCTGTCTTTCTGTCTTAAGTGATTCGCACACTGCAGTGCACGGCTGCTTCGTTGTCAAAAAGTAAACTTTTAATTGTACATATTAATTCAAACTGTCGCTTTAGCAGGTGTTCAAGTCCTCAGTCACTGTAGGAAATATGCATGCTGTGATGTTCCTAAAACATCAAATTTGTCTTTGATAATCTGTTTTAGAGCAGTTGGATGTAAACATCATTGGGAATAGCTATTTTTTGAAGAGCAACAACAATGTTGGTACATTTCTGGCCAGGATGGTCAGCTCCCAACCTGAATTTGAATGAAGAATATTGTAGGGATGAGACTGAAGTTTCCTATGATTCTTGTCAGTAGTGGTTTCTTTTAGCCATAACCATTCCCTAACCCCAACCCTAACCAATTAGGTGTTTCCTTAACCTCATCCAAGTTGTCTTCGTGCTACTGTTCTGGAGGGGAGTTACAAAACAGGTATTTTGTCATTTCATTTGTGAGATTTATTGGATGCTGGATAGTTTGGCATCTTCAACATCTTCAACTCTCAAATGCATTCAAATGAGTCACTCTAAGAAGGGATTAGCAGAACTCTCACAACTCTTGTATACTTTGTTTTAGGTGTAAGGTTGAGAACCACAGGCTTACAGAATATGTACTTCTGTAATGAGAGCATTCACACCAGCATAATGATAAGTTCGTAACAAAAAGTGTGCGCAGACTGGCTAAACAAACCTGTAAAACATTTCACACAACTTCTGTCACCTGCAGCTCATCAGCAATGTGACTGGTTGCATAATTTCGATAATGAGCATGTTTTGTCTTCATTTTTCTCTCTGCCTCCCACTTAGCTTCTTTTTTTTTTTTTTGGTTTCTGGCTGCCTTCCAATATCATTTCCACCTGCTCATCCTAACCAGATGTCAAACCCTCAGCAAATGTTTCTGCCACAAAACGCCGTGAACATAACTGAAAGCCAATTCCAGGTGAACAAGGAGATCAAGACCTGTATGGATTGATAATGTGGAATGGACCCAATTTCTTATATATATATATATATATATATATATATATATATTCCTATTTTAGTGCCAGAAAACTCCATATTGCACCTTAAGCAACTGTCTCAGCATTGGCACATTTCCCACTTTTCTCAGCTTGCAACTGTGAGTATCAGCTGCGTGATTTTCAGGATAGCAGCACATTCCCACCTGTCAAAAACTAAGAAAACATTTGCTTTACAAAACACCATACATTTCCTGTGTGACAACAACACACCATCTTCTCCATCGGAACCTAAAGAAACAGAAACAAGCTGTTCAGAACCGACCAGACTCGACCCAGTGATTGACCCAACTTGCTGGGCTCCCTGTCCCTCACCTCCCAATGCAATATTCTGAGCCCCTAATTGGGAAGACTGTGGGCTTATAGCAAAGAATGAACCAATCAGGATGTCTTCCTCTCCACAGGAGTGTAACTGCATGCTGGCTGTGGAGCTTGTTAAGGCATACTTACTTGTAGCATCATGGGAGCAGCAGCACACAAACACACACAGACACACACCAGACATACAGTATGGTTACCCAGACCTCAACCTGTCTCTATGCCATTAGAAAGCTCCAGCAGAAAATGTATGTGGTGCATTTGAGGAAAGTGCATAAGATCATATTCAAACATTCTGTTGCTAATCATGTTACCTTCCAAACCTTCCAAATAAATGGGTTTGAAGCTACGTGGCGCTGACAGAGGGACAATGAGATGCCAATCAAATCATAATGAGAAGTATTATGTTGTTATTTCACCACCAGCTCATGGTGGTAATGGAAATGGATAATATTGCACTCTAAAGTAGATACACAAACAACAGTCTGCAGCCATGTTGGACACAACAATGCTTTGAGTTAAATGCTAACATTAGTAACTTGATATTTACCATTATGTTTACTATAATGACCATTTTAGGAAGGTTCCTGGTTAAAAATATCAACCTCATGGTAGCACTAAAGAAAAGTCATTGGATCATCGAGGTTATTAAGATGTTTCTGTTGACCATAAATGACTGTACAAATTCAAAATAATTAGTATTCATTCCATGAATGTGTGTCCACAATTTCATGGCAATACATCCAGAGGTTGTTGAGATTATTTCAGTCTGGAGCAAAGTGTCGACCAACTGACCTAGCATGGCTATAAAAACTCACCCAAAGTAATCCAAAGAAAAAATAAAAATTGGGATGTGCAGTAGTGTGAGTGCAGCCTCAATGGCTGCGAGCTAGAGATATGAGCCTGACATGAGTGACAGACACCCTGTGAAAAGATCGCACCACAGGTCACATCAGACCTCGCTGTCCAAAGGAAGGCAGTGAATGATGAGTGCTAGAAAAAAATAGTCTGTCATATCAACTTTAATCTTCAGGGGTGCTTGTTTTCATGGCTCCTGTAACACACACTACATCTACCAGGCAGAATAATAAAAACAGTGTCGTCTATATATACAATCATATCACGGGATTTGAATATACTGTCTGTCATAGAAGAAATGATAAGCAGATGGGAAAATTTGATGCTATGATTCAGAAGATGAATAAAATGCTAATATGATGTGATATATATGATGTGATCACAGTTTTCCAACAACGATGGCCCACAGGAGGTTAATTGCATCTGCAAACTTCACAAACTATGCGAGACACACGCTGATCTGTAATGAATGACAACCTCAGCAGGTACAAAGTTTGTTAACAAAGTTTGTTGAAAGTAATTCGTTTTTTTTTTTTTAATCACATAATTTAAAGTAATTTTCATAATTTCATAACACTCAGCAGCTGGCACAAGCCTACATGTGGTGTGCCGATAGGTTTGACTATTTAGCATAATGCATAAGCCCCTGGAGGTAACAGGGAGGCCAGATGTGTCTCATGATATGAAATAACTACCACAGAACAGGGGAGACACTTTCAGCACTCCTGCGATCATTAACAGGGAACTTTTGGAAAGCTACAGCAACAGAAACATGCTTTTAGAGACAAATGAATACTGTACAACAGCATGTAGCAACACGGAGAGCTGCTTTGTACATTTGGGCATGGAAATTCATTCTTGGGAACATGTGTCACAGCCCAGAGATTCACTTAGTAGTTTTGCATGATCAGATACAGTAGATTTCATTACTGATATCTGACCATGTTCATTTGCTGTGAATGTAGTCAAATTTAAGGAGGCTGCCCTTGTTCCTAGTCGCCCTCACAGAGACAAGTCTTTGCAAAGGCAAACTGGTAGCTCTCCAGAAAATGGAAGATTTTGTAAAGACTGAGATTTAAAGAAACTTTTAGTCACTGCATCGAGAGCAGGCACACAAAGAAATCGTGAATGTCACTGGCACCTGTGTGAGTGCAATTTAATTAAATGAAATTATGGGTGTACTTCACCTGAGCATTTCCATTACATAGTACTGTAGTATATGCAGCATTTACAATGAGTTCCCCTTTGACTAGCTCTTCACAAAGTTATGTATCACTATGATATCACAAACAGACCGTATGTTTAGAAAGATCAATGCAGCATCAATGACTTTAACTGGTAATGAAGTACTTGATGTACAAGTACTGCACATACTGCTTTCTTGAGAGCAGTGGAAACAAGTTGTGAACACAGCATTTATATATCTTCATCTTTTACATTGATGTGACAAACTTGTTAGCAAACAGTTCCTTATTTATCAGCAGATGAAGATTATCGGTCATTTGGAGTCATCATCTGGCCACCTGAAGAATTTCTGTTCATTATTTTAGCTCTGTGTTTGGTCTGTGCTCTGCTAGTTGGTAGAAGTTTTCTTTTAGCTTCCTGGTGAATGATGCTATGAGAGTGGTAAGAGTGAACCAAAACAGTGAAGTTGCGGGACGCGTACAGCTAAACTATGAGCTGACTTTGGAATAATTCTCAGCAGGTTCGTCGCTGCAAGTGACCCCTTTCAGTCACAATGTTTTGTTGGAACGGCAAATCATCCGTGTTTGTGCCAGTTTTACGAGACGCACAATTTTATGCAAACATAAAAAAATAAAATGATGAGTACTGATTTTATGAAGACCTTCACTGCATTTTTTAGCCGTTAACTAGTGTGAAATTGTGGCAAACCTGAATAATGCAATGAAATATCTGGCATCTCAACACACAGTGTTGACACTGAGGAGTGATGATTAAAGACTCCATCCTCCTGATCAGCAGTCAAATCTGAGAGTAAACTACAAGGACAAGTGCCCTTAATTTTGAAGTCGCAACATCATTGCATCTTAAGCTGCGAGCCTCATTAGCACTCTACAAACCCCATGGCTTTTCACTCTATCAGAAGCTGGTCATCATTTCTCCCTATATGACAGATGTCTGTGTGGGGCTACAAACTGTATATACCCATGACAGACCTTATTAAATCTCCAACTCCAACATTCAACTATCCCTCTCTACACAGCATCTGAAATCTAGCATGACCTTTCAGGTCCCATCAGACTGCCAGGCTATCTGCTTGATGTGTTTTCGTCCAGCGTGTGCTGACAGGAATCCAGAAGAGAAGCAGAGAGCAGCCAAATCAGGGATGGGAAGCTACTTATTCAGATCTGCCCTGTTTTGACAGTTTCACCCCCTCTTCTCAATTTAGGACTCACTTTAAAACCTTCCTTAGCTTAAATTTCATGTGACGTTAAATGATCGGTATGTTAAAGATTCATACTAGTTAGCACCATACTGTACCGTGCCTCTCTCTCCATATGATGATCTATGAGTTGACAGCAATAATTGGAATAACACTTTCATTTTTATCTCATGGTAACAGGAACAAAGTACACACGGGAGACGGAAGCTGGATAATCAGCATTCAGCAAGCACACGTGTCAAAAAAACTACATAATTAGACCCCTGGTTCCCTTTTTATGTGGGAATGTAATGGATGAGCACAAAGACTTGTGTGTTCGATTTATCTTGTTTCAGTTTTTAGCATGTGAGGCTGACACAGGCTGGTTCCAAATCAACCTTATCATGGATGATAGAGACAAAAGAAATTCTAGGAAATATAGGTCTTTGCTGTACTCCGTAGTTTTGTGCAAAATTACCTCATAGGATGATCTCATTTGTTTCTTATGTTATTTATAATGTTCGTAACCTTGTCTTAAATGTGGCATTGGTCTGCTTCCAGCTAATAAACAAAATCCACAGGCCATTTAAATTATTCATATCTGCACCAAAGAATCCAGCTCAAAAACACCCATTTTTCTCTCTGTTTTTATTCGTGGATTTGGCAATAAACCAAAGTATTTTGACCCGGTGATGGCACTAGATGAAAAGTCAGTGGATCATCAAAGTGAATGCAACTTATCCTGGGGGGGAGCATGCATACACCCAATAGCTGTTCAAACATTTCACTCAAACAAACCACAAATGTCACCTTCATTGAGGTGCCTGAGGAAAAGTCAGGGGATTACCAAAGTCAGTATGATTTATCCTCTGGGGACAGTGCAAAATTTCATGGAAATCCATTCAATACTGTAGTTGTCGAGATGTTTCAGTCTGAACTAAAGTGGTGGACCAACTGAGAGAATAAAAGAAGGGCAACAAGAAAGTGACATAATTAGTTTAATTTCTGTTTAATTCTTTACAGCTAAAAACTTACTATAGTAAGTAAATAAATTGAATTCAGAAGCTACAAGGCATCCGGAGAGATAACAGGAACAATAGGATTTGGCCTGGGGATCTCTATATGTGGTATTGATTGGCTGCAGACTGTGAGCTAGTGTGTGATCAGACCTGCAGGTAGTGGCTGTAGTATGAACTGGCTGGCATGGGGATAACTAGACAGGAGCGTCTAGTTAAACAGTCTTGTGTTGCGATGCATCTGAATACCCTGTACTTACATACCCCCGAAATCAAAATCAGTACTAGTGACATTGACAAAATTATATTCAAGGTTTGAAACTCAGTGGACCTCTGTTAACTGCTATGTTCACTACTGGGCTTGTTCCCCAGCACAGTATTTAACCTGGAGCCCCGACTTCAGTAGCTGAGATAAAACTCAAGAGCCTTCACTTTCCCCTTCAGTATCTGTGCTGTTTGCCATTAAAGAACAGCTTCTCTGCCTCCTCTCACTGATACAGATACAGCAGCTGAAATAACTTCATTGCTGGTTTTGCTCTCTTTCCTAACTTCTAATCTCCCTCATGGACATTCACTAATCTCTCATTTATATTTAAATCACAACTTTATGCAGAATGTCTGGCTCGTGTGGCAAATGAGGCTTGTTGCTATTTCAAGCTCAATTAAAGTGAGTGATATCATGATGAAGATGCAGGAAAAGCCAAGTGTTTTGAACCCGTGATGGCTGTGATGAAACAGAAGCTTTGACCTCACCATTATAAAATGACACAGACAATTATATTTCTTTATTTGCTGTGATTAAATTGGCCTGTCCAAGACATAATTGGTTGTTTATTAACTTAACTTAAACTAACTTAGAATCACTATGGAGCAGTTTGCACCCTAGAGTGCATCTGGTCCTATAAAATGGCCTCATATTTCCTGGTTGCTATGCAGTCGTGCAGTACAAACATTGGACTTGTGACTCTCACCAGATGGATGCACAAACCATTACAGATTGACCAACATGCTTAATGGCGGGCAACAGACACTGTAGGTTAAATGCATCCTTTGGCTTTCTTCAAATTCAAGTTGTTCTGGATGAAAAGAGGCTGAAAGATGACTCATTAGTTCTCCATCAGCCCTTCAGCGCCTCCGCTCCTTAGACCACATTATGCATCTTTATGTGTTGACCTTGGATACAAGCAGTGCACAAACTGCCATAGCTTTGGGATGCTTATGATGTGCAGATTTGTTGACATTGAGATGGAAATTCAATTCTAAATGGACTCAGTAGGCAGTTTGTCCATGTTTGAAACAAGTTGTCATCATTTTCAAGAGTGTTCCCTCTGCAGCATTTAATAGTGCCTGCAATATGAGGTGCATCTATTGTTCCTCTTTGCCTTTTCTTTTCTTGATTTTTAAGCTCACATTCTCTGAACTCCTGTAACTATGGTACTATGTTCTGCTAATTAGTATTCCGATGAATATGACTTGTCTGTGCAGCTGCTTTGTAATTGTACTTTATTTCATTTAAATGAATTTAACTTTAAATGAAAAAAGTCCCCATTTCACTGCAGTGAAGTAGTGCTTGTGTGTCTATTTCTGCTGTTTTTAAATTGTTTTTTGTAATGAAAATATAATACCTTTTCTATTATGCGCACATCTGTCTACCCTTTTCACAGGGTTAATTATTGAAAACATTTATATGAACTTGTGACACTGAAAGCTAATGTACCTTCAAGGTTGTTTTTCAGTTTAACAGGTGACATGTTAGTCCATGTAAATCATTATCATCTAACCTGAATAACCTGAACTATTTAGATGCAAAACAGAAAAAAAAGTTAAAGGTGGGGTAGGAGATGTTGGGAAAACGGTTCCAGCAAGCTATATTTTGAAAATACGCACCCATGCCTTTTCTTCAGACCTCCCCTCAAAACCACACAATCAAAGTAATGGAAGGGTCTCTATTCGTTCACGAATGGGTGAACGCGCAGAGGGGGAGGGAGAAGCGGACTGAAGTTTGATGGACGTGTCAGGATCCAATCATAATGAGCAGCCCCATCAATGTGATTGGACAGTGTTTTCCTATGATTTCACCCTCTAGACACCCTCTTGCCTTAGTCAGGCTATCAGCTTGGCTCTAGGAATGACAGTATTGGTCAGTCAGTTTGTCAAGCACAAAATTCCGTACATTTATTTATTTATTTATTTTTTTTTTTTTTTAATGTTTTTTGATGAGTCCAAAGGCACACTAGCTCTAGGGATGGCAATGTCAGTCTTTTGGTTGGTCAGATCACATATAGTTATTTGTTATGGATGGCAATGTTGGTTTGTCGATTGGCCAGTCCACCACTTTGGCCAAGACTGAAATATCTCAACACACACTGAATGGATAGCCATGAAATTTGCTACAGACATTCATGAGATCCTACAAAACAGTAGGGGGGATTCTAACATCATATCCGCTTGGCATGTGTTGTTCTTGCGGACATAGCATGGTGACATTGGCATTTACTCAACCTATCACTGTGCCTAAGAGCTGCTAGCATGACCGTACACACTTTAACGTTCTTTAAGCAAAACTGAGGTTGTACTAGCAACATGTAGACACCAAAAGGAAAGAAGACCCAAGTAAAATATAAAGTCCCAAAAGTCGTATTTGGATGGTGTACATCTCTTTATATTTCAACCTAGTACGTTTTCTCTGCACTCATACTGCAAGATTTACCCAAGGAAAAAAAAGCCATGTAAAGAAATTGAGATGAAATTTCTCTAGAGCTTTAGGTTACGGTGTGTGAGAGTAATAATCCTGTTAGCTATGTTAGCCAAGAATCCATGAATACAAAGAAGGTACTTGCTTTGATTTCATGTGTGGTAGAACTACAGGGATGTGTACTGTTTGAAATTTCAATATCTAAGACCTTGTCATTTTGGTCTAATTTGTCTCATTACATACAGTCACAGGCCTTTTATTCCTGCCAAGGGGTGCACTCTACACTTAGAATATTGAGTCTCTTATTACATGAATTTCCATTTCTTGGGTTTTCATTGAAGTGGGAAGTGACAGAGAAATGTCTTGAAATATATACAGCTTTACAAAGTTTTGTGTTGATTTAACCAGTGTTTCATTTTGCATTTCAATTTCTTTCTGCTTTCAGTATTGACTGAAAAGGGTTCCTTAAATTATCCGCTAGCACAAAAAAGAGAAAGAAGAGAACCAATTTCAACTTGTTTTTTTTAATGAGATGAAGGGAGCAGACTCTTAATATATGTGGGTTGTACTTTGTTCAGTTCAATATATGATACTTAATATACAGCAATATATAAATATAAATTTTAGAAAGGGTATAAATATGAGGATGATTGAACAAAATTTAGATAAAAGCTTGAAGCAATTGCAGTGCATTCATCATATTGGTACTCGACTATAGACATCTTTTTTGTGTGCTTGTGCTTTTATTCTTTCTAGCCAGAGAGCAGAGACGAAAAGTTAATGTAAGGGCTTTAAATGCCCTCCGGTAACCTCATTCCATCACATTTTCAAAGCTCAACAGAAACACTCCAAGTAAAGAATTGATGCATAATTAGCTGCAACAGTGGCAGTTCTGGTAAAAATGAGAAATTAGTTTTTTTTTTCCTCCTTTATCTTGCTCCGTAAATATATGCTTTGCTTGCAAAGCTAAAATAAATAAAAAAAGAAGGTGGCCAGGTCATTGTAGTGAGTGTGTGTTTATTTTGTAGCACTAAAACTGCTTTCCCTGCTTTAAACTAAGTTTCTAAGTTTCTAAGTTTAATCAGTTAGTTAATCTATATTTGAATATCCTTAAAGCAATAACTTCTCATTTTAGAGACGATGAGCAGATAGATAGTTCATGTCGGGGGTGTGGGGGCAATTAGCCTGTCCAAATATTTAAAAATCTACCTACCAACACCACAAGAGCCTCTAGTTAACATACGATATCTTGCTTGTTTTGTACAAATAACATGTATAAAAACAAGCTACAGTATGGTTTTACTCTGGGTTTGTGCTCAACAGACAGGCTAGCTGTTTCCTGGCTTTTATTTCATATCTTCATTTCAAACGAATATGAGTGCTATCAGTCCTCTCATTGCATTGCTTAGTAAGAAAGCAAGTGCAATTCCCCAGACTAGGACATTCAAGGTTCCCACAGGATGATTTCTCCATTGTCTCTGACGAGTGTTTAGTGCTTTCAGCGTTCAAGGTTTCCACTTATTCTGTAAATATCTCAACATTTACTGAATGGATAGGTACAAAATCAAGTTGATAATCATTGTGATTCACGGACATGTAGTACCACCAACAAGTTAGCATCTTCGTGTTTATTAAAACATCTCAACAGCTTTTCCCTAGAAAACCTTTATCGCTGACCATTGATCTACAACCGTCATCTGGTGAAAATGTCTTAGTATATGCACTGTTGCCCATAAAGTTGGACTAATAAAAAGAGTGTGTGTGTCCGTGTCTGTCAAAATTATTCCAACCTTATGGGCAACGGTGTTTAATACTTTAGTTTCTGATCAATTACCTGCAAAGCTAATGACATTCCAATCAAACTAAACTGTACTTTGCATTTAGTACTAATTATTGAATGTTAGCACATTAACACATCTAACTAAAAATTACACCGCCTAAACATCAACACGCTGGCATTATCATTGTGAGCATGTTGATGTGAGCAATTAGCTTGAGTCGAGCCTCACAAAGCTGTTCGTCTTTCTCTTTTCAAATAATTTGATAAGACTGGGTGTGCTCACAGCGCAGGATGATAAATACCACAGAGCTGCTGATGGATCACGCCTAATAAGGCATGAAGCAAAGAGTCATAAAACTCTCTCTTTCCTTATATAAGAGGGAGGCTGTATATCGACAGTATGCTCTGAAGCTGTCTTCATGCTGCTGCTCTGTAGGAGAATTATTTATCTCTCGCTCTATTCCTGGGAGGATGCTGTTGACAGCGTCTCATCTCACTGTCTGAGTACCACCAGCTTCCATTAGGGGAGGAATTGCAATGTGATGTCTTTGTGGGAGGTTCACCAGTTGCACTACATTTAAAAGCTTCAAAAGCAGAAGTAATACTGAGGCAAAGAAAGAAAACATTTATTGTTTATGAATGTGGTGTCACACAGGTCCTGTCAGAAAAGAACAGGGAGGTGAGGTCTTGGTTTGAGGTCTCTGAAATATTCCTGCCTCCCCACTTCTCTTTCAACAGGCAGCTGGACTTTGGAATTGTTCCCATCAAGAACAATCAGCACATTCGTGTAAAAGCGATACATTGCAATTGCTAAAGACAATCTAACATTCCACATGACAACTAGGTTTTACATTTGTGATGCCCACTGTAGTATATGTTGTTATAAAAATTTACAGAATAACATTTTTGTGTCTCAGTGCAAAAGATATATTCCAAAAGAATTTCAGAAAAGCCGTGCCCTTGATAAATGTCCCCCCACGTCTCCCCCGATCTGTGCCCCAACAGTAAAATAATTGGCCTGTTTACAAGACCACCAATAAATAACCAACAGAAGCAGTTTTACAGTCACCGTCAGATAGCAGCAGTGTTTCAGCTTTGACTTTAAATACATATTCACAAACAACTGTGTGTCACTGTACACCCACAATTCATCAGAACAACTTTAACTATAGATAATAATAATTACAGTTGTATTGATAGTAATTACCATGACAATAACAACCAAAGAAAAGAAATCCAATGTGTCACATCTGCATTAAAGTATTTACATTGCTTTTTCAAGTTCTGTGGCTTAATTTCCCGTGTGTGAATTTCCCAAGTAAAAGAAGGCAATGAAGTGTCTCTAAGGTAAAAGGTTGGAAGTGGGGAGTTCATCAGCTCGTACAAATGCTGTTGATGGAGATGATGGCCGGGTCCACCAGACCCAGCTCCTCGTGCTCATTAACGCACAGCTGATAGCCGCAGCCTCGCCTACGTTTCAGCGGGGTCACCTTGGCGTCAGGCTTGGCGCGAGGCGGCAGGAGGAAGCCCACGCTCCCTGCTATCAGCATGTGCCAGATGCTGTGGATGTAGAAGTAGTTTTCCTCTGTCTCCACAAAGGCGTAAAGGGCCACGGCAGACGTGGCAA
Source organism: Nibea coibor (assembly GCA_023373845.1). Lineage (NCBI taxonomy): Eukaryota > Metazoa > Chordata > Actinopteri > Sciaenidae > Nibea > Nibea coibor. The sequence goes on along the minus strand of CM041737.1, from coordinate 11,804,449 downwards.
TCATGGTGCCCGGGAAGAGGAAGAACACCCAGCGCTTCCAGGTGGGTGGGTAGCAACGCCGCCGACGGATGGTTCGCACCGTCTGACAACAGACACATAAAACAATGCTTCAGCATTTAGACACATTTGCCATGAGATATAAAATAGAAAACGGCAAAAGTTGGGGACATTCTTAAAATGGAATCGATGTTTAACAATTGTTTCTCAGGAGGTTTCCTGGATGTGTAATTTAGCAATAGATAAGATACCATGTTCATGGGGTACACATTATGAATATGAAAATCAATTAAATCAATTTTTATCCCCATTCAAGTTAGCGGAGGGCTAAAGTGTAAGTAAGCGGCTCAGCGGCTGGTGGAGGTTTCTAGTTGCTTACTCACAATGCAGAAGCATAGGCGAAAGATACAGGAAATTTTATGCTCAGAAATTGAAATTTTTCGGCTTCATGCACAACTGAGCAGCTTCCATAAGAATGAACGGAGCCCACCTCTGATGCCGTGTATAGTTCTCTGCATACATTGATGGTGAGCATTAGGACACACTGTCACATTTAGCAAACCGCAGACAGAAAAGAAATTCAGAACATGGGAATAGAATTCACTGCGGTGACAGTGTAAACAAGCCACTACATCTGTGGGCAATGTTATCAAGTGCGATGAAGAGGAATAGATCACTTGTGGTAAGACTATATTGAAAGATAGTCAAACTACTCTATTACTACGTGTTGAGATTTGTAATGAGCCTCTGTATCTCTGCAAAAGCATAATTCCAGCTACAAACTGTTATGCTCGAAATTGAAAATAAAATGTGGCAATCAATGTCATTTGCTGTTGCTGTAATTAGTCTCAAATTAAACAATCCTTTCCAAAAACATTAAGAAATAAGCTACATATCAGTTTCTTTCTAGAAAATTAGAGACGCATAAAATGAAACAAATTTACAGTTTATTTCTTTTCCAATTGATCTCAATTGGCCCCGTGTTAAACGCTCTCATTTCCTTAATTCAATGAACTCATGTCATGTAGAAACGGGATATTGAAGTGGGAGATCACACGGGGAGCAGTTGTTCAAACATGGAGACCAATTGCATTTCAGTGAGGGAGCAGCAGGCGGTTTGCTTTGATTGGAGGAACAGAGGGATGGGGGAGTCTTCATAAATCTCCATTACTTTTGCTGTCTGAAATTTATATTTGTGTCTATTACTGCAGCGTAAAGTCAACCACAACTATCGTAATCAGCTGATAGATGTTTTAAATTGGTCACCCGCGATTGGCCAGTCACCGTTTTGGCTATTTTGTTGTTTGTGCTCATATTCCTGTTGGTAATAACTGGATATGATGTCTCCATTTGTTTAATGTAGAGAATGTGCTCATTCTGTAAGTGGCCCACAATTGCTGAAAGTGTGACACAGAGAGACTTGGACATTTTATTTCATTTCCCTCTAAATAGCGCTTAGAGAGTGCTTCATTATTGTTTTCAGTCTCTATTTTCATCAGTTCATAAACACTGATTGCTTGCATTATATTTTTTCCCAAAACATTACCGAATCCCTACGTTGTCAAGGGAAATGTAAGCCGTTCTTGAAAGACAAGAATAATTACATGTACTCTAGCAGGAAAATTGCTCTAAATGAGTTATTATGCTGTATGCATTTTAGGTTAAAGACTAATAATCTATGTGAAGCCAAGTGGAGGAAAACATGAAATATGTTTTCATTGTTCCAATCCCTTTGGACTTGCACATTTTTCTGGTTCAGACAAGCAATTTTAGAACAGGATGGTCTTTTCATGCATGAGTCAGGGGCCTCATTTAGTTTGGAGAATTAGAGATATTTGGCATTTTACAGATCTGAACTTCTCCCCGGCTTCTTACTGCTCATGACACTCCTGCAAAGCAGCAGGCGCTTTGTGCCCTCCGCTTGACTGATCTAATTCGGTTGTGTCTGGGAACATTCAGAATGCCAGGCTTTGCAGAAACATGACAAGTTGAAATGAAAGGGCTCTTGTAGAAAATGTGCGGCGCTCAAACTCAGAGGTGCGGCACAGAGGAGACAATGCTGAAATGTAGACATACGCTATTGAGCAGCTGATAAATTACGAAGTGTCAAGTAATCAAAGCACGAGCCTAGGTTTATCTTTAAAAAACTGCAACATTAGCATAACATCAAAGTGTTTTTATATGGAAATGTTGCTGTTGTTGGTATACAGTCAGTGTGTGGTTCATCGCCAAGATCAGAGATGACTCAAGATTGCACAAATTCTGCATATATTTTCATTCTGTATATTGTCACAGGACACCACACCATATTTGCTTTTTGTACTTCATCAAATAGCATATGTCAATGAGCCATTTATAATTGAATGGCAAATGTGCCAATGCCTAAGGAAAGCCAGCCAGCCAATAGTGGAAGTGCCTTTATGTAAATCTATGTTCATACGCTCATGTTTGAAAGATACGCCAGTGTCGTGAATGAATTCTGAAACACTGTGGTTAATCTCAGAAGAAAAGACCTTTGCATACCGTCTCCTACATTTGGTGCTAAAACTGGAAGGTTTACATAGTGGAATCAAATAGTGCTTCATCTTCCACATTTTCTGTAAGATCCTACAGCTCACAGAACGATAACTCTGAGAGCTACAACTCCCACACTTTATTCAAAGCAAAGCTTTCTCCAAGGAAGCCACAAACCTTGTTTTCAAACTCATGTCAGAGGTTTGGTGTTAAGGCTCTTTTTTTTCTGCAAGAACCTTGCCTGAAAGACTATTATTTTTTATCTTCTCAGTTCAGGGAGCACATTATGACTTGGAGAAGAGTCAGTGAAAGTACAAGTTGACTTATAATGGAACTACAACCCATGACTAATACCCACAGGCGGCAAAACTTTTAAAGCCCATTCCATGTTAATGTAAAATAGCTTCATTGGTCAGAAACTCACATTTTTTAGCCATGCACATGTTCCAAACTCATGTTCCAGCCCTAAGCTTAAATGATGGATTAAGCTCTTTTACACTTACTGCCATGAGGAACAATGGAGGGGGACAGTGCTGACACATTTGATCTGCTTGTTTAAACAAGCTTGTCTATGAATGTCAAACACATATTATGTATTAAATTAATTATCTTGTATCATGTGTTAAAAAAATACTGTAGGCCAGTTGTTCACACACTGCAAGAAGTAGCATTTTCCCAGGGAAAAAGTCTTTGAAACCTGTGAAATACATGATTATGAATAAAAAAAAATTAAACTATACTGTATTTTACATTTATACTAGCTTTATTTTCTTTCTTCATTTTTGCTATATTTCCATCAACTGTTTTAACTTTGAATGATAATTTCTATTTGCAGATGCTATTGTTTTAAAAGCTCAGAATAAATCCATTTTTCACTGCAGAGCATTGGTCTGCCGTGCAGTAAATATACAAGTTGCCCTTACCCATGCCACGGCCATGATGCCCAGAGCAAACAGGCTGGGTCCCAGCAGGTTCCACAGACCGTGACGGTCTAGCTGCAAAGCCATGGACAGAGACATCGCCCCCAGCAGATACAGCACCTTTGACAAAAAACACATGGATCAATAACAGCCTCCCATAAATACTGTTGACACCGTTACAGCTACAGTAAATAAGAGGGTGTTTGTGTGGTCAAGAACAGCACGTTGTTGCTTTCCGAGAGAAAAACACTGTCAGAATTGTAATTCTCCGCAGGTGAGAAAAACAGCAACAGGAGCTTTAAAGTTGCATCACAAATCTTTCCGTAATGATTGACAGTTGCTTAAACACCGGGAGATGATTTTCAGCTACTGCATGTGCAACTATGTTTTCATTCTCTCTGCACCTGTGTCCTGTTTTCTTAAAGTGAGAGTTCTACTTTTCCAAAGACAGCTGGTGCATTCATGGAGGTCTAGTGGAGAACTGTGTTGCTGAAAAAAAAGAAAAAAAAAAAGGTTGAATGTACTACAAACAGGCATTAAAAAGAAAGATATGCCTCTGAAAAATGGCGTGGGTGCAAGTCAATACAGTAAGGTTAAGAAAGAAAAGAAGGAGAATTCTGTAGTTATTTGGTAGTAGTCAGGCGGTAAAACAACAATTTATTCTTGGCTTTGTTATTTTAACTTTCCAGCTTTCCTAATATGGAAAGCAGTACATATTAATAGTCGAGGCTGGAGATGTTATACATTGTTCTTATCAACTAATCCAATGACAATATAAGCACCGACGATGAACTGATCCTACTAACATGCTAAAGTCTGATCCAGCTTATTTCTATGTGATGTAGATCTATTAAAAACCCACACGGGTGCTCTGGGTGACATTTTTCTTCATTATCATGAACACACACACTGGAGTTTATTTTGACTCGATCCCACATATGGCAGCCCGGTGCAGTAAATATGCACTAGAGAGAGCCAATGTGTATTAATCCGTGGCTGAAAATAGTCCTTAGCAAATACACTATTTGCTATTTGAAATACAAAAACAACAGTTCCCAGTTGTTTTAGGAGATAAAAAAAGGGAATAAAACAAAATATTTGTGTTCTATTGATTTATATCCAGCACAGAGTACCAGATCAGTGAAGTCGGAAAGCATTGAGAAACAGTTAAACGCGATGTTATTTTCCTATTTCCATGGGATTTGTTGACAATGAGAAAAATATAAAATAATGACTTGTCCTGTAATGGTAACAGCCACTACAAGTGCGGGCTCTCACAAACAACTTGTGCTTAAAAGAAGGTAAAAGCCTGTTATTGAGTAAACACAGTGAGGGAATGGTCAGTGCAGAAAATAGCTGCTTCTACTGAGTTCTGTTGGAGTCAAAATTAGTATTTCAAAGTGCTTGCAGAGTAAAACATCAGCCGAGCGTCATCTCTGTGCAACAACAACATGACAGTGAAAACAAAACACTAACAATAGAGGCCCATGCTATAAATAATACCGGTTTAGCACTTTTTTTTTTCTCTCTCAGGCTCAAAATTTGACATGAAGCCACAGGATATAAAAGAGATAAAGTGAGAGAGGGAAAAAAAAAATCAATATGCTTTGCTACACATGCTTTGGGAGAACTTAAGCCTGTCCAGGATGCCTGAGGTCTGCCCGGCAGGGAACGTGAGGAGAAATTGGGGATTTTTGAGCGGGGAAGGGATGACCCGTCTGCAGGAAAACAGGACTAATTGGCACAGAGCAAAGAGGAGAGGAGCCGCGCTGTTCAGCCTGAGGACTCTGTGCAGCAACAGTCATCAGTCATACTGCACCGCTGGATCATCCAGCACCCAAACATGAATGTATACATGTATTATACACAGGCACGGACGCATGGATGCTCACAGGCAGGGGTTTCACTGTAATGAATCTTTATCTGTCGCCGTGACGGACGAGCTTGCAGGAATTCTGGTAGGAAGTTTATTTTTATCTTCTGCGTACATTTTCATGCGTGTCAATATACAGTGATGTACAATTATTCTGTATTTTTTGCATTTACGGTACAACATCGCCAATGCCAGTGCCAAAATAAGCTGTCTTAGAAGAGCTGTGCTGAACAAACATGCACTGAATATTGAATCATTTGATCATTCATTCTTCTGTTCCTTTGCAAACAGTATGTGGTGCTCTATTCACTGGTTTTCAAAGCTTTCAAACAAATCTCATGGTCATTTGCTTAATATTGAGACCTTGCTGCTTCAATAATGTTGGAACCTTGTGTTTCCGCATTATTACATCTGCTTTCACAGCTCTTTGCTCTGATTTTATAGGTCTGCACACTCTGTGGCTGGCTGCCTCTATAGGTGCTCAACGTGGCTGTTTAAATCTTCGACCTGTGCCATTGATTGTTTGTCCATCGGCTGATTTGCTGAACCCTTTGTCAAACAATCAGATTTTTGTGGATGTGACCATCATTCCTATGTGTGACTATAACAGTATATACAGGCAACGTCACTAAAATAAGCCTGACAAGCCAACTATTGCATCAAGTATCAGAAGATCAGGTTTTAAAATCTTAATTGAAAGAGAAAACAAAGACTAAACATTAAAATGAAACATTTATCACAGTTTAGAGACCAACTTCCTGGTTCAACGTTGGCCTGCCATAGTTTTGCACAGTTTCGCTCTTAGTTAGACTGAAATGTTCCGATCATCTGGACTATCATGCGAGAAGAGGGCCAGAACAAAGAAACAAAGAGGATGATATCCCATCATTATCACTGACTGTGTCTATCCACCAATGAGCTTGGTTCTGCTTGTGGTTTCTCCTCGCCACCATCACTAAGAGCTTGCTCATGTATAGTCTTGACCTGCTCTCTATGGAACGTGTTCAAATTCGCACTATTTAAATAAAACTGAATTGAACTGAAACGATCCTTTGTATGATTCCGACGCCATAACCTTCAGCAAGAACTACCAGCAAAACTTTCCTTGGAAAGTATTCTGCTGACATATTTGTGAGGACATTTAGACCTTTGAAGGTCCAAAGTCACACACGTACACACACACTATCAGGTGCTCCTGGGTCCTTCACCCTCTACTGCTGTTGTGGTCATGGACATAAACAAACAAACACACACACACACACACACACATGCACACACACTCACATACACAGACACTGTCTCTCTCTCTCTCTCTAGTACACAAACACACACATACACACACACAGTTCCACTTGCCAGTCCTGACATGTGCGATTTGATTAGTGACTGCGTACTGCAGCGCTCAGCAAAAATGAAAACTCTAGAGGACAGCAGATGTTCGTATACTCTCCCTCCCTCTCTCCCTCCCTCCCACTACTCCGCCCCGCTCTCTCCTTCCTCTCCCTCTCTGTTTCGTTTATGGACATGGACGCACACACACACACAAGCACACACACACACTTTCCCTGAGACTGCTCCATCTTGGTGTGCAGCCAGGGAGTGACCCAGGGAGAAGGTGCACCTGTCAGTGTTTACTGTTATCCACCGCAATATGTCAACAGCCAGAGGATTAAGCGCCGCATGTCGCTGATTTGAACACATTGATCTTTTAATTTATAACTAAAAATTGAGGCATATGCGGCACTCACTTACAGCTCCCCTTCACAGCTTTACGGCTCTACCCCTCAGTCCTCGAATCCCTCTTTGCTTCAGGGTTATCTCAAGTTGTCCACCACTCAGCTTAGGGGCTGCCAGACTGCAACACATGGCAGTGGACATGCATGACGCTCAGAAGATTTCTGGCTCCAGACGTCTGAATCGCTGCCCACATCTAACAGTTTGTCAAGCAATTCAAAGAGGTCTGGAGTTGCTCGTGCGAATGGCTGCTTTTTTCCGTTTCGAGACACAGCCGAACGAGAACGTTTCTGGTGGCTCCGCTGATGTCCTGCTTGTTACATAGCAGCAAAGGTGGAGGAAAAGCACTTAAATGGAGTGCAGGAGGGATACGATGACACTGAGTCACCGTAAACTAATAATGAAACGAGTACTCAGGATACTCAGGACCTTTTCACAGCTTTTGAGTGTTTCCTTTTGGCCACAACAAGCTATGTAAAATATATGTTTATGTCTATATTGTTAAAAGTGCACATGTACATGTATTTTGTTGTTCGTCGTCATTGATTCAGGTCGGCACAAGTGCCATATGCTGTATGTGCCAGTAATGATCTTGAAATTTTGAGAACACTCATTTTTAAGCTGTGGTGCATTCAAGTTGCGTCATGTATACTAATGTAATAAAAAAAAAAATTAACTTTGCAAGTGGAAATGATCTGATAGCTCCTACACTTTGTCATGATTTAATCTACTTGATGATATAATGTAGTGTACTCGACTTCCCAAGCAGAAAATACAAGCTCACAGGTTTTATTTAAGTGGAAGCAAAAATAAAGTTTTGACAAACTACAAAGAGTAGTTAAAGGTTCAGTGTTTAACTTATTTTATGGACCTTTTTTATTGACAGACACCACAGGTCCTTTTCCACAGAGTCTGCCATGTTTGTCATGGTCACCATATTTCTATAGCAAACTAAACATAGGCTCTAGAAAGGGCACATTTACCCAACTACCCAACTTTCTCCTTCATGCTACGAAGGGCAGAGTGAGATGAAGGGGCTGCAATCAGCAGCTATACTGCTAGACACCACTAAATCCTACGGACCAGAGTAGGTGCATGAGGGTACCTGTTTGATGATAGACTTTAGCCTGGCCATAGCGATGACAGTGACCCACACTGACATGAGTGACCCAAGGAAGTCGCAGAACTGCAGGACGTCATACTCCATGATGCAAAAGACCACAATACCCGGCTGGTCACATGCATGGTAGAACTGTCAGAAGAGAGGATAAGGGCAGTGGTTAGGACGAGCAGATGTGTCAGAAAAAAAAGCTAAAAAAACACACACACACAAAAAAAACATAAATATCAAATATTAGTTAGCTTTGTGAGTGACAGATCAGTGTGTTTTTGCAGGATTTTGTCTGCAACTATTTTCTTTTTATCTTTTGTCTTAAAGATACATAGAGATAAAACAGTAGAAATTGTTCATTTATGGCTCACAGCAATCTATCAGGAATGTGTGCTACCATGTCTTTGATTGACCAACACACAAAAAATATTTTAAAAGGGTTCAGCGTTTGCTTCCATGGCTGCTAGCTTCAAATCTTCTTCTTCTTCGTCAGCCCACTTCTTTATACGTTACTGCTGTCAACTGTCGATCGGTGGAATAGCATGAAACCACAGGCAGAAATGTACATTGTACTTTACTTTACGCACAAGCAGAGCAAGAGGATTGCACAAGCACTGTGTTTGTATGGCAGTCACTCACAGTGGAGAAGAACATGGTGAAGATGTAGACTGAAGCCTCTAGCAGGTAGTGGCTTCGAATGGCAATGGCCACCGGGGGGACGAACATCAGGTTACTGAGACAGAGCAGCAGGGTGGAGAGCAACTGGAAACTGTAGGAGTAGGCCTCCGAGTTGTCTGTGCAGCCCCAGCCCTCCCAGCCTAACACACACAAACACAGATGCACGCGCAGTCAATACTGTAGTGTATGGAAAGAAGAGATCTACAGTGAGAGTGAAGCAAGCTTTTGTGTTCGAAGGCTTTATAGGTCAGAAAAAACTGAAGTCAAAGCGGTTTCGGTAAACAAACTAAAATCTTTCGTCTGGGAAGAATCCCTGCTTCTCAAAAGCTTGTCCCTTTAGAATTTCCAGTATCTTTTAAAACAGATAAAATATTTATCTCTTGACAAGATGAATGCTTCATCAGCACTGTCTCACAAACACGTTTGCCTGTGAAAAATAATCAAAAACCAATACAGTACGTGTGAAGCTGTTTATCCTGCACAATAGAGCCTCCTGGTGTGAACTCCATCTGATGTTAAAACAGCCCCACTTTGCCACTTGAATTGGATCCTTATCAAGCGGTGGATTGGATAAGACAGTGTGAATTAAATATTCGTGAGCACTGTTGAACAGGGGGTATGCAGTGTGAGACGGGCCAAGGGCAAGTGCTGAATGCAAAGCGGCTGCCAGGAAGCAGTCACACATATGAAGTATGACAATGAATTGATCTGCAGAGAGACCAGTTCTGATAAAAGAAGATCAAAGGCAGGATTTAAAAAAAAGCCTCAGAGGACACGCTTTGTTTAGTTTCATAAGCTCATCTTTTATTGAAAAGCTGCTCATAATTAAGAGCCGGTTTTATTGTTCGATCAAAACGGCTTATATGAAGATGATTAATACCTGGTCACTGTATGACTCACTGGACAGCGGCACATACCATTTAATCACTGTATTTCCAGCTCAATTCTGGGAGATGACCTGTGCCGTCCCCCATCTTGCTCTCCTCCATTTTCTTGTCACTCTGCATGATGTATTTTCCAACAAATTAGTGATTCTCTGCCGCAGTGATGACCCAATTTCCTCACAGAAAGTTTTATCTTATCTTGAATGAGGGAAGAAAGGCTTTTGACTGCTGAAAATCACTTCAAATTATTAATTCATGCTCATGCTTTTTGCTAATTATTAATCGCTGGTTAATAATTAATGTCATTATCGAGTATACACCATATTTATCCAAATATTTTTTCACTTCTATCAAACGACATGCTTTGTTTTGTTAGCAACTGGCTTCCATAAATGGGTTTGAGGGCGTGAATGGAATTTTAAAATACATGGGCCACCTAATCTGAATTTAGTTTGCTACGAATTCAAAACAAGCACTGCAATGTGTTGCAGTGGGTTGTTTAAGTACTTTCTTACCTGCTTTGCATTCGCATGCTGCATACAGGTAGTTGTTGGTGCGCAGAAGCTTGCACTGTCCGTACGTCCCACAGTCATTGATGCATGGAGTCAGGTATGAGCGCATGTACACCTCAGCAGTGATATTGGTGCACGCCTCAAATCTGGAAAAGTCACAGACAGACAGGCGGAGGTGAGCATGTGGAACTTCTCTGTCTTACCACCGTGAAGGTAAAAATCAGTTTTTTAAAGTTGTGTGTTGGTCCGCTACTTTATTTCCAGACTGGAAAATCTCAACATTCAACCACGATTGCACCTCTTTGATTATATATGACAAATATATTGAATGTATTTAAACTATTAAATCGATCGCCATGAAATATTCATGTTCCCCAGATGATAAATCCTATTCATTTGATGATCCCCTGTTGTGTCACCATGTTACCATTAAGTGAGACATCTCCAAGTATTACATAGATCGACATTAAATTACATTCATGCCCCCCTCAGGATAAACTGTAACAACTCTGGCAATTCCTTCACTTTGTCCGGTAACAACAAGAACCAAACATGGCAAACTAAAGCCAAATCATAGTCTCACAGAGCTGCTAGTGCGGCTGTACACTCTTATGTTTTATGTCCTCGAGCAGTCATCACGTCGCCTCAACACTCTGGAGATCAGAAGGTCATGCTGGAGTGGTCAGATGTCAAACAAATTTCCTCTGTTGGGCTTGTGTAGTCTCCAAATTCAAAAAGCAATTATAAAAGTAATTTTCCACAAATGATGTTTGTGTTTTATAGACCAACAAAGAAGCTAGAGTTCAACAGTGATAGTTTACCTTCATTAGGTATCTCAATTAGGTACCCCACCAACACTCGGCTTATAATCAGACAGAACTCAATTTCTGACTTCTCATAAACATCTCATTATTTTATATTTCATGCATACCATTAAAATCAAAAGGTACATTTGGAGGTTGTTGTTATGAAGCTGTATTTGTTTATCTTGGCCACTGCTCGGGCTAGAAAGAAAGAAAAACAACATATATTTGTGCTAGCATAATTGCTAGCTTATACGATCAGTCGCAAAGAATGAAAGGAGGTAACAAATGTGTTTCTTTGCCCATTTTTTTTTAATTGGCACAGCTGCTTTCTTTATTTTTAAATCAAATCAGTCAGCCTAATTGTTGCCTTGAAGAGCACCTATCATTCACACAACATCTCTTCTTTTCTAACAAGACCTGATTGATCTAGCATGTGGAAATCTACGACACAGCTATGCCACTGTTTTCCACATTTTCATACCTCAGCAGGGCTCTCATGTGAGGATGAGACCGTGTCCCACACCATCTGTTATTATTTGTTATTCAAATTCAATTGGAACTCCCAAGCGGCTCGCAAAAAATCTGCTTAATTTCATTCTGTTCACATTTTTGTGCCATTAAGGGTTCGACAAAACAGCTCAATCTGCCGAACTAATACCTAAATGCTCACGAAAAACATCGATTCGGACAACTTAATGGAAACATTTCGTCCACTCTCTGTTTTGCTGCATGCATATTTTGGTTTCCGACATTTCTCACAATGATTTAAAACAACCCTCAGAGAAAGAGTGTTTACGATCTGCTGCATCTTTTTTTGTTAAGAAAAATATAAACTCTTTTTGCTCCCATTTTTCATGAGTTGATGAATTTAAGACTTGTTTTCTACACACATTATTTCCAAATTGTTCACAAATTTGTTAAAATAAATGTCAGTCTGCACTTTTTTTTTGCCAAGATGATCTATCCACATGACAGGTGTGGCATATCAAGATGCTGAATAAACACCTTGACTGCAACACAGGTGTGCCTTGGACTGGTCCCAACAAAAGGTCACTTTAAAATGTGCAGTTTTAATTTGAAAACACAGTTATTCTGCAGTGAATTATCATACTACTACTATTTCACTACTTGTTTCCCTGAGAAGGGCAAACTCATGACCCACCCTGTTGTGCCTCTGATTGGCTTACCCCCATACCCTTACCTTCATGTTTTTGTTGAGAGTGCTATACAAGCTCTGCTATACTGTACATATGCTTCCACTGTAGGTGCAATGCATTATGGTCTGCATAGTATATTTAACACAAAAACTACAGTCTCTGCCTCTTTTAGAATCAATCTATATGATGATGATGAATGTTGAATGAAGAAAGAAGCTCTTTGCTCAAAACACTAAAATTGGACTTTCTCTATTACCATTTTAAACAGATCCAAGCATTCAGTCAGCTTCTTTGCAGCTGCTGTGGAAATATCTCAAAGTAATACCAAGTTTTTACAGTCTGTTGAGCCAGACAAATGCTGTATGCCACAAAAATATATAATGCATCCTGTTAAAGGAATGGCGCATTTTCAAGGACTGTGTCCCGTTTTACAAAACACATATCAAAATTATTCTGTTTAAACCTAATATGCAAATATGGGAAAATAAAAATCTGCTTCGTAAACCTCAAAATCTATCGCTCTTCCGTGTCATATGCTACATGTACACCCAAAGCACATTCATAAAAGCCAATCCCAAATTAATCTGCTGGGTGACAGATGGGACAGGATGTGGCTGAATGAGGGAGGCTGCACCGGTTAAACAGTGAGCATGGTGTTTTCATTACAGGGCTGAATTATTAATTTTGGTAAATAAACTGCTGGTTGTTATAGAAAAATGTGTTGTTTTTTTTATATTGAATATCCTATTTTGCAATTGTCTTTCTGTAATGTTGGCAAATATTGGCTCATAGAGGTCGCCTTAGGGAAGTGGGACCTGTCAAAAATTTATGAGCAGCAATCATTCAACTGGTATCAGTGACTTTTTTTTTCTGCTTATAAATGATGTTTTGGAGACTTTCTGGGTTGATTTGGGAACCATCTGCAATCTCATACAGTTTATTTGCTTTGCCTATCATCCAGACCAATTTACACCTGACCTGGATCAGACCAGTTACGCACGTTTGATATGATGATAGTTCATAGGAGCACAGCCTTATTGGCCATTGAGGCCAATGGCTGCCACTGGTTTGGAACTGATTTAATCTGCTCTATTTTGTCTAAAAGAACAAAACAACAAAGAATATTTTGTTGATAACAAAGTGTGTGTTTACCATACGTATATGAGTGTGATTCACCAACTACTGTATGCTACACCACACATTCAGTTACTCTGATTGGTTGTAGGCATTTAGTCTAGTCTCTCTGGCTATTGTCTCCACTTTTAATGTAATACATTGACATTTGTAGAAATACATTTATTTGCTTTCTTGCTGAGAGTTCACTGGGAAGACAAAATATGAAGCTACCATCAGCAGCTAGCTAAATTTGCTTAGCATAAAGACACAGTAACAGCTAGCTGGCTTCTATCCAAGGGTAAAAGTCTGCCTAACAGTACCTCTGAAGCTCAGTTTCTAGTCTTAAAGCTGCTGGCGCTAGCCTCATATTTAGCATACAGAACAGTGGTACACACAGTATCTTTTAAATTGGTTCAAGAGAGTGAGTAAGGGTATTTCCCAAAGTGTTCAACTTTTCCAAAATCAAAGATTTCTTTTAATGAATAATACATGTATTTGGGTGACGTTCTCCAGTAAAGCACACTGTAATCATACAGGATAAACAAATATCTGCAGAAGCAGTGTTGCCTGCTTTACCCATGTTCAGTGCCACATAGAGAGCGCAGACTCAGGTACCAGGTGCCTGTTTGTGGGTAGGGAATCCTCAGTTTGGTGATATTAGCTGAGGCATTCACAGAAAGGAAAAACCCGGCCACTGATTCTGAAACAAAAGAAACCAATGACAAAGGAGTTTAAAAGAGAACAGAGCGAACCCTGCAGAGCACTCTACACTTACTTGCTTCTCACATTTTACGGCGAAAACATTTAAAATATGTGAAATACTGAAGCAGTTGAAGTTGTTAAACGAAGTTGTAATGAAAGTCCTGAAAAGAGTTGAAGTCTATAAAAACAGCTTCCAGTTCCAATGATTAAAGAGAAAGATGATGATAGTTTAAGTGTGAGCTGAAATTTAAGCAAAGTCATTCGAGTAAATTGTGTACAAATTGTCAGAGAGTGAGAGGAGATATACCCTTACCCACACTAGCATAAATATTCCTATTGATCTGACATACCTGATTCACATTTCAGTGATGAGTTTTCCCGTAAGAAAAGCGGCATCCCGTGGTTCAGGCAGCCAAACACTGTAACATTAGCTCCTTTAAGCGTGGACTGCAAGAGGAAAAACAAGCAAACGTCAGTCATCCATCTAACCATCAACCATCTGCTGCCATCAACACTGGTGAGCTAACGCTGTTCATGATTACTTCAGGTCTCATTTCCTCTCAGCGGCGAGGTAGTAAACTTTAAAACTAACAAATCAAGTGAAACTGCTCTCCCTCTGTGTGCCTGAGGCACCTAAATGAAGATGTTGGCAGTTTATCTCCTTAAACCATCAATTATACATTAACACACTCATGCATAAAAAAAAAAATAAAAAAAAATCCTGCAGAATTATTCAAGCGCTGGGAACTGCATATGCTTATACAAATTGGCTCACTCTGCAGAGAGGTGAAAGGAGACCACTACAGTCCAATTTGGTTCATCTGTAACAGATCTACAGCAGTGCAAATAGCAGCAAGAAGTGACTGCGTGTGCTCATAAAGCATCAGTGTGCAGTCGCGCATCAAACTTGTCACTTGAGTTTCAGTTTTGTTTATTCGGGCACAGTGTGTCTCTGTTTTTTGGGGAATGAGGAGGAAGTACAAGCAGGAGAGATTTTTTTTTAACTATTGTGAAAAGTGTCTAATTTACTAAACCTGCCAGTCAAAATATTAAGAGTTGAAAGTTACATTAAAAACTTTGTCAGACAAAAACTTTACAGGAGATGATACAGCACAGTACATGCATTTGCTTTGTGTCCAGGGGGAAATGTGCTTGGTGGTTGGGATAGCTTTAGGCAATTGCTTCTTGAATAAATAAGATTTCTATCACCCTCCTTGAATATAGTGAGTATAATCTACAGTACAGTACATACAGGGAGTTGGCAAAGTTGATGATTAATGCAATGACTCAACAAACACTTTGCCAGGTGCTAAGATTTCAGGCATCTTAAACTCACCATCTGGCTTGGACTCTCTTAGTAGTAAGACTCAATCACGCCCACTGGCATTTCAAGATAGTCCACCCCCTCCTCCTCCTCCCCCCTTTTCATCCCAACTCTGCCAAACAGTTTGAAGATGAAGGATTGAGCAAGAAACTCTCATGGATGGATTACCAGGGGGGCCCTCTAGACATAGACCCGGGGGCTGCAAACAGGTCAGGAGCCCCCCGAAGCCAGACTCTCTATATGAAGTGGCTATTATCAATGTAAGTAAGTAAAAGTAGACATGCTTTTAGTCGGGCTGGCAGCGTGGGAATGTCAGTCAGACGGTTCACCACAGCTGAAATATCTCAACAACTACGAGATGATCCTCTTACATTTCCTCTGGCGTCAACATAGGGTTTATTTTTCAGCTCTTTATTGAACTGTCTGCATGGTTTGACGCTAAATGTCGTTGCAAACATTCATGGCCCCCAGAAGATGAAATGTGATGAACTAGCATCATCTGGTCAACATTTGATTTGTGCGATACTTGGTTTCATGTGAGTAGTGCTAATTAATAAATGTTTGCATGCTAACCTGCTAAACTAACATGGTGAACATTATACCTGCCAGAAGTCAACATGATAGCATTATCACAAGCAACTATGTAAGCATGTTAGCGTGCTGATGTTAGCATTTATCCCATGAACAGCCTCACAGAGCTGCCAGCACAGCTGGAGTCTCTTAAATATGTTATTCCCTTGACCTATCTGGTACATGTGTTCATGAGTTTTATTTCATTTTTTTTCAGCCAAGTCCTGATAGTCATGACAACAATATTGTGACGGACGTTTTTAAAGACTTCCTTATTAGCCCCTGCATGACTGAGAATGTACGGCATGTGATGAGACAGGAGGAAACAAGGCTTCTTTAAGCTGTTGGCCTTCTTCCTCCTACAAAAAGCTCCACAGAGGTCTTACTACATATGACTCAGCACTGCTTTTGGGACTTCAGTGTGTTTTTTGTTTTTTTTTTGCTGTGTAATTAGCCTACCCGACAACTATTTAAAAACTGGGCCAAAAAACAGGAAAATGAAATGTTTTGTCTTGCACAGCTTGAAACCAACTTTTGCCCTCAGTATCTTGCAAACTGTCCCAGACTTAATCACTGTCCCAAATTGAAGATCCTGTTTTTATATGTTTTTTTTCTTATTTTACATAATGAATATCGTTAAATAACTTTGTTTCAGTCAGTTGCATCACTATGTTGACTCCCTCTGGTCTTCTACTTATAGCTTAAACATCACCCTAGGTGTTTGGTCACAATCAGGTTTCATAATTTTCTTAGTCATTGTTTGAGTTCCTGTTTCTTCTTTACTTATCTCAGTTTGTTCAATAAATGCAAACCTTTGAACATTATTAATATCTAGCCCAATAATCACAAACTCACTACAGGGAGATATATTTTAAGTTAAAAAAAATCTTCAAAGGGATGGAGAAGATCAAACAAACTATTTAAATATTTACAGCCTATTTACATATTGGCAAAGCAATAGAACCACACTAATCCAGAGATCCGGAGAGAAAGAGTGAGAGAGAAGGTCAAATATGCACACCTAGTGACTGCCTGCGCACAGCGCAAGAGGAGAGTGATGGACCCCAGCGCAGCAGAGCCATAGACTACAGTTATTCTGATATTCTGCATGGGAATTAATTACAATGTAATATATTTAAATATATGTCTCACAGTTTCTCTGACTGTCTGAGGACGCCTTCGAATTTAGAAATAAAGTGACTAAGAAAGTCTGAAAAACTGTCCGAGCTAATGATAAAGTTGCTAAGTTCCCATCACTGATTTTGTGCCTGTGTCACTTCACTTTTTAAAAAAAATTTGAACAGCTACAATAAAAAAATCACAGGCCTATACTCCATGATGTATAAACCTAAGAATGATATTACATTTCTGTACAACAATTGTCCCAGACACTAACACAGACACTAACTTTGTGTTCCAGGTACTATTTTTATTGTACCATTGTACCAATTTTTCATTGGACATTGGGATGTTCTTAATTTTGAGTGCTGGTGTTGTGGTCTCATTACTTGTTATTTCTGGAATATAAAGAAACTTAAGTGATGCTGTCACTGTGCATGAGGAGGCACACGGGGAAAGCCCAGGCAAAAATACCATCATACTTTAATTAAAGTTTAAATAATGATAAAAAATAAAGCTGCATATGTACAGGTGTAAATAAAACTTTATTTATTTATTTTTAAAACTTTATATTCCCCTCTTTCCAATTAACATTTATTTGCTATGTTCTGTATACATTTCTGTATATAAGCAACTGTTGGCGCTGTGAAATTAGAATCCTAGAAAGGTTTATACAGATGGAAGTGTCAAGCTTTGTGCTCTTAAACTGCATGTATTTCAGTGAGGATTCAACCTCACCTCGAGGATGCCACTTAAATAATGTAACAACACACCCTGCCAGCCAGAATTTGGACCAGCTCATTGACATCATCTTCATCGCACCAACATATCAAACTAAGAAAACAAGATGCTCTCAAGATGCAGATCACTGATCATTCTCAAGTCTATCATCTGAACCATGAGCTGCAGGAACCAGAAAATTCCTTTGTCCTACATGTGGGGACTGAAATTAAGATTTTTTCTGATAATTTAGCTCCGTCTTTGGCTCATCATATCATTTCTCCTCAAGCCGGAGGCCGCTCTTTCCTTAGCACTGTACATCTCTGCCGTCCAGCAACAAATCATTTGAAAAAGATTTCAATCGTTTCTTCTGCTGTCAGGGCTTTGTTGTTCATTTTCTTTTTTTATGCCCTATTTTAAATTCATGCCGGAACTTTTAATGTTCATTTTATTTGGGGGTTTATTTATTGCTGTTACTTGTAAAGCACTTTGTAGCATTGTTGCGAACGCTGCCACATTAATCATGTTTAATATTGTGATTTATATGCCTGGTTCATTACGCAGCTGTTAGTTTTGATTGTGGAATGTGAGTGGCAGAGGCATAATTCACTCAGCACCGTTATCTTCCAACAGTGCTCAAGGTTTCTGACTGAAGCAAACTACTGAAGGAAACTTCTGAGTAAACATCTCCTTAAAAGCATTCGTACAAAAGGACAGACACATCTCTGATCATAAAAATGCTGCAGATAGAAAAACATTTTTTTATGAATGCCAGTTTCTCTGTGTTGTGTACTCCTGTGGCTTTTGCTTTACTAAAATTCCCAGGAGTTATGCTGATGACATGTGCCAGGCAGGACACGATGCCAACTGATACAACAACATGGTCGAAGCTGGCATGTGTACCATATGCTGAACATCCCATTGGCCAAACTAATTAAAGTAACTCCACAATGAGTTTTTTTTATTTAGCTCAATAATATATTAAACTGTCTTAAGTTTTGACGCATATTAGACATTTATAATGAGCGTCTCTTTGTCTTTGAAAGAAGCGATGTTGCTTAGCAACAGCGCACACCACAGTAACACATTTTGAGATCTGGGGTCGCAACAGTGACACAAAAGATAAAAATGTGAATAAATAAATCAGGCTGATAATAAGTGTGCCAATAAATAAATAAGCAAATATATATACGTAATAAATAAATATATAAATAAATGCATGCATACAGAAAAATACATTTCTATTGAGATTTATTGTAATTTTAATTGCCAGTTTCTTTATTGTTTTGGCAACATTTCTATATATTAATGTATCTTTCTCATTAATTTATTAATTTATTGTAAAGTCACTTTTGGGACCACATATCCAGAAGAGAGTGTTACAGTGAAATAACAACTGTAAAATCTAAAAGCTAACAAGCCTTACTTTGACGATGTTTCAAGGACTAATGCTCATTAATGTGCTGAGAGTCACTTTTTCTGCATAAGCTAAAAGAAAACTTTAAAAAATGTATCGAAAGTGATTACACTGATCCACAGCCAGTTGAGGTGTGAGTGGAAATAAAAGCTGTATGCATTCCTTTCACACGCTTTCACAGAGAGTGATGCAAAGCAGACAACCAGCGCCAGCTATTGTCTCCTAAAGCCCTGCAAATCTGCCAGAGTCCCCCACTGGCAGCGGCTGACTGGATTCTGCTCCCGTGACAAGCAAGTGACAGATCACCGCCAAGGGGGGAGAAATCTGTCCATAGAATAATATAGTATGACAGTCTCTCTGTGGAATACATCTCTCAGCTCACACAACAATCAAAGCAACCAGGTTTCATCACAGCATACTGTCTCCGTGACATCCGCAGAATCCACCGAGTTAAAATCAACCAGCTATACACACTTAGGCTTTTACTGCGGTGTGGAGAACAAAGGTTTTCCTGTCTGGACTGTAAGATAAAGTGCACATAAACACGGGGAAAACATGAAAACCCCACGGAAAAGCACCAAGGACGCAGTTTAAACCACCAGAATGATTTGAGGTGACAGTGGCAGCATATCAACCAAGCAATCAATCAATAAAGCGCTAAATCAATTACTGTCAATTATTTCCATTTCTTTAAAAGTCAAATATTTGCGCATTTTTCTGACATTTTGGGAAATGAGGCTGTTTGTTGTTTTTGTCGGGGGTTAGATGAGAAGATCGATTATCAATTTCATCTCCGTGTGTTCAGCGGAGATGAAAGATGTGTTTAACCTAGCTTATCACAAAGTCCACAAGCAGGGAGAAGCATCATAGAGGCTGCACGGCAACAACTTCAGACCTGTCATTTCAAGGCGGGCTGCAGTAAAGACGTTTTATCATTATCGGTTAATCAGATGTTATTTTATTGGTTATTGATTCATCATTTTGTCTATAAAATCTCAGAGATTTGTACCTGTAAAAACCAATATCCTTCACAGTTTTCCAGAGCCCGAGTGGACGTTACATACAGCATACCACTTGTTTTGTTGACCAACGGTTTAAACTCCAGTGAAAGAAAATCATCAAATATTCATATTTGAGAAGTGTAATAACATTTTGGCATCAGAAAATATTAAAATATATATATTTTTAGCTTAGATTCAACAGATTAATTTTCTGTTGAATCAATTAATTAACTAATCATTTTAGCTCTGTTTACATCTTGTACAGAAATATCTGTTTAGAACGATTATAGAGATTATCGTGACTAATAGCTGACTCCATCCATCCTAACTCTGAATAAAACTCAGGTGATTCTTGGATTTATTGGTGGCTAGTTTGCTGGCAAACAAGGTACAACACGTAAAAATAGATTGGTCTTAAAATTAAGAAGCAGTAGTTAACAAAACATTGTCACCACTATTCAGTGGCTGTTTTGGAGATTTTGATAGCATCTGTTTCCACGTAAAGAAAACCGATTCTCAGCTTTGAAGAAGAAACTGACAAAAAGTGATTACTTAAAGTGGAAAATGTCATCATCTACCACTCCAAAACAACTGGGCAACGCCATCTGCTGAAGGAGGTCCAGTGATATGATTGAAATCTCCAGAACAGACTGAATGGTCCTGTGGTGAGATTGTTTTGTTAATATTGTTGTATTTTTCCTTCTTTCTTGAAGGCCAGTTGTTTCCTCCCACCTCTGCTTTGTGTGCTAAGCTACAGGTACTGTAGGCTATAAATATCCTCAACCAATATCTTTTCTGAATGCTGAGAGATGAAACAGATATCATTTCAACTCCCACGACAGTAGCGGGGAAAAAAAAAAAAAACAGTCCTAAAATGTCAGGATATTCCTTTGAACTCAACAATCAAAGATATTTGTTAGGGTTTTATGCTTCATCGTCCAGTTATTTCAGCACTGGCTGATTTGCTTTCTCTCAGAAAAAAATGTCCATCTGCCAGCCTGTAGCTCTCCAGTTTCTGCCTCCCTGCAGACCTTCAGAGCCGCTGCAGGTGCATTCCTAATGCCATTACTATCTGAAGGACAGCTTAACAAAGACATATCAAATCCTGCTTGGCTGATATTTTCATTTTGTTTGCTCTCAATCAGACGCATATGTCGCGAGCCTGAACACTGGCGCCTGTTTCATTGTGAACTTTTTCAGCTCCCACGGCTAAGTCTATGACCATACGAGCATCCATATTTAGCAGGCTAGCTGAGCCAGACTCTTTGAGCCCAATTATTCACCCTTCCTGGCTGGGGATTTTCTCAGCACTAACTGTTGCATATTTACTTACTGATTACTATCTGATCCTTAGCTAGAAAATAGATATGTCATCTCTGTGGGTGCATGAACATTTGTGACTGATATACCAGGAGTACAGTGGTTATACAATATGTAATGTACAATATATAATTTCTCAAGTACAAGTAAGTTTTTACACATATCATAGGTTATGTCTTCAAAACAAGCGGGAATTATGTCATTAGAGCAACTCACCAGGTTGAGTTTGAGCTCCATGTTGAGGACGCCTCCACTGTCCAAAACAGGCATCAGGTTGATGGCAAACACAGCTGCCCTATCCGGTGGAATCGATATATTTGGACCAAAGAAGACGTAGAAGTGCACAGAGAAAGTGTCTAGCTCATTACGCAGAGTTGGACGGATGGGCCAACACTTGTTAGTGTCTGCGGTGGGGGCGAGGTAAATGATGCTGTCCTCCGAGGTGTGCAGGTGATTGGCGTTCTGTGATGGGCCCGGCAGAGACGCCATTGACAGCGTGTCAGACAGTGAGAAACCCATCGCCGTTCCAAAGGACTGGGGCATGTTCATGGAGGAGCTGGGCTGTGCTTGGTCCTTTGACAAATTGGACTTGGAGCAATCTAGTCAGAAGAGGAAGATATCATATTTACAGTGGAAATTGATTCCTGCATGAGCTGAACATTCTTGTGGATTTTCACTGGCTAGCTGAAGAAGAAGAATTAAAGAACTAAGAAATGCACCTTACAACATCTTGTGTAATGTAATAAGCCTTCATCATGAAAACAATCAATGTCTATGAATGAACAATGAAGCACCAACCCCCAGCAAGTCTCAACAAATAGGCAATAACCAAGTCAGTTATTTTACTTGCGGTATAACGCATGCTAAGCAACCAAGTCTTTTGCAAATGCTTGAAATGATCCCTTTCGGGCTGGCTCCCTTAATGCTAACGCTGAACGCTGTTTTTTAATGAGACAAAGATTCACAGTAATTGCAAACAGTATGATTTCGCTCAACACAAAGCAACTCACTGCAGAATGGTCATTGATGGCAACTGGCAAAGTACCATCAAATACCACCAATCCCCAAGGGGAAGGGATTTCAAAGCTTTTCTAGCTCAGCCTCATTTGCATAGTGTTGTCTCTGAAAGGGTTTGAAGTATTCTGATGGCCATTCAGGCAGCAGAAGCACTCCTAAAAAATACCAAAATACCCAATACTGCGAGCTCAAGACAAACGTAACTTTGGTAGAAACCAGAAAAAAACTCATCAAATCACTAAAGACCCAAGTTTATAAGCGATATGTATGTATGTATATGTGTAGGTGGAGGGGCTGTGAAAACAAATGGTTTCATAACATTCATAATCCAAAGAGCTGCCTTCATTTTTCTTTCATATGGAGTGTAACACATAAACTATCTTCAATACCCAATCATCTATTGAGGGCAGGACACCTGGGGTGAAATATACGGTACAAACAACAATAATAAATAATAAAGTGCAACCTAGATTCAATGTTTCCTGTTAACCCAGCAAACATGACACGTGTAGATCTGACTGACTTGAAATAAAGGCACATATTCCTGAGACAGCTCATAACAACAATAACCGATAACAGCGAGAGAGCACGAGAAAGGTGAGGACTCCAGATGGTCCCTGAACCTGAGGTGTTCTTCAATTTAAATCCACAAAAGGTCAAGTAAGATCTGCCTGGCAGCCAGGGGGAGAAACAGAGTGTGAATAATTAGTGTCTGTGTTGCCATGGTGACAAAGTGCACTGTATAGTGTCCAACAGAGGGAGGGGATCGCTACACAGGAGTAGACTTCCCACAGATTTGTGAGCCATCCCTGTGGAGTGAGCAGAAAGAATATCTCCACTCTGCACAACCCCAAAACAGCATGTAGCACTTAAGCATGGTATCACTGGCCTCTTAGGAATCGCCTCAGTTTGGACTATAGTCTTTTCTTTTAGTGGTCCGACTCTGTCTGGCCTCTCTCCCCTCAAAACATGCGTCCAAAATTACATTTCTGCCCCACATATCTGCACACTTTAGAGGTTTGCACCTAAGAGTCCCTCGTTGAGTGCAATTTGAAAGCCACAATCCTTTATACTTTGAAACATACTGGATAGGATATGCTACAGAGATCTACTTTGGGCTTTTGTTTGGCCTCATGAGTTCTCAGGTTTACAGAAACCACTCCGGTATCATTTTAAAACATACATACAGCGCAGCAGGAGTAAAAATTATTAACACTGGAAGCAAACAGCTCACAGATTGTGGCAAGAAAAGAGAAATCCAACACATTACCTCTAATCATCAAATAATTATTAAATCATTTTGTTTAATTGGTAAAATTGGTAAAATACTCTCATTTACAAAACTGTGTGCACACTGCAGTATGAATAATAGCGATGGGGCTTGCAGATAAAACACTGCATATTATTTTCACATTAAGAACAGAAACAAGAATACCAATGTGCTCAAATGTCATTATTCTGGTATAATAATTCGAATATAAACGCTGCTATATTTTAAGAAGACAACATCAACCGAGCTCTAAGCCAGCTAAGGTCCACGTGCCATAAACAAAATTCATAAAAAAATTTCACATTCACTCATCAATCACATTTAGCTGCTGAGCAGACTCACCTGTGACCTGCACCCCGATTCGGAAGTAAACGTTGCAGTTAGTGAGATATCTCTCCACCAGGATGTAGTACCATTGTTCCCAGGCAGGTACGAGGGTGTCTAATTCACAAGGGTTCCACTCCCTGCAGTCGAGGGCACTTGAGTTATGCACCGGCGGCGCCCGCGCTCTTATCTTCAGCACCACGGGACAACTCTCACTACTCTTGTTCTTGGTGCTGCAGTTTACCAGCTGAACCTTCACCTTTGATATATAATTGGGGATGAACACTCTGCTCGTGCACAAACACACAGACAAAAAGCAACACACAGACACATTTTCAGTTAGAAAACAGTACTGTATATAAAATGCATTCAAACTTGCAATTTCATTACATTTGATGGTCTTTTGGTCATTTTGCTTGTCCTTTAATAACAATATTATCATTCTGCAGACAGGTGCTTTAAGGTATATAATTTTCATACATGCACACAAGACTAAAAACACATCCAGCAACTCACATGACCTGTAAACATACTGTGTGGATACTATTTAAATCATAAACTAACATTTCAATGCCCTTCATATTGATTTCTTTATGAACATCTGACATAATATTGGATCCCCTTCCTTTAGGCACCTTCAAAAGATCCGGAAAAATGAACCAAAGACCTTAAGAAAAAATTCATATCTCTCTGCTCACATAACTGAAGTGACTTCTAGAGAGGGGGGAGTTAATAAAGGTGCTCAGACTATATGCACACACTTGGAAATTGCATCTTTTTTCAAAATGAAAATGCAAGATAAGCTTATAGAGAAGGCTCCAGGAAAATCATAACTTAAGTGGCAGATGGGGAGGGGGAGTGGGGAGGTAGATTGTGTATATTTTTCTCAAAGCTCAGTTAGATTACTTACTTATAAAGTGCAGATCTGTTATGGACGGGGATCATCTGATCGATGAAGTATCCAGGATAAAGTACCGAAATCCCAATTAGCCTCTGGACAATGAGCTGAGGCTGGAACAGATACTGGCATTCTTCAGACAGACCCTAAAAAGATAACACAGCAGTCATTTAGTGGGCATTTTAGTGGTTAACTCACCAATATGTCTTAAAAGCTGGTAAAGAGGAGATTAGATATCATTCAGACTGGCTAAAAATCCCTAATGGACTGTGTGCATAAAGCCTGTCACCCAGTTGGATTAATATCACTTCTCCCTCTGCCTGCTCTACACAGCGTAATGTGCGTCGGCTGTTTCACTCGTGTTGTTCTGAACCATTAATGCTTGATGTGCAGCGCTCTGTGAGATGAGCCGAACAGACAGAATGACTTAAAGCCAGGAGACCGTGCATTGTTTCTACACATGATCTGCTGTGAAATTTGTTTTAAAAAGGTCCGGGGGCCTTTTGCACCTGATTCAAAAGGACAGGTATGAATGCCAAATGAGGCCCTTCATTTCTGTCAACCACTCACTAACCCCTTCTGCTCGAGCCACAATTACTGTGGCATGTGGCATTAGTCCGGGAGCCGCCGGGGTGACCCTTTGATTTATTACAGCCTGTCAGTTGGACCTGCACACGTGTCTTGTAGAGCAAGTTGTGTTTTAATTAAAGCTCAACCAATATGGGTTTTTGAAGCCCAATGTTTTTACACTATGAGTGCAGACAGCTTTTCATGGTGTTCAACAGCTTTAAATTTGATAATTTTCATGCCAGAAAAAGATACACATTAATTTATTTTCCACAGAATTTCAGTCTTGGCAAGATGCTAAAGCCTCTAAAAATCAATTTAGGCCATAAAACACTAAAACTCCCCATTGAAAGCCTGACTAATTGCGTTATTTTAGCTCCTTCAGTCAAAATGACCCGCTGAGAAAATGCAATTTTAGGTAAAACTCTGGGGAATACACCAAGTTTCCAGTTTATTAGGTACACCTGAAGAATCTAATACAATCGACTGCAATAGTGCTGCAATAAATGAAACCTTTTAGAGCTCATTTTCAGCTTTATTGAACTCTATGGTCATTTTTTAATCTGTAGATAGTGGTCTTTTGTCTTTAATTGCATTATAAGTTTCTTATATTTTTAATACTCACATTCACACACATTGATAAAACAGAAAATAACCTCTCAGTATAATTTGAAAGCTCACATTTAAGGGTTTTATTACACAAATAATATATTAGGTGGCATTTACCGTTACTTGCTATAATGTCACCTTTACTCAGATACAAGATAAACTAGTCGCCCCGCACATTGATGAAGTCACAGCAATAAACGTCTAGGAGCACAAGGATGCGTAGATGGATGGGTAAACATGTAATATCATGCAGTACTCTTATCACTTCCCATTAATTTCCTCATTTAAACCGAGCTTTGTTTGATGTGTAATGACTCCAAATCAGGATGCACCTGGTCTTGATAAACGAGCGATGAAAGAAACGTTTGGGTGGTGTCCAATGCTGCTTTTAGTCTTCAATGAGACATCATGAGGTAAAAAATATAAAAAATAATACATTCATAGCTCCAAGGAGGTATACAGACAAAATAAAGCTGGAAACATCACACTGTCATTGCTAGAAAATTTCTCCAGAAATCAGAATCTGGAAAAGGTGTGTTATTTCCATCTATACGGTGTGTCATTGGAGGCTCGTCACATTTTAGCCGTAGCTGCTTCTATTCCCATTGCCCCCAGAGCAAGCCAATTCTTTTGTTGCAACGTCTGCAGCAACTTTTGATGATATTTTTGATTGTTGTGCATTGCAAGCCAGTGGAAACCACAAAGGAAGCACAACTGAACACCATGCCAGCGACAAATAAATTGCCTGAAATTGATATCAGCGGGTGTTTAGGTGGCCAAACAGGAGAACACGATGAGATGAAGAAAAACTCTCTGACACTGTTCTGCCTCTTTAAGCTCTGCCGCACAAACTGGAATACTAATCCCACTGAATGCGTTTCATCATCATTTTTATTTTTCCTAGCATGAAGGAGAATTAAGTAACTGTGAAGAAAATATTCTAGATGTAGATCTCATTCAAGTTATATTACATAACTCTTTTACATATTTGACCAGTTTCCATTAGTGACGGATGTACAAAATAACAGTGATCACCTGTCTTGCTTTTGCTGCCCCAATCAGCTGATGCTGGATGTTTTACCCCATGCTAGCATGGCTTCAAACATGGCAACGTTTGTCTGTTGGACAGTCAGTTCACTACTTTGGTCCAAACTGACATACCTCATCACTGCTGTAGCATGTGGTGCAGACAATCATGGTACCCTGAGGATAAATCCTACTGACTTTGTTGATTGTTGAGCGTTTCATCTAGCACCGCAAATAGGTCAAAATTTGGACTTGGAAAGAAACAACCATGAAGAAAGTATTGTGATTTGTGAAATATGTCCAGACTCACCTTGACTGAAATCTTGCCTTCATCCTTGGGTAAGTGTGCGGCTAGGAACCAGTCTCCAGGGAGCGGGCTGGTCACGTTGAATGCTCCTGTCGTACGGTTTGGAAGAGTCCAGGTAAGAGTAACAGCAAAGGATCCCGGGACGATTGTATCCCGAGGGAAGCGGGTGTACAGGGGGTTGATTACTGGAGGAGCCCCAGACCTGAAGTACCTATTAATCACAAAGGTGAAATTAGATCCCTGTCAGGCCTAATATTTTCACAAACAGCAGTGCTATCTGCCAAATATGAAATCCTTCCTTAGGAACAGCTGACAGCATGAGCACAGATGGCTTCTTCTGTTTAAAATATGAAAAATTCAAATCCATAACATTAATAATCATATCCAGTCACAGATATCTGAATGTGATAATCATGTCCACATCAATCATAACACCTGAGAAACAAGAAGTCATGACAAACACTGCTTACCAGTATGACAAAAATAGACAGGCAAAATTAAAATCTAATGCCGCTAATGCTTTAACAGCAGTTCCTCCATATGTCGAGGGTGCCAATAATAGCTGACAATGCTCAGGTTTAATCAGCTTCCATAACCTTTTTCCCACAGGTAAAGTGTATGAGATGCTGATTATTATCTATTTACACCCCAAAGGAGCAGAGTTCAGCTTCAACAAAAGAAAAGGTTTAAAGCTAAACACAGGCATCTTCAGAAAAAGAGAAAGACGTTGTGACAAACATCATTCTTACACAGTCACATTGCGGTTTGGGCAGCTGTCTCCAAACGTGCCCCCTTGCTCCTTAAAGGTGATGAGGTTCCATACGGCCATCATGGTGTCGTCAGGCACATTGAAGTGGAACAGTTCCACACTCGCAAAGGAGTTGAAAGCATTCAGCTTACGAGGCGTGCGGGTGAAGTATTCAGTCACAAAAAGGCAGTCTGTGGAGAACAGAACCAGAAGAAAGTGTCCCTGAATATTTGTGAGGATACATTTTTTGGCCTTTATTTGTCAGAGACAGTTTAAAGAGTGACAGGAATGTGGGGAAAGAGGAATGGGGAATGACATCTGGGAAAGAGCCGCAGGTCAGATTCAAACCCTGGCCTGCTGCGGCAAGGACTGAGCCCTTTGTACATGGGGTGGACGCTCTACCAATTGAGCTCAATGACAACACTCTGAAGATACATTTAAAAAATATATATTGTTGTAGTTTTCATTTTTCATAACATGCTAAAATGTTCACAGTAATATTGCTAACATGGTACTGGTAAGTAGATCTACCTTGTTTACCATCTTGTCCTCAGTTTTGCAGGTAATCATAAACCAAAGAATTGCATAGATTTAATTTTTTACATGATGGGATCATCAGGGGATCATAGAAGTAAGCAGGATTCATCCTAACTAAGAGTGTTAAGAATTTACGCTATGTCGGTCGCTGAAAGTTGGTACCTGGTTGAACTTTGGGCATAAGCAGGCCAGTGGTGCCTCGTGTTGTGTGCAGTGCCTTGCTCGACGCACTGAACAACGTAATGCAAGCCACTGAAAATAATGGTTTTTAATGGCACAATGCTAAGTGCTGCCGTTGTCACACTGTGACTGAAAGGGCCATTAGCTTTTGTGCCAATCCATCTGGTAGATATTGAGATATTTCATAATATAAGTGACGACTTTGACCTACTGGCAGTAGATAAAAAAATAATAGGATCACAAAAGTCACTGGCATTTATCCTCTGGGGGCTATTAATAATTGTAGAAAATTTTATGTCAATCCACAATAGCTGTCAAGAGATTTCTGATGGACAGGCCAAGCCACAATGCTTGTGTAGCTAATACTGACACACACACAAACTTCTTTGAACCCAGCAAACTGTTTGTACAGAGCCAGATCATCTAAATATGTGATCATAGACTCCCTTTAAACCAGCTGTGGGAGATGTACATATGCTGGCTCACTCGCGTCCTGCATAATGTCAAAATCCTTGGATTACATCCACCGAAGGCTCTGCATATAAAAGCTGCAGAACAAGTGACAGGTGTAATCTCCCATATTACCTACATGAGCCTGGCTGGCATCGAGTACAGTCAGCGGGTGGGCAAAATCTGGGGGAAATTGCGTGTGAGTCATTTAATTGCTATACCAGAACATATTGCATCTGTTAGATAAGTGCTGTCACAAATATATAAACATAAGCAGATATGAAAGATGGAAGCGACATTTCATGGGTAAGTATGTGAAGGCAACTCTGAAGAAGGATGGTTTCCATACACTCCCTTTGTGTTTGTCATATCAATTATCTGTACCTGTGGCAATGTCTTTCACATTTTTCTGGGTTGGGGGATAATTTATCGCCTGTACAAAAATAGAAAGAATCACAATAGCATTTTGGGGATGCAATGAAAAGCCTGTGTTGCTAAAACAGCATGAGGCCAATTCATTTAAGAGTTGTAGCAAGACGGCGAGCGAGCTCACTTGCACTGATGCTGTCATTTCAAGCTACATGTTTCCCCGTGCTTCTGCTTTTTGCCTTGATGATGACACAAAGTAAAGAAAACCAAGTGACCCTATACAGTGACAAGGCAACAAGGCGCGGATGCATAGAGGAAAAGGTTTTTGTGAATGTGCATTGTGTTCCAATGTGTGTTTGGAAAAGAAAGAAAAAAGAAAAATGCTCCGCTCCTCTCCCCTACACTATTACCAGCCCTCAAAGCTCGCACTGGCGGTCACGTATGGAAGCAACCTTGAATATTAAAGGCACAGAATAGGAAGGCAGACGCTCAAAAGAATGAAGCAACCATGCCGTTAAGAGCTGAAGCCCAATCCTATACAAAGCGCCCAGCCTCATTACAGTCTTCCCCTGCTTTGTTATCTACATCATATATTAGTCTTCTTTACATTAAGGGTCTTCTTTGCCTTTTCATTATGTGGATACCAAGGACCGATCACATGTCACCGACTGAAGTGCAAAGACTCATTACGGTCGGTGTAATGTAGCACTAACACTGCTGGAGTGTGCAGTAAACGTACCGTATGTTCTCCTTGTCTGATTAGAAAGAAACAGACAGGTTTCTTCCAGCTACAGATCACAGGCCACTAAAAATTCATGATATACTATAAACAGTTGATTACTTGTTGGTCACACAGATGTTTGAAAGTCACCATTTTTTCCACATCTGGATACACGCCTGATTATGGATGGTGATTACACTATTCATAGGAGGTCTTTCAGTGAGGATGCATTGCTCATCGCTGCATTCTTTAGGCGACACAACCTCATTTACAAGAAAGTCAGCATTTATTACATCAAGATGGAGCTCTCTAAAACAGTGCCTCCCAACCTGAGGGCTGCGACCCCCAAAACGGGCTTTGAGATGATTGCTGTCAATAGAAATGTTTATTTTTAAGAGTTTTCTCTAGTCTGCTTTTCTCTTTTCGGCATACAAAATTGATTCAGACATTTCAGTCGGGAAAAATCACTCTTCAGTCGAATTGCTCACAACTCAAAGACGTGCACACCGTGAGGTTTGTAAGCAGACATAGCTTCATGTGAAGGGGTCACAACAAAGACAGGCAGTCTAAACAGCTGTGTTTTGGTACGGTGTGCAGTGGATGTGTTATTTTTAGTCATTTATTTCTCGTACACACTTGCGTGTATTCAGAAAATGTTCTCTTACTTGTCATTCATGTAAATTGACTGCAAAAGATCAACATTTTAATCGACACGTGACACTCGTGCTTGCCAGATTCCCCATTATTTTGTATTGTATAAGAGGCATACGGGTGGATACACTACAACACTTAACTAACAAGACCAGCTACATTTAAAAAAAACATCAGCGGCTGAGGCTGCTGTGACATGACTGAAACACGCATGCCAAACTATGATTAGAAAATTTTTTAGAATAGTTATTTTCAAACCCCTTCCAAGTGAAAGAAAAAAGATTCTGCAAAGGAAATGTAGCCCCAAAAACAGCCTCAGTGACACACCAGCATCCACACACAATGACTACACTTCATGTGAAGGTGTAAACATGCCAAAATATCTCAATAAGCTTGTTTGTTTACCAGCTAAATGAAGACATTTCATTTGAAAGATAAAGGCGGAGGAAGGCTCTCAGGCTTTCTTACGGCACGGCTCTGAATTCAGTAATCTTTTCAATGAGCGCCTCCCAACCACTGTTTAACTACGTTAGAGGCTTAACACAGACATAATCCTGCTTTTTGTCATCTCAACCACAGATTTATCCATAAACGCTGAGCTGGATAGTTTTTTTTTGCAACAGCGCAGGTAAAGGCTGCTTTTCAAAATTCTTCCCGTACTACACCTCGATGATGTTGTATGATTTTAAAGTCAGCATAAACCGGTCACGAATTCCTACACCTTCATGTTGCTCTCATCCAACAACAGCACCAAAAAAAAAAAAACCCACAAAGCCTTGAATAACATGACTTTCTTCTTCCACCTTCAAAGACATCAGCATCGCGTCCCATTGTGTCTTTGAGGGCTTCAGTGGCTATTTGAACAAATACATTTTAGTGCATTCTGCGCTGAATGAGAGCCTGTCGTGAAAGATTGCTTTGATCCTCCTCGCGGCGGTGAATAAAAACACAAAGCAAAGCCAGGAAAAAGAGGCTAGAGAGGGAAATTGATCTAAGTGACTTCAACCAAGTCCAAAGATTTACCTAGACTGACAGCAAAAACAGCAACAAGTCAATCAGGGGACTGCAACATCCTCAGACAGACCTTAAAGGTCCTTTGAAGACTCCAGCCAGTACAGCATGTGCTGTAAGTACGGATTCATTGTTGTCCCACAATTGAGCTCTGGGGTTTTTGTTTCACGCTCTGTCTTGAAGGAGCAAAGACAGCCGAGGTGTGTGGACACTAAAACCAAGAAGAAGAGAAAACACTCTTTATAACTGCCTACATAGGATCTTTTGTTAAATGTAAAGAAGAAAACCATGCTGGACTTTTTGGTCATGGAAAATAAAGGGATTGTTAACTTCAGCATTGCCACATTGCCCAATTAAATGTGCCCTTTGTTAGTCAGGCAGGAAACAACAAGACTGAACTCAAACATTGCCTTATGGTCCGATCCAACCTGCTTCTATTTTTCATCACGCAAACTTGTCTTTGCCTTCTTAAACAAAGCAGGACAACGACAAACACACACACACACACACACACACAGAGGCAACAAGGCAACAACAATAAGAGCAGTCCACAGCCCGACGTGTTTCCTTGTGGCCACAGCAGTCAGCCCCTGAGCACCGTAAGCGTACGACCTATAGGAGCATCTGTCAATGTGTTGCGTGCCATTATTATCATCAGCGGCGACCGTCCCCATGCGTCACCTCACTGAAGCCAGTCTGTGTTCATGAAAACGGGTTTGTTTCTGATGGTGAGCCGAGACTAAAACGCAGCAGCTGTGTGTGTGTGTGTGTGTGTGTGTGTGTGTGTGTGTGGATGTTCATGGGACTGAATTCAAAAACCGGGATCCGACGCTCCTGCTGCTGCTGCTCCTGCTGCTGCTGCTGCTGCTGCTGCTCCTCTCTGGGAGGATTTCAGCACCCCCGACAAAAGGAACAGCTCCCCGTGAATCAAAGCGGCACAGTGAACGGAAACACTCACCTCCAAGAGCGCAGAGATATGTGTAAACAAGCAAGAGGAGCCTCGGAGGGCTACATCCTGAGCCCAGGCGCTCCAGTTGCCACATCGTTAAAAGCAAAATATTGAGTGGAGGGCTACAGCCCGGGTGCAGTTCTCAGTCGCTGTGCTGGTCTACATTTTTTCAGATTTTTTTTTTTGCCAACGACCAGCTGTTTGTGCATGACGTAATGCAGACGACGACGGGACAGCGCCTCCCCTTTGGCTTTGATTTGACAACCTCAATATGTCGTCTTATTTTCATTGGACCTCCGGACCTGTCAGTCCGAGGGACGGTGCAGACGTAGATTGCACCACAAGGCTCGTCACTCCGGCGTCCGGGCCACCACCGACACGCTCCGAGCACACACAAGGGGCCGAGCGACGAGCACAGAGGCTGCAGCTGTAACCCCCCCTCCCCGGAGGATGCAGCCTCTGCTGCTTCACCCAGGACCCGGGACACAAAGTTAGGGGAGAGGTGGGCGGTGTGAGGGCGGGGGAGGTTAGGGCATCCATCTGACCTGATCTGATCCTGTGTGAACTCTGATGTGTCCCGAGGAGGAGGACTGTTAATCAGCCTGTTCTGCATTGCAGTGTGCTTAATTCGCAACTAAACATACTTGTGTGTGTTTTTTAATGAAGAAGTTGAAGTAGTTCATCTGTATTTTTCATTATGTTTGACATCTTTCAAACAGCTAAAAGGGAGGAACTGTCTGGAGGGTTTAAGAGTAACAAGCAGGCTGAATTTTTTAATCGCTGGTGGCCTTAAACTAACCCAACACACAAGTAAATCAGCTCACAGTTAAGTCCAACAATCTGCCTGGAGTTTGGCATTTATCTGAAAGTGGCTGCAGTGAAGCTTGCTACAATAATCAGTGAGACTCACATAATTAAGAGTGTTTTATCACCTTGATACTTTTATTAATTTTATGACCATTGCTATTAAACCTTTCTATTCTAGACTGATGGTGTGTTTAAGAAGTCTGGTTCATAAAAGGACGCATTACTTCTCAGCGACTCCAGCTGTAAAACATGTTGAGATACACTAGATTTATATACATTTTGTGTCTGTGGTGGTGTAGTGGTCTACGTTTTACACAGCACCACCGCTCACAAATCCCACGTGTATTTGTTTTTATGTTTTATAATATTTGACTGGTCAGATGGGAATAAAGAAAATGGTTTTGCACTTATGATTAATATTTAATATTTACAGCCACAGTGCTCGTGGAAGTCCAAACAATGAGCAAGCAAAGCCGGTGTTAACAAAACTAAATGTTAACTGTTCCCTGGATTAATAATGACATTAACACAGTCGCACTGAAAATAACAAGCTATCAAAATGATATTGTTGTTGTTTATTCAGTTTTATTCAAACTGAAAAACAAGCAGTGTCTTCTCCTCCTAAATTAATATCACAATTGTGGCCTCGCTGACGTTGAAAGATGATTTTTCTTTCTCATGTTTAGCAGGTGACTTCAGACACAGCGGGCAAAAAAATAAATAAAGTGTATTTTTCACCAATCTCATCAGACAATAATCCATTTCCCTCCAAGAACTGGACATTAAGACTGACCTAAATTCTCAGTCGTGATTATTTTTAGGCTGCAGGGTGACTTTAACATGAGTCATAACTGTCCAAACAGATCTGTCAGAGTGTGAATGAGCTCCTGAATCAGAGTGGGTATAATTTATTTGACACAAATGAATTATTAATCTGAAGTGAAGGAGGAACTAATGTCTAGGGGGGTTAAGAATGATAAGCAGGGTGAATTTCATATTGTGGAAAATTCGCTGGTGACCTTAAACTAAGCCAACACACACTTTTCAAATAAATTAGTTCAGAGCAGAATAGTTTCTTATGAATTCAACTCAATGAGATGAACAGTCACAGTGAGCCTCACAAAAGCCACGAAGCTCGCTTTGTTCTTCTTCAGAGTGACAGCGATATTCTGATACTTTATTGATTAAAAAGAAGAAAATCTCCTTCCACTTACCTTCCACGGGAAGGTCAGAGCGATTTACAGAGCAAAATATCAACTCAAAACTCAAATAAATCCCATTCAAGACCAAGAGTTTTTATTTTGTGATTTTTTATCGCTGGTGGAGTGCAGAGTTGACATCATTTTATCAGCCATTCATCACAAAACCGCAGGCTTAATAAAAATCAACAAAAAATATGGCTCAAAGTACACTTGGGTGACCAAGTGAGTAGAAATGGGGCTGATTCTATGAGGAAAGATACTGACTTACAAATGTGTGGAC
Source organism: Nibea coibor (assembly GCA_023373845.1). Classification (NCBI taxonomy): domain Eukaryota; kingdom Metazoa; phylum Chordata; class Actinopteri; family Sciaenidae; genus Nibea; species Nibea coibor. Next base: position 11,769,051 of record CM041737.1, on the reverse strand, counting down.
GTTCCTGTCATTTTGAGAAGGAATGACGCAGCAAGAAAAGTTTTCTAAGTTGTAAAGATGGTCAGGTCTCCTGGATACCAGCACCCACGCATAGCAACTCGTTGTCTATGTCTGACCTCGCCATTAGGTGCTGCGATAATCATCTCACCTTTTCATTCGCCTCACTGTATCCGAATGAAAAGACTTGGGAGTGTTCTAGACACGATTTATTCCTGTAATGACACTTTGAAGGTGTACACAGTGCTGCACTGATACGACATGGACCCAAACTGAATTTCTAACAAGAACATTTTGACAATTTTGACCATTTTCAATGTGGAACGTGGGCTTCTGCATCCCCCCGGTGATCCAAATACATTCAAGTTTGGACACACTGAATGCACATAGCTGTTAATGACTGCACCTGTCTGTGTGCCTGGAAACCTGTCGAGATCCCCTTTTAATCCACTGTATGCTGGGGAAGGCTGTCATCCTCTAGGTTGTAAAGTGTTGTACAACCTCAAAAAGCATAATACTCAACATCAGATGGAAAGCTTGCCAGATATTCTAGCCAGACAATAGGACAACCTCGCCCTTCTGTCAAAGGAGACCTGGAAGCCGCCCAGCGAGTGATCATTACTGCAATTAAGAGCAAGGCCCGGTCAGCAAAAAGAGGGGTTCAACAACGAGACATCATAAATCGCCTTGAATACTCCTGACTGACGTTTCCCTGCTCGGTCTCTTCTTGAACACATGAATGAGACAAAGCTTTTCTGCGTCATTAGATCTCAACATCGCCGGCAAGTATTGCGTAATCCAGTAAAGTCCAAACTTTTAAAACTAGTTCATGCTGTTTGGTAATGCCTCCCACGGTGACACTTGGTGGAAGAAGACCAGCGAACTAGTTTTAAAAATTGGTAGTAGGAGGTGGTGGAGGATGTGTGTGTGTGTAGGCGGCACATGCACGCTCTCTCTCTCTCTCTCTCTCACACACACACACACACACAGATGCACATCATGGTCTGAGTTATTTCTGCTCTCCCTAAGGTGAAGCTCTCCACAGCCTCAGTGTACCAGCCACACAGACACACACAGAGGAACATGAGGGGCTTCCAGTTAGGCAGTTTAACCAGCTGGCTACATAGCAGGACACTGAAACATTTAAATCCACTGCTGCACATAATCCCTATCCTCTAGAAATCCTATGGAGGGAATAACTGTAACTTGTTGCCAGAGAGAACTCAGATGGTCAATGCCAATATGTGAGCATAAAAACGGCGTGCAACATAACAACAAACACACTCAAAGAGATAAACTGACAAAATGGAAAGGAGGGAGGGAGAGAATGAAAGAAAGAGTGGCCAGCTGGTAAAGTTAAGCACTATTCCTCCGTGGCTCAGCTTCGGTACACAGCACACTCCGCCTGCAGCATGCGATCTACAAGACCACATCCCATTCCTGTCTGCTTAAAACGATGTCTGCGCTATAAACAACACGAGAGGCAAAGAAAAGGCTGGCTAAGAAGGTGTAATAAACCCTGTAGTATCGCTGGATAAGACATTTATACTGCAAGCGTGCATTTAAATTATAACGTGCACTGCAAAAAACGTTATTCTGTCATGATTTTCCTCACAATAGCTCCTCTGTCAATCCAGGAGCACCATTATGTATCATCAAAAAAGGTCTTTAGCTTGAAAAATGTTGAATGGGCTTTCATTATCCCTCTAGACCTTGGCAAATCAGACATTTATAGCTAAACAGCGCCCCCTTATGAAGATTTATTTTGCTCTGATATTCCTCTAGCAGGTTCTGTTATCACTGAGCAGCAGTAACTATCCTGAATAAAAAGACAGCACTTGTATGTTTTCACAATTTTATAGTTCAACATTTACAGTACTGGATAAAAAAAAATCCACCAAAGAGGGAAAAGAGAGGAAGGAAACAGTCTGCATTTACACTGGGGCTGTAACAGTTAAGGCACAACTTATTAGTGGAAATGTCCCACACCATCCAATCACATGAGGTTAGTGGGTTTTTTTTCTTTGCTCTTAATCTGGCGACACCTCACAAGAAAATCTACAGATTCTAGTTTAAGTACAGTTCATGCCCAACACCAGTGGGTCTCAGACATCTACACCTGTACAAGCTAAAAGGGCATTACATCCGGAATACTCCAAAACGTGTCTTCGTCGTTGGAGCGTTCAGTGCCGCGCTGAGGCTCAGTCCCAAAACCAGACGAGTATCAGCAGGATCAATAATCCCGTCATCCCACAATCTGAAAAACATAAAATGAAAGTGTGTCACATTTATAGATGACGCATCACAGCGCACTCATCTGATGCCTCTCATCTTGATGCTATCAAGAGTTTGTGTTCTTCTCTTTCAAGACCTCCATTCATCAACTCAGAAAGATTCTTTTTCCATCAGTTTTTTTTTTTTTTTTTTTTTTTAGAAAAAAAAAATATTTTTCCTCTGAAAAAAAAAAATCTATCACAAATCCTTTGATTTGGTTTTTAGTTATTCTTCTAGCCATCCAAGTATACGGGTGGCCAGGGGGACATTTTGATACAAATGGTTTCATACATTGGACCTTGATTGGTCTTCAATAGAGACGAGCTCTGTTCATCAACAGTTTTGATCATTCTTCTTCGTCAAACACGTCCGTATCGACATTTCCTGCTAGGATCATCTCTACAATTAATGTGTTAAACGTCTCTATTTATAAGTCCCCGGCAGGATCAGGCCAAGACAGGCAACAATTTGCTTGATAGACCTCTAGTATGTGTGATTCTTTTGTTTTTAAGTCTCTTTATAATCCTGATTATTCTCTTGATGTTTTACCGAACTCACGGTAGGCGTTTTCATTGTAACCTTTCTATGTTGGCCAGGATATTTTCAGCCTCAGTGAGGTCCTTTTGTTAGATAAATCAGCCCGATTTTAGTATTTGACTGGTTTCCCAGCACTGCAACAATACAGGCACTTCCCTATCAAATGATGAGATTTTGTTTTAAGAACTCCATCAACATCATAAAAAAAATGGACCACAGGACTAAATTAAAACCAAAGACAGCTTGTACTTGCAAAACAACAGGACATCTAATGGAGAAAAGAATAGTTGCAACACGTCACAGCATCACTCCTCATGCATGAAGAGTCTTTGTTGTGGTCTCTCAGTTATTGGGAAAGTAGCATCACATGATTTATTGAAATGCTTCAAAAATAGACACAGGCTGATGGCCTGGTGGTAGTCCATCTCTGCTTTTGTTATTTCACAAAGAACATTTTCTTCAGTATAATAGTTGCAAAACACTCAGCTGGTGCACATTTTAACACGCACACTCTGCGCAAGACCTGCAGCATGACGTGTCACGACCAGACCTCACCTAGCACTCGAGTAGTATGGACTGCCTTCCTCTTCAAACCGCCGCACTATTGGTTGCTTCATGGCAGCCTCCTGCTCTGCTGTGAACTGTGGATAAATTGTTAAAACAAAATAATTGGCAATGTAGGAAACAGAGATAACTGCTGGGGAAAAAAAAAAGTGTAGCATCATGTCTACTTAAACAGAGCATTAGCGATTAGGATCTGTATCAAAGGACTGAATTGTGAAAAGAATAAAAACGTTGAGTCAGTGGCGTAGCCTTTCGATGCTTTTAGTCCATCCGCATTCACATAAAATAAACCACTGCAAACATTAGAAACATCTCTCAATATGAAACATGACACAACAGCAAAAAATATCATAAATAATCCAAAATAATCAGAGACTCTCAAACACTGAACATTTTAACCTTCATAAAACTTTGAAGTTTTAAAGAAGACGCAGTGAAATAGAAAAGAAACTTCACGTTCCTATCCTCTGCGTTATTCAGTTGTCTCTCGTTACATGGCAAGTATCTACAAAAAACATCACTTCAACTGTGCATACTAACAAACATCTACCTTTGAAGTTTATTTTAAAAAATACTCATGGTTAGTTTTCGCTACCTTTTCAGACTTTTTAATAAACGGATAGAGATGCCTGCCATCTGGGCGCTGATGTGAGGTGTCATTCTGAAGCTATTAATGCACTCTTAATACACCCATAACAGCATACCTGACATAGTTTAATTACAGCCATTTGATAACTGCACTATTCAGCGCAAGTCATCATTGTAACACTTAACACTGATATAATTTTATCCGTGTATAAGTGCCATATCAAAGCACTGCTGAAAGAAAAGTGTCTTTCATAATGTTTATGATTTTGGCAGCAAATTCGAAAAGCTAATTTAAGCCTTTCCAGTGAAGCGCAGATGGGATGATTAATGTGAATCATTACCTCTTTTCCCTCGCGTGCCCTCTGATCCTTGGTGATGGTGGCCAGGACAGTGGCTGCTTGCTCACCACCCATTACAGAGATCCGGGAATTTGGCCACATGTACAGGAATCGAGGGCTGTGAGGGGAAAATGAGGGAGCGTAAATTTGCTTGTGCTTGCCGAGTTAGAGTAGTCAGCTAAATCACAGACAAAAAAAAAAAAAACTAATAAGACCAAAAACAAAAAAAAACCTGCATAAATGAAGAACTAATACTCTTGTAATAGTCTAATAATCTCATGACAACTACAGCGAAATATGATTTATGAGAGTCTAAGCTGGGAAACGTACCACTTGGGTAATACTAAATAATTCAGGAAGTCCAACCAAGGTGAGTGCAAGCATAGATTTTCCAAAATGCCAAATCATGTGTGCTTATTTAAATTTTATAAGAGAATGCAAGACACTCGTTTTCTAAATGTATTTAAATTGTTAGAAAACAATAAGGGAGAAATGGCTAAATGAGACAGATGATTAATTTTGACAGTAACTTGTGTCGGAACTATTCACACAATATATGCAAGTTTTACAATGAAAGGTCGCAAACAAAAATATTTCAGGGTTTTCTGCCGTTACCTCCAACTAAATGTAAAAATCCTTGGGCATCTGATGCATATTATTCCATATACTGAATAGCATGCACTCTGTACAGTTAAATTATGCAGTAACAAGCTCAGACATAGTCAATAACTATATCTATGTAACAAGTCTTGACCAGACTTATATTTCTGATACTTCTGGTGTGTGTTAAACACGGACCACTCAGTAACTCCTTCTTACCTGTAGGCTCTGCCACACATGCCATAGTTTCCTGCGCCATAAGAGCCACCAATAATAACAGTAATCTTGGGTACATTGGCACAGGCAACTGCAGTCACCATCTTGGCTCCATCCTTTGCAATTCCCCCTGCTTCATACTCTCTACCCACCATGAAGCCTAAGATAGAGATGTAGAGGAGAGATTACGCTTTCTTTTAATGCCGTCATCACAAGGGACAGCGTCTGCTGTAGGAGTGTTAAAAATAATTGATCAATGCAATCCTTTTTATCGCATATCATTTTGCAGGAAGCCATTACAAGCTTATATTAACTACAGGGTTCATTAGGTGCCTGAGGTCCCATTAAAAGTGACAACGGTGACTTGATATTTTCAGCTAAGCAAGTACTCAAACAGTAATAGATACCACTCATTACTATATTTACCCTGAACTGAGGTGATGGAGTAATAGAAATAGAAAATAAAAATCACAACAACAGAACACTGACCTGTTATGTTTTGGAGAAAAATAAGAGGGATGTTTCGTTGGCAGCATAACTCGATGAAATGTGTCCCCTGAAAAGGAATTCAAACACTCAGTGAATTCTCCCTGCTGCAGAGAAACTGCCCTGACATGTGCTATCAATAACCTCTAAATAAAATGAACAGAAATAAAACCAACAAATGAACCACCAACAGAAACAGCTGCATAACTATGCAGTATGCAGTGGAATCTAATGAAAGCACACAAGTGTATATGCTGAACTGTAACACAAACTGTGCAGCCTGGATCTCTTCTCGAGTTTGCACAAGACGCTGGAAATCGATTCAGACTTAGCAAAAATGTGCTTCGTGTTTGTCAAACCGCTTGTTAAGAGTGTCTGCGAGCAGTTGATCCCCACCTTTATCGTCATCTTCAGAGAGTAGACCAGTCGGGACAGAAATTTCTCAACTTGCAAGGGAGGTCATCAGGCTTCACATGGGCTTTGTGTTTGTTAGATTTGACTTTGAATACGAAGGAGCTGAATGGCCTTCAGCCTTGCCAGAAAAATACACCACACAGAGCCCGCCACAAGATGTGCACAGGAAAAGCACAAAAGACTGTGCGCGCCATGGAGACACTTTATTACCATATACTTTGTATTTCTGAATTACTCAGGTGTTTTCTTTATTTTGGCAGTTGCCTCTGCTGGCTTTCTTTCGGTGAAGCATCCTGCCTTGCATCCCAAGGTGTAAACACAGGTTGGAGACAGTGTGAAAGACGGCTGCCGATTAGAAACTGTCACTTTGGGGAAAATGATCCATCACTTTGCTCCCAAAATGCACGCCGAACAACAGAAATCTAATCTTTTTCTGTTCTCTTTCACAAACAGCTGGGGAAAAGCTTTTAACAATTTAACTGTTAGCATAATAAAAGCCAAGTCTTAAGTGATGACAGTGTGTCTCCAAAAAAAAAAAAAAATCTATCTCTAAAGGCAGGTGCTGTATTGATTTTTCTTGGCTATGCTTTCTGAGCATGTCAGTTCCACATCTGTATCTGTCTGAAGCATTGTCAGTCCCATGCGACAATAATTGCATTGATGAGATAACCCAAGCACATACTGTCATATTGAGACCTCACAAAAAAAATGAATCAAAGAAACCTTTTTTTCTCTCCTCAGGTCAAGCTTGTAATCTAATTCAAAATGTGTTTGAAAAACGTATTAGTCTATAATCACATATTCAGCTTCTCATCTTTCCTAAGCCTGGGTAAAGTTCAGCTCTGTTCACGGCAGATTGGCTTGCAAATTAAGTGAATTATATTCAATGAAAATTATGATTGTCTCTTGTCCATGGTTTCGAAATGCTATGTTATTACAATGCCATTCATCAGAGCACTCATGAGATGGCCCAGACAAGTGCAATTTGAGAGCTTATTGTATGAGAGAAACTCGGCGTCTTGACTGTGAAAGGTCAGTACAAACCATCTATGAAGACTAAAGCTCCCTCCAGAGAGAAATATTGCTAGTCAGTGTTGTAAGCAGCAGATCTCTGCGGAGAACACTATGTTTTACTGCTGCATTAAAGTCCTTGACATTTGAGAGACTTGAGAGATATGCTGCCGGTACGACGCTTACTCCTTTGAAAAACTTCTGATCTTAACGTTTTGTGAAGCCAGAGACAAACTCCAGGTTTTCTATAAAACATGTGGAGATATATATTTACCTTTTTTGCAGACTCTGAAAACAAGACTCCGTTGTTGCCGATGATTCCCACAGGGTAACCAAATATTCTTGCAAATCCTGAAAGTCAAAACAGTAAGGCTGGTGGATTCCAAGAAAAAACTATTATCTGGGTTGTAGAAAAACATTCACATACCTGTAACAAGTGTGTCTCCATAGAAAGCCTTGAACTCATCAAATTTACTGCCATCTACGACTCTGGCGATGACCTACAACCAAATAAATAGAACATTGTAAAAGCCATTAGGCAGGAAATGATGAAGCCTTGTAAAACAAATTAACAGTGTTTTTTGTTGAACGTGTAGGATTTAGTGGCATCTAGCAGTGAGACCACGCATTGCAACCAACTGAATCCCGTTGATTCAACCAAGCATGTGGGAGAAAGTAAGGTGGTCACAAAAAATACCAAAAGCCCCATCTAGCTCAAAATAAACCACCCAAACTGCTCGTGCTCATGGTGATAAAGGAACACATCATCACCCAGTGCAATAGTGAGGCTCACTGATGTGTTTATAACCATCTTTGGACAACACTGATGCTCTGCGGCACAGAGGAAGAAGGTACGCAGCGTATCAGGATTTGGCTACACAAAGACTTGTTAATTGAATTTTTCACAGGACTGACACTTCAAACAAGTTTTGCTTAAATGATTGAAGGGTGCCCCGTCTTAAAACACCCATTATAGTTTAAAAGCTCCTGTAAAGTGGGAGCACAAAGTTGATCATGCATCCTAAATGGACTGCCAATACTGTTCAACACTACAAACGGTTTGACATCTCTTGACTTAGCAGTAATTCTTGCTCCTGGGTGTACATCAAGAATCAAAAGGAACGGGCTTTAAACCAAATGAGAACATCTGGCAAGCACTGCCAGAGAGAGCAAAAACAAAGTGATTGATGCTGGTTGTCAATTATTGACTGAGCTCTTGATGGAGAGACCTCACAGTTGTTCACAGTGCATTCTGAACCTGTAAAAGCCAGGTCTATTTGTGTGATTCATAAATCTTAAGATATAAAACAGAAGGGCAAAGTGTGTACGTCTATAAATCTTGTTTTCTGGTGGCAATACTGCAACAAATCAATCTAATTAATGACCATGTTCTGTGCACACACACACATTAATTGCTAGTTCTTTCTAAAAAGATGTGTGAGTGAAGCAGAGGTGTGATTTTAAATTGACCATTACGTGATCCCACATAGTAGCTTAAGTGTTTTTTTTAATATCAAGGCTCACTGATACAACGAGAACAAAGAAGAAAGAACCGAACTATATATTTAATGTCCCTCCACATCATTTAGTTCAAAAGACTGAGATATGCTGCCATGTTCTAGTAACTTGTGCAAATATAAAAGACATTTCTTCTTGAAATACACCCAACAATCTTTTGTCGCCCCTTTGAGAGATAATACAGGAACCCTGACAAATACCTCTCTGACATCAAAGTTGCGTTTCAAGTTATCTCCAACTATGCCGTAGAGTTCATCTGCAGGGAAGAGAGGAGCTTCAGTAGGTTCTGTGGTGACCTGAAAAGTGTAACAGACTCCACGTCAGCAGAGAGCAACGATAGCATAACTTGGCAGACAATAAAAGATGAGCGTTAATGATTCCCCATCATTGGACTGACCTCAATATTTTTCCTGTAGTTGAGGCTTCTCACCACCTTTCGTGCTAAATGGAGTGCATGGTTGTCATCTAATGCATAGTGGTCTGTCACGCCAGATTTTCTATGAATTAAGAAACAAATCACTGTGAAATTATTACAACACACAAATCTTTTAAATAATAATAATAACACTGGTAGGAGCATGTGTTTCATCAATGTGAATGAAATCAAAATATGATATTTCTTGATCATGAATGCTTTGCCGCCCAAAAATGTACGTGTAAACATGCGGATGATTTCTGTCTGTTTTGTTGTGTTATAACAACACAGAGAGCTATGTAAAGTGAGTAATGACTTCAAAACATGGGTATATTTAAATAAAACAATGTTTCCTTTGCAGTTGGGTCTTCATACGCTTCATTACTCTTTTTCCATCTGTGATCTCTAGTGGCCTTGCATCAACATGTGAAGTGAATATAATTACTTGCCCTTTTAAAGTGAAAAACAAATTATAGTACTTTCAGTGACGTTACACAATTGTAAGAGTAAATCAATCTACTCTCTGTGTAAACCCAGCTTGTAAACAATACTGTTCTTTCATACTTGCAGTGGAGATCAGCACCACCAAGGTCCTCTGCAGAAACCTCTTCCCCTGTGGCAGCTTTGACCTGTAAACACACAGGAAACAAAAAGTATGTGCTATTATTATTTCTCATGGTTCATTTATGATGTTAGCATAGTGTACGAACAACCAATCCACTAACAGCATTATGAACCAGATTTCACACGATTCTGATAGTTTAACAGCAACGATTTGACCAACCAATGGAGGTCCTCCCAGGAAGATGGTTCCTTGTTTCCGCACAATGATGCTCTCATCTGCCATGGCAGGTACATACGCTCCCCCAGCGGTGCAGGAGCCCATCACAACTGCAATCTGAAAGAGTCAAGAAATTTCTGCAATTTCTTCAAGTGTAATGTCATCACACACACAAAAAAATATATGAAACCCATTTCCTCTGAAAAAAAAGGACAATTTAGCTTCAGTAGAGGTTGTGGCTTCACACCCAGGAAATTCAGATTCCTGTTCTTATAAGCCATTTTCAAAGAAGATTTAAATTGTCAACAATATTAATAACAGTGTAATGGGCACTGGAAACTAGACTCGTTAATTTGTAATGTAGCAATCCAATGGTAAATGAGCAGGTAAAACTAAATACGGACAGTAGAAAAATCTTTAACAAAAAAGAACAGATGCCACAGAAGGAAGAAGTCTTGAATAATTTATGATTTTAATCATTAGATGAGACAATATTAGCATGAGTTAATGGGCATTCGGTTTGGTGGAGGTGTATGAATATACTCAAATGTGTATCACCCCTGGGTGCAGAGATATGAGCGCGAGACCTGACTTCTCTACAACACCCTTCGCATTTATCAGCCTTCACACAAACTGACTTGTTTTTGTTTTGCTGCTGAACACAAGGATGTCTCTTCTTCAATAGTCAATTGCAGGGTGGATTTTAGTTGCCGGGAGACAATGAAAAGATGAATAACCTACAGCGGTGCAGTTCATTTAAAATTACCATCTCTGCTCTCTCTGGTATAATTTCCCAGACAGCCCTTTCTCCTTCTAAAAACTGAGTGATGAATCAAGGAAATGCTCTTTCAAATCCAACAAATAAACAACCAAGAGAACAACAACAGGCTGTGGAGAAGGACCAAAGGTCGATGAGCAAATTATGAACCCAAGTCTCAGCTACTCTAAGTGTGTTCAACATGTTAAATACAATGTTATCAAATGAGCATGAGCATCACCTGTGCTATTCCCTCTGAAGACAGCCTGGCCTGGTTGTAGAAAATGCGTCCAAAGTGATCTCTGTCTGGGAAGACATCGGCCTGTCTGGGTAGATTGGCCCCTCCTGAGTCCACTAAAGGGGTCAAGAAGATCAGAATAGTTAGAGAACTCAGTGATTAATATTTACATCTAGCCTCTGGCTGTATTGTAGCTATCCAGCCTCTGCTTTCATGATTAACTCATTAACTGAAAGCCTCGAGCAGGGACTTCTAGGATGTCTCAAGTCTACACTGACAAAAAAGGCGAAGAGATCTGGCTGACCAAGTTACTGACATTAATAAATCACTGTGAAGATACAGCCTCTGGTATGCTCAGTGTATCATTTTCTTCAGAATGAATTTTACATTTTTAGCGTTCTAACAAATATTTAAGAAAACTCACCTAAGTAAATGCATGGCAAATGGTTCTGCTGGGCTATTTCTTGTGCACGCAGGTGTTTTTTGACTGTGACTGGATAGTATGTTCCCCCTTTGACAGTAGCATCATTTGCAACAATTACACATTCCACCCTATGAGGAATAGAAATAAAAAAAGACAGACATTTGTCAGGTGAACCTGGAGTACTACAGTGAAATCTCACTGGAAATTAACCAAAAAGCTAATTACAAGTCACAAAGATGAAGTTAACACCCCATGTAATTTAATTTTGCAGGAGAAATATCCGCTCTAATAAAAGCGCATGATCTCAAGGATCTAAGATCTCACAGATCAAGAGGTAAACACAAAATTGTGCTTACCCTGAAACCCGCCCAATCCCTGTAAGTATACCGCCTGCTGGGACTTCCTCTTTTCCATACAACTCATATGCCGCAAACTGAGAGAACTCCAAGAAAGGGGTCCTGGAAGAAAAGCAAATACAAAAAAAAAAAAAAAAAACATGCTACAGAGTCAATTTTAAAATGTGAAGGAGAAATGTCCTGGGATTAATTTTTTACACGTTTACAGAGGATGTTCAGATCTGAGCATGAAAGCTTGACGCCAGTCCTGATGAATATTTTAGCAGTCTACGATTCACAGTAACATGACAGCAATGCGATCCTCCTTTTCCATGTTCTCAGTGAGGAATGTGGACAGCGTCACACAATTGAGCTACCTGCGCCAGACATGGTTTGTGTAATGACGTCAAACCAGAGCACTACAAATCTTATGCATCTGTTCTGCTGGGTATGAGTCAGCCACGAATTCACAAAAGTCAAAAATGGAAGTTGCAGATTTTACCCTGGATCCAGCAATCTGTCTATACGCTCTCTTGGCAGGAGTTTCCCACGAGAAGTATGAAGTTTTCTGGCTTTTTCTCCCCCACCTGGATTGATCAAATAAATAGCATGTTAACAAACAATTTGGCAACACTTTGGATGGTCCAGAGCTGATTTTAAAATGTGTCATGTAGACAGTTTGCAGAGTACCCTTTATTAATCAAGTATTACTTTCAGTTGATGTGAAAGTAAATCCTTAAAACCTAAATATGTACAGACAGACAGGCAGGAGTAAGTTAAAGTGTCTCATCCCCCAGACTGCCTGAACTTGGACACTAATTTGCAGTTTTTGGAATTAAAATGCAAAGTGTTGAATATAACTTTACTGTAGTGTGTCATCATGCATACCTAATTTAATCTTGTCTGCCCGGTTCTTCAGTTCATCAACGAGAACTTGCATTCGCTCATAATTTTCCTGAAAGACAAGAAAAATAACAAGCTGATTGTTTTTATACGCTGATTTTGACTGACGGCAAAAATAAGACTAGCGGCTGATGGGACGTAAAATAAACAGGCTGGCAGGAAAATGTCAAAGTCATATATAAAACAACGAAGCCTTGAAAGAGTCAACAAGAGAGTGAAGAGTGTATCATGTATGAGAGTGACATTTCTCAAACACTGTATTCATGTATTAAACATTAACTGTTCGTTGCAGAAACACATACTGATTTTATTTTTGTTAATATTGCTCTAACCTGCCACACAGCCAGTTCCCACTTATACAAAGTAAGGCAAGCAGCTACTGACTAACCACAGCGATAAAGAAAATGTCATACAAGACCAGTGCTGCAAACTGCAACTTAGCTTGGAAAAACACTGACTCACCCTTTTCAGCATTTATCAAGAGGAAATCAAAACGGTCAACAAGTGCAGTCACACTGATTTAACGTTAATAATCATGCTGATGTGTTTCAAACAAGTCCTTCACCGAGGAGGGAACGTTAATGACAAAATGTGCCGGGGGTGCCATCAAGAGGACTTTTTAGGTGTTGCATCAGTGAGGATGACTCGTGTACGGACATTATGTACTAATAGTTACACTGCTGCACCTCGTGATTCAAACAGGTAAACTATGACTTCACTTCAACCTCAACGCGTTCAAGCATTTAAACTGTGAACACATAATGCACTGTTTGCATTTTTATCACCTTGACTCCTGAAGTTTAATGCTGTTCTAGCTGTAAGTCATGCCGACACAAACTCAGGTCACTGTGCACTACAGCTTACAGCTTTTACCCACACCTGAGGTGTAAACTGTACCAGCCATGAAATGTTACCTACCTGTAAACATGCTGATTATTTGAGAGGCACAAACTGGGGCTACAAGAAAAGTACAGTTTCAGTCAAAAACTAGCTCGTTGTGTGGAACAAACCCTGCGTCTGTCTGCTGAAAGATGAATGATAGAAATGCATTTGTCAGGCTGGTGTGATGATGCTAAGACCTTAGCTGAGCACACAGACAGCTCAAGGTTTTGACCTCCTGTGTGCAGTAAACTGGTCAGTATCAGCCTCAGCGTGGTTGGAAACTCAATAAACTACACTTTCAATGCATTGTCGACATTATCTGACCTTGACGTGACTTTATACCGGCGTGTCGCGTAAGCTACCTCGCCTAGTTTTAACAGTTAATGTTGACATTAGCAGCGAGGACTAGCAAGAGGCTAGCATACCTGGTATTCAGAGGACTGTTTGTCCGGCTGAGAGCCGAGCCGAGCTACTTTATCGGCGTAGTATGACCTTGTGCAAGCCAAAGGTAGAGCCCTGCAGCGGACCAACCATGGTCTGGCCGTCCGAAGAAGCATTTTGATGCTCTCGTCTGTGCGCGCAGTGCAACTTGATAGCTTGCCTGCTAGCTAGCTAGCCTAGCATAGGTCTTCTTCTGTGGTTAATGTGAGTAGGCGCGAAGCTCCATAACGCCACCTGCTGTTCAGGGACGGAAATGAGTTCAAATAAATAGAGACAGTAAGCAAATAAACAATGAATAGATCTTTTTCATTGTTTTTTATTAATGAGCTCTTTATGTTTTTCTTTAGTTTTTTCACAGTTTCACACATATAGACCACAGACACATATAAAGAGCTCATACACATCCAAATGTGAAGAGAAGGTGGAGTGTTCTTGGGCAGCCATGTAGCGTCCACCCCAGATTTTGGTGCCTTGCTCAGGGGCAGCTCAGCAGAGCCCAAGAAGTGAGCTGGCACCTCTTCAGCTACCATGCTCCAAATTGTGATCCGTGTTGGGCAAGTCAAGTCCCTATGAATAAAAGAAATTACCCCATTTAAAAAAATGTATGTGTGTAAATGTTATATCGAGATAATAAAAATTACAAGCATTTTCTCAAGCTTCCAACTGCATCACATGAATGAAGCCTGGAGGTTTAAATTTTCAAAAAACCCTTGTGCCTAAATACATCCTTCATGATCTGCTCAGAAAATATAAACACAAGAAAAATACAAATCTATATTCAAAAATCAATATTTATCAGAATACAGAAATAACAGAAATGCCGAAATATGTTTTTTATATTTAAAAAATATATAACTTAATTTATCAAATAAAACATGATATTTTGTTTGTGATTCATTCAGATCCATGGTGCCATCCTGTGGATTTTACAGGTGTTACACCCCTGAGATCTGTACATAACTTGTGTGTGAGTGTGTAAGGAATTATTTATATTATATTAACTTACACTTATTATAGTAACTCATTTATATTGTATCAATTTAAAAAAAAACTGCATCAAAATGCATTTGACTACATATTATCTCCATTTCAAGGCCGAGACTGATCGCGCATTCATAGACATTTCTGTTTAATTCTAACATGCTACAGTAACACTGAGACAGATGCAGAGGAAACACCTTGTTTCATTTAGAAATGGGAACTAAAGTTGGTTTTAAGTGAGAATCAGAGTTAGCCTAAAAGCTTCAAAAAAATCCCTTCTGACCTGAGTGCTTTATTCGAGCTAGAGTACATTTGGCAGAGTATAGGCTGAAGAGCATTCAAACCGAGAGCTTTTAGTTCATTTAGTTTTAAGAGGCCTTTCTCCTCCAACGCTTCCACCTATTCTATCAGTGCGCATAGAAATGTCCATGACCTCCACTCAAATGGCTGCTCCTGTTTTCTTAGGAAATATACAATCCTCCACTCGCTGCGTGAACTCAAACCCCTCTCACTCATCTAGCTCTCTCTACTTTGCCGTGTCCCTTGAACCCTTCTCACTGCTGCAGCACTGAAGTGACAGAATAGATGTAGAGGTATGAAAAGCCTCTTAAAAGTAAAATAAATAAATAAATTAAATATTTTCATGGCAGAGGCTAGAGTTCAGGAAAGTGGTTAAAACCACACCAGGGTTGGGTGAAAAAGAAATAAAGAACAGGGGATTGTGATAAAATTAAGGCAGTGAAGCCTTAATTTTATCACAATCCCCTGTTCTTTATTTCCCCTGTTCTTTATCCCCTGTTCTTTATTTATTACCAGTAAAGTCTCTTGGAACATCGAGGAGTATCAGGGAGCCGTTTTACAACGTGATGCCCACATGACTTTTCTGTTTTTATTATAGTATGTTCAAGTCTTTTACATGTAGCTTGATATATAGTTTTATTTGGCCACGTGGTTGCATTTTGAATACATAAATCTCAAAGGTTCCGTGATTTCATGCATATTGAACTGCACTGGTTATCAAGTGAAAGAAAGCATTGAATGCTTGGTCACCTTTATAATCCTGTTTACTTGTTTTTTGATCAGATCATTACTGATTTTTATTTAGCCATGGTTCTTGTAGTGTGTTGTACTGTGCTGGATATTTGTTAAATGAAACTGACTTAACTTGCATTATGGGAAATGTAGGATCCTGCTTTCACTGGAGCTTGATCCAAACTGCAGTCTTAAAAGTCAGAAAATCGAATTACTTGGTTGTCTCTTGCTCAAGTCCCTCAGCTGTATGAGAGCACACCCACTGAAGGTATCTATTTAACTTTACTCAGTGAAGCCTCTTTTAAAGAATTAATTGCTGTTTGTGCTGAACTGTACACAGAAAACCAGCTTCTTTCATCCTTTCCCTCGGATGCAGGTTGCAATGCAAGGCAATTTGTCTCAAGTGTCATACACACACACACACACACACACACACACACACACACACACACACAGTAACTGATTCCTCCCCTGTCTTCGGACAAGCTGAGCTGAAATCTCTCATCCTTCCCTTTTTGAAAAGAGATAATGATGCTCGTTTCTCAGCTCAAAGAAGTCATTAATGTGTGACACAGCCTTGAATGTAGGATATCAAAGCACCACAGAGTACCCCCCACCCCACCCATCTCCTGCCCACTAACGGGCACAACCTCGTTAAGATGGCGGAGACATGAATTAATCATCAGTCCACCCTGTAATAGGGCAAGAAATTGTTAGCGGCATCAGTTGTTGTGTGAAATGTCCCTTTGAATCACTCAAAAGTATAAAGCTCCTTACAAATCTTTCATCTCATCAAATTTACTCCACCAGATAAGCTGATAGACGTGCTCCCTCGTGTACCCTCATCTGATCCCTTTCACAGATGTGATAGCACTGGCGAGGTGAAAAATGGTGAGAAATTAATAAATCAGATATAACAAGGACAGATTTGTGTGAGTTCAAATGCAATACAAGGCCGCAGAGAACACGGCGAGCCTTATACTGCAGCTGTGATATAATCCCATTAAATACACACTAAAGTACATCCTGAATACATAGCATAACCTGTCTCTCCGGATACCAAAGGAATAAATCCCTGTTCAAATAACAAGACATGTTTCTATAGCAATCATTTTCATTTCTTTAAGATTTTAGGTGGGAGCAGGGACATGGATGTACTCTCCAAATGATGTGAATAGGTGGGCAGGAATGCTAGCACTGTGACAAAACTTCCTTCTCTAATACCAGGCTATAAAATGCCACACTGAGTTATTGTCTTGCTCGTTAGTTGTTCGTTTGTTTGCTGTGCCTCTATGTGGAAAAATCCTGCTCATGCATATTAGCCTCAGGTCTCTATGACTTTATTACTATCTGAGAGCAGAGTTTATCTGATCCCGGGTTATAAGGTAATGTCTTGTACTTGGCAGGAGTTATTAACTTCTTTGACGTGTGTGCTTGTTCACAGCCAACACTTAGGAGTGCTAAAGTGCTATAAAAGCCACCTATTATTGGTGGTCAGGTGTTATAGCAGTTCATCTATGATCATTATTTAAGTGCAAAAAAAAAAAAAAGTCCCCCCTTTGTGCAGAATGTATCTTTCAAAGGAATAAAAGACTAAAGATAGACCGCAGCATATCCATTGGGCTTTTGTGTAGCCCATCAAAAGAATGACCAGCGATTTTAAGTTCAGCTGAGGTTTCATGATCAAAGCACAGCGGCCACTGGAAAGGAATGATGTTGTTCGCCAACCACCCCATTCCTGTTATCAGGTGAGGTTTTGTTAAAAAAAATCCTCCTCCTAGCAACAACAACAACAACTACTGCCAGAAGAAAAAACACTTTTATAGAGCAGTTCAGTGTGTGTGCATGTGTGTGTGTGGTTGGGACTTTGGGATGACATTTTCACATATCTCATTAAAGTCAGCTGGTATTGTATTTGATGTACTCTTTGACATTATTTTGTGTTGTATGTATTTTGCTAGCTGGCTTTAGGGCTTGTCAATTGCTATCTTGCAGTTGGTCAGTTCACCACTTTGCTTCAGCTGATGGATTGCAAGTGTCGTGGTTTGGGGTCTCTTTCTTGTTTTATTTTGTAATTCCTCCCTCTCCTCATGTCTGTAACTTTACCTCACCCATATGGACGTCGTATCCGTGACGTCACTTCAAGACGTTCACTCCAACAGCCATATGTGAAGCCCAAATGCGGTTCCCCTGCCATGTTGTAGTTCTGCCTCTTCCACCTCATGGCTAATTTAAAAATCGGCAAAGATGTGGCTCGTCGGGCTGAATAACACACATGTGCTCAAACAAGCCAGCTGCAGAACTCACCCTTGGTCTCAGGGTGTGTTTATCTTTGTCCTGTGTTTGAATGTTCCAGACGTTCCTTGTCTTATTAGTGTTGTTTGAATTGCCATTTCAGTTTCTTGAACTCTGCCTGCCGATTGGATTTAGCCTGCTCCTTTACAGATTTATTTGGACTTACCCAGTTTGGAAGTGAGTCTATCTGACTATCCATGAGCTTTTGTGCATTCACTTTTGCAAGTAAACCATTGAGTTGCAAAAGTTCAGCCTCTGAGTCTGCTTTTAGGTCCTGCTTTGGGTCCTTGAAAGTTTGCACAGATATTCAGGATTCTCATAAATGAGGCTGACTTTTGTGGTTTTGAATGAAATGAAAGTGTTTCAACATCTATTGGGTGGATTTCCATGAACTTTGGTGATCCTTTAATTTTTCATGTTGCACCATAATCAGGTTATATTTTACTTCAGTTTATGACAAAAAAAAGGAAATAAAATTAAGACTTTTCACTCACAATTACTTTGTGTTTAGTTTAAATTCTCAAATATAAAATGGTAAGTCTGGTAAACATCCGCATGGGCCGTATCACTGAACATGTTGCCAGCGTGGCTTGATCAGTGCTTTTTGTAGTCAGCTCCACATACTGGACTTTGTTTTGAGCTGCAGTAAATATTCTCTCTGTTGCATCAATAACCCTCTTCAGGGGACTCCAAAGTGTGATGTCGGTGCTCAAAAAAGTGAATTAATTAAGAGCGATTCTGACAGTGCTCTGAAGTTAGCAGAGTATTGTAATGGCTGCGTAAAGTGGCACTTTGCAAGCATTAAACCAGCAGACTGTTGGGTCGCCAGCGTTGTCACGAAGGTTTTTGAAGGGACAATAAATGTGACAGTGGTGGTCATGAGTGCACATACTTTTAACATCCAAGTGTGCATTCTTATTAGCAACTAAATTAAAGCCAATCTTTGCAGCTTTATGAGCCAAATCTACCGACACAACGATGCAGCACATGCAAGCCAAAGCCATTTCGCTATTGTGTGGCCTGTTTGTTTAATCCAACTTCTATGTCTGTCAGGAAAGTGGGCAATTTGCAAGCTGCAAGTGCTCTTAATATAAAATGTTGAAGTAGGGTGGCTCATTCCCACATTGCATCCCCACCTTTCCTCCTTCTCTCCCACTTTTGGCTGTTTGAAGTGCCGGTTGGAGAGCTGTAACAGGAGTATCATTCACTGTAATGGTGGAGCATCCTCCTCCACAGCCCTCACTTAGATCACTTAATCCACTTCAACGGTCCAGCGCTGTGCTCTGCATGAACACAGCACGTTCACAATGGGAGGTTAGACAGAGACTATAATGTTGACCTGTCAGCTTGTGCTAAAATGCCACACTAAAACACCCTTGTTTTCCAGCGTGCTTAATATGGATGTTGGACTATGCCTGCCACGCACCAAAGAGTCCAAATCTCCCTCTTTTTTGGCCAAAAAGTTTGTCATACTTAAAAGAAGAGAAGATAATTACTGTGATATTATTGTCATCCACGTCATCCACTGCTGGTACTATTGCTTTTTAAATAGAGGTTTGGGTGCATCCCAGAGTTGTGAATGTAGTGATTAAAAAGTGGTTTAATACTGCCAGTCAAGTCATCAGGAATTAACCCAATAGCAGACACAATGTGCGTATTTAATGTGGTCAGTTTTTATTCAGCACCACATCTGTTTTAGGCTCTGGCATACAGCGGACTCAGAGGCAGGCTTAGAAGTTCAAAAGTATGTAAGGGCAGCTATGGAGCGGCGCGTTTCAGTAGATTTAGTGGTAAGTCCAGAGCTGAAAAGTAAACAAATCAAAAGACAAACTAGAAGCTGTTGTTCGGCGTGTTTTGCCTCAAGCCAGTGCTGTAAGTTTCTTTCAAGGGCAGAGAGCCAGAGCTCAATGGAATAACCTTCAAGACAAAATGAATGTCTGCTGTGGCTGACAGCAGGTTGTACCCAGTGCACTCAATATACCATTAGAATATTAATACACAAAAAAGCAGGTTGATAATGAATAATGAACAGGTTCCCATACGTAAATGTGTGAACCAAGGAATGCAATATGTGAACAACTCATTTGTTCTGACCTGAACGTTTACTTTCTTTTTGCAGGAGGGAAGAAATGTGCTGTCACTGACTGTAAAGGTTAACCTGTGTCACAAGTCTTTCACACCCACGCTCCATTTTTCATTTCTGTTATATAGTATGATGAAATGTCATGGATACTCTTCAAAGATACAGAAAATCCTTCTTGTAACACCACGGAGGAAGAACAAGGTCATTTTCTTCAGCTGGGCAAGTACAGAGGAGTCAAAGGATACTTTCGAATAGAATGTTTTTCAGCTGAAGAGGCACAAGCTGCTTGTCTCTCAGTGCAGCAGAGATATGTCTCTTTAGCATCTGGACAAAGAATCATTGTTGCAGAGCTTCTTTTTGCAACATGTAGCAATGGATCTGTAAGAAATGTCACTGTCTCAGGTAGTTTGCATGGTTTGTGTCAGTATTTTCAATGGAGTCTTAAAGGTCATTAGACAGAAGAGCGAATGAGTCTCAGACAAAATACTCTCACACAATAATTTAATAAAATCAACCACAGACTAGAAAAAAGAGAGCAAAGGCATTTTGTATTGAAGAGGGAGAAAATCTCAACTAGCAACAGGAAGTTTCTTCCAACTGTAAGCTTGAATTATTACATGTTTACAGTAAATTTATAATACCTTCATGAGTTCAGTCAAGCTAAATGCTCTACACGTCATTATTGTAGGTAACATCGTTTCTGTATCAGGTCGTTGGCCAGCTAACTTGTAGCGATCAGATGACACGAGCAACACTGAAGTTTGACTTTTGACATAAGCCAAGCAATAACCAAAGTGTGTTTTATGTTTTTCTATTAATGGAGGAGTTGCACAGTAGCCATTTGGTACAGAAGGTACAGATCTTAAGACCAGTCGAAGAGCAGAAAATGTAGCTGGGCGGTCGATGACGGCAAGGTGAATAAATCGTCTGTTTCATTTGAAAGCGTAGCGGACTGCAGCAAACACAGAAAAGTTTCAGATTTAGAAACAAAAAGCACAGAATAAGGGTATTTGTGGTGATATTTGGTAAGGCAGTCATTACCCCAAGGGAAATTGGTTTTAGGCTACATCACAGCAATGATAACATGATCATAACATATATTAGATGAGCCGTCTTATTATTTCAATCCCATAAACAGAAAAATAAATAAATGTGTTGTTGTTTGCTGTTGCTTTGTTTTTGTCTTTTTGCACTCACAACTTCTGGGATTAAAATAGCAAAACATTTCACACCAGTCTTTGCTGAAAGTCCTATTGGTACACTTTAAAATCACTCAGCTGACTCTGTGATGCAAAATTATGGTTTAGTTATACAGTTTAAATCGGTTGTTTATTAGGGGAAATCAGGGTTAAGGTCACTGTTGTTGACTCTAGCAAGGACTTGCATCTCCACCAAGAACTACTGTGCTTGGATGTATTCTATATCTCTTCCTGTAAATGAGTGTGTCATTTGGACATGGGGTTGTAGCAATGTAGCAAAAATGCAATAGCAACAAGAAGAAAGCTTGAAAGCAGAAAGGAAAGAACAGTGAAGAAGCTTTAAAAACATTTGGTTAATGGCACCATGCTTCGAACGATCAAACTGAATCAGCAGCAGCCATGAATTTCACGTGCATGTGTTCAGCAAAGCAGGAGAAATAAAGTTTGGTCCTGATTACTTCAAAGTGGACAACAGACGACTGATACAAACAGACTGGATAATCTTGGTTACCATTTGTGATAGTTTGCTGATCATTTTACTAAAATCCATCCTTAAATGTTGAAAGATGTACACTCAGAAACAGTAACTTTTCAAAAAACCACCACAACAGAGTCCATCATGTTTCGTCTCCATGTACTTGAACACTCAGCAGGACAAAATGGAGTCAGAAGCGTAGCAGCATAAAGGCACTGTGTTATTTCTACAAGCCAACAAAGTAAAATCCAAGAGAAATCACGAGCATATCGCTAATCACTTGTTGTTCAGAGAAGTGTCCAGCGGTCCAAAGAAAAGGATTCAGGCAGAAAATGGTGGGCTGGTTGACCTCCAAAACACCAATCAAAGAGTTTTTACTGTATTCTGTCAGACAGAATCCAATGAGCATCCAGAGGAGTCTAAACTGAGGGGGCAGAACCAAGTGCAAAGGTCAGACAGTAGCGAGGGCACCGAGGGCAATCTTGTTAGTTTGTTCAATGCCAACATGGTCAAAACACACACACGCACGCACACAGACACAGTCTCACTCAGACTTACTAGTTAGAAAATAAATACAAAGGTTTCATAAACACATACAGTAGACAGGAAAGAAACAGACACATGCTGCAGTTGAAATAATAGTTCAATATTGTTGGAAATATGATTATGTGCTTACCGGCAGAGAGTACAGAAGATTAGTTTTGAGAAGTTTTGAGGATCGATACAACTCTCATGTCTGAATGGTAAATATGAAGCTACAGCTAGCAGGTGGTTAGCTTAGCTTAGCATTAGCTCTTAAAACGGGGGGGGAAACCTAGCCTGACTTGTCCAGGGGTAAAAAAAAAAAAAGCTTGTTAATTAACATGTGATATGTTGTTTGTTTAATCAGAACAAAAAACAAAGTGTAAAGACAACAACATATTCAGCATTCAGACATGAGATGATATCGACCTTCTCATCTAAATCCACAAGAAAGTAAAAAAAAAATCATGCTTCCCACAATGGTGAACTATTACTTTTAACACTCAGTCCGGTGTGTTGTTAAGTAAAACAAACCAGCACTGAGATACAAATGACGATTTCATGTTTTTAAGACGTTGAAGGCTGATTTGAGTGAGTAAGACAAACACAACAAACAAAAAATGTCTTTCTACATTTCTAAAATTAAATAAAAAAGGCAAATTTGGTATGACGTATTAAATAGAGTGCTTGAAGGCAAGAATGAGACAGAACCAAAATATAAAAATGCTACTTCCATTAGATCTCACATAAATAAAAAGCCGTTCAGCTCAATCAGAACACAGAATAATATATATCCACAGGAAATTTAAAGCCTTAAAGCCTTGAATATACTTGTTCTCAACTGCACGTTAACATGTGCACGATGGCCGCCCCTGCCTATCCCCTGTGCTCCGTCAGAGTGCAGTATGTCAGGATGTGGAATAAGGTTGGAAGCAGGCTCTGAACAAATGGTAATGGCAGAGAAAGCTCTAGAGCTAAACGTGTAAAGGAATGTTTTCTGGTGTAGCAATAACATCCTCTCCAGATTCAGTGCACACGGACATTCACTCATCCCCACACCAACAGAAAGCCACTCAGTCAAAAAAAAAAGAAAATCTCTGTGCTTGGTTCTGCTTGTTTGTTTTGATCCACGGTCGACTAAAAGGTCAAAAGGTCACTGTCCACGAAAAGTCTGTTTGGTTAGTTCCTTTCAAATCCATTTTTTTTACACATTAAAATTGTACATGGGCAACAGAGACATCGCAGGGTGCCTGGGTGGACGGGTGGCCTTGTCGTGGAATGATCGCAGCCCTCCTAGTAGTTGACCTCATACACAGTCGCTTTCTTATCTCCTGAGCCCGTCACAATGTACTTATCATCTATGGAGATGTCGCAGCTCAGCACTGAGGACGACTCCTTTGACTGTGAGGAGATAAAAGATGTGTTAAAATGTAAAAAGTGAACTCAAGGATAAGATCCAGTCAGCCTTACGTGTTAAAAGTAAAGTGCAGTCACACACTTCCACTGCAACTTTGTCTTTTCTTTTCAAGACCCTCATGAATGCTTCTTGTTCAGATGTGACATATAATGTCTCGTACATCTTTCCTGTCTATAACTGACCTCTCGACCTTCTTTTTCTTTTTTCTTTTAAACAAAGGATTAAAGTCAGTGAGCAGAAAAGCTTTTGTCCTGAAATCTGTAACCTCCTGGTTATTAGACCTTTCTGTATTTGGCCTCTCAGCTGCCTGTCCTCCATATTTATGTTCTTGTGCTCGCGTTCTTTCATACTTACCTGGAATATGCTGGCTCCATATGGGGTTCTCCATGCGTTGAGCAGATTGTCTTTTCCTGTGCTCACAAACCACTTCCCTGCAGAGGAGGGCAAACCACATTGGGCCACATCAAGAGCAAATATTTGCCCTAAATTTTAAACGGTTTTCAACACAGGGGATGCCAACAGTCACTGACATATTAAAGCAGAATGGATATCATTATCTAGTCTGAGGCTTCGGCTGCTAATCCAGAATACAAAGCTTGTCTTGATTCTACAGTTCCCTCTTAACAAATATTAGTATTAAACAACTATCTTTATAGTTATGACAAGCAGATGTTTAATGTTTCGTGTAAGAGTAACTCTATCCATCCTCCAGCCTGATCATAGTGAGTAATAATGACTCAAACTGTGTAGATAATAACTTCCAGTAACACACTCGATACTCGGTGCAGAATGTAAGCTGTAACTGAGGAGAAATGTTGCACGCTATCTTGAAAAATACAAGACTGTGTTAAAATTAGTGAAAGGAGGAAAGGAGTCTCAAATCTACCTTTACAATATTACCAAACAATGAGCTAAAAGCCTTGAACACTTCTGCATGTCCAAGTGAACGCCAGCTTCTCATTTTAACCACCGGAGGGCAAATTGATCCAAACTTAGTGGGATAAATATCAAATACCAGCTACCAAATATCAGCATTAAAAGCATTGTTGTATATAATCACTTAACTACTTTTATAATGTAGGGACATGTTTTACAGGTTACCATTATCCTGCTCTAGTTATCTAGAACACAGTACTGACCTGGAGGTTATGGAAAAATAGTTTGTTACATTTACATTGTAATCACATGTGTACTAATTTTATCACTCTCCTACACAAGGAGACACATTTAGTTACATTCCCACATCCTCAACGTAGCATGTAGCATATAAACCTGTTGCTAATTGTCTCTCAACAGTATTTTTTCTGTCATCATAGTCAACAGTTTTCAGAAATCACACATAATTTAATCAACAAGCCAATTCCCCCCCCCCCGAGACTTGGTACAAACATTCACTTAAGACTTTTTCAGAAATACTGGTAGGAAGATGTTCGGATTATCTTAATGGATCTGATTCTTACCACAGTGAGCAAATCTGAGTGAGAGCACACAGCTTTCATGCAGGTGGAGCTGGTACTTGTCAGGTTTGGTGACATGTAGGACCTCCACATTATTGTTCTCCATCCCCACTGCCAGCCACTCTCCCGTTGGACAGTATCCCAGTGAGAAGATCTGCAAAGAAACCCAGCGGTTAACGCTAATTATTTCTCTTAGAATTTATGTAAAAATGCGTATATATAATCATCACATGTTATTTTTGTCTAGTCTCTTTCAGCGCATGGAAATTGTGTTTGTCTTGTGGGGGTGGGCACTGATGTTAACACTGAACGGATGCTGGCAAAAGTGCACCGCTCTACACCATCATAAACATTTCAGTCCTCGACGTACTAATCTGTTGAAACAGATGGTTGTTTCAGTGTCTAGAATCGTATTAAGAATGCAGCAGCCCTGCTGGAAAAAGCAATTGTACGTCATGAAAGGAGGTGGGTGAATAATACAGTCAATTCTCACAAAACTCCACATTTTTTTCCCCCCGATGATGAAGACCAAAAAAGCACACAGGAAATACACCCGATGGCTTGATAAACCCGGTAAACACAAAATCGCTGGTGTTAAATTTACTGAAGCTGCTTTTTTCTAGTGGGGGTGGAGGTTAGAACAGATATTATTGGATAGCATAAGCACTCGATTGGCCATGACTCTCCCCATCTGCCCTGCCCTCCCTCAGCTCTCTTTAATGCACACTCACCTCCTCCTGTGCACACTGAGATTGCGAAATGGGTCTTTTCAGGAAAAATTGCAGTAATGGCCTATTATTGCTGCTCTTCTCTTCACCTGAAAAAAACTAAATTCTAACTGCCAGTATTATTAGCGATATAGGTATTTGAGCACAGGGCAGAAAACCAGAGCTCTGCCTGGCCTTTATCGTAGGTTAAATGTTCTCAACTGAGCTTGTAAATTACTGCAATAACGAATGTTCAAAAGTGCAATCACACCAGCTACAAATGGCTGTGACTTGTCCCAAGACAGATGATTTTCAACCATCTGCGGCTTTTTCTTTAAAATCCAAATAATAATAAAAAACAAACCTGATTGCAACTTCCACCTGAGAACTGCTGAAGAGACCGAGCAAATTTCACAACACCGCCAGACAAACTATGATCCATATCGTATTGTAACAGCAGCAGACGCGGTGGTTCCAGCACTGGAAGTGTTTTGTGTTACCTGGGAGGTGAAGTCGTGCTGCTGCAGCTGCCTTCCCTCTCTCAGGTCCCAGGACCGCACAGTGTTATCCAGGCCTCCAGTCCACAGCTTGGTCCCATCGTTAGAAATGTCTATACAGCTGGCCCCATCAGTGTGGCCTTGGAACTGCCTGCAAAAGAAAAAAAACACAAGAGTCAAGAGTCACAGCCTCACACAACACTCAAGTGCTGATCGAATCAGACGATGACGATGAACAGAAGAAGCAGGAATATACAGAAATACATCCTGAGCACAAACCATGGGCCGATTAACGGTGATTAAAAGATTAAGACGCCTTCTGCCAGCGTCAGGAGAACTTATCAGTGATGCTGTGAGATGATAAAGTGACTGGCTTAATCTAAACCTACACACTGTCTGGCATTCATCTCACGAGTGAGAGACACTGCAGGCAAGGACAAATAGTCCTTTGAATATTACAAAACGATATTCACAATGTCAGTGATATTAACACATGATGTATGAGTGTTTTCTTTTGAATTAAAAAGTGAACATAAGTTATGTAAAGGTGTAGTAGACCAGTCATTTGTGGACTGAAATAATGGTTCAACTTATGATTACATGTCATCGGTTGCTGTAGCTTTCAGTGTAATTGTTTCTGTAACTAGTTTTAAGTTGGTACGACATTCAAACCCATGGTGAAGCAATACATTTGTACAGTATCAATTAAAACCCTCCCCAGCTCCGTACCTAACCAGAGTCTGGTTGTGAAGATCCCAGACGGCTATGTTTCCATCAGAACAGCAGGAAAAGCAGACTTTTGAGTCGGGGCTGATGGCCAGAGCGTAACACGCAGGCGCTGACGAAGTCAGTTCAGCCTTGATTCGCGGAGTTGGTGTGGCCAAATCCCAGATTGACAAAGTACTCGCCTCGCCCCCAACTATGAGAGTCCGTCCATCCGGAAGTAGCCGACAGGAGCGGATGTAGTTATCTCTGTTCTGATGTGACGGATGCACGAGAGTAGTTTGTTACTGTCAATAAACAGGCTACATTGCAGTATCATGTTTGTAAGGGTCACTGCAGTGTACTCACAAGACAGTCCAGCTGGGATACAGGGGTCTTGTTGCCTGGGTGACTGATGTCCCACACCTTAACGCAGCCCTTGCCGCCGGTGTAGACATGACGTGTCGGGTTACTGATGGTGACAGCACACACCACCTCCCCGTGGCTAAGAGTATTGATCTGTCGTGCGTGGCGGGGAATGCCAGGACCGATCAGCGAATCCGGAGGAAAAGGCACAGGCTGCATCTGCCCATCAGCGCTCACATGAAAGGAGTAGGCTCTAGAGGGAAGAAAAGAGCCCATGTGGTGGTGGGAAAACAGGTGGGAAGATAAACACAAACGGAGAAGGAAATAGACGGTGATTTGCTTGATGTTGTGCTCTTACGGTTTTCCTCCAGGTATGCCTGACAGGTTGGGAGGAAGGCCAGGTACACGTATGTGGTGGTGAGGATCAAATCCCACCTAGAGAAACAGAGAAAGGGACAATTCAACCATCAACGAAGGAACACAAAAACTAGAGCTGTTGGTAGCTGGATGATTTTTAATGTCTGTGTCAATCAGATCATCCAACCAAAGATAACGTCCCTGCTCGTTAGCTGATTAAATAATACTCTTTCATTAACTGGAGATTTTTCCATTTCCATTTTCCGTTTTGCCATTTTAGGACCGTTTTTTTAATCTTGCCATCAGACCTATGGTATCAAGGGTAAATCCAGCTATAAAAATCACATTTTAAATAACCCTAATTTGAATACAAGCTGTGCATTCACGTACCACTTGTGTGCGTCCATAGGCTGCGACTGCAGCAGCTGCCACAGCGCTCATCTGTGGAGAAATGTTATGCAGGCCGGTGTAGGCTGCCCCTGCTCCACTCAGCTCTCCGTTTATACCCGGGTGGGGAACCATTCCAAACGGACTCGGGTATGAGCATGGCACCGCCAACGGTGTACGGAGACCAGGAGCTACAAGACACAAAACACTGTCAGATACAAGTTGGGACATTTTCATCTGAGGTTAGAGGTCCCTGTTTTGATTCTACACATCCCAGGCAGTGTGGTGATTGAGCTCACACCATATATCTGGCTGGGCAGCAATCAAGTAGGTCAAACATTATGAAGTTTTGGCTTCAGCGGTTGCTGGACTGTGGCGACATGGTTTCCAAAACATCTTCTTTCTTCAACCTCATCAAATCATATCCACTATCTCACTGATGCATGCAGAGAAGTTTCATGTTGCAATACTCACCCAGCGCCTCGACTCCTGGAGGTTTACTGGGTGCAGTCCTCAGGGCCGGGGTGGAGGTGCTGCTAGGTGTCGGGGCATCGGAGCGAGACGTTGGAGTGCTGGACTTGGACACAGGCGTTGTGGATTTCTCATTCTACAACACAAAGGAGAAAAGTTATCTGTAATCAAAGGATTTTTAGTCTAAACATTGACTTCAGATAGGAGCAGATAACTCTTTGCAGAAGCTGAACGACGCACAACCATTTCCAAATTTATTGGCAGAGCAGAAATATTTCAATAACACAGAAACCGTCCATGCTTTGATCGAGTTTCTGACTCGGAAAATGAAATTTATGTTGTATGAAATGTAGTTAGTGTTATTACATGCTTTCTCCACCTAGTTTTTACCCTTTATTTACATTTTAGCATCCTGATCTCCTGACCAACAACACTTTGCCTACTTTAACATCTAACCTTCATTCTCTTCTATACTTTACTTACAATTATTACATTTTTATGAATGTCTAAAAATAGAATACTACCCAGAGTAATGATAAAAAGGAAGATCAAAAGACTATAATTACCCAAATGACTCACCAAATTAATCTCTTTGGATTTGGATGAAGGTGTGCTGCTGGAGGAGGCGATGGAGGAAGGACTCAGCGGAGCGTCCTTCTTCAACAGGCGACGCTTATCCAACCCGTTCTCCCGAGGTGAGTGCGCGGGACTCCCTCTAGGAGACACTGGATCCTGTGGCGGGTGAGGACAGACAAAGATGAGAGGCAGATGGATTTATTATTTCTGATCAAGTAACAAAAAAGACAGCATGCTGCTAAACTGTGGGGTACCTCATTGGAGACGTCCACTACCAGGTTGTCATCGCTCTTCTCTCCATCACTCTCCTGTGACACAAAGAAGATACTTTATGTAAGCATTTAGAAGAAAAAAATAAGTTCTCCATCAGTAAAAATATAGATAATTACTGCTTTTATCAAATTTAATATCCCATTTATTTGATAGTACATAGGATATAAATTGCACATGCAGTAATAAAAGGGGTAATCATAAAATCATGATTTAATTAATGCTCTGAGAGAAGACCATAAAGACTATTTTAATCATTCCTCTGGCATTTTGCCCTTTCATATTTTTACATGTTTCATTGATCAGACAAAGAGGAAGAAATGGTTCCATTGTGTAGTATCCAGATGGCTCATTTGGCTCAGGTATAAGCCATAAACTGCAACGTGAAAATCCACGTCCAAATACAAAGTGTCATCTCATCTGTATTGCCACCTGTCCCATGAAGAAAGCGTAAGTTTGATTATGGCTCGTGAGATGAACTTCACATATTGTTTGTCAGGATTCCTGTTTGTTATGTGTGTCTTATACTGGGACTCCTCTTTTATCTCAAAAATAGCTAATGCAGTTCAGACAGGCCACATGAACACGTAAAGAAATTCTTTCCTCAGAAATAACATGCTTAAATAAAGTAACGGTTTATGTTCACCCACATAGCGTGTGGACTCCTTATCGTCTGTCTTCTGTTTCTTGCTATCGGAGGAGTAATCGCTTGAACTCCTGTGCTTCTCTCCGGTCCGGAAACTGGCCGAGGGAGACACAGATGAGCTCTGAAAAAAAAAAACCAAGAATCACGTAGTTAAAGATGAAGAACTTAATTTTTCATTTTAAAAGAGACGTGCTAAGTACTGGCCAGGGAGCTAAAAATGTCTCTGTGCTGATGTCTCTCTTTAACTGCACAAATTACCATATTACATTGTAACTATTTTTATCTTTTAAGTTTTAGAAGCAGCCGTGAAGCCGGTCTTTAAACAGTTTTTTTTTTTCTTGAAACATTTTGCTATTAAATCTTTTAAATTTAAGCAAGCAGCCAAATCCATAAAAAATTCATTCACCTCCTTTGTATTGGGTGAAGATATCTCACCACACCTGGGCAAATTCAACAAAAATCATCTGCATGACGACACACCAGAAGAGGTAGAAGAGAAAATATGTTGTCTTTTTGTAATTTGGAGGAAACAACCTTTTAATACAAATTAAATTATTACTGTTAATGTAAGGGCGCAGGGGCTCTAAGCCAAAATGATTGTGAAAATGATAGAATCTTAATAGATACTGGTATATCTTGGCTCCACTTTTAACTTACAACTCATGTTTTGTCAAAAAGAAGAAATGAAGCATTGGAGTCTGCTCTTAGGAAGACAGCTTCCTTCCCTTTCTGTTTACCCTGATAGGTTGAGGAAAACCACTGACATCTTGTGCCCAGGATGAGGTGAAAAGCATAAGTAAGCTACAACTTTAACGCTACGGATCTTTTTAATGTGTCAAGACTTCCACTTTAAGCTAAATTAGGACAAATCTGGCAATAAGCGAGCAGTCAGACAACGATGAAAACAGCGCAGACATAAAATGACTGTGCCCCACTTCATATCCAGATTTACACATCACTTTGAAAACTCCCCTGCCTGTCAAAAGCATTTTATTTTTACTGTATTATACAGTAGCAATGCTGCACTGCACCCTTGACAGCTTGACTACAACATCACTGCTTGAGCTTAGTAGCAATATTTTGAGATTTACGGGGCGAAGGGGGGGTGGTCCATTGATGTCTCTCTCTCCTTAATCAAATATGGCATCCTTTAAATACCATTACTGAAGGATTAATCCTTTTTGAGAAGCAAAGATCAAAATAAGGTCAACTAAACATTTCCCCTCTTGCTCCGCCTGTCCCTGCTGATCTCTCTCTCTCTCTCTGTGTCTCTGTGTCTCATTGGGAGGCGCTCCTTACCCGGCAGACGGCGGACAGAGAGAAGAAAAATAAAGCAGGACCTTTAACTCGACCTTTCCACTAACTCACGCTTGTAACCTTTCCACTGCCCTTTGCCGTGCTGCAAGTGTTGATGACAAAGATTCTGTGGGGGAGGAGTGAGGTTCAGTGTGTGTGTGTATACATGTGCATGTGTGTGCAGCACCCATACCTGTTTACATTTTAGTACTCCATATGTGCAAACAATGTCGAGATGTCAGTGTGTTTTACAGGTGTGTGTCTCTTCGTGAGTGAGTGAGAGAGAGAGAGCAGGTTGTGCCCCCCCCCCCCCCCCCCCTCCCTCTCCTTCCAGACTGATTAGGTTAATTAGCCTGCAAATTAGCTCTTTCGAAAACATCAAGGCAAATTAATTTCGCTGCTGAGACAAATGAAGGCTCTGCCAGCAGTATAAGAACTGTGCGAAGGAGCCAGTGTTGTTGCTTGGTTAAAGTATTAATTTACCAGCGCACGATGATTATATTTGCCTCTCAATTTTTAAATTGATTCTGCAAGTCCTGATGGTGATACCTGCGGCATCCACTGCTCAATTTCAGTTCGACTCTTTGGGCTCTCTCGAGCAATGCAAGGCCCAGGATGACCAAGCTTCTCTTGTCTCTTCTCGTCGCTGTTCTACAAAGTTAAGGCCCGCCATCCTCAAAGTAGATGTTTGGGTTGCATGACAGATGAAAAACTAATGACAGGGGCATAAACTGTGAAAATTCTGTGCTTCTACTGTGTAGTTTTTTGTTGTTTCTTTTCATCACATTTATTCCCAAGTAGGTTTTTTAACATACAAGGAATTTGCCTTGGTATTTTGGTGCATAGCATTAAACAGTCAGAGAAAAGAGAAAGTGAAAACAAGAATATAAAATAGAAACAATACAACTAAAAAAGCAAAAGATATGAAAGAGATAAAACATATCTGTTTTTGAAAATGAGGTTGAGAAGAAACTGTTCTCGTGGTGTGAGGTTTTGGTTGAGTTTCAGTTGGTCACAATCTTTCCTGCTCGCTTCAGGGTCCTGATCTACGATAGTAGACGATGTTCTTCTTTTTCAAGAACGCCCTGCTAACACTCACACAGTCCACATCTGGATCTTTGAACAGTTGGAGGTTAAGGATCTTGCTCAAGGGCACCTCAGTTGTGATTCTCTGTTTTACTTTCACTTTCAAACAGATTTGTCCTGACAGTCCAGAGATTGCGCCGGCAACCCTCTGGTCACAAGCTCACTTTTCTACCCTTTCAGCAACTACCGGCCCCTAAAACGTCTTTAAAGAAAATGCTCAATACGATAAATGCCCATAATAACAGTGCTAAAGGAAAACAGAAATGTGATACGGTATGTGATATCATGTAATACGACACATCACTACAGCTTCTGAACAGAACTTGTAGGACCATGTTTTTTTAAAATACAGCCTGCATGTATGCGTTTACAGCAAATTCAACCATTTATATAATATGCTATATAATAAACAGCCATAACTGCATATTATCTTCCCTGTTTTCTTTTTCCTTCCAATGCAGAAAGAGAAAGATGTGTCCAGTATCTGGAAATCCTGTATTTTATTCCCTTTGTCTGTCAGCTTCTTTCACCTGCTAACACACAAAAATGACAGCTGGGCTCACACTAAATACACCAACTTTTGTACACCCTGGGTTCAAGTCAGTCGGTCGAATCTTTCACCTCTGATCCTTCTGTTCGACTCAATTTGCTGCTTCTTATTCCTCGGCCAACACAGCATGGAAGTCCACGCTGTCCACTGTACACAGACTTTTCAAAAAGAGCATCCCAGCATTAACAAAGAGACGGGCTGCAGCTGTAAACCTTGTTTATCAGTGAAAAAAAAAGCAAAAAAAACAAGCAGCGTGCAGGATATTTCCATTCTAAAGGTTGGTCTAAGCCTGACAGCGGCCTCATTAGGGATTCATTTTTTCTAAAAATGCAACACACATTCAAGGCTGGTGACTTTGTTAAACTGGGATTTTCTCTTAAATCATCATATTTACAATAACTAAATTTTTAAAGCAAAAAAAAAATCATTTAATTACAAATACTCCAAACCAACTGTCTCCTAAGTGGACTGAAAAGGGAACGTCACAAACACAATAGCAAAAATCAATGGCATTGGCAGCTGCCCCAACAATCATCTTCATTAAGTACACTGACAGGCTTGAGGAGGTGCAGTCCTTGAACACACCACGACTACATAACGGACTGCTTGTATTGGCAGCAGTAAGCATGTACGTCTATTACCCACATACCTTTATCAGTGTGTGGGGTGCTAACACCAAGGACATTAAAGCACAGATGTTCAAACAATTCACACACACACACACACACACACACACACACACACACAGAGACTGTACCCCGTGAACTGTTGCCAAGGCAACTGTAGACCACTGACAAGGGGCTTATTGGTTTCATGAAGTGACTGTTGGCCGTGTGTGTGTGTGTGTGTGTGTGTGTGTGTTCTCACAGGGCGCTAATGAAAGGCATTCATCATTCTGGTCTCTCTATCTTTACCACCGATTTCTGACAACCTCACACACACAGATGGGCACACATGCAACACACACACAAACACACACACTGTTAATAGCTCCCATCATGGTGCCTACAGCTCTGAGTGTATGTGTGTGTGTGTGTGGAGGAGGATAAACTACATGGGGGGCAGGAGATAACATATTAAACATTCCTCCTGTCTCCACCCACTCCAAAACACCAGAGAACACACACAGCACGGTAAATTCATGCACATGTGTGCATGTTTGTCTGTGTCTGTGTGTGAGCTCAGGCTTGCCGGAATAAAGAAATGCTAATCTGCTCATTGAGTATTCAACAAACCAAATGTTTGCCTTGGGAAAAAAGCTCCGCTTAAGGGACTAATTACTACAAGTGCTGGATGTAATGTTGCTCTGTTGCCTCCTTCCTTCACCAGTCAGACGAGCGCATTTTTTTTTTCTTTACTCACTTTGGGATTTCTTTTTCACCCACTTCTTCTTCCTGCCTCTTTGTCTCCATTTCCAAATACGAGAATGTTTTTAAAATGCATATTTTTAATGTTTTTAACATAATATATAAATGAAAAGTGTATCAGAGGATGCTAATCTTCTAGTAGAGAAATTATATCAATTAAAAATAACTTATATTATCAACAGAACATGAAAGATGTAGAGTGTTGCAGTGATATGTGCTGAAATACCATAACGCACGTTATGTGATGGAGCTGTGTGTAATGTGTGAGCGGAAGGTGTGAGTGGACGAGCGCGAGCGAAAGAGCGGCAGGGACAAGTGAGCGAGTGCGTGCGGATGGAGGAGCTGCAGGTCAGTAGGAGTTATGTCAGGAATAAATGTACAGTGTAGACTACGGTGTGTGATCAAATAAAGGCCATGGTGTCTCAAAAGCCACCGCGACTGACTGAACGACTGACTGAAGCGATCGTCAGCTTCAGATTATCAGCTTCAGCCCAGACTTCTTGCGATACCAGTTGCGCCTCGAGAGGCGATAGTGAGTCACTCCAGCGCTCAATCACCCCTCAGTCCAACATGCGGATGAAGAAATATAAAACCGGACAGAGCTGCTCGTATCCAACAGACAGCAGCATCAGGGAGCCCGAACTTCATGATGAGTAAACACCCGAGTCATGTCAGATTCTGCTTTGGTCTGAAACCATGTAAGAGTCAGAGTTTGTTTGTTTTTATCTTGTGATTAAAACGTGGATTTTACCACTACCTGTTGTTTTAGCAGCCGTTTGTTGGCACTATGATACCATTTCATCTGTATACAGAAACCAGACAGAAAAAAAGACTAAACTATAAGATCATTTGACTGCCTGTTAAGGGTGAAAGGTGAAAAAGTGCCCTTAGCTCAAATTGAACTTTATCATTTGCAAACAGACTGCTATCGTCTGTATTTAGTATGCATTCAGACTTCACCAATAACCACCACAATGTCATGAAGACAAGTGATCCCGCTTCAGCCAATATTCTTGTTACCACTAGCTTTACTGTTGAGTTTGGAAAGTTCCCTATACATTTTTGAGGAAATTGCGTAGTTGATTACATGGTCATCGCATCAATGACGGGCGGCGACAAAATATTTTATTTATGTTATTACAAACTATCCTTTTAAATAATATTAAACTCATGAGAGTTTCATTTTAAAAAATATTTACCAACATTTTTGATGGGATTGGATGTGTTCAAATATGAAGCAATGGACATCAAATTAGATTTATGTCTAGGTATATAACGGACTTAAATTGATTTTGTGCTGATTTTTCCCTCAGTAGTTTTTAACTGTGAAGGCAGGTGTACTGTAATAGATCAGTGTCACTTCATTCACATGTTTTTTGCATATGATGTTCAATAATCTTCAGCCACCAGCGAGTGTGTTACAAATGATAATGAAAGAAATCAGTTGAGTGAAGGTTGATGGTAAGAAAAGAAATCTTTATTTAAATAGTTTTATTTAAATTTTCTCCTTTTATCTGTTTGCAGGTTGTGTCACCTGATAAAGAAATTTAGATGTGATTTCATTTAATTTAATCTCAATTTGTGATTTAGATGTTTCATCAAGCTGAAGTTAAGTGAGAAGACATGATATATACAGCAAACACACCAGAGAGAACATGAGGAAGGACTTACCTTGACTGAGTCTCTGTCTGAGGAGGCAGATGGCAAGAGACAGGAAAAAAAATAACTCATTAAAGCATTTCATGTCTGAACAACGAGCACTTAACAAAGACACACTCAAAGCGGGACAGAAAATGAAAATCTCACTCACACAAAGAGTTAGAGATGGCAATATTCCAAACATCATCTGATGTCAACTAAAACTATAAATGAATTAACTCAGTGTTTCCTGTTTATTTTTCCAGCTAGCCTCCGACATGTTGCAGCAGAAATACGGGATTATACACTGGTCGCTACAGTGAAGCTGTTCACAATATACACAACTCTGCATGAAGAAAGACACGTGCTGTAGCAGCAGCCGGTGAAACAACAAGCTGAGGAATGTAGCTAAAAGCTGCTCAAAACCTGCACAAGGCTACATGATGACATTAGGTCACATTTTCATTTGTCACGTCTTTTCCGCTCTCAGCAGAAAAACTGCTCTTTTCCACTGGAAGTAGTGTGATCCTCGGGTCTGTTCAGATTAGACATGCTAGCAGACTAAATATCCATACTATGCACACACGATAAGCTGTTTTATCGCCACCTGCTTTAAAGGTCAACATATTAACTGACAATGGCGATATCGGTGCCCGCAGGTCTACAGCCTGCAATAGAAAACAAAGAAAAGCTTTTAAAAAGACCAAAAAGACAAATAGAGAAACCTGTTATTCCCTCCATACACACCCATTCACATGAACTCAGCTAGAGATGGAATTGGATTGTTATTGATTTTGCTCCTAATGGTGGTAAGTATTACCTGAGTTAGCTTTACTGCAGCTAAAAGGGCAAGGTTAACTGCTCGACTGCACTGTCGAAACCCTCACAGCCATGCTGCAACAGAGTAATTAAGAGCTGGCACACACTGTTTCTATCACACACACACACACACACACCAGCGCACACTCGGTCTCAATGCACTGTAATTAAATGCTTGAACTCAAAGTCAGCTTGTCAGGAGAAGAAATAGAGGCGTTCTGTGTGTGCAAGAGAAGAGGCATCATGGTGGCTGTGTGTCGCTCCTTATTAGGCCAATTAAAACGACATAATGACAAATCAGTTTTTAATTGCTTTTAACTGCCGTTCGCTCAGAGCACTAACAATTTAAGCATCAGCATCAATAAAAGTGGCGGTGTAACTCATAACATTGACAGAATATTCCAGACATAAAATGAGTTTAGGATCATTATCTGCACAAAAGCTTCAGCGTTATGTATGTACTCATCTGCTCATGAATAGAACTGTATTAAATATTGACATGTTCTATATTCGTAGTCTGGTATATAATCTTTTCTCTAGATAAATAATCTGTCACTGAATGTCAGAGAGAAAAGTAGACTGATTTACAGATACAGATGTAAAGCAATAAAGCACTTGATAAAATGATAAAATGTATTATGTTTAAAAAGTATAATGTAACAATTTCTTAAAGAGATGATGGAATAAATGTTTCTGAAATAAAATGGAGGAGGAAGTAACCAAACAAACTTCACATTGTGACTATTTACCACACAAACAACCA
The DNA here is from genome assembly GCA_023373845.1 of Nibea coibor. NCBI lineage: Eukaryota > Metazoa > Chordata > Actinopteri > Sciaenidae > Nibea > Nibea coibor. The sequence continues at coordinate 11,731,373 of CM041737.1, read as the reverse complement.
GTAATGCACCCTAAGACTTACTGCAGACATGAAGACGCCAACACATGCACACACACACACAGACACAGACATAAACACGTGTACACACACGTAGAGGGGGCCTTACCTCTCGGGTGTTCACTGTTGTTGTCGTGGTGTTTCCTCTCATCTTTGAGTGGCAGCTGGTGGCTCAGGGCGGAGGACAGAGCCAGCAGGCTGGCAGTACCAGCCCCGGGGGGTAGGGGGGGCTGAAGGCCCGCTGGGTGCGGAGTGAGCGGGATGGGGATGGCGTGGCCGTGAGAGAGGTGCTGCGCCTGGAGCTGCTGCTGCTGAACCAGACACCGAAATAATAATTACTCTAACGCTACATAATAGTCCAGATGTTGGAAGACAGATCAGAGACAGAGAGCAAGGCAGAGCGAGAGACAAAATAAGACCAACATGGTTTGAAAAAGTCCTCAAAAAAGTCTCTGGATGCCTGAATATGTGACCGGTGATGAAAAAAACTCTCACATATTGCTAATTTTACAATGTTTCATCGTGCTGGTGATGAAGGTCAGACTGATATCAAACTACAGATATCAAAAGATTTCAAACGTAGTGCGTGCTTGTGTTTTTCTGGCTGTGTCACTTTAACTCTGATCTGCAGCATAATGCACTGAGCGGTGCAGATGGGCTTGTGCAGGGCGATGTAGAGGTTCTATGGTTAGTGCTGAAGAAAAAAGGTTGTCTGATGGCAAGGTTAAGTGGTGAGAATATTTTTAATGTAGTGTACACTTAAACAGATAATGACTTTTTTGAGGCTCACCTTTTTATGTGGCTAAAATACGTTTTTCTGTTGACCCCGTCCACAGCAGTACATAGCTCTGCCTCTCAGCCTGTCTGCTTTCACAAACTAGGGCCGTGCTATACTATACTACACACTGACTATGGCTGTACCTCAGCATAATGCAACATTTGTATGAGGTATGAGTAGGACACTTTGCAGTTGAAAAATAAACCAGTCAGTGCTCTCCAGCGGACAAACGTACACTTTCCATCATGTTCACTGATACCAATAATCTATGATAAGATGAAAACCCAGAGAGCAATCAACAGGTGTTTTCTGGAAATATTCAAAGTACACTGTTGTGTTGTTTTATCTGTTGTGATGAATAAATATTAAACACACATTATTTTTATCACACTGTAAGTTAAAGATGAAAAATATTGGCCAAATCGTTTGGTGAATGAAAAAGATAAAAAACAATTTCTCTCTGTTAGACCATGTGTGTGTGTGTGTGTGTGTGTGTGTGTGTCTGCAATACACCCACTCCAATGATGGCGTTGAGTTCAGCCATTGTGACCTGCTTGGCCCTCTCCACCGCCTGCACCACCTGCTGCTGATGCTGAATGGACAGACAGACAGACAGACAGACAGACAGACAGACAGACAGGCAGACAGGCAGACAGACAGATGATCAGGGGAAGATATTTAAACAGCAACAAAAGAAGATCGGTTAAATTCAGACATCTGGATTTACTCCTCCTACACAATTCTCTGGTATAAATGAAGATGGTAATATGAAACAACCCTGCACACCTGTGAGTCAGATACTACTTCTTCATATCTGTTCTTTAAACAAAAAAAAAACACACACCAAAGCAATCAGTCTGCTTTTTCTATCAAACCAGAATAGCAGTTAAACCGCAGCTGTCTGTTGGTCGCACACTGACTGACACGCACAACTCCACATCATTCTGATCATAAAAACAGAAATCTGTCTCATAAAACCAGCCATAAATGTGAACTAACGGAGTGAGCTGCTGTATCTTACTCTACCTTGAACCGTACGGGTGATTTTTCAGTTTCAGTATCAGTTCTCACAAGCCGATTAGCATGCAGCTAGCTTGGTCAAGTATAACTAGAAACAGTTGCGAGGTCTTAGGGGGACATTTCTGAATCCATGTTTGATAAAGAGTCCAAGAGATATACTGCAGTACAAGTGGTCAAACATTCTGATATAAACCTACAACCGACCTACAAGATGTTTTGGAGAAGCCCATTGTGCACAACAGCTGTAACCATAAGGGCAAGGCTGTTCTGTTTTTCTGCCTACACGTCTCAAAAACTCGCACTTATTTGTAGTGAGAAAGAAAGAGACAGATATCCAGAGAGACAGACAGCCAACAGGGCAAAGTCATCCAAAGGGTACATCGCGAGAAAGACAGATCCAGTCGGTGAGAGAGAGAGAGAGAGAGAGCAGCAAGATTCATCCAGGAGCGCAAAACATCAAAGCAGGGCAGACATGAAAGAGCTTATCTGGTGTGGAAATGAACCTGACCATCGAGTTCAGCTACACCTCTGCAGAGTCTAACCAGCCTGAACGTGACTCACACACATGAAAAGATACATTACTCTGATGAGCATTGGCAAATGGACCATTATTATTAATAATTCCAATAATTACAGACTCGGGGTGGAAAGAAAAAAATCAATAGCCAACAATTGACTTTGTCGTTTCATCTTAAAACAGGTCTTTTTATTTCATCGCGTTGTCTGTTTTACTGTGACATGTTACTTGACACAACATTTAAAACACTGCTTTGTTTGTTAGCTGCCTGGAATTGAAATGTTGTTTCTAATTGTCAGCAATGACTCAACACTAATGAAGACAACAGGTGGTTAGACTGACTGTTAATCACATTTATACTGTTCCAAGGGAAAATATTACAAAAAAAACCTTTGGAGATTCACACAAAGTAAGATTTTTTTTTTTTTTTAAGAAATGGCTAGAGGCTAGAGTGACCAAAGGTTTAGTTAAATTATGCCGCTGTGGTGCTGGTGTGGTTTCAGCGCCTTCAGTGGATATGCCCCCAGCGTCTAACAGCTGAGGATCCTGCTCATTTTTACTTGATTGTTACAGCTAATTTTATAAACTCTTCGATAATAATTTTAATCATTCAGATTTGGCCGGGTGGTTAATAACTTTTCTTCTTTGGTCTGACAAACTCACAACACAAATTTATTATTCCTTTACACAGACTTAAAGGCTGAGTTTGTTAAAAAAAATGTTCACATACTGGCGCCACCGAACCACACTCTGAAACATTACTTTATTTAATTTGAATCTTTGTGAGCCCCCAAAAAAAATTTATTTTTGACAAAACATGAATATAAAACAACAACACATGAAGACAGTCAAAATATATATAAAGAAAATGGAGTATACATTTAGCAAAAGTCAAGAAATATTTGATGAAAGACTGTGACCCAGAATTCATGCTGACTTAAGTTATGTGTACTCTGGGACTCTGGCACTTGCAGTATTTCTTATTATTGTATTAGGCATAATTCTATTGGTGCTCATATGGGTAAAATATTTCATTAATTATTTGCTGGATACAGTGGGTTGAGCGATGCATTATCCTATTAGTGACAACAATGCTCCTGTCAAAGAAATTTCCAAACTGCAAGAAGGAACAATATCAGAAAATGACAAAAATAAAAACAAAGAGCGCTCACAAACACACACAGTCATTGTGACTCGCTGCATAATAATAATATGATTGTGTTACATTTCATGTGTGCAGCCAGTAAACGAGGCTGTGCATCAAAACAAAGCAGTAAAAGCTGTTTCCTCTCCCTGCCTCCCCTCTCTGCGGGCATCAGGGCTGTGTAGCAGCACCACAGTCTAATGCCATTATTCCTAATCCACCCTAAACCCTCCTAATCCATGGCTAATCTGGAGGAGAGCTTTGGAGTCCACACTCACTCCTTCCTGCTGTTCCCACCCCTCTTCACACATACAGACAAGCGCGCGCGCACGCACACACACACACACACACACACACACACACACACACACACACACACACACACACGCTTTCAACTCCTCCAGAGGATGGATTTATCAGCGCAAGACACACACCGAGATTCCACAACAAACACACTGTATAAAACACACTTTTCACACCCACTACTGTATGTGCACACATTTACAGTGCATTTCATGTTTATGCAGGTGGACAAATATACAGTATACACACACACACACACACACAGAAAAAAACACAAACAAAAGAATTTTTACACTCGCACACACACACACACACACACACACACTCAGCCACTGGCTCCTGCATATGTTAGTGGGAGACATTTAATAAGTTCACAGCATATCTGCCTATCCCGAGCTGGGAGGATTAGCCCAGGATTATCTGTGTGTGAGTGTGTCTGTGTGTGTGTACGTACGTGGCAGTATGCATGCATACGTGTGTCCATAACTGTCTGTTTTGCCTCACAATCCACCACACACTTCTCCTCCTCTGGGTCCTCTCTCTCTCTCTCTCTCTCTCTCTCTCTCTCTCTCTCTCTCTCACCCACCTCTGTCTTAACTCACACTGACAGGCATTTTTGAGTCTTACCTCTTGAGAGAGGAAGGGGATGACTTGGGCGCAGATTGCGTTCAGCCGCTTCACGATCTCCGCCTGCAAGACAGAGAGGTGGGCGCAGGAAACACAATCATCTTCAAATTCAGCAACAGACAAGAAGGCGTCGGCCTCTTCGCGCAACCTACAAATGCTTACAAAAAGTCAGTTTAATGTGTGTTAAATTCAAGTAATAGCCCACATTATTTTCACATAATGGCCCATTTATATGAAACGATAATAATTTCACGTACGCTCGGTTGTTGGAAGCTTTTACATGCTCTGTTAAAAACCCCAGGTCTGCTTTTTCTTTTGGCTCGCAGGAAGTCAGGCATTTTAGACCTCCAGTAGCTCTATGAAGCTGTTTTTTTTTTTTTTTGCACGCAAGAAAAAAAAAAAAGACATCAAAGTACCACCCACACTGTGTGATTTAAAGATGATCTCTGGAAAGTGCAGAGCACGGAAAATAAGCGCTTAGCATCAATGTCACCAAAACAGAAAAAAGCAAGCCTCACACAGAGAGCGCGTTCTCTGGAAATTTAATATTGAGCGATTATTGTAAGGCAGATTGAATCGGCCGAAAAGTCTGACTGAATAGGCAGGTGTAGATATGCGGCTGCAATCATGCTCTCAGTTCTCATCTGCACGAAAAGTATGCGGTTACATGCACAGTTAAAGGTGAGCAATGATTGCGATTGAGACTGTGTCCTCAACGTGGAGGTGACCTCATCGCTCCAATCACACTTTTAACAGTACACCCTCCACACGCACACTTTACAGTTAAAGATGGGTGCATTCACAACACACAGACCGAGCAGCATAAACACAAAGAAACCAAATCAATAGACTCTAATAAAGAATTTGCATGTTTTTAAGAGATGTCAGCTGTTAACTTTTTTTTAAATAATCTTGACAGTTTCATTTCACATACATACGTTCAGATAATTAGCTCTCATATTACAAACAAGTAACTGTGTTAACGCACTAAGAATCGCTGCTGCGGGCTATAAATATCACGTCTTCTTCAGTGTCATTTCAGCCAAGATGCCATAGACTTACTGTGCACCACGCTGTCTAAACCATTCATGAGAGAATAATGGAATAATGGAATAAAAATAACTGTCAGTGGGTCCAGCAAAAAGCCAGAAACAGAGAACAATGGTGTTGTTTTCATCACAGAGAGCGGCGAGAGATATCGTCTTTTTTTTTTATTCCATGCTTTCTTCTTCCTTGTCAAAACCTGGCATCTGCATTACCCACAATGCAACCTGACTGTCAACAGATTTCATTGTGTTATGCTAATGGTGGCTAATGTAGCCTCAAGCTGCTAGCCTCACACAGAGATGAGGAGGAGTGGGCTGCAGGGGTGACTCCTTTCCAACTCCTTTCACTTTCCAACGTGCGGTCTTCAGCCTCAACGGCTGACTCACGTGACATCACTCGAGGCAATATCAGACTGCGCAAATTGATCACAGCACATTTTAATAAAATGTTCATCTTAGTATGCAGCAAGTGGAATCAACGAGATTTATCACTTTTTAAAATCGTTTGAGAGACATATTAATCAAGAATTAACAATCAATTTCCGTGTCCCGCTTCCAATGACAACAACACTTCTTCCTCGATATTAAATTGTTGCAGATTTAGTGATATCAGTGTTTATGTTGGCCAACATATGTTTGAGGTCATTTAGACACAATGTTATAACATCTATAACAATTTCTTCACCAGTAATTTTATTGTCCCACTCAGAATGCGTGAAAAATGCATGCTCAAATGATAGATTCATTGTTTGTGGGGTTTTTTTTAACATAAACAATCAAATGTTATCTGATTCTTTAAACTCAAAAATATCAATATCAGTATGAGTTTCAAAAATCCAGCATCTATCTGCTACACCGCTCATCCTTCAGTATCTCCTGAAGGTTATTCTACCGCTGCACTCTCTCAACATCAATCAACATCACACTAATGGATGATTTGTGAATACAAACCCAGGATTTAGCTCTCTCAGGAATTTGAAGGAGCACAGAGAGAAGAGTCCACTTGAGCAGACAGCTGAATGAAAACACGAGAGACTTTTGTCAACTTAATCAGCTAAATTAACAGCCAAATACTGACAAAGCTCACCGAGGACTGAGATAATTCCTCCAAGTCCGACACAAATGTAGAAGAAGCTACATCTCTAACCTTGTCAAGGGGCCTGTTTGTTTGAATATAACCTTGATAGAGGTGAACTTTGCTCTGGTATCAGTGCTAACAGAAGCCCCCGGAGGCAATGAGAGCAAACCTACAGACACACACTGATATAAACCCCTCAGACTGCAGCAGGATGATACACATAAACAGACACACACCTGCACAGCCTTCTCTGTATTCATCAGATGTTTTACTGAACCCAAGGGTTGGCTTTTAAAGATTATACAGCACTCTCTCTCTCTCTCTCTCTCTCCCTCTCACTCTTTCTCTTCGCATCAGGTAGAATTTTTTTTTACAGGAAATTGCCTGATCCACTGTCCCAAAGGGAGTGCTAGTAGTGCAAATCAAATCCAAACACGAACACAGACGAAAGACACAGACTTGCACAAAAACACACACTAAACTAGAGGAGTGCACTCGGTAGAGTGCAGATCTCTGCCAGGTGTGTCTGGGGGCATGTGGGTGGGAAACTGGGAGTGCAGGGCAGACTGTGTGATCAGCATGTTTGCATGAGAGCAGTGGAATGAAGGGGAGATAATGTGCAGGTCCCAAAACACCAGCGATGTAAAATGTCGATTTTAAAGTGAAACTGTTAACACACTAAGAATCACTAACGTGACCAACACATACGTACGTTGTACCTTGCAGAATCAACTCCGAACTGAAGCAGTTGTTGATGAACTGGCTCACACATGACACACATGACACACATGACCAAATGCATGGTCTCCTGAAGGCTTCCCCATAGTTGAGATGAACATCACCTTCTTTATTAGTAAGAATAAACACACTACATCAAAAACGCTGCTGTGACCTGCAGATACAATGGTCGAAAGATTTTACAAATTTTATTTCAGTTTGACTACTTTACGGTCAAGAAACAGGAAGTAGTTTGACTTGCAGAATAAAATATCTTCAGCTAAGGATGCTACCAGCATAGCAAATATGCAGATTAGCCTAGAAGGATCTCCTTAGCCCTGGACCACATAGAAAGATCACTTGCCCACATCACCTCTATTTGCAGTTTGGACTCGAAAGTTGACGCTGAAGTTTTGTCACATAAGACAAAGAAAATCCTCACATTTGAGAGATTGAAACCAGAGATTGTTTTTGCCAAATGTCAATTGACTCGTTGATTAATCCAATAATCATTTGTGCTCTACAGTGGAGATGTACAAGACACCAGAATTCACAGGACGCGTTTATTATTGAGATTATACTAAATGCAAAACAAACATTATTTATAAAAATAAAACATTTCCAGCTACCGGCTTCCAGCTTTGTGCTATATAACATTTATTTGTCTCATACTTTGGTTTGGTCTTAACAGACCTTTAACGTATCTGACTTTATCTTCTCTGACGCAGAAGATGTGCGTTCTGCCAAAGAAGCAGCACCAGCTCAGACACAAGGTGTCGTCATGCCTAATAGAGGCGTATTTTAAATAAAAAAAAGACAGCCATGTTATCCAAAAATGTGCTCAGCCAGACAGCAAGCAGACAGAAAACAAAAGGGCAGAAGCTTAAAGCTGAGCCTTCTTCACTCTTTAGACATTTGCAGTCCTTCACAGATTACTCAAAAGTTCCACTGAGTATCGATTCATGTACTGACAACGATATCACTTTGTCGGAAAAAAACCTAAAACATCCAAGAGCTCTCATCCTTTCTGATGATGTGGTTTTATTGAATATAGTGCTGTGCTAAGCTTTTAAGACAAGACTTCAGAGGCCATGAATGTAGAACTTTAAAAATATTTTCTTTCGGGATGTCTGAGCGACAACTATCAGCGGCTTTGGGAGCCATTTAGAGTCGAGCAGATGGGAAACTAGAGACAGGGTTGGAGTTTAACTTACCTGTGATTAACACAGCTCTGCAGCTGCTCACTCCCACAGACAACCTAAAACACTGACATTTTCATTTTATATTTAACGTTTATCCAGGGAAGACTTGATGTGCACACATGCCCTTTCTCGGCTCGGTGCTGCTTCACATTCACACTCACCAGGGAGCTGCCCAGTACATATTAGCCTCTGAGAAACTCCACTGTATTAGCTAGTTTGGGTTTAAGTGCCTTGCTCAAGGGTGTCTTAGTATTAGGTGTTAAGGGCAAAGGAGGCTCAGTATTTTACAGCTGGGAAATGAGTTGGTGATCCTCCAGCTTTTATGACTAGGCTACAGTGGAGAGGCTCAAGATGAAATGTTGCCACATCGCTTGGACATAAGAGGCACCGCCAAAATTACCAATCAAGCTCCCAAAGTTGGCCCAAAACACACCACAGACCCTGCCAGGGATGGTGTTTTATGGTGTTTGCAAGTTTGAGATATATCGGGTACGATTATTGATTCTAAATTATTTGGGGGCTCTCATACCTCTATTAGAGAGAAGACAGTGGAGAGCTGAAAGGAAATGAGCAGAGAGACAGATGGGGAATGACCAAACTGAATGTTGCAGTTACATAGTCAGCATCTGAAACCATTAGTCCACCAGAGCGCAGCAGCTCTAGCTTTACATTTCTGTAGACCATTTTTAAATGCATCCTGCACGTTTACATTTTTGGCTGTATTGTCTCGACCATTTCGGATGTCAGGTTTTTTCATTTTTTCTATTGCCTGGCAAAACAGCGTTGACTTTGTAAATCAATTTGCACTGAATGACATTACCTTGACAAAAACCAATGCAAAGGTAAGGCTGGCTGTATCGGAGTGTCTGCTAATGTGTCTGTCATTATACTGTACATAAATGAATGAACACTAATGGCTGTTCATGCTTTTACCGTAAAACAGTTGCAATTTATAGCCGCTGTTCAGCTTCAAATTAAATGGCAACTACTCTGAAATGTTTAAGTGTATTTGTGTGCAAAAAGGTCAAATAAATTTGCAGGCTTCTCAAAAGTGAATATCTGAAAAGCTGCATTCAAAACCACTAATGCAGTATTTTAAAACTATAGTGGTTTTATTTTGAAAGAGTGTCTGAGGCTGATCTGAGGCTGCTGGGCATCCACTAATCTCAAAATAAGCTCCATGGATCGACCTGGTTCAGTCCTAACCTTAAAGGCCTCTCTGGCTAGTCATTTATTTTTCTTTATTAACTGTCATGGTGAAAGGTCCAGGTTGAAGTCAAGGCTTGTTGCAGACACAAATTCTTCTGTTTTCTACAGGTTAAAGATAAATAAGGATTCTACCGATACTAGATCAGCTGTAAAGATGCAGATCTACACTAACAGCTCTACAACCTGAATCTCCAATCGATTCATTTTGAAGAGGTGACCCTGGGATGTTGTCACAGAAACGTATACAAAAGCGCTGGAGCAGAAAAGGAAATGGAGATGCTTTTCCATGAGGCAACACAACCAATTTCAGGTGACATTTTACATCAATGGCACACAATCGTGACTGTCGGCCAGAGTGCAGAGATGTCAGCCTGTTTGGTCATCGCGTGTGTTCACGCTACAGAGACAAAAAAAAATGAAGAAAAGGCTATGGTTTGTACAAAACTGAAGAATTTGTTTCTGCAGTGAGCAGGCCTCGACTTCACCTGAACCTGTCACCATCTTGACAGCGAATAAATAAAAAGAAACGACTGGCCAGAGAGGCCTTTAAGGTTAGGACTCAAACCGGGTCGATCCACGGAGCTTATTGCAAGATTAGAGGACTCTGTGGTCACATAAAGCCCAGTAACCTCAGAGGCAAGATCATGTGCGCTGAATTTATCTTTGACCCTCAATGTGAGCTTCTGGAGAAATGTTCCTCCAGTTAAAAAAGAGAAAAATCAGTCAACAGTCACGGTGCAACATCAATTAAACCATTTATGGTTTGCCGCTCAGATCAATGACATGCAATAAATGGTGTGTCATCTTCCTGAGCTGTTGACTTTTAACAACTTCTGGCACTTTGAAATGTTCTGAAAAGGGGGCTCCTGCACAATATGCCACTGCATATGCTTTCATTATTTACCTGAGAGCACCTACTTGGATTACAGTGCTCTCTTTGTTATAACAGGATGCTGAGCTAGCATAGCACAAAAACACCCGGGCGATAACCACTTATCACCGACGACGGTGCCCAAAAGAATGAAAAAAAGAAAAAACAGTTGAAATACTCCCACTCTAAGTCCTAACAACAAAGAAATTAGATCATGCAGGAGCCCTGGAGTCAGATTGGGTCAGATAGAAGATCAAATGTCCATCTCCCCTGTGGAGCTTTGTAAGCACCACATCAGCACCACTTTTCACCACTAGCTAATACACCTAATGGACCCCACCATATAAAGGCTGTATTCCCTTGCGACTGTGTGTATGTGAGTGGGAGTGTGAAAGACACAGATAGATAGAGAGGGAAGGACAAAGAGGAAGGGTGCTATACAGACAGGCTACAAACAACTTAAGCAAAATTAGTGCCTGATGTAAAGATTTAGTTTGGTCTTAATAGAATGGAGCTCTTGCTCTTTGCGCCTCATTAAAGTTTAAAATAAACCTTCTTCTTCCTCCAGTAGTGATGATACACTGACTTGATTGACTATAAAGAAGAGTGCATTCAGTTCTGACATATTCACACATGTGATATCAAAAGTATTGATTTCCTTTTGGCTCCTGATCTCTGTCTATGTGTGGCCAGATGTCTCAGTCACATTCGTCTATAAGTTATGGCCATCAAATGTTCGACTTGCAAGCTGCAGTTGCAACTTATCATTTCATTTCCTGTATAACTTTGTCTCATTTTACTAATCAAAACAAACAAGCCCATGCATCTCCACTTTGTGACCAACAGTCATATGTGAAATGTGGCATTGCTACTATTTGTGATCTGTATGGCAAATAAGAGAAATATATGAGGCCTTGTTTCACCACATCGAGCACACAAAATGCTTTTGCATGGCTGTGAGTGGTTACATGTTAATAGCCTTCCTATTGTTGTGTTCACTGTAGGCTTTATTATGGTGAAGAAATCTAAGTTATGTCCCATTTTACATTTTAGTCTTCAGTTGTCAGTGTGTGGTTGCCGCACTGAGTAGCTAACTGCAACCACGTATATAATAAATAATAAATAATGAAGCAGGTGCATTGCCAGTTTTTTTAGGTTTTGCATTCATAAACCATCAGAAAATATTGATGGTACACTTATCTAATTCGCAAAACATAGGAACGATTTGTTTCTCATTTGAACACAATAGCAATTCAAGCACTCGATGTAGTAAAATGTGTCCTTGCTTCCTGTCCTTTTTTCTGTCTATGGTCACTCAGGGGCTCTGTAGATATGTGTGTATTAGCAAATAAGCATTATTTGTAAATTGCTTTTTTGAAACTGGCCCCTGGTACCAGGTCAATTAAAGAGAGATTTCTCTCCCACAGTTAAACAAACCAGCAAGAACTCCAGGAAGTCACTGCACTTGATCAATAACCCCAATGAAACTTATATTTACATCTTGGCTTTTAAACAGATTACTGACACAAAAATGTATTAATTTGTGAACGAGATGTGCCGGTCGGCAAATATTGTCACCTCTGGAAAGAGCCAGACCAGCTGCTTCCCCCCTTTTGCCAGTCTTTATGCTAAACTAAGCTAAGCTAACAGGCTTCCAGCTGTAGGCTTTTATTCACGTGACAGATAGTGGTATCAATATTCACTCTTCTAACACTCAACCAAAAAAAGCACATTAACCAAGAAAATATCAAATTATTCCCTTTGTCACGTCGGGACCATGCAGATTAATATTGTGACCCCTTATGTCCTGACCCTGATGTTGGGAACCACTAAAATACAGTTTTACCCAGCCTGTGATCATTTCCAGACTCCTGTTACATACACAAGTGGCATTTAAAGTAAAACTTTAATCTGAATATTATTAAAATACTTTAAGTTTCACATTTGTAATCCATCAGAAAATAGAAAGAATTACACGTCTGTCATTTCAAATCTTATTTACTGTCACTTAAAGGTTCCAATGTGCTTTTAATCTCGATCTAAATGCATTTTCTAGACGTAAGTCCAAATATTAACATGCCGGATAAAACACTACGTGACCAAAATCAAATGTCTCCCCATTGGCTGCAGTGAAATGAGTTGTCAGAGCTCATTGAAGACGCTGCCAGTCTTCAGTATCAAAACGTCTTATTACTTCCTTCTTTCTCCACTCTCTCCTCCCTCCTCCTTCCCCTTTTCTCCCCATCCTTCGCTTGCTTTATTTCTCTTTCAGCCTCACTAATTTGCAATTGATTAGCTGTCCTCCTGCAGCTCAGTCCCGTGCTCTACACCCCTCGTACCCTCCTCCCTCCTGATCCCTCCTCACCCCTCTCCACCTCACTGCCCGGCTTCCCCTCCATCTACGAGTCAATTTCTCTTTAACGAGGGCACCAGAGCCCTTCTGTGTAAATAAAACAGAGAGCGGAGCCAAAAATCAATGGGCTTATTACCCTCAGAAAATGCTAAACAAGCAATATTAGCCATTCGCTCGGTAGCGGAGGCCGACTACCTTAATGGGACTGAGGCTTCCCCCACCCCCCCACCCCAAAAACATCACCACCACCACCACCACCACCACCAGCCCCCCTTCTTCAATCTCGGCATCCACTCGATGAGCCACACATGTTGTATCATCATATTGAATGCTGTAGATAGGCACACATTAACGCCCATGCACGATGGCGTGCAAGTGCACACAAATGGCCTCCACGTCAAAATCATTTGTTCCAAAACTCACACACACACACACGTACACACACAGACTGCTGGCAGAAATTAGGTATTCACTCACTCAAACTGAGACAGAAATCATTGGGCACCACATGGAGTCACAGGCCACATTTTTTTTATTTTTTTCTCCCTTTCTCCCAATAGACGCATACACACACACGCACATACACACACACACACACACACACACACGCACGCACAGCAGGATTTATAGTAGACACCCCATGTTTCATCAGACAAGTCTGATTAGTATGCCAGTAAAAAGCTGCACGTGTGTGCAACATTCACACACATGAACACACACAAAGACCAACACACAGCAAACGTCTACAATATATGAGCACACACACACACACACACACACACACACACACACACACACACACACACACACAATGTGCACAAACATACAAAGAGTACACACAAAACTAAATAAACAACCACAGTATGCATACAGACAAACACACACACACACACAAAGCAAACATGTACAGTATACATACAAGCTGTCATACAGACACCACACAAACACACACATGCGCGCACACACACACGTACACACACACAGTATAGATACGGACAAACATAAAATCATACAAACAGCAAGACAAAGGCCACTTCCTCTCACACTTACACACCTTCACACACACACACACACACACACTATTTTTGTGGAAATGAATGCGTAGCTGGTTAGCTGTGGCCCATTTACCCTGGCAGCTGATGTGTGTTTAACACAGACATTTATGCTAATGATCTTCCACGTTTAGAAAAAGGCAGCAGTAATGTAAAGGCTCGTTAAAGGCCAAATCCTCGTTCACTCGAGTCATTTTTCAGCCCATTTTCTCGTTCAATTAAACTGATGAAATCATTATTCACACGTGGAATTACTGCTCAACCTCACAAGGCAACACAACTGCTGCTTTTCCAACCCCTAAATATATCACATTTACATGTATCATCTTTAATATATTTTCTGGAATGATTTAACTGCCCTAAGCCAGTTTATGCCTCTTATATTTTATCAACACTTTCAAGTCGCAGAGTATACAATTTACTAAAAACACGTTCCCAGAGATCTTTTGAAAAATGCTAAAGGCTGTTTAATAAAACCGCTGTCCTGCATTTCCAGAATCTTTAGAGGAGATGAAAAAATATTCAGCATCTTGTCTCTTTCTAGCCCTTTTTGACTTTTTGACTCTTGTCATTTCTCTTGTCATGTCGACACAAAGCAAAATATTAACGCATTACTCTTGGGATGAAACACTGATACTAATGAAACATTCTTTCATTTTGAATCCAGTTGAACAAACTGAGCGTGGTGTAATTTTCAGCTGTTTGGATTAGGCTCTTATTTAATATGAACAGAATATTTGTCTTTCTGTGTCTTTGAGGATTCTGAAAACACCTTGAAAAATTGGCAACTGTTGTTTTTGTGCGATTTTTTTAAAAGATTAACAGGTAGATTATCAATCAGGCGCTGGGCACAAACTTAAGCACAAACTGGGGCCAACACTAGAATATGACTGGCGGGAAATTGTAGAGAAGAGACCATCATGAGGATGTGAAAACAATTCAAACTTATGTTTTATTGCAGAATTTAGCAAAACTATCGACGCCACTTTGAATCGAACGGCCTGGAAAACCCAGGCAGAACATTTTGAAACCTGAGCTGTTTCAGTTTTAAAATTCAAAACTATCACCAACTGACTGCAGTCTGGTCTTTCCAGTGATAAACTTAAAGCACTCGTGGTGATAAATACATAAATCATCTGCAAATTAACAGGGCATTGGCCATTAGATATAAATATATAATCTACAATATAGAGTTCAGAGCAATTTAAAACCAAAAGCTCATATTACTCATTGGCCATCTGCATTCCCGTGACACGCACCACAGTGTGGTTTAAGTCAGTTCTTCTTTTTAACATTGGAGTGAAAAAAACGTTTCCTACCTGCTTGTGCATCTCGATGTTCAGCCCGTATGACATTTCATAGTACTGAAAAAAACAAAGATCAAAGCAAGGTCAAAAAAGGTCCTCTCTGTTCCTCTTTTTGAACACACCAAAAAAAGCACTAATGCATGCATGCACACACACACACACGCATCAATGAGACTCACCATGACATAGTGTCTTTGCATCTCGGTTTTCTCGCTGGCCAGTTTCTCACACTCCAGTTTTAGACTGAGACAGGAGGAAATATGTTATGTTAGTGCATGTCACAATCAAAACCACGAACCTACACGTGTGCAGATAAAAAAAGATCTGAAATCATTCATGACTTTCAGTTTTGATACTCTTAAAGATACCTACGAGATTGTGAAATGAATTCACAAAATACAACTTTCAATCACAAATCACAGAATACATAATTTCAGAACTCGCAGAGTACTAAAAGTAATACACCTGTTAAGTGACTACATCCTGTTACTTTAAATTTGCATTTCTAAATTTAAGTGCAACAAAGAAAGAAAAAAAAGAGTTGCTTGGATCACACCAGTTTCCCCTGCAGACACTTACTCAGCAGGTACAGAGCAGTAATTAATGGATCAATAGACGACCACACAAACCTCATCATATATTCTTACAGTGTGAGTGGATGCCCAAACTGCACCATCAACAAAAAAGCAACCATATAATGAGGATCCATTTTACAAGTGTGGTTACACAAAAGCTTAACTCTTCCAAATGTTACTGGAAAGCCTCCACATATTACTACAGCAATCTTTTGTGCATGTATTTTATGAGGAAATTGGCAGGTATACAGTCTTATTGGAATACGACATGCTGAATATGGACGTGTAGAGGCATTTTTGCATGTTGCTGACTTTGAATCTTCAATACGTCAGCCTTAATGTGAGCCTTAACTTGATTGACAGTGTCCAGTTGGTTTCATCAACCCAGGAGGTCGGAGAATTTACTCATCCAACAGTGAAACTATGCAGTATTTACACAAAGTGTCATTAAGCTATGATTTCTTCAGATATTTAGAATAATTTACATGTGTGTTTATATATATATATATATATATATATATATATATATATATATATATATATATATATTAAAAGTTTGTTTTAGTTTCTTGTACAAGTGTGCATATCTGACCAACCCTTACTTCCTTTTTTAAGAAATCAGTTTCTCCCCGCAGCGTAGATTTCACACATATGCAGCAGTTTGATCACAGTATTACACATGCAGCGGACACAGTCCTTGGTTCAGCTCATTCAGCTCCAGGTTTGGCCAGCAAACTGGACCGCTGGTTCATCTCACCAGGCGATTGGGCAATAATTATGAAGTGGCCAGAGGTGGGCAATTATTATGCATTGGGATCGTGCTTATGGTTCTGGCCCCCAAGCGGTGTATTTCACACTTCATCATGTCGGCTAAAAAAGTATTTCACACCACTTGAGCTTGCAGAGAGGGACGTGCATACGAAGGTCGATGGGGTTTACCTGTGGTTAGTCACCAGTGATAGACGGACCTGAGACAAATGTACCAGCAGCTCTACGGAGGGTCTGTGGAGAATCATTTAACGCGATCTCCAAATGGATATGGACCTCAAACTACGAATGTTTTATTTCTCAATCATGTCCTCATCAAAAATCCAGTTTATGTCTTCTATTTCCTGCCATTGCATCATGCATTTCCCATAAAATGTTGGTCATAGCGTATGATTCATGCATGACTATTGCAAGGCAATCAACACTGCAAAAAATTACCACTTTTCCTCCATAATCTGGGGGTCTCAGTTTATAAATTATAAAGTAATCTACTGATTATGTTCTCGATTAATGGTGCACAGGTATAATGTCTGCAAACTGTAAAATTCTCATTAAGATGGAGATCAACCAAATACAAAAAGTACACGAGCATTTTTATTTAACCATTTTGCTGATGAGCAGATGTTTCCATGCGTCCATGATCCATCCAAACTCTTACCTGTGATACTGGGCTTGTAGGAAGTGGAACTCCTCCTTGATCCGGTCGCAGGATTCGGTGACAGTGAACTTTAACGGCTGTCCCGGCTGGTGGGGAACCTCAATCCAAACCAAACAGCGTGTGGGGGAAGAGAGGAAGAACTGAGCCACCAAAGTTAAGGGTCACGACACACACATACACACACACACACACACACACACAGACAAGACTGTGGATGACAATAGGCCTCTGTGATACGGATGGCCTTTTGGTTTCACTCAGACTCCTTACACGTTAACCCACGCACACTCACAGACTCACACATGCAGCTGCAGCAGTTTGACAATGAGCGCAATTGTCCGTGCGAGCGCGCAGTGGCACGGAAACTTGCTCTAAACTGATTACGCATCAGGCGCGCGGCTGTTAATCTGCGCTGTTTTGACATACTGCCTCGGCTGCTATTGCTTTCTACTTACCGGATGCCGTGCCGGGGGGTACATCTTGCTCAGATCTCGAATCATTAAAAATGTATTGCAAAGTTCACCCACATAAACACGAAAACAAAATGTGTGAGCACGGACCTTTCCCCGTGCGTAAAAAGGGCAGTCAGTGGCCGGTTTGTGGGCTACGTGCTGGTTCCATGAAGAGTGGAAACATCCTCAGACAGGTTTGACCGTCATTCTTTGAGAAAATATTTCAAAAGTCCATTCAGTGCGATCCTGACAAAACAGGAGTTGAGTCGGGTCTCTCCAAAAAATCTCCAGCGCGTTATTCTACGCGCACAAAGCTTAATATTCTCCCTGTGAACTAAGAACGAACCCTCTATAGTCTCTGATTTTCCCTAAAAAGCATCGACTTCTGGCACATCATGACCCTGCTTGTCCGCGACTCCGCTTCTCCACAGCGTCCCGTCGTCACGCATTTATCGGTTTATTTCCTACAGCCCGTGTTAACGTTCACATCCTCACGCAGCACCGGCGGAGCGACCACCTCAACCGACTGTCTCGGGCTTGCCACTGCGAAACCAAATTTAGAAGCAACCAGTAGCACGAGCGCAATTACATATTCACAACAATTACAAGAGGCCGTGCTGTGACGTCGGGACGTGTAGTTTAATTCCTATTAGTCGATAATAAGCACTACAGATGTGCGTCCGCTGTAAAGAACTACAACTTCCCGGCTCCACCGCGAACCCCACTCCCCCCCAAACGCCAATGGTGTGTGGTCTGAAGGAGGAGCAGCCATTAAAGGCAGCCAATAGCGACAGACAAGTGTACACACTGCGCTCCGTTTTCCTGCCAATCATCGATATGCTGTCCAATCACCTCTAACGTGATGGGATTTATGCAGACTCCCCACGTGGGGGCTCTGTCTGGTACTAAAAGATGTCACAGGGATTAATCTGGAAACTATTTGTTGACTTATGTGTTTTTTTTTTCTTATCGAGACTTCCAGGCAGAAGCGAACATATGGCCCCGAGGTGTCTCGTGCTTTTCCTGTTTTTTAATTGAATCGCCTATTAAAACAATCTGCTGTTATGTCCACAGATTGCACTTGCAACCCTGCAATTAAATTCTCATTGAGCTCCCCTGTAGATACATCTGCCTGTTTGTATAACATGTAAATCATATAGGAGTAGACGCAATATTGTAAACCCTTAATGAACTTCAGTTTGAGTTATTATTACTGCCACAAAGGTGGGTTACATTAGACTGCAGGCTCATTAGCGCTTTTTCAACATCCTTTATTATGTCTTCAGAACGTGTGCTGGGACATATTTTCAAGGTGTTTTTAGATTGGTCCCCTTGACATAAAGACATCCTGCAGTTTAACGTTTAACTTAAGCTGAAGTAAAAAAGTCTTTTGTGAAAATATATGACATACGCGGGCGGCGTGGTGGTGCACTGGTTAACATGTTTCCTCACAGCACAAAGGTTTCTAGTTCAAACCCCAGCTGGGGCCTTAATGTGTGGAGTTTGCATGTTCTCACCATGCCTGTGTGGAGAAAAGAATAGGCAGTTACAGAAAATGGATGGATGGAAGTATTACTGTGCTCATTGCTCTAATATTGCAGAGCGACAAAGGTGAAGGTAACTTTGAAGTCTGTGTAAAGTTAGAATAAGTTTGTGATCTGAGTTTGTCAGACCTAAAGAGAAAGTTTTACTAACCACCCAGCCAAATTTGAATGATTAAAAATATCAACAAGTTTATGAAGTTAGATGTCAACATCAGGTAAAAATGAGCTGAATGTGCTGAAGCCATGGCCGCTCGGGGGAGCAGTCAAGCATTTTGAAGCGACTGAAACTTGTCAAGATGAGTTCAGAAAATGCCATGACTAACTTTGAAACACCTTGAGTGAGATGAATTCATCTCTATCTCTCTGCTAGAGGTGCAGGAGTACACTCAGGGTGACCTCAACGTGTCATCGAGCCACCCTTTAGGACCGCCCCAAAAAATACGTTTTGACCTCTAACTCCACATTTCAATAATCAATCTTTCAGTCTTTTCACATGTTTTCAGCAACTATTATCCAACATATTTAATGTGTATATACATATTTAATAGATGATAATTCTACATTCATCACTAAGAATGACACACTGTCCTATCGTTTTAACATGGTCCTTTGATAGGTTGTTGCTATAAAAAGCACCTCGTAAGATGTACTCACATTTTTGCATTTGCATTTGACTGCCCCGCATAAGTTATAATTCAATTAAGACACCTAATGCTGAGCAAACTGAAATAGAGGCTTTTGTATCTAGGACTATATACTTCTCTCTGTATGTAGTATGCCCACATTTGCTGCTGTGTGTAGACGGTTAGTGTGTGTAGATAAAACACACTGTTGCTGGGTCAGCAGCTCGCCTAACCACTGCGTTCAGTCATTTAGCTGCACTAACTGACTGTGTCCAAAATCTTAATCATCTTCTGCTGCATTGCATTCCATATTACTTCTTCTCTCTTTCTCTGAATGGATCGCCTCTTATAACCACATTTAGGATCAGATCTGCTATAATGCGAGCGCCTAATTGTGTCTTAAAGCTGCCGTGCTGCTTTAACATGATAAAAGAGGAGATCTATCATCGTTATATATTCTTTTATTCACACACACAGAGGCGTACCAATGGTTATCCACAATATGACACCACATCAATCCTCTCTCCTCCGGTCCGTCTGCCTCCGTCTTTCCTGTTGTCTCTGCCTCTCCCTCATACATACACAGGACTGTGCACAAATACACACCGCCACAGCCATTCAAATACACATCTCTATCTACCACACATACAAACTAATATCTCAGGTAAGCACAGGGCCTAAAGTGACCTGCTGTCGCGGTGCGTGAATCCACTAAGGCTCAGAAAAGGTAATATCGTGCCCTCCCTCTTTCCCCTCCAAGGGTTGAGCCGTGATGTGGGCGAGCATGGGAGGTGCAGAGGTGAGGGAGGGGGGCAGGTGAGGAGGAATAAACAGATTTATTTGCCTGCGCCCCTCTCTGATTATTTTGCCCCTGCCTTTTGTTCCAGACCTTATGAAACCCAAATGTCAAGTGAGGCGAGGGCCTCATATCGAGCCCTGTCAATCACATCCCTCTGCGCACCTGAAGCCCTGACGCCGGATTATTGGCTTCAACACAAGGGCTGCCTTTGCCGCCAGCCGCTGTGCCTCAGACGATTCGACAGCCAAGTTTTTTTTTTTTTTTTTTTCTAAAGAGGAACTTCATTTGGTAGCTGATGTGCAGGAGATTGCACAGTAGCGGATTTTGAGGGTAGATGGCTAGCAGGCTGTGTGTGTGTGTGTGTGGGGGGGGGGGTGCCAAGTGTCTTATAGAGGAAGGGGGATTAAGGGGATGGTAGGTAGGCTTGACTTGGGTTGAGGTGGGGAGTGGGTGGAGAAACCCCAGCCTTAACATCTTGCTCAGTGCACTGATCCCGACTAGCTATCAGCACCTGTACATATGTCTCTTAATCCTCCCTGCTTCCACTCTCTGACACACAAACACAAATACACACACATCACTTCCTACAGTATCTACTTATCTCTAATATTATACTCCCTCGCTGTTACTAACTTTGACATCCATGCACTCTTACAAACACACAGCCCACTGGTCATAGTGTTTACCCTCTGTAGGGCTTTGAACAAGTGCCCCACCGGTTTAGCATTGCACTCGCATAACATCCGACCCAAGGATCAAAACTGAAGCAATAGAACAAGAAATATTTTTTATTTTGTACTCCATGTATTCTCTTTCTCTCAGGCAACTACATTGTCCACAATGCAACACTAGTATGCTAGTTCAGGACAATGTAGCCTCAAACTGGTAGCCTCAAGTAGGAGGAGGCCCGCTACAGAAGTCTGGTAAGATTGCTTTTTTTAATTTTCCAACACATGCTCAAGTGAGGCACTTCATCAGATTTTGTGCTGCTAGTCTGTAGCCCCAAATGGTTTCATACAGCCAAGACGTGTGAAGAGATTTTGACATGTATCACAGGTGGAGAACTGAACAGTTCAAATATTCAAATGCATTTCAGCTTCAGTTTTTAACAAGGGGATATAACAACAGCCCACCAAAGTCACAATTGTTGGCGTAAACTCTCTTTACGATTCACACTAACTAAAGAGGTGAGCTGAACACGTCGTGTCCACAGACTCAGTTCGACTTAAACCAACAGGAGCAGGTTGACTTAAATCCAGATTCTCAGCAGGATTCTTGATAATGCCAACTCTGTCACCAGATCTGCCAAACCCTCGTTCACCCTCGTACATTCAGTGCTTTCAAGGGCTTTCTCCAAACTACGCATGGCAACTGTTTTATAGTTAAGGGTCGGGAAAAATCAGAGTTATCATGAATAAAATGTTATTTGCTATTTACAGGACTCCTGCATGACAGTTGGATGAGACAAACACATGTATTTTTCATGAGCCAGCTAGTCTTTCCAATCCAGTTTTGTTGTTTCTGTTGTTCCTAAGACATTAAATAAGTTTAAACAAATACTGAACTCATTGATTTAGACTCTTGGCTGGTTTGAATGACGACATCTCGCACAACATCTTATCGATTATGACTATGCATAGTTTATTTTACACGTTTGAGATGTGAACACTCTTCCAGCTGTGACAACAATCCTGCAGGTTTCTGCTGTTGTCTCAGAGGTCAGCAGAGTTACAGAGGTACACTTATTAAAAGACAAGCACAACTGGTCCCTTCACCACCACACCATCCTCCGGATATAATAATATAGCACCTGTCTGTCATTGTCTGTTTATGTGTGTGTGTGTGTGTGTGTGTGTGTTGGGGGTACAGTGTCTAACTAATCATACTTCAATGAGCACTAACCACTGGTCCATGTTCTTAAATCTCCTGTCCTTACAGCAAGCTGCGTCTAAATCCCCATGCTCGCCCCTTTAACACGTCATTAATCCCCGGCGGCCACCCCTTTGAACAGGGAGCTTGTGTGAAGGGATAACCAGGCCTCCTCAGACACAGAGACAGAGAGGCAGAGGCAGCACTGGATTTACTCTGCTACCAGCAGGTTAATCCTGCCTCCACGCTGAGTGAGCGAGGGGAGGTGGTGTGTGTGTGTATGTGTGTGTGTGTCTGTGTGTGCCTTTATTGGAGACAGTTAAGGATCGGCTCCATCACAGTAACGACTCTGGGGGAACATCAGCATCTGGTGCTCAAAGTCATCCAGTCCCCCAAAAGGAACATACAGATTGCTGCCATTTCTTTATTAGATTACAAATGGATGGATGCAAAGTGTTTGTGCTGATAAAAACTGAAATAGCATGGAGCAACCAGATGACAAACAGACCGAGACGCTGAAAGCAGAAAAAAGGAAGACAGACCTAGATGAAGAACAATTAATTACCGGGGAAGTGGTGACATCGAGAACAGCTGAAAAAAAAAAAGAAATCCTGAGGGTCTAACTAATGAAGTGAGATAATCAGAACTACAGCATCCCAAAACGTACATGACAGTAGTTTAGATCGAAACTGTAGAACAAGGTATTACTTTCAATCCTCCTATTTAGCATTTAAAGCAGAATATTAACATTTAACATAGCTTCACGACACACTACAGTGTAGTTATGAGCAGATATAAAGACATTTACATACAGGAACAATATCTTAGATAGACAGTGAACAGACACAGAAGATAAATCTTATATTATCACAACTGTCTTTTAACATATTGTTATTTCTTATGCTGTTGATATACCAACCTTCACTTGTGAGTGTCACAGGAGTAGTTATAGTTGTTGAGTAGTATTTAATATTGCTTAGAAATTATTATTTTTGCGATTTAGCGCTCAGAGTGCAATACCACTATCGTAAATATGCACAGCTGTAAACATGCATTTGTGAGTCGACAACTTTGCTAACGCAGCCAAACATCAAGCGAGCGCAACAACACAAGACATAGCAGCCAGTTAATATTACTTACTTACCTGCAAGAAGCCAAGCTCAGCGTCTGTCTTCAAGTCTTTTTTTTTTTTTTTTCACAAAACTCTCACAGGCAACTAAAAGTAGGTCCCAGTTTTACTCACCAGAGTTGCTCATGCAGCTCTGGTCCCTGTCATCATTCCCCATTAGCCCTGGGTTTAAAAACCTCCCCTTCCCGGTGGTCCACTTCCCCAGTGCTCTGAGCTCACGGCCTGGCTAACAAACTGAGCTAACATTAGCTAACAGCAGCTACAGTTCACAGCAGTTTACTTTACGGTTCATCAGAAAACTTGACATGTCAGGCAGAGCAATAAGTTAAATATTTGTCTGTGGGTTACATCTGTGTAACATCAACGTGATGATATTTTTGTTTGCTTTTCTTTTAAAGAAGTAGCTTCTTACGGGGTCGCGAGTGTCGGACGTAGTGACATCCAGGGGTGACGTTGCAGACTGCAACCAACTGAAGCACCCCTTGCCTCTTTTCCCTCTTAGTTGTTCTGTGCTCCTACAGACACACGGTGGTACATCATGGTAATCTCCGTGGAAGATATACTCCCTCTGTAGATATAAAAAGGCTCATTGTAACAATTCTTATTTTCACACTAACAAAAACAGCCATACATTCCACTTCTCCACCTGAATCTTACAACCTGGACGTGTCACGTACAGTGTGGCTTTGTCTCGCTTCATACTGCTGTGGATGAATGTCCTTGAAAATAAAACAAATAAAGGCAGTGAATACTTTTATACATCTTATATCTGGACTAAAAGATATTAATTCACCCCAGCTCACCCATGTTTTGCCTCAGTGTAGCAAACCAGTTCCCTAAACGTGTGCTTAAAACTGTGTGTGCAACAGTGGTAAATGTAATTATTGTTCAGTTTAGTGTATCACATTCACAAGGCAACAATGAGGCTGCTAACTTTTCTTTTTTTTTCACTACAAAAAGGCCTTTGTCTGCTGTGCAGAAGAGCCTCAGATAGGCAGTTGGACTTTTAACATTCTGTCTCCTCTTCAGTCTAAAAGACTAATCAGCCACTCCGCAGGACTCTGGCTGCTAACCAGGACTAATTCTGCCTCCTGCTGGCTGGTGACACACACTGGGACAGCCATGATTGGCTGTTTAGCACCAGGGGGTACACCTCTGATTGTCTGCTTAGCATATTTTCTCCCCTCATTCTGATGGCACATACTCGCTCTTATCCTCATTGCGCTGCATAATGCGGAGGAAACAGGGGGATGCTATATATGTTTGTGTGTGTTTCTGCAAGTGTGTGTGTGTGTGTCGCATGTGTTTGGGGAAAACAAAAAGCCAAATTCATCAGCAAGTCAAAGTTCCCTCCTCCTCTTTTGTCTCTCGTTTGTTGTTCCAACCTCCCGTTTTTTTTCTCTTCTTCTTCTTCTTTTCCACCGCAGCACAGATCAGATAGAATGTCACCTCTACAAACTGCCGCGAGCTAATTAGCTGTTAGCCATGTTTGTGTTCTTGACTGATGACAGGATCATTTACTCTGGTCTCCAGCTGGCTCTGTTTGTCGGAGCCATCTCATTAGCATGGCAAATTAGTCCCACTCAGTCAGGGTTCTGCCTCGCCCAATGAGAAGTGATTGGAATGCAAATCAATCAGGAGGGCGGGGAAATGGAAATCACTAAATTGCGGTGAAGAGGGGAGGATGAGAATATCGTGTAAACTTTTATTTTGGAGGAGATTAAAAAAAAAAAAAAATCAAGTCGGCTTGTTTGCTGGAAATTAGACACAAAAGTAGAAAAGGTCAAGATTGAGCCCATTTTAGATGGGTTTGTTACTAGCAGAAGTGTGTTTGTGTGTGCGTGTGTGTGTGGCCAGTACCAGCTGCCTTTGCCTGAGAGAGGAAACATTCAAGGGCGATGCCTTACGCTGTTGCATGTGATCGTTGTTAGTCAGAGGAAATCGACTGTAAATTGTAGGAACATTATTCTGAATTTGTGAGTTTAATTCCCCTAAAAGCTCAGCATCATTCCCAATAACCAATGACCAGATTTAATCAGCAGCAGCCATTCATCAACTCAGTGCCCGGCCATCCAGGTACAGTATGTCTCTGAATTAAATAAAATGAGCCAATCCTGGAGCAAAAAAAAAAAATCTATCAATAAATAAACAAGGTTCAGCATATTAACAAGCAGCATTGCCTGGCAAAGGAACCTTGTTTGTCATCATTGCTTCGTAATTCTGCTAAGTGAGCCGTTAATACATTCCCGGCGTAAAACAATCTCTTTAATTTAATATTCTGTCATCAGGTTTTTCTCCTCATCAGCAGGAAGTTATTGATCATGCTCGGGGCTGCTTTCAAAACAAGACAGCTGCATTTTCTCTGTGTGTCATTCAGGTGCATTTACATTTTGACTGCAGTGGAGGGAAGTTTGCAAAGAGCATATAGCTCATGTAGAATCCTCTAGTGTTGTAGTGTTTTTTTTTTTTTTTTGCCCAGCACAGAACAATAGATGATTGAGCCTCCGGGGTTTTCAAGGTACATTTATGTTGTTAGAGGTGCAGGAGGTCTGTGTCTCGCTCTCTCTTTTCTGTGTGTGTTTTTACTCCTTCAAGTCAATCTCTGTGAAGCTGCCGCTATCTCCAGTTTCATTTGTCGACAGGTCTGGCAGCAGGGAGGAGTGGGAGGAGGGGAGGGGAGGGGGTGGGGAGCGGCGGGGGCCGGTGGCGGAGAGAAGGACGGAGGTGGAGAGAAGGAGGGGGAGCAGTAATGTAAGAAAATTGGAGGATTAGACGGCGAGCCCTCTTCCTGTCTGCTGCAACCCCCCCTCCCCATCCCTCCTCCTCCTCCTCTTCCTCCTCCTCATGCCTCCATCCAACCCTCAGACTATAATAACACAGCCTGACATACTGACGACCAGCACCCCCCCACCACCCCGTCCTCCTCTTCCCCTCTCTCTCTTATCCCTAACAGATCTGTCATACTTCTTCTTTCTCCCCTGTCTCCGTTTCCCTCCTCTTTTTGCGGATCTGAAACCTGGACTTTCTCCTTCTTCCCGTGTCTTTTTCAGTTAAAAGCAGGATTACGCTCCATTTGTGTCTCCCTTTGTGTCTCGCTGTCATGCTCAATTACTTTGCCTCTCGCCATCATGAGTTTCTTTAATCTTTCCAAGACCTAGCATGCGCTATAAAGAAGGTGCAAGATCTCTATATCGAACTCCGAGGCAGATTTTCACTGCCGCTGTGCTTGTGCATGCGAGTAACAAAGCGTAGAGATGTGGCGCTAACGCGACACAAGGCAAGAAGGTAGTAGTAGTAGTAGTAGCTGTGATGGAGGGGGGATGTGAGCAATGAGTGAGAGTTTCAGAGTGTACATGGAGGGGTCTGAAAGGGCCTAAATGGATCTGCGATTGGACTCTCTGAGGTCGTCATCAGCCCAGATTGGAGGCCATTAGGGCCTATTTAAAAGAATTACTTCCAGGATGCAATCAAAAACCCTGATAGGTAATCAATGGCAACTAGATCAGGGCACAAAGGCAGTCCATGCGTCTCAATCAGCCACCATTCAGCAGGACAGGGAGATCAGTACTGGCCAAAAACTGCAGTGACTTTTCGCAGTGCGTGCATGCACGCACGCAGGCTGCACATAACATACAGTCAAAAATACCTGTGACACATGCATGCACACAAATACGCATTATTAGAAGTGTACAATCACGCATGGCCAGAAAGCCCACTTCCACGCACACGCGCGACAGTAAGTCGATCTGCAGATGGCCACGTTACTCTGACCTGCTCCCAGACAGTGATTTATCAGGAGGCACATAATGCCTCCAACACCACCCCCTGAGCTTTAAAAGAAGAATTACAGGACATAAAGGAGAGGGATGGACAGAGTGACGGAGAGGAAGGAGGAGAGAAGGAGGGAGCGAAAAGATGAGTGGGGAGAAACGAGGACGGAGAAGTAATGGGGGAATAGGTAAGAGCAAAGGAAGGGAGGAGGTTGTGGACAGACAGATTGATTTATTAGACCTTCTAGTTAACCGAGCCCTCTACACAGGCACAGGCTGTACACACACACACACACATTTGCAGCATCCAGCGAGAGTGATGAGTGGGGAGAGGTTGGTAATGCTGCTCAATGATGCGTATGGCGTTTAGTTCAGTCTGAGTGCGCCCGTTTCTCTAGCCATACAGGCTCACAATATGCCACGGCAGGTGGACAAAGAGAGAGAGAGATAGAGAGAGTGAGATGCAAGGAGAAGGAGAGAGAAAGCGCCAAGGCCACAAATTGGGTCAATATGCCTAGTTCATAAACAGAGCAGAACCCTTGAAGCAGCTCAGCACACTGAGGGGCAAAATTAGCACCCACATCCGAGCTGGAGGGACTTCAGGGTGCATGCAAACATGCACACATTATGCAAACAGACAAGAGAATGTGCAATAACTCAATTTATTAGGTTATATACACCAGCGCATATAAATGCAGAAACACATATACCAATAGGAACAATAATAGTCCTGACATGATAAAACACCATCAAGAAGGGGATATGAAACACACCGCGCTCCCTGCAATAAGATTACAGGCTATCAGCCCTCAGTAGATTTGCCAGCGGGAGTCCCCAGTATAATAAAATCAGATTAAAGGACAATCATATTTATTTCTAGTATATACAATATATCAAGGTTGCTCAGTAGCTCTTATTGTGATAGGCTGTGAAAAGGCGAGCCTCTGTGTACTTTCCTTCTTCTAAGTTGACGTTAGGCTGTGTTTAATGAGCTTCAGGTGTCAAGGAGTCGGGGATGTAACAGGATATGTTGGTGAGGCTTATTGATTTATTGTTTTTCAAAGAAGTTTTTGTACTTTTGTTATTGCCTGGCTGTCACCGGTAATGTCATTTCAGAATCATTTCAGGTGAATAAAAGTTGAGGGACGGTGTGTAAATGTGAGTGTGTGATTGCTCTGCATGTGGATAAAATATCAGAAAATAAGATGACTTGGAGAGGTTAATATGACTTCTGACACATAAACAGATCTCCCGCTCTGGGAATGGGAAGGGGAGGTGAACATTTGGAAAGATTTTAATTTATAGGGATTCAGACTAGAGATAAAGGAGTGAAAAATGAAATGGAATGGAAGTCTTAATTACTTAGCTTCAACCGTCATTATTGCCACCAGTAAAACCAGGCTTCTGTTTCTGCTTATCCTTGTATGGAGGATAACAAATTAAAACTTCCTGTATAAAGAAATAAATCATCACCTGTCATACACAAGCTAAAAGTGAGAAATATAACTGATTTAGAAGCCTACACTTTTATTAGTTGTTTACGGTTATACTGCATGAGCAAATGTTACTGAGTAAAGTGGGCTTTTGGCCCAGATGCTCTTCAGTAGGTGGTCAAACAGTCCATGTAGGTGTCCTTCCTCCTTAATTAAAACCTCAGAAGGTTACCAAACCAAAGTAAGCTACATTGGCAGGAGATACACACAAACCAGAGAGACTATTCACTTAAATGTCAACTCACAACCTGGCAAAGATTGGCATCATAAATGGTCTGTAAAAATGTATTAACCATTAATAAAGTCAGTGAAATTAATCACAATGCATTGTGACGCTAATAATTGTGTGATACCACAGAATGTTTTGTGATGTGTGTTATGTTTATTTTGTAAATTCAAAAAGACCTTTATATAAATGTAGATTATCCCGTCTTGAGTTTGAGAGTAATGTCTGTATGACTTTTAATGGTTTTAACTTTAAATGCCAAAGCCATTGTTCATGTGGCAAAGAGACGAAAAAAGCCTCTGAACTACAGATAACCACATCACATTTCAGAAATATTAAACTGAAAAAAACAACATGTCTCTTGAAACTGTCCTGTATTATAAATTGTATTATTTAGGCAGACCTTTAATTAGATTAAGTCCAAATGACAACAAATAACAAAAACATATTGATTAATGTCTAAAGTCTAGTATGTGTGTACAGATTTGCATCCTTTATCATGCTTTTTATACAGTGTATATGTGTGTATGTATATATATATATATATATATATATATATATATATATATATATATATATATATATATATATATATATATATATATATATATATATATATATATATATATATATATATACACACACACAATAAAGCTCTCTATAGGTAGTACATGTTGTACATGTCTCATTCTGCACTGCACGGTTTGAGGTCACATTGCACAATAGCATACACTTCATTTGGTACCTGTCTCTTGACCGAGAAGCTCGTTTCCCTCCATACTTGTGCCCCAGCTCAACAGAGGCTCCGTGCACTCTGCCCCCAACCAGCTTTGTGCTTATGCAACCAGCTGTTTGTCTGCTTTGCTCATCCTGTCCAGGGAAAGCAACTGTCTAAACAGCACTTGTATCATTGGATCGTAGAGGTTGTTATCAGAGCCTGATAATACAAAGACATGGAAAATAGATTTGACTGATTCCACTGGAGGCTGGGCTGCTTCTTGTGCAAT
Source organism: Nibea coibor (assembly GCA_023373845.1). Classification (NCBI taxonomy): domain Eukaryota; kingdom Metazoa; phylum Chordata; class Actinopteri; family Sciaenidae; genus Nibea; species Nibea coibor. The sequence goes on along the minus strand of CM041737.1, from coordinate 11,701,239 downwards.
GTTTAATAATGTTAAAAGAAGTGATTTCTGCAGTGACCTCAGTATTTTCCAACACCTTTGTCAGATTTTACTGTCTGGATAAAAGAGCCACTTGGTTAATAGTCCACCGTCTGTGCAATCTCATGGGCTGAAGTAGTCATTTTCTACACAGCACAACTGTAAAGAATCATTCAACAAAAATGTGAGATAGAGTAAACTTGTTAGTCCAGGGTCATCACGCTCGTGAATCCACCAAATACACTAAAACTGTATCACTGTTGCTAATGTTGTTAGATTATTTGGCAAATTAGCAGTGTTAAACAAATAAGACACATTTTCAGTGTTCACAGCAATTACTACAAACCTACATTTATTTATTTTTCTTTTTGGACACTGGCAGAACAAAATGAAAACATAAAAGACACCATATGAAATTGAACGTTAGTAAACAATTACATATACAGAATTTTACACACGAAGCAGGATCAAATAAACATTAGCATCCATTTAGAAGTGTACTTCTGGCCGCTGGTAAATTTGAGTCCTATATTTTTAGCTCTGTTTTGGTCTCCACCTAATCTTCGCTCTTTGTTACTAGAAAATCTTTCATTGCCAGGGCTTAAAGTTGCTGCACTGTTAGTCAAAAAAGTATATCACTTAAAAAGCATCTCAAGCACTTCATTTACATTTTCCAAACAAGGCTGTATTACATTCATCTCAAGATATACAAGCTCTCTTCATGCTTGCGTCAGTCCCTTTTAAGCTGGAAAATTGCAACTGTGTCTAATCATTCTCAAATAATAGCCTAAAATATGGAAGTGGGAGGTTCAGACTTTTCAGTGGTCCACTTGCCCACACGACTTGATGTCCCTTACCTCTGCCTAAATGCCACGCAATTATGAGTGGCTCCAGGTTTGGCAGGCCAAGATGGTTGGGGGTTGTTGAGATTGTGAGATTGCATGCGCGAGTGCATAAGCGGTGTGTGTGTGTGTGTGTGTTTGTGCATGTGTACATTGTGTGAACAGAGAAGTCATCTTATTTACCCACCTTGGTGTTAGGGGTGGCCATCGCCCGCCCAGCTAAATGCCATGCAAATGCTGCCGCTGCCGTCAAGCTGCCAATCACAGCGGTGTTGGCATTCACGGCATGCCGCCAGAGCATTTACAGCGTCTGTGATCTTTACTAAATGAGAAATAACCCTAGCCTGTCCAAGCTGGCCACGACGTTTAAACAACGCTTTCCCCAAATTCCCATTGGAAAAATGCTGTGAAGTGAAGACATCATATTGTGTCAGAGGAATGATAAAGAAAACAAAGGGGGTGGAGGGGAAGTGGTTGGATGTGTGGGTGGTAAGGGAGGTGTCTTACTCCCATAGTACAGCCTCATTATGATGATGTGATTTGCTGGAATGGCAGCAGCGGCTCTCGTCACTAATACCAGCTCCCCTGAGCCACGAAACAGCGCTTTATTAAACTTTATGAAAGGCTTAGCTGTCCAATTTATGAGCCTGCCTGCTGAGGACGTGAGCGTGCAGAGACAGAGGAAACACTGCAGCACTACATCAGATGAGATTACACAGAACAAAAAGTTTTACCCCTGACAGCACTTTTTTCTCTCGCTTTATTCAGAAATGCAAACACAAGATATTGTGTTAGATTGTTCTTACAAGAAGTGAAGGAATTGGATCAGCTCGCTAACTAAAAGATGTTTTTATCTTCATACACTCACGGAAACATTTTAATTGAAGCATTTTAAAACAAGGTAACATCTGTGTGCCAGTGTGACTGTATTATCTATCATTGTTTCCTCTAATGATGATGGTATGTTGAGTGTTGAAGGTAACACTAAACTACACAGTTATAGAGATTTATAGATCATTAGTTATAAATGATAAAATATAAGACAAAACTACACAGACGACAATTGAGATGAATTAAATTCAAGGTCATGTTTGGTTTTATGGTGCGCAGGGATATAAACATTCAGTGCTTTATTTTGCGCTTTCCTCAGTTAGAAAGGATGCAAAATGTTCTTCATTATGTTTGATAGAGCGAGATACCTAAAGACTGATTTGGCTGTTCACATGGTTATGGCTTTTTTTCTGCTATTTGGTTTGCAATTAATTGCAAAAATATAAATACACAGAAATACAAAAAAAAGCTGTAACTGGTGGATTTTGAATAAATCACTAACTTTTAGAATAAATTTCAGATGCATAAACTGTATAAGCAATTATCATTTTACATCAGCTACACAATGTTGAAGACAAGCCAGATCATTTGAATTGCACAGGGTAAACGGGTACAAACAGTTGACTGTCATCAGCATAACAATTAAAAGAGACACTGTGATTATAAATAAAGTGTTTGTAAGTAAACAGAAGGGGACCAAATATAGAACCTTGAAGAGACCCACATTTTATATCATTACCCCATTTCATGAAGTACCAATACACTGCATTAAAAAATAGAAAATATATATAAATATTTAAAATGATCGAATGAAGCAAATTCCCAGTGTTTACTCATATGTATATTATCCCCCTAATAAGAAATATGTAATCTATCTAATAAGAAAGATAGTCATGATTGCTTAGTCATGATAAGAGGTGGCAGATACCGTTCCTGGGATTGCAAAATCATTGGGTGTGAATGTTATGTTTGGCAAGTGAATGATGAATCTGTGGACCCGTTTTGATACTCTGCACTATGGTTGCATGGATTACCCATGACAGTCATGATTATACACAAAAATAATGCCCACAGAGCTTGCTCAATCCACTTCTGATGGCAAAAAAAGGCCTCATTAACTCCTGTGTCTTTGCTGACATTCTGTTATCACACACTGACAGACACACACAGATAAACACACATTAAATATTCACTAAAGTGTTTATTTTGGCAGGAAGACAGCCTGGCAAGTACACACACACACGCACACATTCGTACACCCATGAACACAGATCCCCATGCAGCAATTAGTTCTGCCCCGTAAGAGTTCCCTCCCTCATCTGACTTAGCTGTTGGTGCAAATTAAATTTGTCTTAATGCACAGACACAGGTCTCTCATCATAACGTGAACATGTCAGGGTCACACAGAGGCAAATACAGGTGTGCTCGCTCATGGCATGATTTTTGATTTCCTGCTGTGGAAGATAGGATCTCAAGAAGAGAGCTGCAGAGTTTAAATTCAGTTTCTGTGTGTTAAGTGCTGAAAAACAGTGCACGGGATTAATCTTATAATAACGAGGACATATACAGAGATATCACAAAGTAACTCATAAAATGCATATTATAGACATAAAGAATTCAGTCGGTGATTTATCATGTAACTGGGTTGCATGAATTAGGTACCCATAAGATACTTGCCAGTTTCTACTGCTACTTAAGCGTGGGTACAGTGGGAAAAAAAACAAGAATATGGGAAATAATGGACTAATAATTGGATATTTTAGAGGAAATGGGAAATAAATCTATTTATTCTATTGATTTTTGTATTTTTGTAAATACTTCAGGGTGCAGTACTGGTAAAGAAAAGTTACTCTACCCTCCACAGCTTTGGTAAGATATTACATAGATATAATTACTTCATAAATTTCTCAGAATATCAGTGGTGTTGGCACAATTGTTCCCAAACCTTCCTAAATCCTACCCAATTTACACAAGGAAATAACACTGTAAACCGCAGGCTATAGGTGCTGAGGTTCATTGCCAAGTGTTAAGGGATACAAACTATTGTAGGTTGAGGTCTGCAAGGTTTATTCACTTCATTCAGCCACCTCATACCCAAGATGAATTTCGCTTTTATGCCAGTAATTATTTTCCAAGGTGTTGTCCACTTGCTGAAATCCAATATTCATTCTCCATATAGGTCCATCTAAAGCAACACACTCATAGAAATTGTTATTATGATATTATGATTATATTACTTCTAATCAAAAACTAGTAAATGGACAACTTTTCTAACAGCCAAACATCAAGCAAGTTCAACAACACAAGACGTAGCAGCCAACCAATACTACTAGGTAATAGCCCAACAGCAAGACGCCCGGCTCTGCGTCTGTCAAATAGATTTGACTGACAACAGCAGAGAAAGGAGCCATTTAAAAAAATGTGTTTAAATTTGATTGGTTGACTTTTGCCCAGTTATCAGACTGAGTTGCAAGCGAAAGGGACAATCTTCATAGACAGAGTAAGCATGAACAGTTTTCTCAGTCTTTCGTTGAACTTAATTTGCAATCAGGAAACCTGCAAAGTCATAAGACATTTATTTATCTGATATATTGTGCAAAATGGAGAAAAACAAAAAGATATTGTATTGAACATTGTATATACATACATTGTGACGTCAAATGGGGTCTAATGCGTTGGAGAAACCTGGTAGATTTCTGACAAAGAAACACAATTATTTAGTCACGTAAACCCTGAGGCCAGGTACTTCTGGTGGACATCTCACACTTTATAATAATGAGAATAAAATAAATGCAAACCATAAATGGATTACCTGATTTCTTGTGTTACTGGAAGCTGATTTATCACAGTAACCTGGTTCGTAAACGCAGTCAGTGACTCAGGAAAAGCATCAAGAAAAAACGCGTAGTCATTCCATGCCATGACTTTACCACATGAACAAGTTAAGCACACTTGTACCACAGCAGCGCTGAATGAATGAGTGTCAGCGGTGGCAAAATGACAACGTAACACTCAAATCAATGGCACTCTGCTGCTAATGAATGACAAGGCTAATTGCGGGAACGGCTTGTTGCTCTTTGGTTTAGATAAATACTCTGACAAGTGAAGTGCTTTAATTATCCCCAGCGTGTTTGTGCCTGAGCGCTGTCGCCACCGCTTCACTCGAGGTGCCTGCCGAATGAGACAAGCTAATTAGGAGTGATTTCCCCGCTCCCCACTCATTAATAACACAACAGCAATTAAGAGGAGCTAGCGGAACATGGCGCATTTGGTGCTAACAAGATTAGCCTCATGGAGCAATGAGTTTACGAGACAGACACAGACACACATACGGAGGGAAAAGGGGAAGGGAGAGCGAGGAAAGAGATTGGGAGAGAAAGATATTAGAAGGTGTCGGAAGGAGAGAGACAGTGTGAATGTAAGAAACTGCAAAAAAAAGAAAAAGAGTAGAGGAAGAGACAAGAGGACGGGAGATAAAAGAGGCAGCAGTCAGGAAGAAGCAGATGAAGCTAAATGAGTTAGGGAAGGACGAGGAAGGTACACAGAAGACAGGATAGTAAAGAGAGAAATTGAGTGCTTCTGATTCAAACAGAACCTTTTTCTCCCCCCATTTTCCTGCATGAATCACCAGTGGCCTTTAAATGGGCTGTTGCATAAAGGACATTTAGTTTCATGAGCTCACAGAATAATAACAGAGGCAGGGAAGAGACTGTGCACCTCTGAGCGTGACAGCATTTAATTACCAACAATACTCGAGTCTGCGCGCGAGAGATTATGGAGGTAATAAATACATTCAGGATGTAAAAAAAAAAGTGCAGAGCGCAGGTTATGTTTGCGCTCGGGCACCAGCGTGTTACATGTAGGTACAACTATCTCTGCATGGAATTAGATCACAGCTACAGCGGGCCACATGTTTGCGGTTTGCTATAAAAAGAAGACAAGCTTCAAGGGGTTCCTTTACTACTAAATTAAATAATAGAATAAGCTAAATTAAATGATTTGGAGAAGAATTTAACTGTTGTCGTTGCGACGTTCGACAATTTAGCTGGCAGAGACAAATAGGACTAAGAGTTTTCAGCCATACTAGCATGTATAGGTATGGAGATGATTTGAGCTAAATGCTAACAGTCATGTATGTTCACTGTGTTAGTTGGGTGTGTTGGCAGGCTAACTTTATTAACACCAAACAAGGTAAAGCTGAGGCTGATGGTAATGTCATTTGCTTTTAAGTATTTTTAGGGGAACATGGCTTCGGCTATGGTTGTGACATTACACTGTAACTCTAACTCATGATGGTGCAAGAGAATTGACCAGTCTGTACAAATTTCATGGTAATCCAAAGCGTATAGTTAAAATACAGCATGTCAGTCTGAGCTGGGATTGTCACGCCACTGGAGTGACTGAAAAAGAAGGGGGAAATCCCACTCAACCCCAGCCAACTGGTTTAATTTGGTTGTGCAATAGCGGCACATGGATTTTATTTATTTATTTATTTTTTTAATTTATGCCTACTGCATCAAAAATACATTTAAATGGGAAAGGAGTGGCTGTGGTCGAGGCATCTTAGCAAATAAACCAAAGTGCAAAAATATCTTCAAAGTCTTCATCTACTCATGGTGGCAATGATTCCCTGCATATAGCTTGTGTGATTTTAATATGAAGATTCCTGTCTTTACTGTTAGTCGCTTCTTTTTGTCAGCTGTACCAGCATAAGCGAAAATGAGAAATTGAACTAAAGCAATCCAGTGAGTTCAGAAATAATAAGCTTTGCAACAAAAGGTTCAGAACAAAGAGCTTTTTAGCGACTTGCAGCTGTTTATTTGTTTTTGTTTTTTTCCAGCCTGCGACATTACCGTTTTGATTCAGTGATTAATTTCATTTCAGTGTCATTTCCAGCATCGGGAGGCAGCTTTCAGCCACAAAGCTCAGATAAACCTGCGGCACCTGCCCAGCAACAGCACTGCAGACAGACAAAATTAGCGACTAACTGTCGAACATAGTGGAGCGTTAGCGGAGTCAGATAAAGAGACAGATATTACCATCAACGGACTTCTGCATGCAGAGTTAATATTGGACTTCACCAAGTGGACACTCTTTGTATCTTCCTATGGAGTTACTGTATGCAGCACGGCAACACACTTGAAGGAGAAACACGATTATTATTTTATTTTTCTTCCAATAAATGCTCTGTAAGGCACAATGAATGCTTCCAGGGAAATGGGAATAAACTAGTTCAAAGATACATTCAGTATTTAGCAGACAGTATATACAGTATCTATAGAAAACAGATTCCGAGTCAATGCAAACTGTGTGTGCGCGCCTCTGTGTGTGTGTGTGTGTCTGAAATAGTCTGTATAAAGGATGTCAGTCACAGTAACTTTTCATGCTGCAAGCATGGAGCTCTTGACAAGAGACTCAATCAGCAGCTCTAAAGCCTGCCTCTGCCTCCTCTGCCTCTGCCACCCTACTTTTGTGTCGACTAATCTCCACTGTAGGATGTAGAGGAGCCATTTGATATTGTCTTCCCCCGGTGTTTTTCATTATCACCGTCTTACTGCAGCCTGCCAGTGGCATTACCACGACATTAGTGGGCTTGACAGGACGAGAATCACCACACAATCCTGTCACAACCTCCCATCTCTGCTGTAACCCTACTCGCATTTCAAAGCCCCTCTGCCTCTTCTTATCTTTCACTTCCTTTTTTTCTGCTTTGAGGTGGATCTGCAGCAGGGTCATGGACAATATTTTGGGGGAAATTGCTGAGAGGTTAGGCAGTTTGTCGGAATCCAAATTGCATTTAGGCAAAGAACTCATCATTGTAGACCTGATAGAGACACAAATCTCTATTGGAAAGATTGAAAATGCAACGCATAAAGCTACATACTATTTTCTGATATCTCCTTCACAAATATCAGTTTTCTAAAATATAGAAGAGTTGTTGAAATGATCTTCATTTAACTGTCTTAATTTATTCTAACATGAATTATTTTCCAAACACGAGTCCTTTTTTTCCGCCTTTTTGACTACTATAAACTCACACTGTGCAGCCCATTTCACAGCCACAGGCACAAACAGCAAGGTTTGTTCAACACAGTCATGCACTTGCAAACATGCACAAATTGTTGACAGGCTTGTTCCAATTAATGCATGACTGCTATCAATTATTGCACCCTCATGTGGCTGTTGTAGCCCACAGCAGCATTTTTTTTCTTTTTAACGGTCCACAGCTTCATTTTCAACACTTCTAATGAGCAATCTTTAATCTGTGCTTGTCAGAGAGTTTCTCTTCCCATCCCTTCTTGAATTTACTCCTAATTTACTCTTACTTTCTCCAGTTTTAGTTTCATGGGCTTTGGGGGTTTCTTGGCTTTGCAGTAAGAGACCTGCTCAGTTTTTTTTTTTTTTATCCCCACATGAGACACAGCTCATGTTATAGAAACAGACATATTGACACTAATCCTTTTGCATATTTTATTTCATTTAGCCTCAACTGGAGGTCTCCGCCCTCACACAGGCTTGAATTAGAGTGTTATCAGGAATGTTTTGTGTTTCTATTAACTTTCATATTCACATGGTTACTAAAGTCTTAATTCACTTACAGCTCGGTTGTTTCTCCAATTCTCATCTTAGCACATTTTCAGTCCACCATTTTGGTTCAAGGTGAAATATCACAACTATTGGGTATTAGACATTCATGGTGTCCAGAGGATGAATCCTAATGAATCTAACTTTGATGACTAGCACCACGAGGTTGACGTTGATTTAAATGTCTCCACAACTAAACTGAAATCTCGTCTTGACACTCATGTTGCTCTCTCAACTTTGGTGATCCCCTGACTGTTCGTCTAACACCATCGTCTAGTCAAAAGTTAGATTTGTCAAATGCTTTGGTTTTTGACTAAATACCTACAAAACTATTAGCCTCAGCTGTACTTTGTGTTTAGTGCTAAATAGTAGATGTTTGCGTGTTGATACACTAAGCTATGATGGTGATGATAAATTAGAGTAAACATTATTGCTTTGTTACTGTTAATTTGAGCAAGTTAGCATGCTGATTTTAGCATTTAACCCATAGCTTTGTCATGTTAAGTTCTGCTTCACGGAGCTGCTAGCAGCAAATGAGACTTTCCATCTTGTTCCAATACCCAAAGTTGCACTTCGCCTTAATCCAAACACAGAATTGCAAATTTCTTTCAAGTTGACGTCTTTGACATTGACTTAATCTGTCTATATCTGATGTGCATCGCTATGAAAAGTGTGCCGGGAGAGGTTAGACAAGCTAGGAGCTGAGCTACAAACAAACCGGAAACAAGCTAAAATAGTCTAATCATCTGTGGAGATGTAGTTGCTGTTGCCTCGGGTCTTGATATATTGAAGGTGAGCCACTAAATCAAGCTACAAACTAAATATGGAAGTAAAGGCATCAGGCAGTGATAGGAGGTGGCAAAGAGAGCTTGCCAACACTCCTGCAGTTGATGGGAGCGTGATGGCTTTTGAGGCCACCATCGAAGACGACCGTGAACCAAGACAAGCTGTTATTGCTGCTACTGAACTGAGCTGACGGGAGCCAAAGAAAGATGCAGATATAAATGTAAAGAATAAGGCCATGTCATATCACACTGCCACAAAACTCATCTGACTTAAAGCAATACCTGACTCTGGCAGAACATTTTTACCTTTCAGCACACAACCCTTCGCAGCAGGTCCAACATCTCCCGCCCTGGGGATCCACAGTCAACACCAGCATTCAGACTTTCTCCCCTGCTCTTGGTATTGATATTTGCCAACAGCCAAAATTACTTTTTGGAAAGAATCATCTGGGATGTTATATAAAATAATAACTCCTGGATCAACTTTACCTTGTGTTTCATTACATTTCAAAATGAAAGTAAGAAAAATAGCTCGTCGCCTGACTCAAAAAGAGTTAGTTTCAGAGGTTACACTTCATGATCACCCAGCATCCAGTTTCTAAGAGGTATATTAGATCTATGAGGGAAAGAACTTAAAGGATCTTTCTTTTGCAGCTGCAGCACGATACAGATGCACAGGCTGAAAACATGATGAGAGGTTACAGTTCAGTTCCCACTTGTTCGACCCATACAACCGTTCATGCACTGATGGAGTTATAACGCATGAAAATTAAAAGCACTGACAGAACGGTACGTCTCATGCTCTATTAACATCATGCCCACTCCACACTAATACCGTTTTACACAAGTCTACATCTGGATGACAGTCGTCAGAGTTATTCCTGATCACCTCAAATGTCGAACTCCTGGAAAGTGAATTAAATCATGTAAACAACATGCTTTTACAGAAATGTTTCCAGTGGAATAAATGCTGATAGAAAGTGAAATGCAATTACTCTAAGCTCTTTACATTTGGAGAATGTTTTGCTGACAAAACATTGTGAAGCAGAGATGCATTTTTTGTTGGTTTGTTTTTGTTGTTTTTTTAAGTTATGGATCCTCTACCTGTGGTGGTGAGAACCACATGAATCAAGTGTGTGTGTGTGTGTGTGTGTGTGTAAGTGAGAGCGAGAATACAATACAATTCATTTTTCTGTTTATCTTTTATTAGTTGCTTCAATCTATGTTTGTTCATTGTTTTGTGTATTAATTACCTTATCATCCAGTCTGGAACACTTATTATATTATATTATATATTATTACCCTATGCAGTCAGTCTATTTATGAGGGCAACAAGAGACATCACTACAAGAGAGAGCAGACATCCATTTGATTATCTCTACGGTTTGCAAACTGAGTTTCTTGATGAACACTTCCACCTAGGGGCCATTTGCAGCACAAACATCTAGTTTCTGTTGAGGCGGTTTCTTCAAGCTGACTAAAGTGACATAGACTTCAAATATTTGGGTATCTTATTGAGTCAGTATGCTCTGATTTGAGAGTACATCTTGATTTGAATAGTTTCTGTCCTTTATCTTATGCCTTATGTTGTTCTTGATTTTTATTTTCTGCTTTGTAACATGGGTTTAAAATGATCGTTCATTTATTCTTATTGGAAATTTTCAGATAAATGAATGCTATATCCAGGCGCTTAAGGCAATCAGACAACTACTTGCACACATTATATACAGACCCACTCAAAACAGACTGGTTGGTGGACCCTGGCACCCCAATATGAATTCTTTATATCCTATTTAACCCCATTCAATCTGTACGTATAAACACAAAGTACCAGTGGAAAGAGAGTACTACATTCTCACTTGAACTTATAATTCACATATAAAGAAATTGCTTCCATAGAGCTGAATACGATCTTAGTCTTTTTAACATCCCATATTTTACCACAAATGCATCTTGGAGGAGGCAAACCATAGGACATGCTTGATGTCTTTCAATATTTAACATGTTCTAACTAACAGATTTTCTCACTTATTATTTTGGATACTATTCTACACATTGTCCATAGCTCCTATTCATTTTCTCTTCAAAAAATGTCTCCAGTCGTTTGAATCAAACCTACATGATAAACTTTATTTTCAGAAGCCTGCAAGGAAGTTATGTCACTGTTCACTGTAATGAAATTCTCACTTTGCTGCTTTCAGCTCGCCTCTTTCCTCTGTTGCTTCCCATCCAATGAGGTCAAAGATCAGGGTCAAACACACTCAGTGTTCCTGGAGCTGGTACGGCTGCAGCGTCTTGTTGAAGAACAGCCTCAGCGGGGTGAATACAGCAGGGCACTTGCCTCTGGACATCCAGATGGAGGACGGTCTCTCACCAGGAAGCCATCTTGCTGCCAAGCTGATGTTATAGACCTGTCCACTCCTACATACTGAGCTACTTTTGCTGTCAGCGGGCAGTGGAGTAGTAGGAGGTGACTGCTTAACCTCACAGGCAAAAGACTAACTGTGCTTGTAGATGCAGTGCATATTTTTAAAGTAACTCAACAGCAGGCTAAAAAGCAGTTTTCACTGCCCTTTTCACTATCAACACACACACACACACACACAGGCGTTGATACACTTGTTACCACACCCGTCAGCGATGTGACAGGGTGCACACCCTGGAGTACAATAATACATCACTGCATAGGGATTTCTAGATGCTTATAGACAGATGTTGGAAGTTGGAACTCACTCATTATCGATTACTGCCTGAAATATGGCACCTCCTCATTGGTGTGCTTCATTATGTCATACAACACTCCCGTGCTTGGCTGTAACGCGTTTCCAGCCACATCCACCACAATAAAACTGAGCATATTGATTCAGTATATTTTCATTGAGATTCAGTTCAGCTCCATTGTATCGGGGTGAAAGCAGAAATCTCAGACGCTGTTATCTAAAAGCCTAGACCGTCTGCACGGCTAAACGCAGCCAGAGGTTTAAGGACGTATTAACTCCTGAAATCACGGCCGTCAGTCAGATTTGTGAGGGTGAACTGAACACTGAGTCAGTTGTGAAAATGTGGTCTGCTGTAAAACAGAACTCATGACAAGAAATGATGCCGCAAAATGAAATGAATGCCAAGTTAAATTTACTGGAATGTAAATATACTTTTAACAACAGTAACAAGATTTACCTACAGTATGTACATCAAAGCACTGTTAGTCAACAAGTTCATTAAAATAGTAATTCTATGAAACAGAGATGTAATTAAGACATTACCGGTAACAGTAGTGGTTAAAGCTTATTAGAAACACTGAATGCAAACATGTATCTATAGATGCACCTTTGAGATCCAACATGGATCTCAACTAGAGGTAAACCAGGGCTTTTTCTAAACTGTAGTGTTGACCTGTAAAACTGGTCTGTTTCATTGGTGCTCTTTCTGGAATTCTTTCATAAAGGTGGCCAGCGCTTCAGTGTCCTCCACTGTTACAGCGTTGTACAGAGATGCACGAATTCCTCCAACGGACCTGCAGAGGGAGACAAATAGTCACGTTTGAGGTCTACAGATCTTTAATGCGTCCAGCTGCTGATGTTCTGATTTGTTTTGTGATAAAGCAGGCATTTACGTTTACCTGTGTCCCTTCAGTGATATCATTCCACGTTTGGATGCGCCGTCCAGAAACTTCTTTTCCAATTCATCGTCTCCCTCTTTCTTCCCCACGCGAAACGGTACATTCATGCGGCTTCGACAAGCTGTGTCCACGGGACACCTGGACGGGTAGGCACAACAGTAAGTGCTGTGAATCTGACTTTCATTTTTCACTTCATTAGGAAAATCAGTTTCTTCATTCATTCATTGTAGAATATGAAGCGTGCGCCGATGCTGCCCTAGTGTAAAAAGTATAGTTTCAAAAAAAAAATAGAAAAGCACTTTATTATTTTTATATTAGTTCATTACCTGGTCGATATCAGTATTTCATTTCATATTGTGTTTCATATAATATGTGATTTCTTACACTCTGAAAATGTGTTGCATGAGCTCAGGGCACAACAATTACATATTCTTATCAACTGATATTTCTTGGTTAAGTTGGCTTTGCTACTCTCACAAAATGATGGACTATGACAGTGTGTATTGCAGTAGTTACAGTATATGAGGTAAAGCATACATACATACTACCCCTAACTAAAGTAGGTTTAAGGTTAAAGTTGTGTATTTCATGTGTGATGTTTGAAGTTGGTGGTCTAATGTCACTCTAAGATTATATTCATCTTCTGTTGTCGTGAGTAATTCGTGCAGGTAGACTGAAAAGTTTTAAATCTCACCGTTACAACTAAACAGTGGCCATCAGGGCCAGATGGTTCACGGTGTATAACGTTCTCGGAAACTGTGAATTTCCTCATTTAACATCTGCCGCTGAGGTGTTGTGATACTTACACGTAGAAGCCATTAGAAGCGTCAATGATGTCATAAATCATGGAGGACTTCTGCTTGTTGAGCGTCTCCATGGCAGCACTGCCGCCGTTGTTTTTAATCCACTCCAGAACGAGACCCATGATGTAGATACTGAACCAACAAAATGGTCAAAGCCAATCAAATTACGGTTATGATTCTCTCTCTTTCTTAAGATTAGGTTGTAAAGACCTGAGAGTGGTACTGATTTCTACATGTAACTCAAAAGAAAATAATTCTTTACCAGAAATATTTTTTAAATTTCGCAATTTACATAGAAAGACAAAGGGACCATTCACACGTCAGTGCAGCATCAACATGATTTTAAAACCGTTATTTCATGGCAGAAAAACTTTGGAAATTGTGAGACATTATTTTACCTAGCTAGTAACATATTGATGGAAACAGATGAGTGTCTAATGTTAAAACAGGTCGGTCTGTACCTGAAACACGGCGGTGTGTTGTAGAGGGAGTTCATTTCAGCCTGCACCTTGTAGTCCAGGACAATGGGACACTCTTTCAGAGCGTGGCCTAACAAGTCCTCTCGTACGATGACCACAGTGACCCCGGCGCAGCCCACATTTTTCTGAGCACCGGCGAAAATCAGCCCAAACTACACAACGCAAGAGGACACATTAAAATCTGCAACCATGTCTTGATCAATATGAAAATTTGAGGAGACAAAAAAGTAAAATATTTTATTTAGTATCATTCTCATCCTCACCTTTGACACATCCACAGGCCGGGACAGGAAGTTGGAGGACATGTCACTGACGAGGACCACCCCGTTTGTTTCAGGTATGAAGTTGTATTCCACACCGTGGACGGTCTCGTTGCAACAGTAGTACACGTAGGAGGCTGAGGGGTTCAGGGTCCAGGAGCTGGAGTCGGGGATTTCTGGAGGGAGCAACAACAACACATATTTAAATAAGACTAAACATGCCGACTCTCATCCAATGCCAGCTGGGATAGACTCCATGCCACCCTGATAAGGATAAGTGGTTACAAAAAAATGGACAGATCGATAGCACAGCTGAGACTGGGTTCATCCTCTGGGCACCATAGTTATCCCTACCAAATCTGAATTCATCAAAGGTTCTAAAACAACGATAACAACAAAAACCATAATCAACAACCTGCTGGCAGCACCAGAGAAAAATCAGGAGATCTCCACAGTCAGGATAATTCATCCTGAGGGGATAATGAATGTCTTCTAGGTTTCATGGCAATTCATCCAACAGCTGTTCAAATATTTCAATCCGACCAAAGTGGTAGACTGACATTACAAAAAAGGGGAGAGCCGGGAAAATTCCTTCTGTCCTCTTCCTGGCGTATTTAGTTTCCACTGGCGAGAGAGACTATTTGGCAAACGTGGCAAAAACTGGGGCCAGTTGACTTTGTGTCTGCAGAGTCAGGTGTTCAGAAGAAGGAAAAAAACACAAGTTGGAAACGAGAGACTGATCTTTCTGGTGATAGTAGACTGAAGAAAGTACTTAAACACAGAGGAAGCAGCATATCTGGATTCTGAAATACATCTTCAAATCCATACGCGTTCAGTGAAATTATTTGTACATTTCCAGTACATTAGAAAACTGCCTCGAAACATTAGTGTAAACAAGAATCCCACTGGAAAGCAGTGATACAGTCAGACGCAACCATGTGGAAAACATTACTCGCATGCCAACGTCTTTCACTGGTAGTTGGTTCTATTGTTTATTACGTAACTGCCTGGACACACGCCAGACTTTGCAGAGTGACTGTCCCAATGCAGCGTGCATGACAATGACCAGCTCATAAGAGCTGACACTATTTTTTGATGCAGTGTCGGTTATTGTATTCATTTTTGAGACACTTCCCCCCGCACACAGACTTACTTGTGTAACTATCAAGCTTCGGGTGGACAATGTTGACTTTGCCGTATTTTTCCGCTTCTTTTGCCGCTTTTGCCGACCACGTGCCGGTCACCAGATAATCGGCGCATTTGTCCTCTTTGAGGCCAATCAGGTTGAGGGGAACAGCACTGAACTGTCCAGACCCGCCGCCTTGCAGGAACATCACCTTGTAGTTGTCGGGGACATTTCTGTGAAGATAAAGGTCACTGTGTTAAACACGGTGCACAATGACAACCATCACGTGCAGGAAGGTGAGTCTTACACCGATCTATAACAAACAGAGACACAGACACAGCACATCAGTATTAATCACACTGACATCTTTTTAAAAACATGCAGCTGTGTTTCGTTTCTCCATAGTTTATCTAATTAACATTTCGCAATGATTTAAATTAGTTTAAGTAAAAAAAAACAAGATTATTGGCGGCATTTTTTTTTTAACGACAAGTTTATTTTAAAATGTTTCTTTAAGAATCACTTGGAAAAAAACACACACACACACACACACACACACACACACACACACACACACACAACCACCTGGTCCAACCAGTTTGCATGCCAAAAACACCAGCCAACACTGACATGCATGAAAATCACTCATTCAGTTTCTCTTGAATAAGCGATTCAGTCCATTTTACCAATTCTGATGAAGAAAAGCAACATTTATTCATTTTGACAGAAATGATTTTAAGAATGGAGATTTAAAATGTCATAATAGGATGTTCCTCTATACAGCTTTAGCGCACTCCTTAAACATCTTTTCAGATTCTGTTCATTTAGATTAATACAGCATTAAATCCCAGTGTATAACATCCTTAACAGAAGATACAAAGAGTATGATGAAGACTCTGACCCCAACTCTGCCTTAATAACTATTTGCAGAAACACGCCCACTAGACTGACTAACACGTTTGCACAGCCTAACCCTAAACTTTTCTGGCCTTCGGCCATCAACAGACAAAGCAGCTCCTGAAGGCAACAAATAACTAAAGGGCTTGAAAAACAAATGACATGATCAATGTTGTAATATAACTGTTTCCATAATTCTGTCCATCGTCCGCCTTGATGGAAGTTTCCCACTATAGTCATACTGTACTGCAGCACAATCGTTCCTTTCTTTAAAGAAAGAGTGAAGAAGGAGAACAGTAATACAGTTGGAGCCGTGTGAAACAACAAAGGCAGCACTTACAGCAACTCTCGCAGCAGACTCTCGGTTTTGTTGAGGATTTTGTTGAAGTCTGATGATCGGTGACTCATCTCTGTTTTGAACAGAACCAAAAACATTTGAATTAAATCCCACTGTTATTGGCATTTACTCCCCTTTTAGCAAGATTATATCAGGGTTAGTTAACATTGGGTGAGAAAATCTATCTGACCTTTCCTTTAATGAGTTCAGACACTTCCTGTTAGTGTAAGAAATGACCACAACGGAATAAAATCGACCTGCACACAGCTTCTACATGCAATAGTGTGTCAACGGGACACCAAGTGAAGACAGTGCATAGCATGTATTGATCAGGAGGAGTGCAGTAGCTTTGTTTCATAATAACTTAAATCCAACCGTCTGTCGTTCTACTCACCGAGAACACTGATGCCAGTGCTGCCGAAGTTGAGGAGCTCCTTCTGTGCCTGAAGCAGCACCTGGAACGTATAAAGTATTTCTTCAAAGACCACAAATGGCATCAGAAAGTCATCAGGAGGACAAAGGTAAGATGTACTGTAAGGTGCAGGAAGGATGCACACATGATGCCACTCTTCGTGTTGGGTTTGGAGGGTTTTAAGTACCGCTGTTGTTGGGACGGTGCTGATTTCTACACTCCCTGGCCCAATGTCCGCCTTTACCACATTTGTGGCGATTTCCTTTTCTTGCTCTTTTTTTATCTACAGTGCTCTTAATCTGCACCCCGTATGATCCTGCCATCCTATGATCCTGCCATCGCCCATCATTCATTAAAGATGTGTTGCAGTACTTGTCTGGGAGAGTCCTTTTTTCGCTGCTTAACCCCAGGAGAGGAAGAACTTTTGCTTTTATCTGGGTGTTAGCTTTACTATAAAATGTGCAGGCCTTTACTAGTTTGCCAAGTGAGAGCTGTGAATGACTCCCCCTGACATGCAGTGTGTTTTTCCTGCCATCTACAGGCTGTTTCTGCTGCTGCCGGCGAAACACAAAAGAAGCAGGTTTCCACATGAATGAATGAAGGCTGATGCAACTCAACAGACAGTTTTCAGCTTGTTGGCAGCGGCACTATAATCAACAGCCCTACAAACCCTCACTGCATGCCAGCTCGTGTTGTTAAGAGAGGCCAGCAGAGTCGACGTGTTTAGTTTTTAATGTTTAACCAACAGCACGAATGAGATTTAAAAGAATAAGAAGCGAGGAAGACGTCTGCATCGCGCATCTGCAAAAACCTAATGAAGATGCGTTTCATGCAATTCATATCCGGTTGTTTACTCGCCACAGCTGGCGTCTTTTTTCCTGTTTTTTTTCCTTACTCGCATTATTAACGTTACACAAGCAAAAAATAAAAATAAAAAAAATGAGGATTTGCACTTACGGTTTGGGGGAGTTTTGCAGGTCCAGCGCCAAAGTTGATGGTTTGTTTCTGCTCCATGATGTAAAACGAGTTCCTGTGTTGAGCTGATGGATGATTTACTCTGTCTGATTCAGCGGTGTGGATGATTTCTCCCCTGAGCTCAGCCTCGGCTGTACTGCAGCTCTCCTTCTGCAGCCGTCGGCGTGGATACCAATTAACAAGCTGTGCGTAAAAGGATGCGTTCATGAGCACCTCGTAAACTCGTCCACTCGACTAACAAAATGAAATGCACTCGCACACAGTAAATAATCGAGGTTATAAAACTAAAAATGAGATGTTTAATTATTATTGTTATTATTGTTTGGCATTTTACTGGTCTGTAATTATAACAAAGTAAGGCACTTTGTAACTTTGTTTTGAAAAGTGATGTATAAATAAAGTTCATTATTTTTAGTGATAGTACTATTAGTATTGTATATGTAAACATATTTTAACCTGCAAGTGCTGATTTAATGATTATTGGTTTGTCACATGATCATTTTTTGCACATAATAGCAGATATATGACATGAGGGTGATTTATATTTTGTGACTTCTCTTTTTTATGTGTGATGTATCAATAAATATGAAAACAAATAAGGCAAACGATATGTTTAGTCTAATTTAATAAAAACACAATATATATACAATATATACAATATATAAGATATATAAGTATATTCAAAGTGAGGACAACTAAAGCAGGTCGCCGTAAACGTTCTTGTCATCAGAGCTGAACCGGTTTATGTGCCCTGGAGCACATCCAACTGTTTGTCCCATTTAAAGGTTCACAGTTTGTCCATCTTGAAAAAACACTTAGGTGTCATGTATTTTACACCAAAACAGGTTTTTCTTGTTGTAATCATTCCTCCTGTTCATATTAGCAGATCGCTTCCCCGTTTGGAAACCGTGAAACTATCATTTAACCATCCATGCATCTCCAGTTTCCCTAATGAAGCAAAACACAGCATCAGTTTACATGTCAGCTTCATTTACTCCCGTTTACCCTGAGCTGAAGTAACACTCATTGGCTCCAGGTTTCTCTGTGCAGTGAGTTGATTTATCACAACTGTAGGAATATGCACCACGTGATGACAATATATAAAGTCTTGAAACTACATTTTTACTCATGGTGTAGCCGTCTTTGTTACTGTGCTGTGGGGTAAACTCTTAACACAGTTACAAAATATAAAACTACCAGATATAGTTTAATGCAGTGGGACCATGTTCACACGGCCTATGTACAATACACACTGTGGAAACCCACATATTTTCAGCAACACTTGAAGGCAACACAAGGAACTAAATTCTCAGCCAGGCTTTTCATTGGCTGCTGGCACATGTGTGCTCGGTAAAAGGACACCATTGGTGAGTGTCATCTCAGATGTGCACTGATTGGCTCCGCTGTCACGCCACAAAAATGTGACCGCGCGCCAAACGCGCACGAAACACAACCTCAATGCAAATCACAAACAGCCTTCCATGATCAGCCATGAATGTCACAGCTAAAGTATTATATCCAGAGTTAGCCTGTTTGTTGTGTAAGATGAAAACGATGAAACAGTTTTGGGCGACACATGTAGCAGTAACCTTTGGATGTTATTTCACAATATCACAAATAAATCAATGCAGGCCTTTTCAGCTCTGTTCAGCACATCGAGCCCACCGTGTTTCTCTAAAAATGCAGGTTGAGATAAGATATGGATTATCTAATTACCTGCCCAAAGACAAAGCAGCATGTTTTAGACTGAGCTGTTGGCTGTGTTTTTCCCCAACATTAAATCACTACGGATTCATCTACAGATGATTTTCTTGATCACAGCTAATGACACCTTTATGCTGCATTTTAGAAGCTGGGATCGTAAATGTTTGCCATTTTTGCATAAAAGAGAACTAATAATAAAAATAAACCAGTTGGCAAATCGTTTTCTGTAAATCTACTCCTCAATGAATCAACTACTGGAGCTCTAATTATGCAAACTGTTGGATAGCTCAACCTAGAACAAACCATCATATTTCATAAGCTCTAAATTGCTCAGTGATCTCTTGTTGATGTCTTGATGTTGACAGAGGGAGTCATATGATCTACAGATTCTAAAGTCCCCTTGACGCACATTTGTATATTGGACTACATAAATAAAAATGACTTGACTTAGCAGAAGACCTATTATCTGTAATCATGTTGTACAGAGATAAAGTTCCAAAACACATAATTCAGTACAGAAAAAACAGCTGACACTCAAAAACACACTGGATAAAGAACATGACCAGAAATAACAGAAACGGGAGATAACAGCTAATCTGTAAAAATGTTCAGACCAAATAGAATTTGTGTGACTGTTTAAGTAAAGCTAAGATCCTTACTGTGACACCCATAAAGTATTACTAAACTAACTACTATTTAAATGCTGTTCAAAGATGCTGTAGTCTTCTTCACCAGAGGCTCAAACATATTGGCATCCATCAGTCCAGCTAAGCTAGAAAAATGTGATGAAGATAATTGGATTTCAGCAACTCATGAAGGTCACGAGAGGCACCTGACTGGTTTGTCTTTTTTAGGATATCACATGACAGTCATTGGTCCTCTGTGTGTGTGTGTGTGTGTGTGTGTGTGTGTGTGTGTGTGTGTCTTTTTTAAACCTGTCATTTACTGATGTTCCTCTATATTGAGCCCACATTGCACTGCAGATGGTCTGTGTGCGTACGTCCATGCTACCTCACACACAGACACAGACACACACACACACACACACACACACACACACACACACACACACACACCAGCACTGTGCTGTCATCTCCAGAACAAACGATAAATAAAGAATGAGCGCACAGTGTCTGAATGCCCAGCATGGCCTTTAGGACCCAGATGAAAGAAAGTGCATTTCTGCTTCTCCTTTGGGTGCCTGCCGATCCATTTCTGCTCCATCCTCTGCATCTATGTTTCCCACCCTTACTCTCCCCCTCGTGCGCCACAGAAATATGGCAGGGAAGGCGTGTTTGAAGGCCTTTCTGAAGTTGTTGCCCATGAAGGCGTAAACCAGCGGGTTAACAGTGGAGTTAGAGTAAGACATGCAGTGACCCCAGATCTTCAACTGCGGATGTAAAATGAAGACAGACTTAGTTTCTGTTACCACAGAAGTGTATTCAGGTTGACTACATCTTTACTACCTACAGCAGTAATTAGGCGTCATGGAGAGTAAGTCACCTTGTATAGAACATAACTGCGGAGGCCAAAAGCTTGCAGGAGGATGCAGACCTGGATGGGGCCCCAGCAGATGAGGAATAGGGCCACCATCACTACCACCATCCGGGAGACTCGCGCCCGCACTGCCGCTGCTCGCTCTGCCTGAGCCTGAAGCTGGAGTTAGGGAGGCTTTGTAATTGTTATGATCAGAAATACATTTGATAAGTGAAACATCTATATATCTTTCTCTTACTTGATAACTGCTGTCGATGGGATTCACACTGGGCTGCCCTATGCGCTTGAGCATGAAGGCATAACAGGCGGTGATGGTGAGCAGGGGCAGAAGATAGACGGCCAGGAAGCTGTAGATGATGAAGGCTCTCTGGAGGCGGGCTGAGGGGAAGACCTCACTGCAGTATGTCTGAGGACCAAACCAGTATCCTGCCTCCAGACGCTGGTACACGGCTACTGGGATTGACAGAAGCAAGGAGCCTGGAGAGGACAGGGCACATAACTTATCGTGACTAGGTGCTGGCTCCAGTGCAGCCTTTCAGTTCCTCTAATGTGTGAATTAGTGTTTCATTCAGAAGATATTAAGACCTAACAGGAGTATGGGAAGGTAAACAAAAGCAATAGGTTGTTCGTACTGTCTCAGTACCAGTGTGTGTAAGGTTGTGAGTGTGTGCATGTGGTGTTTTGCGTGATACCTATCCAGATGGACACAGAGATGGCCAGAGCCATCCGTGGGGTTCGGTGTCGCAGCGACTGCAGAGGATAGACAGTCACGTAGCAGCGGTCCACGCTCATCGCTGACAGGGTGATACACGTGGCCTGAGCAGTCACCTGAAAGACACGCACACAACAATTTTACTGCACAAAGAAAATGTTTTTTCTCTTACAATCTCTTAATTATTATGAGATTGTCGTCAATTTCAGGCCTGTTTGTTTGTGCGTTTATGTGTGTATATGTGTGTGTATCTCACTTGCTGAAGGTAGTTCACCAGTCGGCACATAAACTCTCCAAAAATCCAACTGGGCAGTGGGTAGAGGGTGGCAGTGAAGGGCACGCAGCAGACCAGAAACAAGATATCAGTTGTAGCCAGGTTCACTGAAAAGAGGGCAAGAAGAGTGATTCCTAAAGACAGGAACGTAATTCAAGACAGGTGGAGGTGAAATGCATTCAAAGGGGCACAAAGATCAAAAATTGACCAACAAACTCGTGTTCTGTCTTTTGGGCGACTCATCCAGTGTAATTTTAAGGATGACATGAAGTAAATTAAAAACTACTACAACTTTGCACCTAATAAAATTCTCAGCAAGACAGTGAAAGTTTTTTTCATGAGTAGGATTCTTTCTATTCCTGTTAGGGATCCACCATAATAAGTACTGTTACTTAAAAGTAAAATGACTTAGATTGTTAATATAGGTAACTGTGTTGCACTTTTAAAATATGCCCCATATGATGATGATAATGTTACATGATAGTCAGCGTTGATGGGTGTGAACTGCACCACTGAGCACTTATATTCAAATCACCAATAAATGTCCAGCCTTACTAGAATTATTCAGAAACAAAATCCAGAAATTTGAATAAAAATGACTGACAGTAAATAAAAAAAATCTGTGAATATGGCAGCGATAAGTACTCACTGTGGCATATATATTGATTCAATTCTTTCAGAAATGTCCTTTTTGTGCCCCGTTAAGCCCTGTGTGTCGGGCATGCCACCTTCCAGCTGTGTAGCTTCAAAAACACTTTCTTTCTTTACTGAACACACTGAAAGGACACTAAAAACAAAAAAGAGGCGTTCTTATTGCACTTCAGACCTATGTAAAAGTTGGTGACGGTCTTCATCTGCTGGTGCTTGGTGACCACATGGATGACCAGGGAGTTCCCGACCAGACCGACCAGCATGATGAGGCCGAAGAAAGTGGGGACAAGCCAGGCGTCGACCAACACCGGTGGCCCTCGCCCCTCCAGACCTGCAGACTTGTTGCATACAGACTCACAGTCTGGACCTTGATTGGCTGCTGATTCCACCATCGTCTTCACAAATCAAAGCCAGGAATATATTTATGGCACATGTAGAACATGTTTGAATTTGCAGTGCAGTGTCACAAAAATGACAATATCAAAGCATGAGGAATTGAAAATGATGTCCTAATTAAATATTTAAGTCTGATCAATTTGCCCTTTTCTGTGTAGTAAGCTTCTCTTACCTGCGTTGTGCTTGTTTGCTTCTGCAGCGCTCCTCTCTCCGCTCTGTAAAACACGGTTTAGTCCTGTGTCCGTCAGTGATGGGCTGCTGCTCTGTTCTCCGCAGGTCTGACGTGAAAGCATTATTATAGGCCACCACAACTGGGGAGGGGAGGGGGTGTTCGGAGGTGGCAGGAGTCGTTTTGCTTTTGTGATCACAAAAAGACAGAGAGACTGAGCTGAGGGGAGAGAGAACAAGATAGTCCGCCCTTAAAAACAATATCTTTATGACCGCCTGTAATCACTGAGGACCGGGTGCCCTGTAAAATGACTGCAACTGGATTTAGAAGTTATTTTGTTTCTTCATCATCCATGAACTTGTACAGTGTTTGCTTCAGGTCAAATTGCAGCTGAATCTAAATGCAATGTTTATTGAGTGTGCTCTTTCAGGCACACTCAATAAACATTCACTGAGCACTCAGTCATTTGAAAAACACAATTATTCTCCTTCCCTTTGTGGTAATCTGAAATTCCTGCAACTGCTCTGTCCTCCTGCTTCTCCACACCAACTCTCTGGATGAAGTTCATTGAATCAGTGACAGAAAACCCTGTTAGTTTACTGAGTGTGTGCTGTTCCATTGACTGCTGTGACTGCTGCTCATTGCTCCTCTCCTTCAGGTGGAGGCGCTCTAGGACAAACAAACACAGCTGGTTTTTGAAGGTTTTTCATGGAAACGAGAAAAGAAATGTGCAGTGATGAAGCTGTTGAACATAGAAGGAGCTTGTTGTTGACCGTGTTTGTTGTCCCAGCTGTTTGTTGAACAGTACAAAGAGTGTAAAAAGACCGGGTACCGATGTATTACTCAGGCTGCGCTACAGCGTCTATTCACGGGCACGATGCCACTACTGAGCGGCACGGGGGCTTTGACCTGCTTCGTTTCCAACCTGGACCAGGACACAAAGTTATGTTGCAGCAAAATGACTGTATTAACATGGATTTATAACATTTCACAACAGCATTTCACTTAGTTAAATGTCTCTTGAATCTGGTGCAGCAAAAATCAAATAAAATATTCCCCCAAAAATAAAAGAGTATATTCAGTTCAGTCATCTCCTGAAATCCTTTTCCACAGTCCTCCCACGCTGGTAGCAGGGCAGAGGAATAACTCACAGGCATCCTCAATCCAGGTGCTCAACACAGGTGGCTCGCCATCCCCCCGTCAGGGAGAGAATCAAATCCAGTCCAGGATCCAGAATCCAGGGTGTCCAAAAACCGAGCCTGTGTAGCATAACACGGCTTATACACATATGCAAATCTCTTCCACCTTCCAGACTGTACAGCTCTAACTTTGTCAAAATCATTTTCAGTACAAATTTTCAAATTATGACTTAGAAATAGTGGGCACGAGCACAGTTTGTGAGGGATTGCGCAATCCAAGGTGAGGCTCAGCTTGCTGCTGCCGCACAGTGCGTCTCTTCCCCGTGTCTCAAAAGGAAATGTTAAAATTCTTTTTCAGCGACTAATTAAAAAAAAATAAATCTTTAATTAAAATGGTTTCATTTGACTGGAAAAATAATTTATGGTTCAGACCATTTATTTGTATATCATATCTTTTTTTTCCACGATGAAGCGTCTGTCCTGCGCATTGAGTTTTTAAATGTGACGTCATCACGCACAGGTAGCATTGGCTGACGTGAAAAAAAAACAGCTCAGAGAAAAAGGGAGGGGCAAATGGAACTCTACTGATCAAAGCAAAATAGAATGTGACATCATCAGGTGTGTATATAAGACCGCGGATCTTCAGTCAGTATCATTTCATTTCAGACCTTTCAATACGTGACCCCACGACGAGAAAGTGCGAGAAAAGATCATTTTCAAAAGACAAACGACTGATACGGAATACATCTGTTCGTTAGAGATCTACAACATCATCCTACAGCATTTCTTTGTGACTGACTCTACCAGCCAAAGAAGATGCAGCGCCCGAGGAACCCCAGTGGTGACCAGAGGAGCGATGAAGTGCAGACAACCGTACGCGGTTGCTCTTGTGAGACCAGCTGCCAACTCAACCAAGAGTTGGAGGAAACAAAAGCACAGCTGAAGAGGCAGAAATCCTTAAAGGAGATGTTCATCAACAAGGAAAAAGAGACCCGGCGAGAGCTAGAGAGACTGAAGAAGTACACCGATCCAGAAACTCTCAGCACTGCCAAGATTGCCAACCAGGTCAGAGACACCACCAAGAGAAAGAAGAAGAAACTCTTGCAAGTGGACTACGAAGAGCTACAGGTGGCTCACATCGTTAATGAGGAGAAGTTCACCAATGAGCTTCAGGCAGAGAAGAACAACAACCAACTTCTCAGAGAGGAACTTGAACGCCTCCAGATTTCATACCAAGTGCTCCATGCAAGGTATGACAACGATGTTCCCAAACTCAAGGAGCAGGCCAGTGCCCTTAGGTGTGACCTCAAGAGGGAACACGAGGAGAAGGAACTCCTTCAAACAAAGTACGAGGAGCTTCAAGACACACACAGAGTCACCCAGGAGAATCTCTCTGCCGAGCTGGAGGCAGAGAAGGAGAAGAATAAGATGATCCAGCAAGAAATGGTCAAGATCTCCATTTCACACAGCGAGATTACAAAGAAGTACGAAAATGATGTCATCTTGGTCAGAGAACAGGCCGACAAGCTCCAGTGTGAGCTTGACAAAGAAGTCAAGGCGCACGCAGTCTCAGTGTCAGAGGGCTTCCGTAAATTCCAGAACTTGAGGGCTGAGCATGAAGCCGTGCGTCAAAAGATGGCAGAGGAGATCGCTGTCCTGAAGAAAAATGCCCTTGTGAGAGAGACAAGTTTTGCAAGAGAGCTGGACGAGCTGAAAACTCAGCTCAGTGTTCAGATGTCACTCAATCTGAAGCTAACCACTGAGCTCAAGGCTGAGAGAGAGGCTCTCCAAAAAATGACCAGCCATGATGACAACCAACCACCAAACGAGGCTGAAGGTGCAGAGGAGAAGCAGCACGACGAGCAGGAAACCATCAGTCCTGCATTCGAAGTTGAACCACCAAAGGAGGCTCAAGTCGTTGACGAGACGCAGCAGGAGGAGCAGGAGACCATCATTCCTGCACTGGACCTCGAAGCCCAGAGAGAGGCTCAGGGAACTCTTTCAGACAGGACAACACCACCACGTTCTGTCTGGAAGAGAACCCGTCACTTTCTGGGGTTGAGGAAACCAGAGAGTTGGAAGAGGAGGAGGGAGGACTAAAGTAACATCAAGTTTGTGGGTTTTCTCCAGGTGCTCTGGTTCCCACACAAAAAAAAAAGTTTTAGTCCCCAACCAAAAAAAAAAAAAAGCAAAAAAAAAAAAAAAAAAACATAAAAAAAAAAAAAAAAAAAAAAAAAATTCAGAGTTCAGATATTGTTATATTTTGCAGAAATTTAATCTGTCTGTGTCTTATCTCGATTTAGGATGACATTACAGAAACATGTCTCCTAAAATTATTATAGGATTTGAATTTAGCTGTTATGAGCGAACATTAGAATTTAATATTCAATGAAATATATAATTAATTCTAAATGAGAAATTCATTTGAAGGGTTAATTTTCTAAGCTATATTACAACTGGTTCACCCATTAACATTAAAAATAATTATAACCAAAATGAAATGAACTGAAATGAAATGAATACGTAGAATGCCTCAGAATCTTACATATGGCACCTACAAAGGTATAGTTATGGTATTTTGAAGTGGGGCTGTATGAGGTACTATGAGAAGTAGAGCTATGCACTGCTGTGGACAGGCTCAGCAGAAAAATATATTTTTGCCACATGAAAAGGTTCATCTCCAAAAAATCAATCTCTTTAAGTCTACACCATATTAAGAATATTTTCTATGTTTATCTCGCTGTCAGACAAACTTTTAATTTGGTGCTAACTTTAGAACTTCCAACAGCTGTCTGACAGCAAAGCAAATATTACGAACAATCACTGAGGGGTCACAGACCTCGAGGTAAAGACAACTTTCCCAGTAAAACAACATGACATGTTTGGTATCAAAAGATTCAATGCAGTCTTAAAATCCATATAACACTGCTTCACCGCTAACTTAAAAACTAGACTAACACCAGATGATCCACCATCATTTTCAGAGGGTTAAAAGTAGGCCAAACAAACAAAGAACTGTGGAGGAGAAAAATTCCAATATTTACATCATAGTCATTCATAATAATTCAAATCAAACCTTTGCTTCTATTTTTCACTTCCACATGAAGTGACTTGTTGTTCTGACTCAACCCATTTAAATTAGTTATGATCTTCATCCAGACTAACTACAACTAACTCAGTACAGCCTAATTACACAGATGCCTTCTCCTCTTAAGCTTCAGTCACGTTAAGTAGTAGAAGTACACAGCAGGACACAAATCCCTCAGAAATCATTTACTTCAATGTCCCATTTTGAGTAAAAAAAGATATATAGAGAAGAAAATGCCTCATCTAGTTGTTATCTTATTATTGTGGTCTCTGTACAGAATTGAGAGCTAAATGTTAAAAACTCTGGCATTTATATGTGGTAAAGAGCAGGTGGTCTCTGCCCTTCAGGAAATTTCTCCTCTCAAATTAACATGGGAGTATATTGGGCAGGAGATGGGTGTTGGTGGCGAATCTTTGTGTCTGACGCCAAAACTATAATAGTGACAGCAGTGGTACAACAGCAATAGTCTTGCAGTGTCTTTCTTATGTCTTTATTATTTATTGTTAGAACAGGGAAATCATAATGACTAGTACTTACCTGCAAACCAAATGAATCACAGCAGCAGCTGGGGGTCATGATGACAGTACAGTTTGATCTCTCCACTCTCTCCACTCCCAGCACAACAGACGGTTTTTAACGCTGTCAGTACATCCGTCACAGTCTTAGCTGCAAAGTAACAAGTTGCAAACCTTGCCAATTTCACAGTGTGACACAAACGGTGTTTGAACACAAAGGTGACATTTGTGACATTTTGTTCATTTTGTTGTTAGTGTCAAACATAAAAGTCATTCTTTTTCAGCTTGAGATGAAATCAGTGAAAATAGGCACATTAGAGGAAAT
This sequence comes from Nibea coibor, assembly GCA_023373845.1. Taxonomy (NCBI): domain Eukaryota; kingdom Metazoa; phylum Chordata; class Actinopteri; family Sciaenidae; genus Nibea; species Nibea coibor. The sequence goes on along the minus strand of CM041737.1, from coordinate 11,672,821 downwards.
AATTTCAGCTTCAATGTGCTGAGAGCTAAATGAGTCTTCACCACAGTTGCTGTTTTTTTCTCTTTTGTACTCTGTATGTACTGCATTGGTTATCAGTTTGGCACAAACACATGCTATGGAAAAAACACATTTAAAAATATAGCCTGGTTTCAATTGGATTTTATGGTTCATTTGACTTTCTCCACCTGAGGGATTGTGATCAGTTGTCATCAGTAGCTTCAAATTCAAGAGTGCCTCGGGACTCCGTGTTTCTTTGAGGCACCCGAATACAGCTTCCTCTGGAGGTCCGTCAGGTCCTCAAAGAACCATTCATTAGTTGGCACATGGCACACATGGCAATGAAGGCATTCGCAATGTTTGCCTGGGATCACAAAAAGCAATTTGTTAATCAACATTCAATATTCAACTTGACAAAACTGACCGAGAAGAGAAGAAACCAAAATGTTCAAATCCAAACAAAACAGGATTTCAAGATTAGTTTTTTCATTATCCGGGGAATAATCACCAGTACTCATGTCCTCTGTGGCTGTCAGAGCATGAGGACTGTTATCAAATAGTCCTCCTGCAGCGAGTGTGTCATTAAAGGGCACTTCAGCAGGACTGTCAAATGAAACCTGTGGCTAACTCAGCGTGTCATTATTTTTATATTTGCCTTTATTGTAGAAAATGCATTATTTCTATCTAAACCAAAAACATGCACAGCACATTAGTTTTAATAAATCATTTTAGGGATGTTAATAGGATTTTAATTATATAATTCATTCATGCTTTTTAGAAAATGATTAACAAGGTGGAGAATCTGTGATATTTATTATTTTATACTTTTATGTGAGGACATCTGCCAGGTTTTTTTTCTTTTTTCTTTTTTTTTTACAACCTGCCAAAAGTTATTAGTTATACATTTAAATATAACATTAACTACACAACCTACTTTATAACATGAACTACACATATTTTAAGAAAAATGGTACAAGCCTGCACACCATGGACGCGTGGATGTATCTCTTGCTTTTTAAGCTGTTCTCCAATAGATGAGATCAAGTCAGAGGACTGCATCTCATCAGACTTTTCTCCCGGGTCTGAAAGATTGACAGGATTTGATGATGGGAAGCTGGGCTGCAGTTGTCCCCTCTGAGATGGGGCCACTGTAGTGATGGGGGAAGGAACAGGTAGAAAGGCAGACAAGCTTTCCTTCAGGTGATCCTGCCTTTTAAACTGACACTTGGACAGCTGTCTGATGTTCTCAGGGAGGACGGATCTGGATCTAATGGACACACCGGTGTTTGACGTGCCTGTCCCTGTGTTCTTCAGGGCAGAGAGGGTGGAGCTGATGTTTCGGGGATCAATACGTGTGGTGTCACAAGGTGGTGATTTCCTCTCAGCCAAAGTCTTTAATAGGTCTGAAATCTGAGAAAGGTTGCATAGAGCAGAAGCATAACTCTTTGTAGTACCTCATATATAAATGACATGACCATGTGAAAGTTTAAGTGAGTGGATGTGGGATGTTTTAGCCAATATTTCAATTAATTTTCTGACTTTCCCAAAGACATTTGGGCCCTTCAGTTATCACTGTGTTTGTCAGCAGGTCCCCTCAGCCAAACAAGTCTTTTAGTGTCTTTCAGCTCATTATTTTGGCTTTATTTACAACAGAAAAGTTCTGGTACTCCAATACACTACTTGTCCAAGACCACATGGCAGACAGACAAAGTTAGCGAACACAGTGGAGCTGCTAAAGAGACTTTTTTTTCAGGAATTGGTGGAGACCACAGTCACTAGTTTTTAATTGTTTTTCCAGTTAACTATAGTCAAAAATCACAGTTCATATAATTTCTAAATACTTAACTAAAACTGGGATGTCTGCACATTCTTCCTTTGTACCTTAGCATCCTTTATGGGCCCACGGCTTTAACAACCTGTTATTTCTGAGTAGAACTGTGACAAGAAGATGGTTTGTTTTGAAGAAGCCATTACTACCTGAAACCCACAAGACTCTCTGCCATCAGAATCTCCATCCTTGTTTAGATTGTCCATGATGCCAAAGAAACCTTAGAATTTAAGCAAAATGAAGCAAAGCCCCCACTTGTTACTTATTGTTAAAACTGTAAAACAAAGTGGATTAAAATCAATCTTTCAAAGTGACTGTACCTCCTTCTCCATGAATACAAACAATGAGCAGAAGAAACACACACTTAAAAATCCAATTTCTTATGACAACTGACCCATCACCATGACAACTGAGATGAAGATTCTCTTAACGGAGAACCGAGCCATCTCCATGACAACTGGTCTTTCGGTCATGTTTTTCCAAGTTCAAGTTCAAGTCAAGTGTTTCAGTCATGACGTTAACCTTAATCATCCTACAGTCAAATTTATGATCGTAAAGCAGTGGCCACACGACTTCGTATTACTGGATTTAGCCATTTATTATTTCATATGTACACAGACATATTGCACAGGTTACAAATCTTAAGAGCACACAGTCTATACAAAGTTCCGGCTTTGATCAAGCAAAAAAAGAAAAAAGATCCAACATAAACCTCCATGTACTCTTATGTGAGGGATACATGAATGGTGCATTTTTTTGTGCGTTTGTGAAGTTCAAGGGAGATTTACATTCTTTTATATTTACACACAGAGATAAATATATACTTATACAAACTAATAAAGCAGTTTTCTCAATACTCTTCCACTTGCATACTCGCATACTACTGGTACATGACACTGGATGGATACACACTGTTACAGTGTTTATCAAACCACTGATGTCAACCTTGATGATGATGTATTGATAACTGCTTCAGCCACTTAGCTTTACCACCTTGCCCTGATCAACTCTCAGCTTCAGTGAGCATGTTCATGGCCGTGTTGTACCATTTCCTCCTGCATGCAAGCCGTGATGAAATCTGACTGAAAATATTGTGCGTATGTGTGTAAGATGGCAGCAAGTCACTGAATTTAAAAAGAACAACATCATCATCAGAGATATCTGAACCTAAAATCAATATGATGAGATGCTTTTGACTACTCTGACTGCATTAAAAGCCTTCCTCCAAACGTGAACATATTTGGGCTTCAAGAGTGTGCGTATATGGTCTGAGTAGTCTGCAGGAAGAGCAGTGGTAGGAGCGCAGGCACGTCCTCATCGCAAGAGATTTTCTAAACTCCGGCTTCCTCAAGTTTCTCAGTCTTTGTGGGAGGGACAGGGTTTGGAGCAGTAAGGGGTGCGGGGAAGGACAGAGGCTCCCAGACGCTCACATGTTGAAGCTCTCTCCACAGCCACATGTTCCCTTGATGTTGGGATTGTTGAATACAAATTCACTGGACAGCTTTGACTCCACAAAGTCCATCTCAGTTCCAAGAAGGGTCAGCTGAGCCTTCTTCTCGATGAACACCCTCACACCTGGAAGAGAGTCATAGTAGAAGTGTCACACCTCACGGGTTCTAGCTCCTCACCTTTAAATCCCCATCTTCAGTACCCCCTGGTGGTCATATACAAAAAGTTACTGTGAAACACAAACGCACAAAACAAAAGAATCCCTTTTGTCATTGCCTTTTCCTTTTGAATGTGCTTTTGGTTGCAGGGGAAGAAGGCACAGATAAGGGGCGGGGTAATGTTTGTACATGTGTGAATTCATTTGTACAAATGCAAAACTTGAGTTGTACCTTTTGTTTCGCCGGTCTTCCTATCAGGAACACTGAAAATCTTTCACTATAAAAATACAATAAGACAGAGCTTACCATCCTGCACCACCTCCTCATCAGATTTGTCTCTCTCCTTGGTGTAGTCCAGTGTGTAAGTCAGTCCATTACAGCCACGTGTCCTCACTCCAACCTTCAAACCGATCTAGAGGGAGCCGGACAGACAGTGGACATTATACTCTGAGTTTTGCCATGAGATATACTCCATATTCAGGACTAAAGGCAAGCTCAAACTGAACTAGTTCGTTGGAAACGTTGCCTGACCATAGCAGAAATCAAAAGTACTGTGTTCACTGAATGTCAGCCACATCAATTACTCACATATTCCGGCTTGTCCTGCAACAATAACCTGATCTTGTTCACAGCCGTTGGAGTCTATCGAAGAGACAACAGAGGGAAAAGCGGTTACTACTCACAGCAATAATATAAATTGGATTCAGACAGATGCATATGTGACTGTTTTGAACATAATGAGTAAAAGAAGACAACAGAGAAGCTATGTAAGACTATGTAGCTGGTTTAAGTTTCAAAACAGCCATAGGAACTGCTTCTCTATGAGCAGCCAATATGAAATGTTCCTGTAGCGGGGGCTGGCACTAAAACTTGTCTGAAATTAGCATGTGCCTACAGTATAATGAAATAACCCTAGCTCCTAGAGTAGCTCCTGCTCCTGTACTTGAGTGAGTGTAGGTGCAGAAAAGAGGGATCTCAGTGTTTGAGCTCTCACGTGGAAGTATTTGGGAGACTGAGATGAACCACATTGGCCACACGGTGCTAATCCCTTAAAGCCAGTGCGTTCGTCTGTGCGCAAATGTGCTGCTGAGGCCAAATGAACAGTACATCCCGACTGTGTCACAGCCTGGAGCTGTTTCATAAGCGTACATACTGTTTACACACGGTGTCATCCAAGTGTTAAAATCAAGCAGTTATAGGAACACTGACACTTTACAGAAACTAATTCTTGTTTCTTTTAGTTTTTAAAAGGCTATGATAGCTAAGCACACAGATTCTGCAGTTTATTGTTATTAATCGTTATAGTAAGATTAGTCCCTGACAGGTAAAGGAAAGAGCAGAACCTTGTGATGGTGCGTCATCTGCAGTTGCCTCAGTGTTGTGGGACGACTCACTGTTTTATGTTTACTTCAGCGAACTACCTTTATCAGCTCAGACCACCACACACGCGTTATCTTGCAGCTGCACTGTTAGCGGAGCTTGTCAGGCTGGTATTCACCAGCAGAACATTTTTTTATCCCGCCCATAACAAACCATGACTCTGCACTATACAGCAACTGCTGATTATTTACCACTATTAGACCTTTTATCAGAGACTGATACAGAGTGACATAAGCAACACATGACATCACAGATAGAGGTGGATGAAAAACAAGGGAAAAGAAGAACGACTAAGTATTTTAGTAAGCAAGTCTTCATAATCGACCCACTGGTTATCATTTGTAATATGATAACCATAAAGTCAGAATTTTATTAAAGGAAACAGTATGTCTAAAGTCTCAACGTGGAGTTTTATTGGATCATTTGTTGTTTTCTTTTTCTTAATTAATTTACCATCTTTATACTTATTTATTTACTTATTTATTTTCCTTTCTGGATGGGATAGATAGATAGATAGATAGATAGATAGATGATGGTAATAGTATTGAGGTATAATGACAGTGTTATTGTTCATAACAGTAATAATAAAAACAACAATAATAAATCTATAGAGCTACACATAGAAATGTGTCATATCTATCCTGTGCAGTTTGATGGCATCGTCTTTTGGTGACAGGATAAGCGGACATGGATGAAGGATGTATGTACGCTGTAATACTCCGTTAACTTACCAAGCTACAGCTTAGCTTAGCAACCTAGCTTGCCTCTAGTTAAGACCAGAGCAACTGCGTCAGCTGCGCGTCACGCTTTTATAACGGGGCCAGGGTGTAAATGTACCCCGCAAGATAAGTTAAACAACGCGGTGGAAGCTGTCATTTCACGGGAGAGCTGCGCAGACACAGATACAGAGAGCTGTACTGCGTCTAACGTTCACGTAACGGACGTTAGCTAACGTTAGCTTAAGTAACTTTGGCTCACGTAACACCACACCACATAACACCCGCCGGTATAAACGCCAAATTGCGTGCTTCAACATACAGAAAACAGTTTGAGAGGAGTTTGTAGTCACACTTCGTAACTTACCAGTGTCAGTGCAGCTCTTGTAGGCAGTATCTTTCTTTTGCTGACCGCCCGGACGGTCGCCCGCACCATGGAGGCAGACATGTTGCTACAGTTAAAATCACAACATTGAACTGCGCAGGCGTGTAAACAAATTGGCAACCGCCCCCTCCAAACTGCAGATCGGACAATGATTGGCTAACACCAAGACGGACGTGCGTGACAGCCAATGACCACACAGATACAAATCTGTACCGTGTATGTTGTGTAACAGAAAGCACTGCCGTAGAAACTTTAAATTTTATAACTTGGAAAAAACTTTTAAAAGTTAAACTTAAAAGTAATTCATGCCTCTCTGTGAATACTCTCCCGTGCATTGTTTACGTTACATTCTTATAGACTAAATGACCTGGAAAAATCAAGGACCACTTCCTGGGTTTTTCCAGCACTTTCAACACATCAGATAGCTTTGTTGGCCAAACCTTTGTTTTCAGCCTCAATAATGCACGTCCATCCTCTGTACAACAGTTCATGTGCATGTAGGGTTTCTTGTGTGTGTTTTTAATGAAGGGGGGGAAAAAATCCAGAACTAACTTTAATCTCCCTGAATGAATATTCTAACTCCCCAATAAACAAAGTCCAGCTTCTTGTAAAATGCTATTAATATATAGTTGTATTTACTGGCTATAAATCAGGCAAAGACACATTTAAGTTTTGTATACATGCACAAATATATATCAAATCTATGATATTTATCCCCTCCCCAAAAGAATATATTCCACACTGGGATTTAACTTCAATTTAATGAATTCTTTGAGACACAAAATGGATCGCAAGCCAACCTTTTCTGGCAGGATCGGGGTTCCTTAACAAATTAAACCTCCCATTTGAGTCCAACAAAAGAAATGCAATAAGGCTGGCATTAAAACAAAGCTCCTTTAAAATGAGAAATTTGATTACAATAACATCGACAACACAATCCTTTTATAAAATTCAGCCATATTAGGACAACAAAGCCAGAGAGTCCATATTCAAAGTTGAATGATAAGCAGGTCTTTGAGACATTAACTAGCAGCAACAAAATTCAAAGGGGCGTGGACGCCTCACAGTGCAGCTACCAATCTGTGGCACCATTACGACAAAATTAAGCCTTTGTGGCAAATAAATATATTTCTCTCTCCACCGACCTAACTGAGATTACCTATAGTTTAGTTTTTGAGTGTTTGCAACAGTGTATTAATTAGCTGGACCAGCTGGTTTTTGAAAATCATACCATTTTTATAACACGTGTAAGCATGAGACTTTTTTCCCCCAACTTTCTCAACTATATGTTCTTGCACAATAGTTATAACACTTCCTAGTATGTGTGGAGACAAGTACAGGCCAGGGTTAGCAGGGAACATACAGTTTTACTGTCCTACTGTTCACATTTAAAAATGTAGTTGAGGAGCAGTATGTATCGATGAAACAGGTGGATTAGCAGTCTCAAAAAATAAAACTATGATCCTGAAAAAATATCTACCTCTAACACAGACACACAAAACACACAGACGTACTGTAGTTAGAGCTGCTTTCGAGGCTGAAGGAGAGACAGACTGATGGACGTCAGTGCAGAGGACAAATTAAACAGGATTTAAAAGAAAAACGGATTAAAAAAAAAAAAAAGATTCTGGCCATTATGAAAGGTACACTGCCATTCAAAAGTTTTTGAACAACCTATATTGTCATTTTTTGGTAAAATCTCAAGAAACAATTGAAAATTCTTCCTAAAAACCTTGTGATTATAAAAAGGAACAAGTGACTTAATGGCCTTGATCTTCACAACTAACAGACCTCAAGTCATTCAAGTAGCAGACAACATACAGTTCATGTTTTACAGCTGGCTTACCTGACTGCAATCGAATACAAGACAAATACATGGTAGGTTGCCCGCAAATTAGGTACATCTTCATGGAGATGAAGACCTCATCTATTTACTGTTAGCCATGTAACAGACACTTCTGTGTTACTTACATTTGGTAATTTAAGAGATATCAAACTGAATCTGCGAGGACTTGAAAATGTAATAAGTTTAAAAAACTTGACTGGCAGTGTAGGTAAACAAAGACATGAGGTGCATGCATAATGGCTTGTCTTTTTAAAATGAAAGCTTTAAAAAGCTCCTCTGAGGAGGAGAGCTTTAGGGGGGCAAAGAAAAAAAACAAAAAAACAACACACATAAAAAGGCCCTATTTGGCTTCAAGTCAAGGCGTCCTGGCTTTGGCTTTTAAATTGGCTCCCATTGGCCCAACAGTCCCATTCAGATTTAAGGGTTTTTTTGGACTTGGGGTTGCTGTCTGCCTGGACAAGAGGAGAACCTTGTGGTTTGTGTAGCCACAGCAGCTGCTCATTCCACCGGGCTCTTCCTGTGACCAGAACGACCCAAATTTCGGCAGGCTAAACTTCCTGAAACAAAGCAGAACGCATATGTCAAAATTGAAACATATTTTTTAAACCTGCACCCGTCATGTTTATAATACAATAACTTGAAGCAGACTGCTTCCTCCTGACAAACTGAGCATTGGATTTGTTTTTTTGCTGATTTATTTCAGGTTACAAGTATGATCATATAATATATTGGACTATATAGAAAACAACAGATGAAAGCAGGAGCATAATGCTCAACATCAACAAGTGTGCTCCACAAAGTCCAGAGAAAGATGGATGAACCTGAACCTGCTGTAAACATTTCTCATTTTCTGTTCTCACCAGCCCTGAAACAGTTAACCCAAAATACAAAAAAAACACCACACACTGTCACCTGTTTTTACTGAGACTAATTCTTAGTACACAGTACAGTACATTTACATACCTGCTTGTGGACTTAATATCACATTTTGTTGCTTCCTCTTCTTCTCCTCTTGTATGGGTGAACCCTGAAGAAAAGAAGACGACACACAGTGGAGCAGTTTTAGCACAGTGTCAGTAAAAAGAATATTTTCCATTAAGTGTCAAGCTGAGCTCGTACCTGTCTCTCCTTTTCTCTCAAATTTCTCCAGTGGGCTGAAGTGGGGGAAGAAAAGTTTTCCATCTTCACATTACCTGCCAAGCAATTCAAGATTAAAAGAGGAAGCCAATAATTAATTCCCTCCATTTATTATAAAGTGCATATACACTTGTTTTAATGCAACAGAAAGGAAGGGAAATCAGTTCTACATTTTTTTTAAAGAAATCTCTTTTGGAAGCGATAAAGAATGAATTGGAAAAAACAAAATATCAAACTTTGCATGAACCTGCAGGGCTTCTGTACAGCTGACAGTCCTTCTTGATGTGTGCGCTTGATCCACACAGGTAGCAGCAGCGCATTTCCAGTGCATCTCTTTTCCTCCAGTGCTCGCTCTTGTGTCTGACCTGATCCACAGAGTCCTCACCTGTGTCCATTTTGTCTCGAAGGTGCTCTGGCCTTCTGTCCGAGTCCCTTCTATGCTTGGACCTGAGCCAAAATTATCCAGAGTATATGAAAATGCAGCTTGACACATGGTGCAGACAGACATTTAGTTAACAGTCGATTGTGATGATACATACTTCTTACGCATGGGGCAGTCTTTCATGAAATGTCCGATCTTGCCACAGATGCGGCAGCAGCGGTCATTGGGAGCCACTTCTCCCTCAGTGAGCACTTCAGGATCAAAGAAATACTCCTGCAACGGATAAAGACAAATACACAATTTCAGTTTATTGGATAATGCCACCACAATATATATGAGTTTGGACGGCAAATACTAACCATCTGACTGGGGTACACGGGAGGAAAGGCTTTGACCGGTGTGCCAAACACTGTTCTGCCATTGATGAAAGCCTTCATGATGAAGTTAGTCACTGTTTGTGAGAAGAAAAAGGGAGGCAAGAAAATGAATTTGGTGTAAAAAGAGAAAAAGCCAGCAGGACAAATGACACAACAGAATACAGATAAACAAAAACACAGGACTCATACTTTTCCTGGACAGACCAGCGCCGAGATTATGATTCAGGTCGAACGGATCTGTAATATGAACAGAGAAAAGAAAGCAACAAAATTCAACAATGAAACGAATGATATAGTGATATGCAGCATCTTATGATTCTCAAAGTGCTAAAACAATAGCTTCAGACTGTTGTTGCTTGAGAGGTGAAGAGTTTAAACCAGAACAACGATCTGTTGCATCCATCTTGTTGGACTTGCTTCTATGTTTTATGCCTGACCTTCAATGACAATGTATTTGGATGTCCACTGCTTGTTGAAGGTGGTGAGGCGGCCATGCTGACGGATACAGACAACATGCTCTCTGAAGTCAAAGTCCTCTGTATAAAAGCGGAGCAGGCCGAGCCACAGCTCCCCCACCGTCTCAGTGTTCTTCCCACACTGCGGCCAGCGACCGGGCTGCGGGTGGGAGAAGACGAGATTTAAGTGTTGAGACATGGTGCGACATGCAGGTTCACTGAAACGTTGACAGAAAGATTACAAAATACTCACTAGTGCTTTTAAATCATCAAAGAAGTACACGTTCCAGCCGTCAACTAGCACCTCCGGCTTCTTCTTTCCATCATAAATCTGCAACAGGCAGTTGAAAGAATGTTAGTGGCGATATTAACATATCATTACGCACATTTATATTGCTTGAGAATATAATATTGTATGTCTAGTGAGATAGACAGTCTCAGATAACATTAGATAAAACAAGGCAGAAAAATATAGTTTGAGACAGCGAACCATAAATGATTAGTTTGAATTTTTTTTTTTAAACGTGTCATGTTATACCTCCTGGAGCACAGGGATAACTGGTGGGTTTCTCTGCTGCAGAAAGAACAGCACCATGAGGGTGTAAGCATAGGACGAGAGGCTGCCGCGTGAAGCATCCCCAATGTCACACATCTGTAACAGGACAAACATACGACGGTATTATAGTATTGCAATAACCTATACAGTGTAATAGGACAGTATACAAAGACAACTTAGTTGTGCGTGTCCAAAGTACACTCACTTTGGCAAAAACCTTCATGACATAACAAAGGATCTTCACTCTCCTGTCGATGGCTGCATATGAGGCCAGCAGGTGTGTGTTGTGTAGAGCCTGAAGAGAAACATGTTTGTCTTAAAGTGCAATACAAGTTTTTCCATAGGAAATTTAAGACAAAATGAAACAGGGGGGAAAAAAAACTAAGAGGGAGAAAGCCGTCTACCAGAGTGTTGTAGAGGCTAATGTCTCCCTCCAGGCCGGTGCGAACATGGTAGAACTTCACGATGGGTACTTTTGCTGTGGTGATGGGCAGGATGTTCTTCAGACCTGGTGACAAGGTGCAGATATGGAAACAGATTAAAGGGACGCACTGACATTTTGTGTTTAATACTTTTTTTAATCTAAATCTTACATTAGAAGGAATTTGTCAAATAATGGGAAAATAACACACAAAACCTTCTGTGAGCCATTTAATTTTCTGTTTAAATCTTGAATTAGTAAATAAATAAAACTGCCTCGACTTGTTGCTAACCTGGGTGTTTCTTCATCAGTCTTGCCAGGCTTTCAATTATTGTGATGCAGTCAACATCCTGTGGAAGAAGTTCATGAATAAAGTTATTTTATGAATTAGCAATTAGAATAAATCACTATTCGTACAAATATCTCTGAGAGTGCAGCAGAAAAACTGAATCAATGAGAAAAAAAGAAAATCAATAAACTAAACTCAGAAGTTTCTGACTGGATGATTTAATAAAGGCTAATGCTAAACAAGTATACCTGACCACAACAACTCCTCGTTATTACAGTCGCTCTAGACACGGGTCTTCAAATAAACCTTAAGAGATAGAAAGATGACTTACATCGATGGTGTCCTGCCCCTCCAGCACCATACAGATGTCAAGGTCACTCTGTCTGAAGCCAAAGCCGTTCTTGGATGATCCAAACAACTGTAGCCGAGCTCCTGTTCATCAAAACACACTTTGTCAGTGCAATCATAAATGTGGACTCTGTTGAGCGTAATGGTTCATGGGCAACTGACTAAGATCAGATGAATAAATCTAGTTTAAGTTTGAAAGACAGTGAAGGTAGGTGGTTTTACCAGCAAACTGTCGTCTGACAAAGGCCTCCAGGTCTCGAAGGATGTGCTCTCTTACACCCACTTCCAATTCATCTGGGGCGAAATCCGCTAAGAAAGGAAACAGAGCCACACTCAGAAATGTATTGATGTTTGTAGGCCACAACAGTCAACATGATGCTGACTGACAGGTGCTACCGAGGATTCAGTTACACTGAGTAACACTGAGGTCATTAGCTCAAGCCATTTAATACAATTTGGGCCTCATAGAAGAACGGATAATACATACTGTACATATTTTTTGCAAATTGCAGCTCTTTGGCAGGCGGCATTCATCAGGTGGAAAAGAGTAATTTACAACAAGGTTGTGCAATTAAGAATGTTTGCTCACGGGAAACAAAGTAGAGGTTTATGATTACCCATGGGCCCCATTAATCAAATACTTCTGTGCTATATCATCAAAGTTTTAATGTCTCTCATAAAACTGCCAATATTTAGACATTTTATGTTAAGATACAGTGGCAAGTTTTATTACTGACCCACATTCTGCCATACTCACTGTAGCACTGCTCACAGACTCTGTTAAGGACACTGAGAAACTCCGGCGTTATAGGAGGCAAAGGATCCAGCTGCACTTTCTTGAAGTCTTCCGGACAGTCTTTCTTTAGATGTCCATCACGCTTACACAAGCTGCACACAACCATGTGTGACTAAAAGAGATTGAAAGGAGTTTAACTTTACTATCCAGAGAGGCTCCAAGAAATCTTGTACGTTAAGTAAAAAGACAAACGTGAGACTGTACTTACTTTGCCTCTGGTGAAAGCTTGTCTGGTGAACTCATAAGACAGTTTGTTCTGTTTTTGGTTTTTATTTTCTGGGCTCCCATCTTTAATCGTATCCTCTAAAGTAGGAAGTGGGACACTCACGGGTGCCAACTCCACCTCCTCCTCCTCCTCTTCCTCATCCACTGAGCCAGGTGTGTCCAAATCTGGACCCTCCTCATCAGACAAAAGGTCCTCCCCTGAGATCTCATCCACCGGGAAAATCTCCTCGTCCTCTGTGGTGAAGCTGTCCAAGTGGTGACGGTTGTGCGCGTCCACGTCGATATCTATATCCTCGTCTTCCTCATCTTCAGAGAGACTGCTTTTGCCCAGGTCCACCTTTTCCTTGTCACCATCTTCTTCAAAGTCACTGTACTCTTCAACTTCCTCCTCTTCCTCAATAATGCAATCAGAGTCTTCAGGACCATTTTCTACAGCTTCGGGTTGATTTGCAGGTTGTGACTGAATGCTGAGCTTACTGAAATCCGATACCTCTTCATTCACAGCCTTCGCGTTTGCCCCTTTAACGGGTCCACGCTGCGCCTGAGTCTTGTGACCAGCAGCTGGCGTGTTGAGTGGCAGTGCAAAGTACTTGTATGTGGCTTTGAGGCAGTGGAGGATGTACTCGTACATTTGCTGGCTGTTCACCGTGCGGGCCACATTTCTCTTTACGGCAAATGGGTCTGAACGCAGAAACAGAGACATTAGATAATAGTTAGACCATAAAAAAGTCAGTCCTTTTGTGTATGTTGTGGGAGCTTTTCAGTACGAATGAACAGCTAAAAAAAAACAAAAAAAAAAACAAAACAAAAAACACAGCATTAACATGTCCATTACTGGAATGCAGTTAAACTCTGAACAGAAGCATCACTGCTTTTTTTTCTTTTTTTTGTCCAAAAGCAAAAACTTTCAAATTCATGCTACAAATGAGAAAAGCTTCTGACCCTCCACAGCAATGCGTTTCTTCGGCCAGTCTTTCATCTCTCGGGAGAGGACAGCACTGGTCCGCACGCTGATCACATTGTCAGCCAGGTTGAACTCAAGCGAGTAGAAGCGAAGCATTTCAACCCAGAGAAGCCCAATTTCCACCGGTGGGTGAGGGCTTTGAAACGCCAGCGGAACCTGCAAGGAAACAGGACAGACCGGTACGTACTCTCAGGCGCTAGTTAGGATAGTCGATTAAATATCAACACAATCAAATTTCTCTCAGGGACCATTTTCTGTGTTTTGGAAGCCTTCTAACATATTTTAAATGATGGGAAATAACAAATCTATAAACCTTAACCATAATAACAGACAAGATGTTCATAGAGTCTGATCTATAAAAAGCACACTGATAAAAAAAACAATATATCAAACTGTCAAAGGACGGGAACCAACACACACTTCTCAGACAAGCACCTACATTAGTTGTCATGATTACCTTTCCCTTGATAGTGGAGCCCTCTGCTGGCTGTGATGATTCTTTGGAGGAAGGGGTGTAAGCCCAGTGTACATATCCATCCTCGACATGAGTGAGATTGAAATCTGACAACCTGCTGAGTGAGAACACCTTAATCTAAAGACAAACAGATGACTGGATTAGTTTCAAAACAAGTAACAAAACAATCAATACTGATGTTGTATATTTTGTTTCAGGCTGAAATGGAAAAAAAAAAAAAAAAAAAAAAAAGAAACACACACCTCTTGTTTCAGGTAAGTAGGCAAAAGGGACTCTTTGCGCTGCTGTAAGAAGTAGATAACCATGAGGGCGAAGACATACGGTGGCAGCCCACCTTCCTCTGCACGGTCGATCACACAGATCTAAAAAACACAAGCAGGAACAACATATCTTAAAAAAAACAAACTCTTGTCTTTAATAGATACCTTGCTAATGTGAGCAACAGGTCAGGGTCTCAGCTGGAAGCGTACCTGGGCCCAGCGTCTGAGGCCCAAAACCAGCGGGAGAAGGAGACGCTCCCGACTGGACAGAGCAGAAAGATAGGAGGTGGTCTGGAACGCGTTTTCATTCCCTGCACTGACTTTGCAGATGAGGCCACTGTTGAGAAAATAACAGATTCAGTTGTCCTCAGCGGTTTGCTCATGTTGTTTCTCTCTTTGCGTGGAAGAAAACACATTCTGGTGGTTTCCTAATGTTTTGATTAAAGATTATGGCTTCAAAGTTTGATACCCACCTATTTTTCTCTTTGCAGATAACCACAGGCACCCTGGCATGAAAATCAGCTTCCAGATCGACGTAGAGAGCTGTGGACACAACGAGACATGACTGACTTTCCTATGGTGGAATTTCTAAACCAGGAAAAAAAAAACGAATCTTGCAGCATAACCAACAGGAGGTGACTCACGGCTCACGGAGAGGCTCTCCTTGACCAACAACAAGACATCTGGCTGATGCATCTGTGAATACATTCCATTTCAAAGCCTTCATACAACATAAATATGATATAAAAAAGGACATATGAATGTGATGTGTCCTACAAATACAGCATCCACAAGACAATCACCAAAAATCTTATGATACAACAAATGTAAAAGAACACCAATGGAAATATTTCTTTATGAGGTGTGGGGGTGTTCTGGAAAAACAATTAAAAAACACCATCGAACTCACACTGAGCTACTCACATGAGGTGGATACTGAATGTCAATGTTGACATCAGAATCCTTAAATCCAAACTTAGTGCAAGATGATCCATATAGCCTGAGCCTGATCTCTACAGATGAGACAAAGAGAGACAGAATAATATTATTATAAAAATTAACAAAAGTCTGTCCGCTACAAAACAAAACCACCATCAGGATGAATTCAGGTCATGTCTCAGTCACCAAACGAATATATATTTCATCCTTGAGTGACCAGTTACCAGGAAGGACGGACAGAAGGAGGTCTTGCATGATGGAGACAACACTTTTTCTCCTCTCAACGTCCTCGTCGTTCATCCCATGTTCCCGGACAACAGCTTCTAGCGCCGCGCTCACCGCGCTGATCTGCTCTGCACCGGGCGGCAGAATCTCGATCAGCATCACCTGCTCTTGCCTCTCCTACAAACACAAACACGCACGAGCTCATCGAGCTTTTGAACGCATTAAGACTGCGCAATCACAGTATGGCAGCATCATTAAATTCAATCGTGTAAACGGTGATTTATTTCTCACCCTGGCTTTCTTCTTGTGCCGTTTGTCTCTGATATGCCTATAAGCATCAGACAGAGATTCCAGGATCACATCACACAGAGCGCAGGTGTAAAGCGCACCGGGGTTGTTGTGGGATCTCTGACCCTAAAAAAAACACACACAAAGGTACAGACACCGGACAACAGAAAAATTATACTGTTACAGATGGTATTAACTCAGCTGTACCTCATAAAAGGTAGCAAATATTGCATCACTGAAACATGAAGGAGAGAAAGAATTCCTACCAGGTTTAAATACCGCGATTACTGACTAATCTGTGTTTTCTCAGATAATAGAGTGAAAAAAGACCAACACATCATTGAACAAAAAATGACTGAAGCAATTAACTAATTCTAAAAATATGTGCCAATTAATTCTTTAAATCAGATCACTGATTAATCGACAAACTGTTGCAGCTCCAAAAGCAAATTGTACTTAAGCTTGTATATGTGGGCTACCACACTGAGAGCTTCACCTTCTTCAGAGAGTAGATCTCTTCTTTGTTAAGCCGCCTCTCTGCCTGCTGTAGACTGCGAAGGTCTTTGGCTGAGAGCGGGGACTCTTCAAGGCCCCGGTTCTCTTCAGCAAAAGTGTTTCTCTTGTTTCGGTTTCTCCGTCTTCTCCCTTTGGAAAGAGGAAATACATGTCAGAAATGGGTCGACTATGTTTCTGTGCATGTGTCATGGATGACGGGGTACAGCCAGGTCTTACAGTCACACGCAAAGTTAGTATTAATATAATTTGCAACACTGTGATCATGGCACAGCAGTCCACTGAGACTGCCACCACAGGCAGAATGATTTCAAAATGTTCACCTGATTTATGCGCACCCTGCTCCCTGTCCTCCTTTGGACCTTCTCCCTGCGAACTCCTCCTCCAGTGCTGCTGCTGCTGCTGCTGCTGCTGCTGCTGCTGAGCACGCTCTCTCCAGTTATCTTCTCGAGTCCCACCGCTGTTCTCGGGACCTGAGAACCACCGGTCATCCTTCTGTGAGGGACTGTGACCACCTCTGAACCCACCAGGGGAGTAGCTCATGGGGCCCAGTCCTCCTTTCTTGGGACTGGCCCGATACGGCCCGCCCTGGTTCTTACCCTGCTGACCTCCCTCTGATCTGAAGTTCTGCCCTCGACCCTGGTCCTGGATCCTCCAGCTTTCCGCCTTGTCTGCTGCAGCTGCTCCTCCTCCTCCTCTCTCCCAGCCTCCTTGCCTAGCCCGGTAAGGCCTGCCTGAGTTTTCCATGGTTCACTTACACTAAAACTGAATGATGAGACGTGCAGTTAATATGGAGACAATCCTTATGTAATCAAAAAGCTGGACACAAACTGTAGGACCATCTGCCATCTTCGTTAAACGTCTTTAACTTGGGACAGCAGCATGCCAGTTTCGTTTCCTTTACATTCCTGTGCTCAGAAACTTTCACTGTCTGCTCATTGTCTGACAGCATTCACAACTTATCGTGCAATTCAGACCTAGAGACAAACACAACGCGAGCTCAACTCAACAGTGAGCTGGTGATAAACGTGTCATTGTGTGTCCCAGTTGTCTGACTCCTGCAGGTTAACAGTTAACAGACTTTTATTGGCTATGAACGCTGATCCCCGTGGAAAAAAACATCACGCTATCATTGTTACGACGCCTATCGTGGATGTAAAATCACAGTTGGGTTAATTGCGGAAACATAAATGTAACATGAGTTAGCCGGTGACTCAAGTTACCTGGCTAACTGTAACATTAGCCAACTAACCTTGCTGACTTCAGGAGCTTGTTATGGCATGGTCTTAGCCTAAGCTAGCTTACTAGCTTCTGCAGTCTGATTTTTCATTGAATAATCCTTCTCCCCCCTCCTCGAGTTACCGACGTACAACTTCGTCAAGGTTTGTAGCCAATGCACCGCCAACAAATTGGTGTTATTCGTGTAATTTAACGTTAGCTAACTTGCCATTTGACCACAGCGCAGCTAACGCTCCTGCTAGCTGTTGTTACTTAGCCTACTAGCTAGGAAAACCAAACAGCTAGCTTGCCCAGCTAGCAACAGCTACCGCTGGTGTTTATTTCACAGCCTCTGCTCGACCTGCAGCGACTGCAAAGGTAAAACGTCAGCGATGAGCGCCCATAAATAATGTTAAAGATCATTTGAAATACCTTGTGTGCTCGTACAGAGGGCATACTTGAAGCCTTGTTCAGGTCTGACTAGGCATGATCGCTTGTCTCGCACTGGAGTTTGAAAGGTGACGTACAGGCTGTCTGTTTTGTAGTCGTCAGCGTTAAAGTTCCGCCCACCGAAACAAAACAAGGTTTTTATTAGACAAAACCAGCAATATACAACATTATTATGTTATTATGAGCTGTATGTAGACAGTACGTTTAAAGGGAAGTCAATGGGGGAAACTCCTGAAACTGTAATAATGTTAAAACTGTTGTTTTTATGTTAGTGTTTTGGGGCTTTCCTTAATTCAAAATTGAATTAACAGCAACAATAATATTACAATAATAATAACAACAACAACAATAATTATGTAACCTATAGTCATTGCTGTGTGCCATGTTAAAAATGTGGAACAGCAATGTACTTTCATGAATTTATAAATCTATCTATGTAGTAGTATGCTAAGGAAAGTCCAACAGTGAAAATGGAGGTTTTGTCATTATTTCTCTGCACCAATTATAGTTTCAGAGGTTTCCCCGTTGACTTTCTTTTAAATCTGCAGTCCACAATAAGATAATCTATCTGTATTTTTCCCACGTGAAAGCAGAACGTTTACACTCCTTTTGAAAGGATAGCTTCATTTGTTTTGTTTCATGTAAATTGCCCTATAAACCCTAAAAATACCTACCATATGGTTCAAGGTGGTAATTAATTCCTCCATGGGACATTGTCCATGTGATTGTTTAGCCTCGGTTGCCCTGGTAACGGGAGAAAGGTGAGTCGCAGAAGCGGGGAAGACCCCGGGAAAGCTGACGTCACCAGACGGAGCTCCCCTCCCTCGCCAACATCCAGCCTGCTGCTGCTGGTGTCAGAGCTGGCCTCGACTGGACTGGTGGCCGAGATGGTGTCATTTGTGAGCGGTGAATCTGGCTCCGAGACCGGTTACAAACGGAGGAGGACAACCGGTGCATCACCCCCGACTGACGCGCTCACGCCGGTCCAGCAGAGGCAGACTGCCCGGCACAGAAAGCAGACGCTCATGTCCAAGCTGAGTGACTCCGGTTTCGAGGAAGATTTGGGATGCTCTCCGGTTTTATCCCCGGCACGGATACATGTTTCCCCGCTCCGCACAGCTTCATCAGACGAGCCTCCTGCATGGCAGCCGTCCACCTGGTACCTCCAGTACGGAGACATCGGGTACAAGATCCAGAGGGAGAAAGAGGCGCAGTTTCATCCCTGCAAAAGCTTGGCTCGCCAGCCACAAGTAGGTTATTACACATTTTATACAACGTCGGACCAGGGAGATGAAATATAACACTTACTTAATGGAAACTACAGAATATGGAAACATGAAAATATGTATTTTATTCATTTTTGCGTGAATTTCCCTGCCAGATCTTTTGCTTATTGTCTCACTTCCAGATATATTATCTTGTCATGTAAAATAATTTGTCCCTTAATTGCTAACGATATTTCGGAAAAGTTCTCCAATACATTTCACTGGTTTATAATTAATTGTGGCACCTATTATCCCAATAGAGAAGACCTTTTCATAACTAATTCTACACAGTATATAATCACTGTCTGCCTCTCAGTATCTCTACATGTGTTGTCACTTAAATTCATGAATTCTTGGGGATGAGTGGCATTAATATATTTGTGGAACGTGAACTGTTAGGAAGCTGTGATAACAGGCTGCCAAAGACGACAGACACATGCCATCTGGCACACTCAATCTGCTGCTAATGGACTCCTTGTTTTACTTGCAGTTGACCGCAGAGGCGCGGTGTACGCTCGTCAGCTGGCTCATCCCTGTGCACAAACATTTCCGTCTGTCCTTTGAGTGCTGCTGCCTGGCCGTGAACATCATGGACAGGTTCCTGGCATCCACTCCCGTGGCTGCTGACTGCTTCCAGCTATTGGGTGTCACTGCACTCCTCATAGCCAGTAAACAGGTGAGTGTTTGTGCGTGGCAAATGCTTGAGGAGCAGATTTTTTATTTTTTTTTAATGTAATGTGACGCATTCCCTCTGTCCGTCACCCAGGTGGAGGTGTGCTCACCACGGATCAGCCATCTCCTGTCGTTCTGCTGTGATGCGTTCACTAAAGAGCAGCTCTGCAACCTGGAGTGTCTCATCCTCCTCCGTCTCAACTTTCACCTCGCTGCACCCACTCTGGCCTTCTTCCTGGACTATTACACCAACTGCACCGAGGCTGCCCAGCTTGTGTCTGAGAACACAGGTGGCGACAGGTGTGCCAGAACCAATCCAGACACAAAAACACACAAGCGGTGCGGCAACCTTGCACGAAAGGTGTGTGAGCTGACTCTAGCAGACTATGCCTTCAACAAATATCCACCTTCTCTGACTGCGAGCTGTGCGCTGAGGTTAGCCGGCGAGTTACTGCAAACCGAACAAGGGCTTGTTGAGCACGCAGCCATTCAGTTACAAGAAGACCAGTGTGGCAGCTTTGTGGATGCACTGTGTACCCAGCCAGCATCTGCTCAACCATCTGAGAGCCCTGAGGTCTCTGAGGGCTCTCTCAAGGGTCACTCCATGTCTGTGAGTCAGGGAAACTTCAGCCACAACCTGATCCAAGAGTGCAAAGACAATCTGAAGCTGTTGGTGTCATTAAACCAGGAGACACTGGAAGTGATGTCCACCATGTGACCAAAATGCCAAATTTCCTTCACTTTGTGAGGTTATATTCTTGATGCTGATCACAAAGTAAAGCCTGGTGTTTATGCAGGCCTATTTAACTTCATGTATACCTCATAGAATCAGCTGATTGAAGCCACTGAATGTTTTACAACTTAGCATTGTTGTTTTATATTTATTGACACCATGTTGTTGTTTATCAATGAAGTATTTTAATATATTCTGTTTATATTCTAAATCAAAGTCATTATTTACTGTATATGCACTGACATGCTGCAGATTTATAATGTTCTGTTACTGTTGCAATCTCTTTAATGAAGGACCTGGAAAACTTGGAAAAATGTGCTATACTTGATTGATTTTTTTTTTTTGTCTTTTATTATGAAAATAAATGATCATGAAAATGATTTTGTGTTGGACTTTAAATGGGTGATAAAAATGTGAGGCCATGATTCAGACTAAGATGATGAAATGATGAAATCTGACAGAATGCACCAGATAAACTGGTAATGTTGTCTATATTGACAGCTTCATCAGGTTTTAATGAACACACCAGGGCTTTGCAGGGCTTAACTACAAAAAAGTAGATATTACAGTGAAAAACTGTCAAACCATGACAGTCAAAGACACTATGAAGTATGCCATGAAATATGACTTTACTGTATACAGAAAAACACAGTCATATTTCAAAACCTAAACTTCTACACCATTTTCAGGGACTGTTAATTACACAGCAAAACACTATATTTAATAGCATGTTTTACTTCTTTTACTGTCGTGATTTTGCAGTTTTTCACTGTAAAATCCCCAGAAATTATAAAATATGTAATAAAACGCAGACCTTAATATGAAATCAACAGTAATATCCTATTACCGTAGTATTGTAGCTGTTTGGAGGTCAGTTTGCGCACATCTTTTTGCAGCCCTATGAAACGGAACTGTGCCAACACAGGCTGGTCAATTGAGGGGCTTTCTCTGATAATCCATTACGCGTGGCATCTCGACCTGCTGACACAGTGTCGACCACACAGGTGCATTCAGCGTTAAGGGCCAACAAGGCTTACTCTTGTTTGTTTACTAATGGAGGCATTTGTCACCAGTGTTTACCGAGCTGTCTGCTGTAATTACCCTTTTCCTTTTCCACTTCGCTCTAAACGCAGCAACAGACCTTGACCTAATTTGAGTAGATGTTTTACGCACAGTTGGATAGAAATGACGTACTGGATGATTGTGGTCCTATGAACCAAAGTATTACTGATATTAATATAAAATTAGATTAGACCTACTATAGAACATGTCTCGACTGTGCCAACAGGCTGGATTGCCTGACTCTGTGAAGACAAAAGCTAAGGTAAGAGAGGTATGGTTGGAAGTAACCTACATGCGCCTTTAGAGCAGAGCACAGGGACTATTTGGCCGCAGGCAGAGGGAGGGCAGTCCTGACGCACAGAGCACCTGCTGTAATGGCGCCGTTACGCGCGGTACCACTTTACACTTCAGCCCAGAAAACCGTTAGTCTGCACCAGTTTAATCTCCGAGGACGCTGTCACTCCCTGGAGACCAAATAAGTGCATTTGATTGGGCCAAAACTACGAGTCCGCGGCATGGAGAGACACAAACCGGGAGAATTTGGTCTATATCAGCTCCAAATCAAACCATGATCCTGCAGAGCTGCAGCCAGAGCAGAGCTGATGAAGATGCAAAGAGACAGAACGGTGTTTGGTGCTATCTGCCCTAACCAAATGGGCCAGCAAGAAAAAGGAGCTGCAGTAAACAAAAAGGTATGAAATCTTTCTCTGTACAATAATGCACACAGTCCAGCTCTGTTGAGAGGCTTTAACAGATTTATTTTTTTTTACCTGCAGGATAAAGTACTGGTGCCAAGAAGCAGCAGCCCAGTCACTGTGTACGTGGAGCTCCCCTGCATCATTGAACAAGGTATGCGCTCATGCACTTCCCTTAAAGACAGTGTAAATAAGTACATTTCAAGACCGAGTCATCATGCAGAGACCTTTCTTGTCTTACAGCCTTTTCAACAATCGCGTGGGATGATTTGGAAGACTGTGCGTCTGTGGTGAGACGAGAGAGCGACTCCCTCGGCTCTCAGGTGAGGAGAAAAAAGTCCCCCAAAGAAACGTCTTATTATTTTTTTTTTTTTTTATCATCTCACGTCTTTGTGACAAACTATTTATATCCTCCAGAGAGCGATTATATGGTGGCAGATCTTCATCACTCTCGGGCTGTTAATGTTTGACACGATGTGCTGGAATTCTGCACGAATGAGACTTGTTGTTTACTCATGACACGCAGGCTACCGCTAATTGGCCGGACCTCACAGGCAGCCTCTTTGGCACAGCTCACCGTGCGTCCAAAACACATTACGCGACGGCACACTCACTGAAATGACTACCGAGACATGTTCTGCCATAAAGCCACGTTATCCTATTTGGTCGTGGTGGGATTTTCAGGTGTGAGGCAGTTATGATTTCACTGTCGACTGAGATTTTAACACGTGTATGTCTTTTAATCGTCAATTTTACTCGCCCACAGGTGAATGAATCGGATGCAGATGACCAAGACTTTGGAGATTATGCGCTGGATTTCATGGCAGGTGAGTGGAGTAAGTCTTCTACCGTGGAGATGCAGCATTTACATTGATAGCGTGTGCTATGTTGTTACTGCTAATATATCATCATCATCATCATCATCATCATCATCTTTTCCACACTGAGGAAATCCTCCAAACTGAAAGTGTTATTTCTCCTCTGTCAGAGTCTCCTGCCACACTGGAGAGCAGCCTGTCTCCTGCTGAACTTGTACCATTTCAAGGCTGTATCATACCTCCACTCACCCCTCAGCGGTACTTATCTTCAGAGGACACCCTGTTTCACACCTCCACAGAAGCAAACCACCCATCTGCCCAGGATGGAGCTCCATGGAAGGGCATTGCCCAGTGCCAAGGCAGGATGTTAGGAGATTCAGTGGAAGTCAACAGTCAGGTAAACCATTACTATGAGATTTAAGACCGTGTATGTACAGTGTGACAATTTGACTTGATGACTGTGGTGCACATTATACTGCAATATTTATCTTTATCTCGGTGTCCTGACGTGTCGTCTGTCAGCATGACTGAACATATTTGCCTCTGTGTGTCTGCAGCTCCATGAAGCTCTGCATAGAAAACAGGAAGAGATCGACTCCCTTCAGGAGAGAAACCTTCACCTCAGGCAGCTGGCCAGCCGTGCAAAGCACCTGGCCTCGGTGCTCGAAGTGAGTACATGGCTGTACATGCACTTTCATCCTGAATACAATATAACTCCCTATGTGTAATGTTTATTTCTATCTGCCTTGTGATTTCTTTCAGAAACTGATGACTGTCAGAGACCCACATATAAGAGAGCCTGTGCCATGCGGTGATAAAACTTCACTGAGTCCCTGCAAGCGGCAGCGACTAGATGAAGGCTACGAAACGGAGTCCTCTGACTCGGTGGAGGACATGCTGAGGGACATCAGCACACGCTGCAATGCCGTCCTGCATGGCACAGCTACCGGAACAAGAGTTCATCAGGAATCGGAGACTATACGCGTGTACGGCGCATTCTCAGGTCTACAGACTTCCTTTTCCAAAGGCAGCAGCAGGTCGACGGACAGGGCAGAGCTTGACGAGACGGACTCATCTTTCAGAACTTCAATCAGAGAGCACTGCACCATAAGGACTCAGGTGTTTCCACATGGACATGCCTTCACCTCAAGGACTCAGCAAGGAGGATACCGCTTTCGCTGGGTCCCCAACCACAGCTGAAAACAGTGTTAACAAATGTAAAAATGCTTCCATTCATGCTTCTGATGTAAAGGTGCCATACGTCTGTTGAAGACTGGAAGGAGGTGTGGGTGGGCAGGGACAGTTAATGCTTAACTAATAATCTATAGTGATATCTGTGAATGATTAAATGATGTCTTCCTCAGGTAGCTTGTAAGCTAATCACTCAGAGGTGGCGCCTGACAAAGGAAATAATACTGCCCGAGCTTTTGTTTTCTTTGTGTTTCTGTTTACATGCCTCAAAATGTAATGGTCTAGCCAAACAATGGGGCAATGTCATGTTTATTTTTACATCTCACCATATGTTCTGTCTTGGAGAATATACATTTCTTTACAAGTTTGGAAATAAATGTCATGTTTTATACAGCTGACCTCCTTTTTTTATTACGGAAAGAAGACTGAGGTGATATTTGAACAAACGGAAAGAAACTGTTTTCGACGTGAACTTTTCTTGTTTGAGCAGTGAAACAAATGTGACCTTATGACCTCCTTTAAGAAGCAGGGACTTCCTTCCCTTTTGTCTCCGCTTGAGGGACTGTGAGGGCATTCGCTCATGATGCAGAACAATATCCTTGTTTATATCCTTCTTTTTGGAAATTGAAATAGTCTTTTCCCAGACTGCATGGTCCATTGGTCTTCTAAACTATGCTGGATAAACAGGAAAACGATTCTAGGTGTTTATCTTTCCCATTTTGCAGGCCAGGATTTGCAGTGTAGTTTTGCTGTATGAACCAGGTACTAATAAAAGAAAAATACAGTTTTCTACAGGAACTTAAATGTAAAGAGACGCACTGATATTATGAAGAACCTACTGCATAAGTATGGTATAACATACTATCTATCACAGTAATGACGTGATGATGTGCTACCAAAATGGGGGTAAGGTACAGAAAAGTGGCTTCAGAAAATTTCTAGTGGCTTCTACTGTCATTAGAAGCTATACTAATACTATACTAAATACTACTATACTATATTAAGCTAACTATAAGAAATAAGAGATTTACATAATAATTATAGATTGATATGTATTATAATAAAGTTTATCTTTACAAAAATGCTAATTATGTGCATTTTCCATTGGTTGTGATAGTGCTAAAATGCATACTGTACACTGCATCACCTTTGTGCTACAGTACATCCAAAAATAGAGCTGTGTTTGTCAAAACATCAGTAACAAATGAATATGTAAATGAGCCATTAGAGTGGAGGAAACCCCACATACACCTGTTTCCATCTATAAATTTTAAAAGGTTTACGTATGCAGGCTGTAATTAAAAATCTCGACTGCTCTCGGCCTTTTTACTCTTCAGTTACACAACAGGAACAAATTATGTCAGCAGCAATAAAAAAAAAAAAGTATTGATTGCTCTACCATTTTAACTCCTTTTAGTTCATGAGTACCTCATTAATTCAATATAAATTTTTATACCCGGTGGAGGAAAAATGGAGGAAATCAAAAGAGATGGATTTCTCTTGTGAGGATGTGACCTGCTGACCTTTGTGTACCTGTGATATAATCTTACAGCGTCCCCATCGTCAGCTGTAAAGAAACCGGGTTTGTGTGAGGCAGACCGGTCCAGAGGACAATGTCGAACCTCCTGGCTGGACACCTGTTTAAACTTCCCAAACCTGGGCCTGTTTACTTTAGTCCCCCTGAGCCAGGGACAATTTACAGTACTGCTGCTGCCGTGAGCACTGAGCACTTTAACAACACAGATGAAGATAAGAAGAACCTGATAGTGAGATGGAGGACAGCTCAGTTCATCTTTGCTAATTATATAGATTTTCCATTGTTTGTGATGGTTTAGGCACATGTGCTCGCTGAGGAGGGAACCCCAAATCATGTCTCTGTCTATAAAACTGTAGTATTATCAATGAAATATACTTACAGTATCAAAAGTAAAAGAGCTCAGTCTGCAGGAAAACACTCCCTGTCAGTGTTTGATGATGTTTTTGGATTAATATCATTCTGCATGTGTATGTTGCATGTTACTGCTAAGATTTAACTTATAATCTACAACAATGCATCATGGCCTATACAATTAAGGACCATAGTTAAGTACTTTACTTAGTTACAGTCCACCACTTTACTGATTTTTGTATTTATCTGCTCATATACCTGATGTATGTGCAGTCTTAAACTCTTGATCACGGATAACAATTGAAATTCCTGCTGCCAACGTAAAGCAAACAGGACGCCTGTTGTTGTCAAACCTCGGCCCCTCATAATAACCGCGCAAACCTTCTCGTCAGCTTAGCTCGACACCACTTTTACCGCAAACAAATCCGTTTGTCATTGACCAGCAGGGCTGTGGAGAGCAGGCACAGAGGGCGAAGCTTTGTTTAAGCTGGTTGTGACACATTTGACCGGTTAAGCTACCGCCAAACTGCGGGGGACAATGCGGGAGGGGGAAAGGAAAATAGAGACACAATGAGTTTCTAAGGTGACTGAAGCCAAACCCGGAGGGAGGCTGCAAAAGCAGACGGAGTCCCGCGGGAAAGAGGGTGGTGAAATAAAATGATTTACTCCTCCTGTGGATGGATGCTGGTGAAGCCTGATGGGAAGAATTAGAGGTGCAAGACCTCGGGAGGATAAAACCTGCTCGTTAATGGCTTTTCCTCGTGCGCTATGGAGACGCACTTGGAAGTAATGAAATGAGTAAAATATGAACAGAGGGACAAAAGGTCCAACAGAAAGTGACATAACACTGCCTCTGCGTCATTAGCAACACACGGACACAATAATAAAACATCATGCATACGACATTTATAAGCAAAGGTGTGGTTTAACTGCTGTTAAAGACCTGTATTTACTTTAATGATGTAATGAAGTATACATATGGACTCTGAAAGTGGGCCTACATGCCCGGCTGCTGCAGGAGATGTGATGGAGGTCAGCTCCGTCAGCACATGTGCGGCTGCTGCGTGTCATTGAGAGCACGCACCTGTCGCACAATTTTCAGGCTCGCGCTCGGGGTGTGAGCGCATATGGAAGTGGCAGGTGGCGAGAACGTGCGCAGCTCGCGCCGTTCAGCCCACTTAGCGCCACAGCAGCACGTCGTGACGCGGTGAGGCCCGCGGACACCCGGCCTCTTCCCGCAAAACTAGGTGACTGTTGAAGAGCTGGCACAAGTGCTGAATAATGAGAGCAGTTTATAGAAATATATATGACATTTTTATGTTTGTTTGTCTTCTCATTATGAAAATCATCGTCATATTTCAACTCCTAAGTAATATTTTACGTCTAAAATAAAATAAAATCTAAGAACCTTTAATTCAACTTCTTTAACTTCAGATTCAGTTAAATGTAAAAGTATTTGTTCAATTTATTTTTATTTTTCTCTGTTGGTCTTCTTTTTTTTTTTTTTAACTTTAGCATCAGTTTGGTTGTTAATTACAATATTTTCCTGAACAAATTAAAACAGATCATAAACTACATGACTTGTAACTGATTCAAGGGCTATAAATGACACTGTTACAATGTTAGAATTATTCTAAACGATTTATTATTAGGCTTTTATAATGTCTCCCTGCTATTGAAGTAAAACATGTTCACTCTTTTTTTTTTTTTTTTTTTTTTTTTTTTTTTTTTTTTAATGTTCGCGAGTCCTAGCTTTAAAATGTCTGTTTGCCTTTTCTATCTACAACAATAATCATAATAGCTTGTCATCATCATTAATAGAGCATTTTGGAAGATTTCTTAGATCAGATTTCTTCAGCTAAACGACAGAGGTCACATAACAGGACATTAGTTAAACTGTGTAATTAAAATAAAAGTCCGTCCTTGTCAGGGTGGTTAAGTGATTACGTGCTGCCGCCTCCACCTTTACAACATTAGCGCGTTGCTCTTTTTTTTTTTTTTTTTTTAACTGTGTCTATTTGTTTCCATTAGATACGAGGACGCGGAGGGAATCCCTGAACATTCTAACTGCCAATAGCAGAGCAGAGGACGGTGTTTCCCGCTCCGCCATCCGCCTGGGGAGAGTATTTAGGAGCGGAGTCAGTCCAAGAGACAACAGGTGCACCGGGCATGACCGGATCCTCACATAGGCTCAGAGGCAGAGGAAGGGAGTGATGGCTTATAAATGTTATGGAAACTGAAGATGCGTCTGAGAAGTGGAGCTTCAAATGACTGGGTGAGTTTTTATATATATAAAAAGTAGGATATATAATATATTATTTCCTAACTAGGCCAATCACTTATGACCTGTTGCTGCTGCTGCTGCTACCAGGCAACCACCACTTCAAACTCTAAACACATGGCTGTGTCTCTGGGCCAACAGTAACCTGTGGAAATATATGTTAATTTTACTGTTAAATGCTCATAAAATAACACCCAGTTACTGTTAATTATAATAACATTGCACAGCTTCATTAGAGAGATTAGTAGAGAAAGCTGTTTTTGATTATAATGTGCATCACGCTGACTAAAGTCTGTTTTCATAACCAGGACAATATGAGGAGAAGGCTGAGAGATTTTGTAGGAAAGAGAAGACACTGTCACTTCAAGGTAAGTGAGGGTATAAAAGGAGAATCCAAACAATCAGTACTTTAACTTTAATCGTGCTCCATGGCTGAGTCCTCCCCCGCCAGCCTCTGAGCCGGTGGTGACGGTGTGGCAGTGTACTGCTGCTTGCTGTGCTATCTGATTGACAGCTGTCAGCTACACTCCTCACTGCTGCTCACCATCTGACCTCAGACATCTCGCAGACATCGCCACGTGTCACGCTTTCATTCACCCGTAGAATAAAAAGTCCTCAGTCAAACTATGTCAACGGGGGAAGGAATGAGGAGACACTAAACTCAGTGATAAACATTCAGCTCAGCATCAGTTCAACATAGTCAAATCCACACATTTGCATACACCAGGGTTGTGACTGGTTGGGAGGCAGTGTAATGTTAGCTGATGTGTCTTTTGTCAGCTCACACTGCTCTGCTACCTTAACAGTTACATTTGACCGTATACTGGATCAAGAGGTACAAGCGTCCTACAGGATGCTGGGATGTTTAAAACCTTTGCACAGAGGAGAAAGAAGTTTATTTAGTGCAAGTTAGGCAAGCGCTTTTTCAGCTCTTTTATCATGGGTGGCTGGTAGGCAGTGTCTTGTTAGCTGGTTGATTGTGTGTGTGCCAGCTTACCTGCTGCTGCCCCCCAGCTGTCCATTCAAATCCATGGCAGCAACCCCCGGGACGACTTCTGCTGTTAACATCTATCAGTTAAGAACACCAGGTTGACTTTCAGAGCTGCAGTTGTACTTGTTAAAGGTCCAGTGTGTGGGATCTAGTGACATCTAGTGTCGGAGTTGCAGATTGAATAGATTAAATCATGAAACCTTTATCACCCAACTGAATACCCCTCATCTCACCCTTTCGCTCTCCGTGCATGGCTGCAAAAAACATGAAAGTCCCTATTTAGAGCCAGTGTTCAGTTTGTCCATTCCAGGCTACCGTAGAAACACAGTGGTTCAACATGGCGGGCTCCGATAAGAGGACCCACAGTGTCTTTAGACTAGAACAACTATGTCAAATAACTAAATTAACTACAGGGTATAAAATATTAGCACCAATATTCAGTTAACTAAGAAACTCTATGCATATTTCTTGCTTTTAAAACTTTAAAAAACTGAACCTGAACTCATTAGTTAAGTCATAATTATGCAATCATTTTATTCTTGGATGGATGTTTCACAATTTGCTGGGCTCAAATCAGTCAAAACAGGCCAAAATGATATGCTCCACCTTAAGAAATACACTTTAATGTAAACATTAGAAATAGATGGTATGAAATACAGACTAGGCCAAACAGAACATTTGTAAAATACAACAATCCTTCCGCTGCAGCAGTGGTCATTATCAGGAATGTTCATCATGATTGTCATCATTACCCACAGGATGGTCCCCATACAAACAAACACACGCTCTCACAAATGCACACACAATCTGACTAGCCTTGAATGACTTCCATTGCCTTTGTGGCTTAAACTAGTTGGACCTTTCAATCCTGCACGTTTCTGGAGCGAGACACCACCAAACCACACTCGCTGTAACAGTTCAGAGTCCGGTCATTCCTTTGCTGTCAAAGCGCAGGAAACACCGGCGTCACACAAAGATGTGTCTAGTATCCATCAATAAGCTCCATCATAGCTCAACGCGTTTCTTCAGGATGATCTCTCGCACCAACGCTGTGGCCTCTTGTCGAACGCTCTCCATGGGCTCGTCCGTTCGCCAGAACCGGATCACTTTACCCTCTGGATTCACCAGAAACTTCCAGAAGTTCCACTTTGGGGTTTTCTTCACAGAATCTGAAAGACAGCACACGACCAGACACACATTAATGGTTCACGTTTCAATCAAAGTTTAGCCAGAAACTTGAATGAATGTTTCCAGAGCATGAACTCAGCATGTAAATACAGAGTATCTTAAGTACTAAACTTGAGTATTTCCTTCACTTACGGTTTCTTTTGTTAATAAACTGAACAATGAATTGTTCCTTTATGGGTTGAGAAAAATCTTCTACTTTCTAAGCTAAATAGACTTTTTTTAAAATGTAGAAACTCTCTTGGTTTAGCTGTAAAATGCACTGAAACAAAGGTAAAGGCAGTGTGTAAAATTTAGGCTCTATTTACAGAATATGGAGGGAAGTGAGTCTATTATTATTATATCAACAGACACTGTAGGAACTCCTCCACAGGGAAGGCCATGTTAAACTGCCATATTTTTACCATAGCCCAGAGGAGTGAAACTTGCTGGCTCTAGATGGGAACTTTTGTGTGTTTCGTGGCCGCCTTCATTGTAGGAAAGAGAGTGGAAGGTGTTTTAATCAGAAGGATTTTATGACATCTAGCAGTGAAATTGCAGACTGCTGCACGTTCTCTTTCCAAACAAGTTAGAAAAACTCTGGTTTGGAAATTCACATTAAAAACAAAAATACATATCTTGATCAGAATTTGGTTTGTCTGTTCTGGTCTGCTGTAGAAATAATGGTGGTTCAACATGGCGGACTCCATAGAAGAGGACCTGCTCTCACTGTAGATATAAAGGGCTCATTTAAAGACAATAAATACACAATGATTCATATTTGTGGGTGATTATATATAAAATAAAAACATACTAATGAATGTTGCATCCCATTCCTGCCAATAAATAAAAACTGCACACCGGACCTTTAAGATATATAATCCATTTCCCTGGAAATCAATTGGATTTGGATAACATAACCGGATGGACATGGTATAAGTTTAATCAAGTCAAACGTGTGCGAGGTTATAGTTTCACAAAAGTCTTTATCATTATAAAACCAGCATGCCTGACCCCAGATCAGGCAAAGAGAGCAAAGAAACTCGACTTCCTGGCATACAGCTGCTGAAGTGTCACTCATTCATTTGAACTTAAAGGAACTGTAAAAAACAGACTTTAATCATAGTGGCAGTGTGCTGTCTACTCAGATACGCTGGTGTGCACTCGTGTCTTATTGTAAAACACAGCATGCAGCTGCAGACAGATGTGGTTACATGTGGTTTCTGCCAACCTGTGAGGAATCTGAAGGCAGGGTCAGCCTCTGAGCCCATTATTTTGATCCTGCTGAAGAAGGGGAAGGTGACGCCATAGGTGGACTTGGCGAAAGCCTCGATGTCCCGGCTGGCCCCGGTCTCTGTGTCTCCGAACTGACCGCAGGGAAAGGCCAGGACGTTGAAGTGAGAGGTGCCCAGCTCTCGGTGGAGCTCCTGCAGAGACCTGTAGTTCGCCTCAGTCTGCTCGCAGTAACTCGCCACGTTTACAACCAAGGACGCCTGTGCACGGAGAGGGAAAGACGGGGTGTAATTATACTGTAAGAAATTCTATTCAAACACATTATGATGTGATGAAACACACACTCCGCTGACACTGAATGGCGAAGTTTTCACAGATTTCTCCTCACGCCGGAATGGCTGGTGATGATGTGGACTTACTTTTCCTCGGTACTTCTCCAGAGACACCGTCCTCCCCTTCGCGTCTTTGACCTCGAAAGAGTAAAAATCCGCAGGCTTTCTCGGCTTCGCCAGCTGAGTCTGCAGGAGGAACAAACAGCCCACACCGACTGTCATACTCAGCAGCACCGTTAACTTCTTCGCTTTCGGGTTGGAGGACTTGGCAGGGTAGCCCCCTAAGGCCTCCATCTTGGAGGGGGAAGAACGAACCGAGGTCGGGATGGGGTGTCCTGCCAGAAGAGTTTAGGGCGGACCAGAGAGAGAAGCTGGGTCAAGATAGACAAAGCCACGGCAATACCGGAAGCTGGCGCGCTAGTCCCTTCAAAATAAGAGGAAAATTAAAACATAGTTTTGGGCTAAAAAAAAAATAATAATACAATAAACTTGCTAATGTTTCTTATTGGAGTTAAGTTATTATATTATGGCATTAAACACTTTCTATCTAATATATTTCCATTAATTACTTCTTACTTCTCAGATTTAACTAAACCTGTTTCATAAAACTGCTATGTACTGCTATACACATCATTTCAGCAATTTATTTAGCATTGTTCATCATAAACTGATGTTATTATACTGTGTATTAACACAACACAACAGTGCTGACATTGTTTAAGAGGTTTATGCAGAACAAAATATTAATTTCTAATGTTTTTTTTGTTTTGTTTTAACCGGAAGTTAATCTCTTTATCTTGCTTGCTTGACACTAGTTGATTTATGTGGTTTGAAGTTTGCACACGTTTGAAGTTTGTGTCAGTTTCCAGTATTTTGGCAGTACTGAGGCTCACTTTATGTTCAAATCATGTGTTAGTTTTTTTTGTTTTTTTTTTTTTTTCTTCTCAGGGACTAAACGACGCCCAGCACGCATCATACAAGCGGTTCAGGAGGTGGATCATCCAGAGGGGCAGCAGTGCTGCGAGCACACCGCTGACCACAGGGCGGCGCTGTGAGCCCAGCTTTGAGTTTGATACAGTCTGTCAGAGACTGGAGCTGGACTCTCCACCGAGACACCATGAACCAGAACCGAGAGGCCCACAGGGAGACCTTCAAGGTAAACAACAGACACCACATCACACACACATACACACACACGTCCTTCATTACAACTGTGGTTCATAATTTATTATTTTTTATTATAGAAACTTCACCAGTACAAGTCAGATATCACCACAGCTATAAATACCTTTTCTCTCTTTGATAATTGTCAAGGTCACAATCATTAAACACACAATGAACAGCAAAGTAAGCAAATACACAACAGCATTTGGATTGTTTACAAAGCTAAATCTAGATTCAGATTCAGGTTTATTTGTTAGCTCATCATTGAGAGCGCTAAGCGGTGTAACAGTACTACACGTAAAAAATAAGCTCATTGCAGCATTTTTCTGTGATGAAATCTTTCTGTCTCAACCAGAAACATCCTCGGTGGGAGGTGTGGCTGTCACACCAACGAACACACCACGCACTATCACTGACAGCAGCTGGCCTGGCACAGAAAATGCCCCAGAACAGGTTTGTTTAAGGAACTTGTTGCTGTAGTATACACTGTGTGTTTGTGTGTTGTGTGCCCACATGATGACAAAACAGAGCATGTGGAGAGACTTCCTCCTGCAGGCAAACTTAATGTTGAAAAAGGAGATAAGGGATTTGGGTACTGAAGGTTCTTTGTCAGCTTCAGTTCACGGTCTCATGTCAGAAAAACCTGTACCTGCACAACCACTGTAAATGCTAATGATACCTCCTGAGCTCTTTGAATATAAGCCATCCCTTTAAATATGTACAAATAATATTTGATTTGTTTTGCAGGGATGGGTGTGGAGAGCTGCAGTTCAAGATTATGTAAATGCACAATGGGCTGGTATGGCGTGAATGTTGTTGAATGCTGGTTCCTGGACTACACACACACAAAGGGAAATAACTGATTGTCTGAATGACATCCAGAGCAATGCTGCATGATGTCATAGCAGGAAAGTAAAGTAGAAGTAGGTAAAGTTTACAGAGAGAACATTTAAACAGTATAGTTTATAAAGGTTTGATAGAAATCGTTGTTTAGGTCAGACATAGCAAAGGTTTCATTTAATCATTAACACAATACACAGCTCGAGCTTTCAGCTTTATTCAGTCTCTTTTTTTTTAATGTGTCTGTTTCTAAGTGTGCACTCCAAAATCCGCCACAAAATTTCCATCCATTTGAATTACATTGTTTTAATATAAATAAACTAACAAACTTAATGTGAAGCAAGCAATAAGATGTTTTCATTGCAGGCTCTGATGAGGGAAGACATGATCTGCAGCCATTTGCTGTTGTGGACGAAGCTTCTGTGAGTCTGCAGGGAAAGTCGGAGATGAAATTGGCGGCGCCGTCGCTGCTTAATGACTTCTGTAAGCAACAAATCCTGCGTTATTAAAACCGAGCCAATGTTTGTGTGTCCAAAGGATAATGCTGGTACTTTTCAACTGCCCTGTCTGTGACACAAAGCCCATTTGTTGACGCAAATCTTCCATAATCAGGGCACAAATATAAAACTTTATTTGATTAAAATGCTCACTCATCATCTCCAACCAAGTATCCTCCTGTAAGATGAGCAGAAAAAACAGGCAAAATATGGAAAAATCAAAATAATTTTAAAGATTTTGGTTTCTCAAAATTATATGATGGAATGTGTATTGCAGGGACTCTTAATATAGCTTCTGACTGCGGGGAATAATCCTTTGGTGGTTAGAATTACACGAGTGAAACACTCAACCATCAAAATGTTAGTTAGTTAACTATGTTAATTAAGCCTCATCCCATCTCTCAATACTTGACTCATCAGGCACAGTACACCCTCTGTAGACCATCTCTCTCTTTTTTCCATCTCTTCCCCTTCAGACACTAATCTTCTTGACTGCAGTTGTAACGGTATGATTGCATTAGCACTGGGCTCTTCTGTTTACCTTTGGAATTCAGAAACTTGTGCTCTCGTGGGATATCTGGACCCGAATCCAAAACCAGGACGACCATCGGACAGTCAGACTCAGTCCATCTCGTGTCTGTGCTGGAGTAGAGATGGCAGACTTCTTTGCACTGGGACCAGGCGAGGGGAGATACAGGTGAAAACTTGGGCGGAAACTGTTTCACAGAAACTGGTGGTATGGAGGGAGGGGGCTTGTGTGATGGGAAGTGGTAACATGTGATTGAATCAGCAGGCTGACAGTTTGTGGTGATTGTGTCTCTCTCTCTTTAGATGTGGGACGTTGAATACAAGCGGAATATAAGGTGTCTACCGTCACACTTTTCTGTGGTCAGAGCTCTTTCCTGGAAACAGCAGTTACTCAGTAGGTAAGCACTGACATGATACTACACACACAGTGAAGGTAAAAGCAGACTTTAAGTATCATTCTTAGACTTTTATCTCAAATCCAATGTTGCTGTGATCACTTCAAAAGTCCTTGAAAGGTGCAAAGCAACTTCCTTTCTGAACTTCCTTTCTGCTTAACTTGTTAAGCAGGGTTGGCATAGAAAAACAGTTTGTTTACCAACCTTGTCCAAATTGTAGCTGGTAGGAAAGGGAATCCCAATTACTACTATATGAAGCGTTCAGTATTCATGACAGTTTTCACAATCTTACAGCGGCTCTGTTCTCGGGCATATCAATCACCTTGACCCTCGCGCTCCTGCACCTCTGGTCGGTGCAGCTGTCCAGAAACACGCGGTCTGCAGCCTTCAGTGGTCACCAGGTGGTGACTGGCTAGCGAGCGGCTCCACAGAGGGCCATCTCTGTATATGGGATAGTGATGTCACAGGGCTAACAAGGTCTCGACAGCCAATCACTACGATGAAACAGCCCAGCGCCGTTAAGGTCAGTGTTTGCACGGGGGATATTTGCAGGTATTTGTTCATGAAGTATTAGACAAATTGACATTTAAAAAGATTTGATTATAAAAGGATACTGTTAGTCGATCCTGCAGAGATTCACTCCACAGCCTGCCTTAAGAACCAGATAATCTGCTGACTGTGCATATTGATTGTGTTTGTGTGTTTAGGCGATGGGATGGTGCCCATGGCAGAGAAAGATGATTGCTACCGGAGGGGGGTGGAAAGACGGAGAACTGAGAATCTGGGACACAGTTTCAGGGACTTGTGTGACATCTGCCAGCACAAATTCACAGGTGCTCGAGACTCAAAGTGCAGCAGAAATATGTTTACTATGTCTAAATGTCCAATTTAAGGTTCCTAATGACTCAGATCTGTTAATAACTGGTCCGAGCTGTTGCAGATCTGTTCTCTACGATGGGCTGAACAGAAGAGATGTCTCATCACAGGTCATGGGCTTCCTCACAACCACGTCACCAGCTGGACCTGGGAGTTTCCCTCCCTTACCCCGACGCGTAAATTCACAGGTTAGAGAACCTGAAAAATGATTAATGCGCAGCAACAGCCCTCAAAAAGTTTAACACATTCACCCACATAGGAATAAATGTATTTCATCGTGAGTAATACTAACATAGGTATAGCAGCATCAGTGTGACAGTTGGACTGTCATCATCAGATTTTAATAGTCATTTTGTGTTGACTCATTCATGTCGGGGGACTCCTATGAATTAAACATATCAAAAATCAGTACCCTACTTCTGATATGAGATGTTTCCTACGGTGTGAATTATGGGGACATAGAAAGACTTACATGCCAGAAGAATACAAAAATCCTACAAAGAATTTTTTTTTTTGCTTTTATGACTTTCTAAATTTACCCTGGTGGTGAGATCACATGTTGTGGGATTTCTCTTCTAACCAATCAGGAGTGACTGACATATTTGCTATGTGTTTTTTTTTTCCACATCAGAAGAAATATTACACAGAAGAAGTTTTTGTATTTTCAGTGACTTATTGTAGAGTCAATGTGCAGCCTAGCATTGAACTTATGACAAATTATGACATGCAAGTGAAACCAAACCCATAAAAGAGAATAACAGCAAGGGTTATGGTCAGGTGATGACCCCACTGAGTTCTTTGTCAAAGGTAGTCTTTCTTTGTTACTTCATTATAGTGGTAAAATAATAAACACTGACAGAATTAAGTATTGAAATGCCATTGTCCAACCATGCTTTTTTTTCAGGTCATTCTCAGCGAGTCCTGCACCTGGCCTTAAGTGCTGATAGCACACGGATTTTCTCTGCTGGAGCGGACCAGCGCTTTCACATCTGGAACTATATATTTTGAATTTACCCTAGATATAATAAACAAACATTTAAACATGGTGACAAACTGTTTGTTCTTCTTACCTTTCCTTTGGCTGCTTCAGCTTTTGCTTATGCAGCTCCGTGAAACAGAAATTCAGCACTGGTCTGATTAATATATGGTTGAATATAAATCCATCACACGGTCACACTAATTGTCTAAAGTGAAATTATTTCTACTAAAGCCAGTCTGTTAATGTTCATTTATTTAGCTAAACATGAAGACGTCTCATCACTGTTACATAAAACATTAACGTTTGCTAGTCAGTATTGCTTTTGTGCAATTTAACAAACCTTCTTCCATCTCTATTGAAAGCTTTACTCAGATTAGTGATTAAAAAAAAGATACGTTTGCGTAAGATACGTACGTTTAAGATACGTTTCAACGTATAGGTATCTCCATGACAACCGATGACTGAGCTGAGCTAATGACGGTTTTGAAATTGCGTGGGTGGGCGGAGCCTACCGCTTTAAATGCAGATGACGTCACCGCGTGGACGTAAATAGTCCGAAAATTGATTCATAAGCATCTCGTGCTATTCAGTGTTAACTACTGGTTCAATATCTAAATTTAGTATACTCCCAATTTTAGTTTAAAAGTCTAAAATGGACACTACTGCAGTTTCAGATAGTGAAAAAGACGCATTAATAGAAGACCTCGAGTTGGGTGTAAGATTTTACAGGGAACAATATGAGGCAGACACTAAATACTGGCAGGAGAACACAACTGTTCCAAGGGCTTATAACCAGGTTCTGAAGGCGGAGCTGCAAACTTCCTTAAATACTGTGCAGGCACTAAAAGACGAAATAGCACAATTCAAACATCAGAACAAATGGGAAATGGGACGACTGTCGAGCTTGGTCGATCTTAAATTGAATGAAAAGAAAAACTTAGAAAAGATAAGACGTAACGCACGCTGTCGCCTCTGCCGTGAAAGAACATCACGCCGCACATCACCGACTCGCACACCACGTGACACCATGTGAGCGGCATCGGCCGGGAGGGTTCAGCCCATCCCCCCTGCCTGTGGGTTTCCTCCGAGTGCTTCGGTTTCCTCCCACTCAACAAAAAAATCACATTTGAGCAAAAAAAAAAAAAATAAAAAAAAAAAACACAGCATAGCAAAATTGTTGTTGTTGTTATCGTCATTATACCCCAGGACACTCAACCATTAAAGAAAGCTGCAAATGTTAAAATAAAGAAATGAATAAAATGAAAACAAAATGTTAGCACAGTCACCTCACAGCAACGCGGTTCCTGGTTTGAACTTCGGCTGGGCATTTCTGTGTAGAGGCATGCATGCATGTTTTTCCCGTGTTAGCGTGGGTTCTCTGGTTTCCTCCCACAGTCCAAAGAAACGCACTTAAAAGATTAAATGGTGGCTCTAAATTGGCCGTAGGTGTGAACGGTTGTTGGACTTAAGTAGAAAGACTTAAAAACCCATTGAAAGATGCAGAAATGAACATCCTTTCTCTCCACGAACCTCATTAAAGCAAGAGTGACACAGAAAACCACTTTGTTTACTGACCACATCCAAATCTTTACTGGTTTAAGAAAATGTAGCTGAAAGTCCAACAAAGGTTATGCAAAGACTAAACAAGCTGAAATCCTAACTTGAGAGGCCTCCATCATCTTCCACCTTGATCATCATTTGTGGGTGATGTTGCAGTACAACAGTATCAAAACAGTCTGCATCAGGTCAGGACACACTCACTAAACAAGAACTCCTGACAACAAGTCCTTACTGCTGATTAGCTTTTTCTGATGAACACAGCAAAATCAGCTT
Source organism: Nibea coibor (assembly GCA_023373845.1). Lineage (NCBI taxonomy): Eukaryota > Metazoa > Chordata > Actinopteri > Sciaenidae > Nibea > Nibea coibor. Next base: position 11,633,307 of record CM041737.1, on the reverse strand, counting down.
TCGAGTGTTAGGTAATACAAAAATTGAGATTGACGTCACTCACATTCCAATGTCTATGAATCTTTACTTTTTAAAAAAATATATATATATATTTATTTATTGACGCTGTGGATTTTCTACAGGGGTCGGGAACCTTTTTTTTGTCTGAGAGCCATGAAATTAAAAACCACATATTTTAAAATGTATTTTTGTGAGAGCCTATTGTCTAACACCGAATACAATCAAATGCGTGCATTTTTAAGAATATAATCAGTCTCTGAATGTATTCTTTTTTTAATAACGTTGTTGTGTGCAGCATGGACTAAAACACAGCACGGACCGTCCAGAAACTAATCGGAATGAGTTAAAAGGAAGACTGCGTGTTGGATCTATTTCCTGACTGAGCTTTATAGCAGACAGCCGCTCTCCCATCTTCCTTCGTGGGATGCAGTACCGGCTTACTTTCACCCCCGTCTGCGAGCCAGATGCGGCGAGCCATAGATTGTTCTGGTAGCTCATTATCAGAAGCAAGTTTCGCGATGTCATGTCAGGTACACCGAAAGTACAACTATTCACACAGGTCACGTCTAAAAATAGATTTCTGGGTGGAGCTATGCAGCAGTCATTTTTGCACCTCCTATATAAGCTCGGCACATTTCTCCAGGTGTTCAGTTACGTCCCTCCGCCCGTTCAGCGACACTCACATTACATCATCAGTCGTTCACCGTTCACCACGATAAAGGATCGATAAAGATGAATCCTGCTAAAGTGCAGCGATGCCCAATCAACTGGGACATGTTTTCCAGTCGTAAACTACGCGAACAGACAGAATGTGAATGTCCAAAAGTCATGATAATTCCTGTTAAAATAATTCATAAACCGGGACAGGTGAGCGCTCAACATGGCCACTCCCATTTCTCCAGCTCTTGCGTCACCCCCCCCCCCCCCCACACACACAACACAACACTGTGTTCTTTAAAAACTTGCCAAGCGGAGCCAATTATATCAGACGAGACGAGTGGGAGAGACTGCATCATCAGGTCGACAGCAGATTTCCAGCTGCTGGGTGAAAAGGGGATGAAAAAGCGTGACAGCAACAACAAGATCGCGGAATCTACATCTGCATGTTTGCCTATGAGACGCAGGTTCTGCAGAGACTGGCAGTTTTGGGTAACTGTTGCCAAAAATTCTTTGACTGAGGGCAAGCTTTGAAATTGCATCACAGGCTAATGAAATGTGCAGTTCGTTCATATTGGTTAACAATAGGATCACTACAGTGATCGTCATCTCTGTTGTCATTTGACATCTCTGTAATTATTGTGTCTCTTTTGTGCTCATTCTGTATCTTTGTAGTGGTTTATCGGAAACAAAGACAGCCTGAGGCAATTTCTTAAAGCTGCTGTTCTGATTTAAATGGCTTTACTACTTTTATCGTATCATATTAATGCAGCCTCGGTATGCTATGCAGCTGTAAAGTGAAGGAACAAAAATCAACAAAGACAAATATTAAATTGTACTGACCAGGGTCATAGATCCATCCATGAGTGCACAGGTTACTTTGTACTGAATCTGTTAATAACTGATCCGTTTTCCTCTCTGTTCTAATATCCCCTGACTCAGTCATGTGCCATGACTTAGCACTGGGGCAGATCATCTCTAAATACCACCAGGTCCGCAGACTCATGCCCTGGATGAAAGCCCGGGAGTTTTGTCAGAGGCACTATATTGACCTCGCTGTCCTGAGCACCGAAGAGCAATACTTCACCTTCCTCAATACCACTGCTGCATCTAGGTTCAGCTTTTGGCTTGGCCTGCAGCGTCAGAGCACCTTAAAGAGCTGGATGTGGGTGAATGGGCAAGAGCTGAGCTATGATCACTGGTACAAGAGAAACTACGGAGACGGTAACTGTGCAAGTTTGGAGTCCATATTCCAGAAAGACGAGAAGCTGCTGGCTCGCTACTGTGATGAGTTGCACATGTTTGTCTGTCATGGTGAGTAATGCTTCTTGGGTGTACATTTTAAAGATTGGTAAATATGGTAACGTCTATCTGACATTCATAAAATAGAAAGGTTGACTGTATATCGTTGTATATGTTTGTATGTACATTGTCTGCACATCTAGATTAATTCCCCTGTATATCTCCACATACACTTAAATACAAATCTGTAAAGACATACAGATATATATATATATATATATATATATATATATATATATATATATATATATATATATACACTTAAACTGTAAATACTCAACAGTGTATTTAATACAAGATCAACATAAGGTTTAACTGTCCCATACAGGTCCAGTTTCACCGCAGACAGTGATGATAGACTCAGTGGGCTCTGGTCACGTCACTCTCAGCTGGAACGTCTCTGCATTTATGCAGACGATACCGCACAGTTACAATGTGACGACATGTACCAACACATGTGAGACGCTCTTCTACCCCTACACTGATGGCTCCGTTTTCATGAACATCAGCATCTTCAACTTAACTTCAGCCACAGAGTACTTCATGGAGATTTCTGCCTTTGTTGTTCGGCCGGACAGCTTTACGGGTAGAAACACGACCCTTCAAAGTAACCCTACGGCTTTACACGTCCAAACAGGTAAGAAAGTTAAGATGCCATTTAAGTGCTGTGAACTTTGTGTGGAAGTCAGCCTGCTTTATGATCCTCGTGTTTCATACATTACGATATATTTATTATCATGAAAACAACTTTGTTTCAAGTCATCATTTTAAGTAATTGTTCAAACAAAGATGTCAAACAATGCCCAGATTTGCTCATATATTATTATGAATATATTATTATGAACTGAATCTGTTCAGACACTGTGAGCTCTATAGGGATGGCAAAGAGACTAAAACATTGAACTAAAGTGAACAATATGCATGTATGATTTGTGTTACTGGAAACTTTTATGAAGTCAAAACGTTGAAACTCATGTAGTTGTATGTAATGTATACAGTACTTGTCTTTTCTCTTCCCCAGTGGACTCTGGTGTTCAAGTCATCAGTGTTGTTTTGAAGTCGCTCAAGTTTGTGTCTCTGGTTCCTTCACTGTGGGTTCTTTATCGTATCCTGAACAAACACAACTCTTCTTTCCTGTGTAAGCAAAATGAATATATTATAATGCTCAAATATTTATCCTTCAGTGTGTCCTTCATGTGCCACTTTTTTCTCCTACAGATGAATTCAAGGAGTCAGATCATGCCACCTCAGAGGAGCTCTCACCTGACGACACGATTATTGACCTGATCCCAGAGAGAACCAGAGCAATCGGCTAAAAAGGCCAAAAAGGCATGACTTGTTCACAAATATAGACATAGAATATCCTGAATTATTTGAACATATATAGCAAATGGTAAAAGACAGGTTTTCTAATCTGGTGGATTAAAAACACAATTGTTCAGTATAAGGAAACCAAGTGTTTGAGTAACTGGTCAACTCACCATTTTCACTGCATGGTATACTTTAAGCCTACCCTGCCTCCAGAGCTGACCTGTGTTGATCGATATTTTTTACGGGCAGAGCCAAAGCTTGCCATAGCTCCTGTCATCAACCAAAGTATAAATCATAGATAGATGACAGGAAGAGCTGGTGTCTTCTCATACTTATACCATTACATACCTACATCAGTTACAAGTTGCTGTCGTTTGGATTTTGTTATACTATTAACAGCGACGTTCCTGCATTCATTTAACACATTCCAGCTGTCACTGCTGGTTCAAGCAGGTGAAGAGGCCGTAGCACCCAAATGCAGACAAGAAATGCAAAGCATATGCTGTTAAATAATTAAATGATCAAATCCATGGGTACAAAAGGCTTACTGGAAGGCAGTGCAAACAGATCCAAGAAACATCGTCCGGTACAATAGATGAACAGGATACAAATACGAAAGCTAGAAAGGAAAGACACAGTACACATGGGGACAATTTAACAATCTGAATACTGTAGGTAGCTGATGAGAGTCCAGATAACTGCAGAACACATGTGCGTAGTTGGGGAAAGGAGGGACAGGAAGACTGTGGCAGCGGCCTTGAGATCTTTGAAATCTACAGCTTGCTTGCAAATTTAATCCTCTACCTGCTTTCAGCGGCACCTTTTAGGCATATCTTGTTGTTCATTTTGGGTTGTGTTTTTGTTGGTGGATTACTTTAAATCATTTAAATAAGAGAATAGACTTTTCATCATGTGTATTACATGCACTGTAAAAACTCTAGGCGATAATAGGAGTAAAAGTTACCAACTGTCACGTCTACGCTCTGAACCGGTTAAAAAGTTTGATTTGTAAGTAAAATGAACACACAAAAACATAATAAGCTAAACAATGTCTATTCCCATGCTGCTCCTCTGCAGGAACAACGTTAGCACTGATCATCAAACTCAATAGAGATGCAAATGTGGGTGACCCACATAGTAAGAACCTGAACCTTAAATAACTAAGTAAATAAATACTGAACCTTTAGTATTAAAAACAAACTCCATATCAGATCTGTGGAGAAAAATGATTATTTCCTCAAGACGTTTTATGTTTTATGTTTTGTTTTGTTTTTTTCCGATGAGCACCTACAGTACGATGTTTGCTTGTACCCAGGGAGGTGGCCCATCATGTTTATTTCAGTCAATCATTCTATTGTATTACTCAGTACTTTTGTGTCATTTTCCCATTTTTTTACACCAAAACTAGCAGACAATCTGTTTCAGTTTTGTATTTTCTGAAAATAGTGCTATGCATATGTTATTATTATGTGACTGTAGTGTCACCGTTAAACTTGAGACATGGAGCTTTCTGCGAGGCTTTCTTCTTCTTAAGAAACCGTAACAAACCACATGCTCACCACATGCTCAATAAAATAGTTGTCACTGACAGTGACATTGTTAAACTGAACAGTAGCAGAATTAGCACCAGCCAAGAAATGTCAAAGTATTAGCTATATGTTTTGTTTTGTTTTTAATCCCTCACACAGGGTGCTTTAGTTATTTAGGTTATTTAAAAGAGAAAATGTCAGTAAATGTGAAAAGCTCACGAGTTAGCTAAAAACTACATTTCAGTTAAACTGAAATAAAAACCGAAATTTCAAATCAAGGTATAAAGAGAAGCATTAATGTGAAGAGCGGGAGAAAAGTCTGATAGTGTTATAACATTAAGACACTGCTCATCTTATTTTGCACGTTTATGTTGTTTTGTTGTTTGTTTTTTTGTTCTGTGGCTGTCAGTTAGTAGTATTCTCGCAGCATTTTTACGAGGCAGTGTTGATAATTCATCCCTAATGTGTCCAAAGCAGTCAGCCATATTAAGTCAGGAAATTCAATTTACAGTACTCTGAGTCTAAATGAAATATGTCTCAGCTTTAGGTCTAAAACTCCTACTGATGAGTTAGTCACTGAACATTGTAACCACAAATCCAATGCTTGTCATGTTAGATTTAGGCTTTGGGTTTTTTTTTAAGCTCTGTGGTATAACATTCAGGTTTTGAGTGTTGAATAATGTTTTATTCTATACTAGAAATGTATTGTAAGCAAGTTGCTCCTTTCCTTGGTGGGTGGTGGTGGTGAATATGAATAAATAAATAAAGTAAAAATGCTTGCCATGACTAATTTGAGTGAAATTAAACCTAATAGATCCACATATTGGAAAAAATAAGAGTTAGTTGAGAAGATCGACACCACTCTCATGTCTGGAAATAAATAAATAAATCAAACTTAAGTTAGCAAGAAGGCAGGAAACAGGGTGAAGCAGCTGACTAGGCTCTGTCCAATGATATATAAAAAAGATAAAGAAGCCATAAAGATATTTTACATTAAATAAACATGATATAATTTTAACATTAATAATGTTAAAATTATAAAATAATAATGACAGAGCGGCAGAGTAGACTGCAGGATTTAATAGGCCGATGTAAGAGTTCAATTCATCATTTAATTCAATCAATTTTCTCATCTAAACCTCAACAACAAACAAATAAACTTCATTTACCAAAAAGTAAAACTATTATAACATAATTTTTTTCCAGAAATAAACCCATCTCATAGCTACCGCTTCATTTCTTGGTCACACATCATCAGCAGATGCGTTTCACTTTCTCGAGTTTTCCGCTGAGTCATGACATATGTTTTAAACACTCATATGTGTAACTGGTTTAACAAGTTTTCATACTGCGCCCCACCCATGCTGAACCCCCCGATGATGTGCGCTGCTTCACGTAAATAAAAGCCTCCACCACACACAGCCTATGCATTACTCGGTTACAATTACTGGTAGGTGACAAACAAATGTTACCACAGGGTCCTAAATGAAGACAGTGCACACACACGACTCTCATGTCATGCTTGCCTCTATTTTGCTGACTTATGCATTTGCATGATCAGACCACATCCGTGACATATAAAGACAAGTGTTAAGCACAGAGGTGGGTTTAGTGCATCAGCATCAGAGAGAAGATGTTTGTCCTTGCCGCTTGCATGTTGCTCCTCTTTGTCCGGTCAAGTGAGTAATCGGCTCTGGTATTGCATTTGCTACTGATGTATTTAAATATTCTGGTGATGTGTTTTATTTGGCCGACTACTAATTTGTCTCATTTTAAGATGAATTAATGAACTGAGTGTATTCTGCCTTAGGTCATGGCTCTGAGATTATTGGTGGGAAAGAAGTGAAGAACCACTCGATGCCTTACATGGCTCTGCTGGTCGGAGACAAAACTGCATGTGGAGGGATACTCATTGATCCAAGTTGGGTCCTGACTGCTGCCCACTGTGCTCAGTAAGAACAAGATATATATATATATATATTTCCTAAAAATGTCAGTTATGTGTGCTGGTCATTTCAAATCTTAATCATACAAAACGCCCAAACACTCTGCTCTGATGTTGTAGTTAGTTCGATATTTGTTCTTTAAAGTACACATTTTCTAACTAACTTGATCATGATATGAATTCAAATGGTTTTAAGGTCAGCATATGTCAGTAATACCACAAATTTCTGACAAAGAGGAAAAAAAACAGGTGGTTGCCGTCCCTTGCTTTAAGAAACCACAAATGTCACAGGGCTTGTGGCGAGATATACTCTTTAGCAGACTTTAACTTGTGGTGCAAAGTGCAACAACATTGTTGCACATTTAGTTGCCCCCAAAACTGTTCACAGTTAAACAAGAAAAGTTTGAAACCTATATTTTCTGTTTCTGCAGGATTAAGCAGGTGTATCTGGGGGTGCACTCCATCAAAAACAGGAAAGGAGAGTCTTGGCAGGTCAGCAAGGTCAAGCACTTTCCTCATCCCTGCTATGATAGCGCAGATGTGCTCAATGATCTCATGTTGCTCAAGGTAAGGTGGCATTGCAAGAACCAGCAGTGAATCATCACTTAAATGAAGCAGACAACAAGTAGCTATTTGTTAAAACTCAGTATTTGTTTTTTGTTTTTTTTAAGTTAAGGTGCCATACAAACTGCAAACCAAATCAAATATTTGCCAAATCTTATCTCGACGTCCTAGTATGGTTCAGTTCGGTTCTGTTTTGAGACAGTGTTTCTCCAGAATTTTAAGCAAGCCTCTATTTTCTTGTGCTATAACTAGTGCTAAAGACAAAGTACACAGCCAGCTTCAATAAGCAATAGTAATTCATATTTTTATCTTGATTGTTTCAGCTTGAAACACCAGCGAAGAAAACCAAGACGGTGCAACCTCTCCTGTTGGGTAACACTGCCAAAGAACCAGCGGCTAAGACCAAATGTGTGGTGGCTGGATGGGGGAAAACTGACAAAAATGCAAAGAGCGGATCTGATGTCTTGATGTCTGCCGTTGTGACTGTGATCGACAGAGTGAAGTGCAACCAATGTTACGTTAAGTTTAATCTTGCTATCACCAAGAGCATGATATGCGCCGATTCTGATGGTAAAAAAAAGACCGATACCTGTCAGGTAAGTACGCCTGTCGGCGTGTCATCACCTCATATTGGCCCTTTATGTATGATGAAAATGGCATGTTATGTATTTCATTCTCTCTCTAGGGGGATTCAGGTGGTCCACTGCTCTGCAATAATGTGCTAGCCGGAGTCACTTCTTTTGGAAAAGGGTGTGGCAAGTATCCTGGAGTTTACTCCTTTCTCTCAGAAAAACAACTGAAGTGGATCAAAGAGACCATGAAGGCACCGAGAATCGAATGAACCCTCCCTGTTCATTTTTCTGTGCGCTTGACCAAGTTAACCATTTTAACTGCATCTATCTCTGACCTTATGCTACGCTCTGTCCTCATCGCAATACTGCATTGTTACAAAAGAGTTAGGAGGGGGTTGTTTTTTTAGAGCAAAGGTATAAGAAATGTATTGAACTTTGAGCTTAACTGATCTGAACAAACATCATTATCAGTTCTTGTGTTTCTATTTTTCCTGCTTAAAGCAAATATATAACCTCTTGTTGTTATCAGTGATCCTCTGTTGCAGAGGATCATATTTAAGACATATTTAAGACGTCTTAAGACGAATGTCCTGCTTTCGTCTTAAGATTAAGACAAAAGCAGGACATCTAAAGGACACCAGTCACCCTCTCAACCAGACAGATCGACCACACTGTGCATCGGAAGTTTCCAAATGACATTGAGGTTTCAGCTCAAGTCTTGTGAAATACTTTGTGCTGAACATTTTTCTCAGGCATGCATTATTATTATTTCATTATTACTGCTTGAACCGGGGTTGTGTTTCAGTTCTCTGGTTTCAGGTTGTATGTAAAGTCAAAATTAAAAACCTTTGATGATCCATCACTGTGTCCTCTGTACATTCTTGCCTTTGGATTGTCTGTACATACTAAAAATGCTTCCTGGCTGAGACGATTACAAAGAACATGAGGTTCTGAACCACAAAGGAAAGCTAAGATGACTGTGAACTTACTGAGAACAAACCACAAAAGACAAATTCACACACTGCAGCTTAAGACCCCCATACAGGAAACATGCAGAGCACCTTTATTCAAGCACTGAAGGAGCTGTTAGAAGTGTACACACATTAAACACCTCCACTTCCAGTAAATGAATGTTTGCTTTGGCCCTTGGAAGGATTATTCATCAGTTTCTTCATCTCTCTTATCTCAAACACCGTTGTTCACTTTCATTCCTGTCAGCTGAAGTCGGCCTTTTGTCTTTCTGCAATATTTGTTTTCCACTTAAAAATTTCTTGTGGATTTAACTGTGTCCCACGGAAGTCAGATCAGCTGAATAATTATACCTGTGCACCCAGTCTTTGCTGTCATGTGGCACTGACGCTCACAGTTTTCGTACTGCATCAGTAGGTGGTGCTCTCTGCTGTAGTTAGTGTTGCAGAAAAGTGTAGAGAGGCAATAGAAGATAATTTTACTCTAAAACTATAAACATATTATAAACTATGTTAATATGAGACCAGTAAACACAAATTTATATGTTTATTTGATCCACATTGGCTATTAACACAGCGTGAATACCTTCAATTTACAGTACGTAAGAGAAAATGGTACATCCACATAGAACTTACAGTAAGACTAGTACAGACACATAGCAGCTCTTCACCAGTGGTTTCCAATCTTTTGCGTGTAGGCAGAGAAGAAAGATGCCGTTCAAACTTTAAACCAGATCTGATCCTGAAAAGACAAATCAGTGTCTTACAAGTCCACATCACTGATCTCATTTATAATGGCATGATTAAATAAAGAATGATTAACAAGTTTTAAAAAAGAGTTGATTTGTGTAAAGTCTGAAAAGATGAATATACATTTTAAAGCAGAAATGTGACTTTTTTTTTTCTTATCTATCCTCTTAATTGTCTCTTTTTGTGGGTGTCCCAACGTCCAACCAAGCTTAGCGAACCGGTGAACCCAGAAGCCTGAGAGATCACAAACTTCATGAACATAAACACGATGGCAATCCATCAAGACACTGTTGAGATATTTCACACAACATTAAACGGGAAGCTCACTGTGGCACAGAGGATCATCGACATGCATTTGATTCATCCTCTGGGGGCACAGCAATTCATTTGAAGAGACATTTCAGTCTGGAAAAAAAGTGTGTGTGGGCTGAGTGACATGAATATAAACTGCTTGGCAACATGTGTATCCAAAATAGAAGTCTGTGCAGTAATTTAAAATGTATATAAAAAACAAAATAGAAAATACTTACCCTGGTAACTGACCTGCCCCCTCATAAAGGTAAAAGGGAAAAAAAAAACATGACCAACAATACCACACCCAGGAAATTACAGCAGGTGTCTTATTGGAGCTCTCAGTGAATTATCACTGACCAACGATCTGTCTTTGTGTTTACTCTGTTCCCATGGTCACCCACAAAAGCTCATGGGCCCACCGAAACTATCAAAGCTCACCACACCCATATTCACTTATTTTGTCAAATGGATGAACGCATGAGTGTTCATGAATGTTTTTGGCATGTTCAAATATCCATTTCTGCCATCGAGTCCTCTCTATTTTCTCACACACACGCCTACACACACGCGCACACACACAGTGTAAATGTTTACCTGGGCTTGCATCACGTGTGTGTGTTGGATGAGCTGCCCACCTTGCCTCGCCTTTTCCTTCACTCACTGGTGACGCAAGGGCACGCATGCAAAAACACAGAGTGAAACCTTGTTTTATAAAGGTGACTGGAAACCGTTGTGTCCTGGCAGGCGATTCAGAGTCATCTTTATGCTAATTTAAACAAACGTTGGGCAGGTCTGTCTTAAACTTTGAGGAAAGCTTCAGATCTTTAAAGGACATTTTGAATATAGACTTAGCTTAGCCCAAAGACTGGAAACAGTTAGCCAAACTCTAAATCCACCAACTATACCTCAGTATTCCAGACACGGCTTTTCAAATGTTTCACAATGAATTAATTTTATCCAGCACGTTTGTTAGAGACAGAGAATTGACCTGACGTAGTAGACAATGTGGAGCCATTTCACTGTCTGATGTGTTTTATGACTAAATCTCTACAGTGTTTGTTGTTGTAGTTGTTTCTATGATTTCAAGTGTGACGTGAAAGATCATTAAAATGTTCTTTGTGCGATCAGGTATTGGTGGAAAAAGCCAACTGTTCATTCCAAGTAAACTATTTCTAAGAAGAAATAAAGTCAGGCTTCTGAGAATAAAGTGTTGCAGAGTTCAAAGAATTTGGTCGCTGTTGTGGTTTCACACTTTCACACTTGTTCACACCTTTTTCAGTTTTCTTAACCTCTTAACAGAAATTTGACTGACCTCATGGCGAGGTATAAAATATATAATTTCTTTTATTGCCTATCATTTTACAGCCATAAAATATATATAATATAACTGCGACCGGAAAAGGTTAGTTAGTTAGTTAGTTAGGTTTAGGCCAATATAAGATTATAAAAGAACCATCCATTTTTCAATATTTGTGTTCAGGGCCGGCCCTCGGCTTTTAGTGGCCCTAACCAAGATTTTGTTTGTGGCCCCAAAACACTCATGCACACATTAGTGCAGTAAATGAATGGCACACACCGCTGATAAATGAATGAACATGCACATGCACACAGTAGAGGTGGACAAATCAATATACATCACATCACATTACACATTACATCATCACTGGAAACAGGGCAAACAGAATCTGGGCCAGAATCTATTAAATATTAACAAAGTCCAACTACTGCCTCAGTACTCTGGACTCAAAATAAAAACAAATGTTTTATGAGGAAGGACATGCATTTAACACATTTGTTGGAGCCCTGTGTGATGTGAACAAAACACAGGACACCTTTTAAACCTGAAGGTCTGATGAATTTGGATGAATTTCTCCAGAAGTTCAGCGAACTGAATCATTGCGACGTGTGCAAGTTACATTACACGGACTGATGTGATAAACTGTCCTTTAGTGATCCTTAAGCTAATCACCCCCAAGTCAGGCTGACCTTTTACCTTTAAACCGTAGTGCCATTATAAAGCATTAACTGCATTGTGTTGAACTTTTGAACTTTAACACACCCGTGTCTCCCTGTGTTTTGTGTCTATTCTAGGCTCCTTTGTCCTGAACCGTCTAATTATGTTCAAGGCTTTGTTTGTATTTGCATCAGGAGATAACTTCAAGTTACCTGGACATTTCCAAAATAGCTCATACCAGACACGCCCCCACTTCTTTCCCCAGTACACCTGTGCTACCCACTCACAAAGCTTTGGACGTCACGCCACTGTTAGAAACCCTTCAGTGCCATAGGAACATAATGGTCGGTTGAGTTTGAGCGTGTGTTGTAATTGTAGTACACAATATAAATCTTTGTGTTTTGCCTTCAAGATAAGTTGATTTATCTCCCAAGAGCGGAACAATAAATAAACAATAGATTCATCTGAAGTTCCCACAGCACTCACACACCTTAAATAATAATAAAAAAACTTTCCAGTCGCTCATGAATTCCTCCATGAAGCATCTCTCAGGGTTATTCTTGTCTGCTGAATGTTTGGCTAAAGGGCCGAGGTGTTTGTGCGAGCAGGCTGCCGAGGTATGAGACGCATCCACAGATGGGAATGTAGAGACAAAGCTCAGAGCAGAGATGCATAAACAAATAAAGACTTTCACTGAGACACTTTATTGAGTGATCAAATTCCATCCCTTTTCCAGAGTGAGATGAAGAGCATTTCTCTGACCTATAACAACAGCAGTGCAATAAATAAAACCAAACCTACAGAACATTAAAGGACCGAATGCTCAGCATTCGCCGATACGAGACATCATAACAATAGTCCAACGTACAAACACTCGTTATACATACAGTCGTTAGCAATAAATAATCACACTAAATAAATTACATTCTAACAGGTTCTGGACAGTGTTTTTTTGTTTTTTGTTCCTTTACACAGCATATAATGAAGCAGTCTATTCGATCTAGTGCTTTCTCAGGTCCTCAGACTCCTCTGGTTTGCTTCGTCTTTGGATCGTGCATGTGGCTGAGGAAAGATGGAGAAATCAAATGTCAATAAATATGTAAACAGGGACACAAGAAGTATTAAATGTAAAAATCACAGTAAAAAATCAGTTTACTTGAAAGGAAGTACGCAGATTCATTTGGAAGAGAGAACAAACGGTCAAATAATCAGTACTATTGGCTTGTCGCGTTGTCTCCTATAAATAACGACCAAAACTAAGACAATAAAAGTTTGAAAAAAATAATAATCATCATTCTAAAAATGATCCTTTAATTGCATCCATAAAACAGATTCCACTCATGAGCCCACGAATGACATGTTTTGATTGATTTCTGTAGGTGTTGCGGTTGATTCTGTACTGTTGATGTTCTCAGGACACCGAGCGACGCGCAGGGCTATGAGGGGAATGCTGCACGGCCACATTGTTTGTCTGGAGGCTGAGATTTCCGTGCCTAAACAGACGTGCAGACTCCATGTCTGCACGTCTGTTTAGGTGTGCGTGTGTTGCTCAGCGAGATCTCACCACATGTAAGCACACATTAAGCTCCTAAAGCAAGGTCATCACACGTAAAGTCAGTGTGTGTCACTGCTGTTTCTCTGTTTTGGACACATGGGTGAATGTGTCCAATCGAGCGCGCGGTTTTTCTTTACGCTGGTATGCAGTGCAGAGATAGGACAGGCAGAGACACCCCAAGCTAATCCAGACTAATTCCTCTCGTGGGGATTCCTCTTTGCATGATGCAACTCGCTGTATTCAATAACAACAACAGGCGTACAGGCTCTTCTGTTACTCTATGAGCCCACTCTTTCCTGTTTGGCTTAAGGCTCACGTGAGCAGAGGCCAGACACCGCCCTCTGAGGACTTAAGCAAGATTTTTGGATGAAGTATGACCTATACACCACCGGAAATACAGGATCGTCTGATTACATGGCCTTCTTACTGCTTCACAATATTGCTTGCACAAATGGCATTAACATAGAATCAATTTAATTAGTGAAGGTTTGGGTTTCGATCATGAGTCCAAGCAATTGGCTGCTTGAGAAATTTTAGCTACACTACAAGTCCCCAGGAACAGTGCAGGGCTTTCAAGCCAGTTAAACATAGTGCTAAACCAATTATAACGTCCCGATTTGTCACATGACACACAAAATCGGGAGAGGGACGCCCCCTGGTCTGGTAGGAACTGGTAAAGCATTTTGCCAACAGGGAACAACAAAATATTTGTCTAGAGAGAGCTGCATGATTCAGTCATTTCATTCAAGATTGTAGAAGTTTGCGGGCTTGGCTGGATTAAGTCTCTGTTCTGGTGTTTCAAGCAGACTTCTGGTAAGCAAGACTAGGGTTGGATTTATAGCACTGATTTGTTTGAAACAGTTTCACTTTTAACAAGACAAAAGGCTGTTAGCAAGGGCAAGGGCTTGTGCCTGCCATCTCAAGAGCTAAATTTGGCTGGGGTTGTTGGAAGGTGAACTCTACCATCGTACTGTCCAGAACAAGCTCTCAAATATTTGACACAGTGGATTTGCAAGCAACGTATCCCCACTGTATTTCTGTATTTGGACATGGTGAAAAGGGGAAACCACCATGCAAACTCTGTAGAGTACCGCCCCATGCACGCTGCTTTGACATGAGTAAGAAGTAGGCAGTACAGTGAGTGCGTGTTTGGATGCGCACAAGTGGGTCAAAAAACTCAGCGATACCCACCTCATCGTAACTCAACGCCCTCACACCACAACGTCACCGATGGGTTTCTGTAGCTTCTCCTGCTCCGTCCCAGTTCCCAGGTAGGATGCCAAGAAGTTTTTATGTGACCTGTAACTACAAAAGACATTCAACGTGAGTATAAAAGACGGGTGTAACTCTGGTGATTATCAGATGATCGCATGAAGTTATTTTGAGAGACATGAAAGGCAAGACATGCTTTTGTTGTATTTTGGCAGCATTACAGCCCATAAAGTGACCTGATTATTAACGTGAACCCCGTTACAACATTACTATTTTGATCAGACATTAAGTGGAGACAGTTTTGTTTTCACTGTAATAAATTCCACTTTCTATTTCCCTCCATGTTTCAGCCCTTCAGTGAACTCTATAACTCTTTAATTGCACTGCTGGATACTGGACTATTGACTTTGCTCCACATTCCAACAATAACTGTGATTTGGTTACATATTGATAAGGAACGGTGATTATACAGTCAATGACTTGTCACACAGTTCCAGTAAGCAATAGATATGAGAAAGCATGCATGAGTAAGACATGCATTCATTGATGTGGCACACTTTGGTGTGAATTTCACTACAAGTCGACATCAAAACTAAGAATGAGATGTGAAAGGTGTAGAGGTTCACCTTGTGATGGTGGTGAGCAATACCAGTGTAGCGTGGGTGTGTTTGGGTGTGTTAATGTGCTTTTTGATGTGTCAGTGCGTTTGATTGCCAAGAAGTGTTTCTGGGCAGGATGTGTGGATTGTAATGTGTGTTATGTTGAGATTGTTGAGATTTGCCAGGGTGTGGATGGTTGACCTTATGCATATTTGCTTAAAGTATAAATAAATAAGAAGGCTTTTGTAACAGGCTTCAGTGGCATCTGGTCTTGTGTTATATAGCTTCAGCTACTGTGAAATGCGATACCAAAGCAGATGACTGAAGTAAGTCACACTGATAATCCGTATACTGAACATCTAGTTCAATAAATAAATCAGATATTCAGAGATTCTGCAAAGTGGTTCATGGTGGGCAAATGATGGCGCAGTTTGTTGGAAACTGAACTGCCAGCGAGAACTTTGATGAATAGATGAAACCAATCAGTTTGGGATTTGACACTCGGCAGAGGGGCAACAAGGAAAAGCCTAAACAGGCGATCAGTGTGGATGATGCCGGGGTTATTTCAGCGACATCTGAGCATACTTCAACAGACCACGGAGATGGAAGTTTAAAATTGAATTTTTGAATTTGACGAGAAACTGCAGACACCAGCCATCACTTATGAGGTAGCTGTGTATTTTCTTCTTCTTTCTACTTTAGTCTTAATTTAGAGCGATAGGTTTGGAGCATTGCAATCCCAACATAAAATACTACATAGTACATACTTTTTACTTACATACTTTTTATATGTATATGCTCAAATAATGGGAGTTGTGCTAAGGAAAGTTGGACATGTTGCTTGGGGAAAGTCGGAATTGGAAATAAATAGATAAATGATGAATGATTATATGGGTAAATGGGTACAGAGGCTCCCAGAAGTTCTTTTTAACAACTAATTGCAGATTAAATGAAAAGTACAAAGCTTTTGTACATATTTGATAACCGAGGCTCCATGTGTACTACAGTTATCACTGCCAAATTTAGCGGCTGCCATTGACGTATGCATTAAGTGGCTAACAGCATCTTTTCAGTTGTCACTGAGGCCTTTTAACTCTAAACCACAAACACTAATACTTCTGTTTTCCAGCTCTGAAAATCAAATTGTGTGTGTACTCACTGAGCACAGGTCATGAGCAGGATGGCGGTGCAGCTGATGACTGACAGGACCACAGCGATGATGACTAAGATCGTCTGCACCAACTCAGTATTGCTACTCTGACCAACACGGACCCCCAGAGTTTGGATCCCACAGCGTTCCCCGTCGTAACCCTTCATGCATCTGCAGAGTGAAGAGCAAACACAATAAAGTGATCGGCCTGAGAAGTGACGTGACATCAGACATTAATCTCTAAGTGTCACGAACATACAAAATGCATTGAATCTATACTGGCAGTGGAGATCACATTCACATATGCAAATACTCAAAATAAACTGTACTCACATGCACACTGGCTCCTGTAGGCCCTCTATGTACTTGCAGTAACCATGAATGCAGTAACCCAGGTGGGTAGAGGTGCAGGGGTCCTCTGTGGTGCTGAGAGTGGACGAGTATCCGTTGGTGAAGAGCGTGTGCTCGGGGTTGAAAGCAGTGGTGCTTTTGCTCTTGTGCTTTCTTTTCTTGCCTTTGCCTTTCTTTTTCTTCCGCTCATCTTTGCCACTGGGATGTGAGCCTGTAGCAGGAGAAAACACAAGTGAATCTGTAACTAAGGTTTATGGTATCACTGAGTTCAGACTTAAAGGAGTTCAGGTCTTCCATGTGCTATCTAAACCAACGATTGAGATAAGCCTTAAAGTAAGGAGCTGTTTGGTATTATCTTCATATCTTCTCCTGTACTTGATAGAGTACACATACTCTCTAAACAGAACCTTTTCCTTACAGGGTACCATAGGTCGATATTAAAACGAATACCAATTTAGGAGGAAAACAGTATTCAGTAGCATGTAACATGACATATGAGCTTCAACCTTTTTTAAAATTTAGTTTGTCGTACCGTGGCTGAAGTTTTGGTTGTCTCCTCCTGAAACCTCCTCGTCTATTTCCAGCTCATCATCGTCATCGGACAAACTCTGGAGGCCCTCCCCGGAGGCTGGACCCCCAGTCACGCCAGCTAGTTCACCGGAGAACGTGGCCTCAGATCCCTGAGTACCAAGGGCACTGCAGACTACTGTAAAACACAAAAACACAAAACAAGATAATAAGATATATAAGATATATAAGATATTATGGAATCTACATAGCGATATGGAAATGATAAGCACAGAGACGAAATTAGTTTCAAAGTTTATATCACAGGATGCTATTATTTAGAAAATGTCCTTTTAAAGCCAGAAAATGAGACTAGAACCCATTACCATGAAGAGATTAAATTCATCACATTACTTTTAGTGGGAAAAGTCAAGCATTTGTAAATTCATTAAAAACGGCAGTCATTTTTGTTATTCTTCTTCCATGGTCACCAGAAACCTGAGGTTGCTTAGCTACTTTCTATTGACATTGTATTCAGAAATCTTGGCCCATTTACAACTGACTCATCCATTCATCTTATAACATTGAGAGCAATCTGAGCTCGCAAATTAGACACATACTGTATTAGCACTGAAACCAGTACAACCAGTCCGCATCCAGAACCACGCTGTACCTGAATTCATCGTTCACACCAGACAAAAACAATGATGAATAAGACTCAAGCAATTATGTATTTGAAATATGCTGACCTTTTCGCAGCGCCTGGTGCTATTGTTTAATACCTTGAGCTGTTAATAATTTGGTCTGTTGATAGAAACCAGAGGTGGAAGATGTTCACAGATCTTACTGTGCAGAATCAAAGTTATAGATATATAATATTATCATTATTTTCAGTGTTGCATTTACGTGTACATCACTTGAATGTTGCAGCTGGTTATGGTGGAGCTCATTTTAATAACTTTATGTACTGCTCTGTCACATAAAGTACAGGATTTGTTAGCTGATCTATGGTTTGTGTCAATAATCTGAATCTGAAAAGTAACTAAAACTGTCAAATCAAAGTAGTTGAGTAGAGGTAAGTCCAGTACTCGAGTGAAGTGGAGTAAGTAGAGCACAATTTTCTCCAAAGCACCTGAACATCTCTCTCCAGCCTGACAAGTCCTCACTTGCAGGGACATTTCTTTCCTTCGCCCCCTTCTCTGTCCTCATACCATGTTACATTTCTCTTCTTCTTCATTTAATTGATTCACACGCTGCACTTCACACACACACACACAAATAATATAATAATACAAGTCCAGACTTACCGAAGCACAAGAGACAGGTGAGGACGAGGGTGTTCATATCCCAGCAAGAGAGTGTGGTGTGTATGACAGGCCTGCGCTAATCTGTGTGTGCAAGTGTGTGTCGGCGTGTGTGTGTGTGTGTTGTCCCCTACTGATAGAGGTTGTGCTTTGCTGTCTTTACCTCCGCTGGGTGCAGCTTTTATAGACCAACGCCTGCCTCTCAAGCAGAGAGAAGGGTGTGTGAGAGAGAGCAACAGACATAAATGTCTAAGTGTGTGCATGTGGTGTGTTGTGTGCGTGCGTGCGCGCGTGTGCGCATACTTGAACACACACACTTACAAGGTTACATCTCAGAAGGAGAAAGAGAGTTGTAATAAAGGTGTGTGTGTGTGTGTAATGATTAATCTGCCTCCGGCAACACATTCTGCACAAGGCCTCTCTGAGGGAATAATAAGTCTGAGCGAGATTGAGACTTTAAACAGTTTGATATATTCTGGCTTGTTTCTTGTTACCATTAAAAGACTCACAGAAACATTCAGACCTACTTCTCTAACTTTAACTACTTTCACACGTGTCCCTCTCTGGTCACGAATAAGTCCATCCATTAGTGACACACACATACTGGCACATTTATAACTCTGTTATCAGGTGAAAACTTTGTATCTTTTCAGAAAGTAGAAAAAAAACAACTCATTTTATAAAAGTATTTTATTTTGTTTTGGGATTTTTCAAAGTTCTTTGTGAGGGTTTAATGAGTTTACGAGGTGAAACCATGATAATATATAATAGATTTATAGATGCATGATAGATAATAAACCAAACCAAATGGAGAGCCGAAGTTCTCACTTGGCAACGGTGATACACACACACACGCTTGTGTTTGTAATAAAGTGCAGCCTGTAGTCACGTCTACACTTTACACAAGGTACAAAGATGGTCAGTAGCAAGAAAATATAATGATGATAAGTAATGATGGCAATAATAAAAATCATAAATTACAGATTGTGTGTGGTTGATAATTGTTATCATGTACAGATATGAACAAATTAAGGGCAGGTCTGGAAAATCTGACATCGAGTGCCACTTAAATGTCTTTTTTGCTCAGAGATGAGTCATATCTTTGAAGATAAATAATTCACTTTAATAACGGCCCCCTAAATTGTTTTTTTATTTCTCTTTTTTGAAAAACACCAGATCTGTAATCGTGGTTTAATCCTCCATGTATGTCTTTCTGTGTCTGAATTGTTGTGTGTATGTGGTTTGATTAAATGATGCCGAGTTACTATTTCAGTACAGCGTAACCATGAGGAGACCTTAAGGCTTGGGTGGGGATGCTGCACGGCAGGGTGTGTTAAGTTGTTGTGTCTGCAGACAGAGGCTGCCCCATCATTCGTGCTCCGGCACAGTCCAATAGAAACCTGCTAGGAATGCCGGGAACGTCTTCATCTCATTCCTCTGCCTCAAACGACCAGAAGCTCCTGACACGTTTTGTTTATAACTGCTGTGGAATTAAATTGTTTGGATTATGTGTAATGGCATTGGGGATACGTGATATGAACGTGTGGAAAGTCTGACACAAGCCTGGAGAGAAGCGCCTCATACCAGCCGCCCACTGTAAACACACTGCGGCATGAAGGATGAAAACTTTCTGACACGCAAAGCTATTTGGATAAAACTCAGAATCATGTTTTTTCACTGAACAGCGGCTGTCACAATTAAACTGTCGTTCTTCTGGAAAGGGGATTATTGCCCATGTGAAGCACAACCTAAGCACACACCTGCAATTACTGTATAGGGCTGTTGTATTTGTCTGTTTTTTGGCAGACTGATTTATTGTTTTCGCGGATATTTGGTCTCTTAAGTTGATCACCCTTTTTAACAGCAACTGCTCCAGTCGGTATAAATGACAATCAGGTGACAGTTTGTGTTGCTCTTCATTAGTTAGTTGGTGTTATGAATGTGCCATTGAGCTAGATGCTAAAATGCTGATGCTTAGCTGACCTCTGTAAACAGATATCTGCATATGAATGCAATATCTGTAAGATTTTGGCATCATTTCGGTTTTTGTTTTGGTCCAGGCCATTGTCATACAACAGTTGTAGCGTAGCTTTTGCTATCTGCCGTGTGTCTGCTTTCATCATGCAGATAACTGTTAAGAGATTAGCAAAAATGTGTGTTTCAAATTGCTGATCAGACCGTAGAGGAAGTCTTGGGCTGGATGTCTGTTATCTGCTAGCTACACCACAAACCAACCCAAAACACTGTCTGTTGACAGCTGTTGGGTCCTAAGATTGATGTTTACCTGGTTCACCATCTTAGTTTAACACGTAGGCATTCTAATATTTGCTAACAATTAAATACAACATAGAGATAATGGGACTGTTAAAGTATTCGTCAAAAATTTTGACGATGATGGTACTTAGAGGAAAAGTTAGGCGAGTTGTTACAATTCATCCTGAGGGGGATTCAAACATCGGCAACTAATTTCATTGCAACAGTCCCTCAAAACCATAAATCTCAACCTCATTATGATGCTGGAAGGTTAGTCAAAGGACAAACATTTTGTATCAGTTCACCACACTGATAGATGAATCGGCATTACATATTATTACGTTCCCTAAAGCTATGCTTCTGTTATGGCTAACAAATATTGAACATACAACGTGAATTAGCCTTAAGCTGCAAGACAAATGTATACATGGCACACGTGGACATTTTTGTTTTCTCAAAGGACACGCAAGGATGTAGCTTAATGGGTTCTCCGCCAACCGCATTACTCATTGCATGAGCAACCTACTATTACTTATGCAATAATTAGGTAATAACAGCACGTACAACGAGCACAGTGTGGAGATTAGAAAGGCATTTCCTGAATTTTGTTGTGAAGGTTCATCCACAGGTTTTATATTTAGAAACTAAATGGACACCACTGAGAGGGTGTGTTCTGTGAGTGCATGCTTATGGGTTTTTAAGTATGTCTTAAATAGAGCAGCGTCTGCAGGTGAGTTAATGTTTATGTGTAATCACTGCCGTTCATTAGCATACAGAACATTTAAAGACGCACAGCCATCTACAGTGGTTCATTGACTCTGGTTTGAGCACTAATGATAATTCAGAGATTATTGATTAACTAGACACCAGACACTGCACTTAGTAAGTCAGCTAATACAAACAGACATGTATTTGCACCGCATAACAGTAGCATGACTTTTTAATGAAATGTTTGTCTGTTTTAACTACAGTAAAAGAATAACCCATAAAAAATTGTATTCAGGGGTTAAAGTGGGATTCGTTAGACGAACTTAAGGCTGAAGGGCCGCAACAAACGCTCTAGTCTTCCCACATCTGTTTCCCTGTTTTTATCTGTTTTATATCATCTCAAATTCAAAGTTTTACATGTTTCACACTGTTGGTCAGACAAAAGTTTTTCTTTTTAGTCTTATTTGAAATACTCAACCCCTGGCACATATTTAATGAATCATCATCATTAACCCTCAGTCAACATTTCCCATTATCCTCCTCACATTTCATCATACTGTGCTTAACTATAAACACTGATAGCTAAACACATTAAGCAGTAGCTACCTCACTGAAGCATGATAAGCACAATAAAAAAAATACGAGCCAATGAGATCATGTTAATTATCCATATACTCAATAAGTCATATTTGATTGTACTTTCAGTGACTTTATCTTCATGTCACCGGTCTCCTCTGTCCCCCTGTTCAGTGTGTGGACGGCCTTTATCTGCTTGTGTTGTAATCGTATCCAAGGATGAGTAAAGGTGAGTCTGCTGACTGACTTGTCGTAGAGTTGTAACATTTTCACAGATTCTGCCAAACTCTAAGATTCATTTAAGATGCACATCGGTTGACGTGGGTGCTGCGCTTTTCCACCTCGACATTAGTGAATCAAATTTACTGCTAAGAAAAGGTCTAAAAGGTTGTTTTCACTCCAGACATTTTAACTTGTCATAACAGGAAAAATACAGGTGTAACTAGTAACAGTAATTCTGACTCATAGCCATTAGGAGATGCAGTGCTACACCGTGACTTCTAAATAAGCGGCTTCAATTTAAGACAAGACATGCTGTCCCGCAGTAAACTACATCTGGAAACATATCTTACTAATCAGTCCATTCACTTTTACTTGCTGTATAATGTTACTAAGTCGTACATTTTGAAAGTATTATTGTGGTGAAACCCCTGTGAACATACATTTGGTATGAATTTTATGAAGTCCAGAGTTACAGAGTTAAATGAAAGGAGTGCAAGTTAAGACATTTGCTTTAATTTATATTTTATTAAACAGGTTTTTCTGGTACAGTAATACTGCCATTGCAAAAATATGTCATGTAAAAAAGTTACAGAAATGTGAAAGCATTCGGCAAACTCTGTAAACTGTTGGAAGAAAATGACAGTACCCTTTAGACAACAATGACATATGAAGTAAAAAAAGAAAGAGAAATAAATTCATACAGGAGTAAAAAAACAATTCAAGTTGTATTCATTATTGTAGCAGTAACAGAGCTTCCAACACACAAAAGATTCCAGTTTAACATTAATACTTTATAATAAATTATCAAAATCTACTTTTTGACTAAACAAACAATAAAACACAGAACTGTTACACTCAGTGGCCAGTTTAATGGCAGCAATAATGTCAACAACGGCTATGTTTAACATTCATCATAGATACAAAGAAGAAGAGCAACAATAAATACTACAGTGCAGGCAGTAAGGCCTGATATCAAGACCTGACACACAGATATTTTGGGTAGTGTCACAGAGAGAAACTGTTTTTTGTGTCTCGCCGTTCATCTTTTCAAACACAAGGTTAGCAGGTGCTGAAAGACTAGAACCAGCACAAAGCTGTTTTGTTTTTGAACACTGTAATCTCTTTGTGTCAATCTGCATGCAAAGCTGTGTGACGTAGAGTACTGTAAGAAGGGACAATCCGGTAAACTGGCCACTGAGTGTAAGCTCGTCGGGTATGTTGAAATTTTCATTTCGAAAACTGTGAAAATCCTGCTTTGTCTTTTCCAGCGGCGGATGCAGTGCGTGTCTGTGTGGCCCTCTAAGCAGTCTGGACTCCTTTGTAACCCAACCGCTTCTGCTGACATGGGAACTTCTTCTTTTTATACCTGTAATAATAACACAGAACATCATTTATTTCATTCAAAAAGGCCCCAACCAGCTCAATAGCTTTCTTTAAAAAAATTCTTGGACTGATGGACACTGGTGACCAGCTTCAAGTGTCCAAAGAAATGATAAGATCATAATCATTGTCTGGTGGTTTGACACGTCCCGGCAGGAAACAGGATGTTAAGGCAGACCAGACGTCCTGAGGGGCTTCGATTGAAATAAGATTAACACCTGCAGGTTACACCTGATGAAAGGCAGTGTCTGAGTCACCCTTAAAGGCTATCATCACCCTGTATTCAGCTGGTTTTGCAAGAACAACATGAATCAGCAGAAAAAGGTGAGTTTCGGTGTAAACGCAGAAAAACACTGACTGTACAAGATGCTACTTTTCATAGCACGAGTCAAGCCAAAAGTGGCACCGAAGCTAATGGCCACCATTTGGGAAAGACCAGTGTGATTATAGTGGTGAGAATGTAAACTTGTGGTTCAGACAGCTACAGAAGGAGCTCCCTGCAAAGCTCCATGAACCAGAGGGGGGCTGTAGTTTCTGGTGTTATTTCTCTTGAAATTCATCATTATGAGTCAACCTTTCACATTGCCGTATGTCATTGATGCATGACACAAAAGCATAGTGGATTATAGCCACTGTAAGTACAGTGCTCGAGTAAAGTTTGTTTACATCACTGGTTAGGATTGGGCTGAATGAATGGTGTTGGTCAGTTTTGAGAAACGTAAACAGGCCAGCTGGAATATTCTGGGATATTCGCAGATATATACTGGGATACTGCGGCATGTAAGCACTTCATCCAAGTTTCTGATTGATACAGCAGGGTGGCAACAAAGAGCTTGGCTCAGCTACATTACTGTAATGCAGCTTTTGATCAACCTTCATATATGCTTTAACAGACACACACACACTCGCTGACAAACTAAAGCCTTACCATTTGCAGCAGATGTACAGAGCTCCGGACAGACCTAGAATCAGCAGACTCACACACAAAATAGTGACAATTATCTCCTCTTCTCCCTGTGGCTGAAACACAAGCTCCGGGTCGCCACACCTGAGACCGGAGTAGCCCCTCTCACACCTGCAACACAAGGAGACGAGTCATTCATGATCACACGTGATGATTAAAAGCAGCAGACACACACTCACACACACACACACACACACACATACTTGCAGTAGTGTTCATTCATGTCCACCAGCAGCATGCACTGGCCGTTGTTCAGGCAGTACTTGTCATACGAGCTTTCGCAGTTCTGTGTTGACCTCTTCACCACATGAGGGCGCTCATCTCCCTGCCCTGAAACATCAACAAGACCATCACCATTACTTCTACTGTGTGCCTTAATTTTATTTCTGCAATTATAAAAATCCAATCATTAGGATCCGAGGCTTGCAAACTCTTGTGCTATGTTTCACCCCTTTATTTCTTACAGCAATGAAATGATTACTCGATCACGCGACAGGAAGCGGTTAGGAAATGAAAAGATTGCAACTAATGATTATTTTCTCAGCTAATAATCTATTATCTCTCAAAGACATGTGAAAACCCAGAGTAATATCATCATAATATCATCATCATGGCCATAAGATATTCACTTTACAATAATATACAACAGATAGATACAAATAGTACTGTCATTATATCAAAACGAGTGCAGTTTTGAAAAAAAAGCTCCTTGCATGCCTCATTTATGTTCTTCGTTGTTAAAACACACACCTCTTTCTTTGTGATGTTATTACATCCCTCAGGAGATTACTTCCCTTTAAAGTATGCGTTTGCAGTGACATTTCAAGACAAATACATTTATTATACTTTACAAATAAAATGATTTCAAATGAAATTATATCCCAACAGTTTACCTGCAGACAGAGAGTCGCCGGACGAGACGCTCTTGGTGAGCACATACGGCCAGAGCAGCATGACGCCTGTTGAACAGAGAAGATTTGTCTCATTAATTACAATTTCTACATAAGGCGAGTGGGTCAGTTTTGTGTGAACACTGAGCTTTACCGGCCCTGTGTGGCCAAGTAGAATTTAAACTTATTATGATAAGTTCCATAAAGCACTGAATCCCAACACTTCTGCCTTGTGTCACCAAGCTTAAAGCGACATAAAAAGAAAGTTGTCACGGTGCAAATGTAATTTAATATGACATGGTAAGATTTGCCATTGACATCAACATGTTTAATAAAAGAATGCTTTGAATTTGCATTTATCACACAACATTGTATGTGAGCAAGGGAACTAATTGGTGTTTGCTGAGTGTGTTTAGATAAGACACCGCACTAACATTCAGGAAAATTAACATAAATTAAAAAAAAAAAAAAACATAAACATGAGGAATGAAAAGTTTGGCAGCAACAGTCAGATTCACTGCCAGTTTCTTTGTATAAACTTTGCCAAGTAGGACGCGATGTGGTGTGGCTCGTGTTGCCGAGCCTACATGCTTGTACCAGCCTGTACATCTTTATAATGCAGACGCCCACATTCCTGCAGGGAGGACAGAAAACACATAAACCTGGATGCATGATGTGTCTGGTTATGACTGGTTATGGATCTGGTTATACTTGCTATAAAGTCTTGGTCATTGCACCCACTCTGTGTTTCTGTTGTTATGGCTGCAGAGATATTTTCCTCTCTTCCCATTTCAGTGCTTGTTTTCTGTGTGTCTGTGATTGTTTCTGGGTGTGATTTGTTTCCTGGTTGGTTAGCGTAAAGTACACAGAAAGCTTGAGCTGGAAGTGTTGACGAAAGCAACTTTTTTAATATTACTACTTTTGTATCGTTACTGACTCACTCGCTCTCTGGCACGTCAAGAGCAGATACTGATACTGATACCGACAGATACTCATCTTACTGCGTTCATCTGGACGAGAATTACACCTGTACTTTTCCAACAGATTGCAAAATCGCAAAGAAATTTGACTCTATGACTTTGTGAAAACTTAAATATGCAGCACTCAGCAAGTTAACGCAAATGTTTAGTGTCTACAGTAAAGGTGAGCAGGGCCAAAACAGGCTTACTTTATATGACCCACATAATCAACTGCAGCAGGAGAAGGGAAGGTTATCCGCTCATAAAAACTCATGTGTGCCAACACAGTGACAAGAACAGATAATTGTCACTATTTTCTGTGTGAGTCCGCTGATTATAGGTCTGTCCGGAGCTCTGTCCTTCTGCTGAAAATGGTAAGGCTTTAGTTTGTGAGCGAGTGTGTGTGTAAAAGCAGTGACTTTTTAAGGTGATGTGATGTATTTCAGAGAGTTTGATATATGAAGGCTGATCAAAAGCTGTATTACAGGAATGTAGCTGAGAATTCAGGGACAGAGAACTTCTAAGCTCTTTGTTGATATCCTGCTGTATCAGTCAGAAACTTGGATGAAGTGCTTACATGCCGCAATATCCCAGTTTATACATTTAAGTTTCTGAAAACTGACCAACACCATTCATTCAACCCAATCCTAAGCAGTGATGTGATGAAACAAAGAGAGGAGTAGAAGTGGAGGGATGTTTGGGTTTTTATACATTGTGAAGGAGGCAAAAAGAAATTACAAGTGAAAAAAATCACAATATCCTTATCAGGATATGTGTATCCAAAATACGAGGACGAGGAAGTCTGGTTGAAGTTTCCTATACTACATTTCAGAGAGAAATATTGTATTTATTTGTATCATTAAATCTATTTTACTGCTGCAACTAGTTATTTTTGCAGACTATTATTAAAGATCAGTGTGTAGGTGCTTGCCTCTCCCAGATAAGCAGAAGAAATTACGGCAGCTGCAAGAAATGCAAAATCCATCGATCTAGAGGGAATGTTTGGTTTGTCTGTTCTGGGCCACTGTAGAAACATTAGCAATCCAACATGGCGGACTCCATGGAGGAGGACCTGCTCTATCTTTTTCAAAGTGATGGACGGTTACAGGATTTTGAGAGTTTTCCACTTACGTTTAAACAGTTTATACAAGCTACAAGCTTCTTAGGTTTGTTATGTTGTTACGACTTAAGTAGACCATGTAGACTTTCAAATCCTAAATCTTCCATTCATGATTTAGCTGCCAACTTTCAGCATCCCTGAGGCTCTGACCTCAGCATGTGCGTCAGATCATTAACACAGGTATGTAAGTCCTTCATCTGCCTCCAAAACTTCAACAATAAAACTGCTGATTTGACATTTTGGTTTAGGTGACGGGGTGTAAAGCAACTTATGTAACACACACTTTAAACACACTACATTGACATATAATTAGGTGATTGGTATCTCCATTGTTCCCACTCTCCGGCCGTACTTTGAAACTTGATGCTCCGGGGTACCATAACCCGCGAAAAGTGCGTAACGCTTTATGACACTAATTCACACACTATTTCACTTCACTGATTTTGGTGAAACTGTATCATATTTTAAGGAGAAAGTGTTTTCTGGGTTTCCTTTGCATCAGTTCTCTGATTTACAGAGTGTCCTGATGGGCAGTAAAGTAATCTGCTGTGAACCATAGCTGCTAATAGCTAATGCTTGCTCAGTTAGTTAGCCAGGCTAGCTGAACTGTGATTTTAGAGCACTGAGGGGGGTTAGTTTTTGTACCACCACCACTGGGGAAAGAAGATTTTTTAAGGCCTGGATGGGGTGGGGGAATTCAGACAGGGGGCCGAGCCAGTGTCATGCAAGAACCGAGCTGGGTCAGCCCCTAATGGCAGAGGTGAGGAAACTGAAGAGGACATCGATGGAGGCCACCAGACTAGATAAATCTCCGACTGGCTTTATGGCGAGAGCTTCACAAAATAAAACTCTGAAAGACAGACTAGTGGACTAGTAAGTAATATTAGCTGGCTGCGATGTTTTGCGTTGCTGCACATGCTTGATGTTTGGCTGTTTACAAAATGGTCAACCTGATGGTTGTGGTCATAAGAAATGTAATCACAACGAATCAAATGCACCTGTATAATTACATTTGTACTATGAAAGGACTCTAAAATGCAAAAATATTTCTATATGATTCCAGTGAGTCTGTAAAATATTGCTGCAATACTACTAAAAGTCTCCTTTAAGTTTCAGTCCAGATACAGGATTTGGTGCATGGGTTAAGAAAACATGACTTTGGAAGCACATTTGGGTGTGAACTGTAGTATCCTGTTTGTGATAGCTGAACTATCTGTATATTTAGTCATTGGCTCGATGACTCTACCTTGCTTGCTGTTTGCAAATCATCCCAACAACCAACAACATGAAGCAAATGACACAAAAGACGCTTTACACAACCAAACCAGCAGCCGGTCAACCAACCCCGTTTTAGCTTCAGTCAGTCACAGTGAGCTTGTTGGCCCCTGCCTTGCACCACGCTAGTTGCACGTCCAGTAGAAAGTAATCATTAGTTCTACATGTTATATTTCTTGTTGCCTCAAATCAACACTGTTTGGTGTAAGACATATGTCACTATCGTGGATCACGTTAGCTGGTAGTGTTTTTCTTCTCTTTTTCTTTTCTTTTTTAGTAATGTTACTTTTACTTGAGGGAAGGATCTCAATTCTTTCTTCCACAATGAACACTGAAAAAAGGAGTGTATGCTCCAATAAGTAAAGGCACAGAAGTACCATCAGCTTAATGCACTTAAAGTATCAAAAGAAAAAAAGTACTTTTTTTACATGAATTTTGCAGAAAATTAAAGTGAGTTTCATAATAAATTGAATATTTAAGTATTTTAATGTAAGTAACTACGTCTATCATAAAAGTGTAATGGAGTAGTAACATAAATGGAAATAGGCTAGTCGAGGTAGCAGTGCGTCAAATGTACTTAGTTACTTTAAAGTTCAACTCTTCAGCTATCGGTGATTTGTTTCTCTGATCTGTTCCCTCTGCGTCGTTTATCTTCACAAAACCTTTCATGTTTGTGAGCTCGTCTTTTTTTTTTTCTCCCTTTAAACTCAAACCTGAAGCCTGACCTGACACATGTCTAACCAGTGTCAAACAAATATGTGAAGAAACGTACCGAGAAGTGAGAGGAGCGCTGAAGGTTTGCTGTTCGGATTCATCTCAGAGCCGCCGGGTCGCTGTCGGCAGGCTCGGTGGGCGCGCAGGTATGGGCTGGTCTGGGCTGGAGACGCTTCCGACTTGTCATAAATAAGCGTTAGGTAAAAAAGAAAAGGGGGAGACGGCTAGAAACCAATGGGCTCAGTCCTGCGGTCTGGGTGTGGTGACACACGCCTGTAATTTAGAAAATTTCATACTTCAAAGGTCCAAATAAAAAGAAAAGGCAGACCCTGCGTGCAGGCACCGGTTCCCCAAACACAAGGAGGGGCTGCAGCTGTCACCCGCATCCTTTTAAGATGGATGGACCTCCAGTGATTCACCTGGAGATCAGGCCTTTACTCGTAGTTTGCGCTATATTATCATAACTAAGGAAGCAGTCAGCTCCTTTACCTAAGAAATGCCAAGTCTTACCAGACTCTGTTGCAAGGGTACTGAATTAAAAACATGGCAGTATTATCAACAAAACTATATGGATTTATGTATTATTCTAAATGATATTTAAGGGTGATGCACAAACATGTAGAAAGCATTTCACTGTAGTAGCTGGGCAAGGTGGAGTTATTTTTTAAAGAACTTAATATACTGCTGTGTTTAACATGCATATGATTTTTTTTTATTATACTCCTTTTGTGCCATTTGTTTCCTGATGTGACTCTTCTGGAGTCTTTAAAGGTGAACAGATGACTCTAGTGTATGGACAGGCCTTCAAGGGAGTAATAAATGAAAAACAAACATCAAACACTGATTTCTGAGTAATAGCTTGTTACCTGTGGCCCCAGTGGGTTACATGAAGGAACTGCAGTATCTCATACTAAAATAAAAAAATCTTCTTGAGCCTCTCAATTGGACAACAAATGGAATATTTCAACATTGTCAAGCAATAAGTTATGTGTTTGTGTGTGTGTGTGTTTTTATTCAC
Organism: Nibea coibor; assembly: GCA_023373845.1. NCBI lineage: Eukaryota > Metazoa > Chordata > Actinopteri > Sciaenidae > Nibea > Nibea coibor. The sequence goes on along the minus strand of CM041737.1, from coordinate 11,602,704 downwards.
CTTTCACCCACAGAAATTCAAGCAACACACAAATACAATAGTTTTCATAAATTTATTACAAAAATTTAAATAAATGGAGCACTTAAAATAAGTTAATTACAATAAATAGTCATATTGGCATTGGTCAATATGATGAAAAATATCTGACCCTGTTCTGACACACTCCCCTCTCTTAATTTTTCCGTCAAGTCATTGTCAATGCCGTGTGATGACATCATGTTATGGTGTGTGTTTTTGAATGATAACACTGAAAACGGCCGTGGTGATGGACAGTGAGTTGCATGGGGTCACACTGAAGACTCAGATGGTGCAGACTTGATGAGTGGCGCTGATTTCACACACCTGAAAAAAAAATCATCTGGATTAGAAGTTATTCTCCGATTATTGGAAACCGCTCAAGACACTTTTTTGTGTTTACAGTGCACAGTAAGAAATCACAGACAGACAGGAAATTTAAGAATGTCACTAAAAGTTGACAGAAACTTTGATCTCAAACAGTTTGAGGCTATAACTCCTTATATTTATATGGGGACAGCCTGCAGATACTCACTTCTTGTAGGCGAGGAAGTACATGACGATGGCCAGCACTAAGATGAACATGATTACCCCAAAAGTGAGGGCGATCATCTTCTCTAACTGGGGCGCCGTTTGAATGTGGCCAACGATGTACATGCAGCGAGGCCCGTTGTACGCAGGTGTGCAGCTGCAGACCAAACAGGGAAATAAATGAGTACATTCCAAAGGTGAACCTGAACCAACATGTGCACGTACATATGAAGCAACATTTTTACAGATCATAGACATAATTGAGATATGAAGGGGAGGCACAGGCGAGGCAATAAACGTGCGTGTGTGTAACAGTTCTTACATGCAGGAAGGTTCGACGCTGTCCTGGGGGAACATGCACTCTCCACCGTTGTGACAGTAGTTTGCATGTTCACTTGAGCAGGGTCTGTGTGAGCGCAGGACCCGAGGTCCCTCCATAGTGCCTGCAGAAAGACACAGAGAGAGCGTCAGCTATCACATTTAAACAAAAGTATGGGGCATCATACATGCCATTAATTGACTAATAAGTAGAGGGATAATTAATTAAACCAAAGGAAAAACAGCAATTTGAAAATAGTAGTAAAGTATTTGTGTACACTAAAAATATATATATTATTTTTAAAGACACTGAAGACACTTACTGGTGTCCATCTGTGAGGTCAGAGTTGAGTTTGACAGATCAGGAGTCGCTGTGGTCTGCAGGTCATCGGTCAACATAGCACATTGTCCTGCTGTGGTCAGGTGAAGCAGCACCACCACTGTCGAGAGGAGGGCTGGAAAATATGCATAAACATTCATATCAGCTGAATATAGTGCCATTGCAAAACACTAAACACATTTCAACAGTATTTGTATATTATTGTGTTTGCAGTATTAATCAACTTATTCAAACTCTGACACTGCAGGAAAAACTTACCCTTCTCTAGGTACGTCTGTCTTTGTGTAAACATCCCGTCTTCTGCTGGTGTGATGTCTGATGTTCTCAGCTTGACTCCTTTAGCCCGTGCTGTATCTCTATACCTTTGCTGGGTTTATATACTGGCACCCAACCACCGAAAAGACAGCTACCAGCCAATCAGTGAACCGAAGGTTTTTTTTTTCTTTCTTTAAATGGGAAACATTTCCAAAAATCCATTTGCATCATTTCCTTTATTTGCCGGAACTCTCTGCATGCACAGGCAAAGATTGATGATGGTGGTGGTTTTGGCTGCGATTACCCAGAAGCTACTTAAGTTTTTCTTTTTTTTTTCTCGTAGAAATATCTGAACCCACGCAAGCCCATGGCACATTGACAGCTCCACTCAAATACCTCCTATGCAGCCTCAAGACATTGCTTCATATATCACAGATGTTGTGAAAGCCTCACAGAAGTCATCACATAGGCGTTTTTTGTGAGTGTAAAGATGAGAACAATGAACACAAACGTGACAGATGAAACATTCTCAAATGGATGGCAGCTGAGTTAGGAGTTCCAGTGTAAAGAAAGCCGAGGTCTTCCCAAAAGTCTGTAGCTTTTGCTTGTGATTTGGCAATCTCTTGTGTAACTTCAATCTGAGCATCACTTTCTAAGCATCCTCAGGGTTTATGAGCTGTAATTACAAGATTTATTAATGGTTAATAAATCATTCACTAATGTTCATAGATCCATTATAAGCCTTTAATAATAAGAACTTTTGGTTTGCAAGGTGGTAGAAAATCCTTGACACCTGTATTTTAAGCTCCCATGAATGTACTGCTCTCTTTACATGTTTACTGTCTTAAGTGTTGCACACTCATCAACAGCAAGCCAAACTCTATTCTTAAGTTGCAACACAAATCCCATACTTATATTCTCTAATGAGTTTTTAATGAGTGGTGCATGCAGTAAAGTAATGCTGCAAGATAAACCAACATAATCAAGGAAGTATGAATTTTGGGAGTTAATTGTCATAACTATTAAAAAAAAAAACACTTATGTATGGTAACTGATACTCCATTAAAGTTTCTGATTTTGACTACCAACGTCAATCAGCCTTTTGACAGGAAAACCTGCGTGACTCATTCTTCAGGCAGTCAAGTTACTTTGTATGGAATGAACAGAAGGAACTATTAGATTTAATTCCCAGATATGATGCTCATGGACAGTAGTATCAAATAACATATGTTGCAATGCTGGTGGGTGAGAAGTCAGCGAGGGATCGCTTCGTGCCTGGATCTGCTGCTGCTGCTGCCTTGTGCAAGGTTTTTATTTCTTCCTGATGAAGCCACTCAATGTCAGAGTAACATCACCTGTAGGTTTCCAACGGCCTGTTTTGAAGTCAAAATATGGGACGCCATGTTGGATGTACCGCTCGAGGAATTACAGTTTTTAGCACTTCTGGATTGGCTTCATTTCCCAGCACCAGAGGTTGCTAATTGGTCTGTAGTGAACTGACTGACTAATCTTTAAAGAGATGCTTTTAGAAATGATTACAGTAATACTATAAGTTTGTAGAATGTTTCTGTGAGCATCAAATTATTCTGACGACTTTTTCCCGATCACTCAGAAATAAGCAGCGTCCTGTGTTGTCCATGATAAAGTCTCCTTTGATACCAGCAGTAAGAAAGGGGTGTCGCAGCAGCCACAATGTTAAAGTCCATACTACACGACTACTATATCCATGCTGCAATTCCAGCCAAGACCATTGTTGCATGTCATCTACTTTGTTGAAAGCAAAACATCAAAACCAGAAGAAACGATAATATTGGCACGGCATTGTTTTTTATTGAATACTTGTTTTCCAGTGAATCTGGATGTTCAAAAATGAACCAAAACAACTTCAGTAGAAAAAATATTAATCTAAATTCTTAAAAAGTGAACAACTCTGAAATAAATAACTCAAATAAATAAACAAATTCACAATATAAACAAAGTATATATCAAGTAAGTTTCCCAGCAGGTATGGTAATCTTTTTCTCATGGATTTTAACATAAAATATGTGTGTATGAACTTTTATGAATTCATATATGTATGCGTGCGTGTGTGTGTTTGTACTATATATCATTCAATCAATCAAAGAGTTTAATGCATCAGTGCGTTTCTGGCAGCGGTCACAGTGTTCTTCATCAGCATGGCGACTGTCATGGGACCCACACCGCCAGGAACAGGTGTGATGAAACCTGCCTTCGCCTTCACTCCTATAACATGTCAAACAATATACATGAAGCTTGTCCAGGACTGACAGTGATATATCTGCTGAACTTTTTACTTCTGTGGAACATTGAGTAAACTCAGTCCGTAGGTGTCAAACTAACATTCCTGTGGCTATTTTCAGGATGAAATGATAAAACAAATTAGATGAATCAACACACCTGATGAACACAGATCTAATTTAAACTAGTATATTTTTACTGTTATTTAGAATTTGCAAAAAAAAAAAAAAAAAAATCTAATGCAGGTTTTTGGTTATTTACCCTCAAAGTCCACGTCACCGATGAGCCGCAGTTTCCCCGTTTTTGGATCCTGGATGCGGTTTATCCCCACATCAATGACTGCTGCGCCCTCTTTCACCATATCTGCTGTGATCAGGCCGGGAACACCTTTGCACAGAAACCAGAGGAAGGATATGATTATAGTTACAGGGTGAAAACTTACATAACAGCTGGATCCATCTGCCTCGGAGGCCTGTTGGCAAAAATGAGCTGCCCCTGCCGCTTTCTGTGCAATGTGAACATTATTCCGAGAGGACTACATGGTCCCAGGTTTTGAGGATATTTAATTGATATCAAACTTGTAAGTAAAATATCACCTGAAGTTAAAACTACATTTTGACACAGGGCCCCTCTTTAAGATTTGGTAATAAAACAAGATCCCCTTGGGTAGTCAATGACTGGTGATGCTGTGCTTTCATGTTGCTTATTTCCAAATGTCCCAAATTCTCAAAAACAAAAGCACAGCAGAAAATACACTTACAAAACTGTACTTCAACTCTGCATCACTTTGTTTGTCTTTCTAACTGAACATGACTCAACAACTGAGTACTTTCTGGTTGGTTTAAAAGCATCCGGAGCCACCATGATGGTCCTATCCCAACCACTATATCAATGTAATTATCAGGACAGAGATGAAAGTCCTGCAGGTTCCACAGGTTTTGCTGGTTCTCGTATTAAAGTCGCTGAACATAAGGCTGCAGTGATGCTTGTCATCTCCTTTTAATCACAGCGTCTAGTGGAACACCGTGACAATTACCAGTTTTGCCAAAGACTCAAAAGACAGCACAGCAGAATAAGATGATACCTCGGCTGACTGTCTACAAGGAAGGGAATAATTAAGCATCGTATTGTGTATGCTGATAATCTACTTTGAAGTTGGCTGCCAGAAAGCTGTCAATTTCAATTCATCAGACTGTAATTATAAGTACTCAACATATGGGATCAACTTCAGAAAACGCCGCTCATATATAGCACACAGACATCAGAGCAGCTCAGCGACAGGCTAACCCTAAACTATACCATGAGTTTATTGTCCTGACTGAAACAATTAAATCACCAACATGCACTTCATTTAACAGCACTAAAATTAAACGCCTGCCAAGTCCCCTGTGACGTGAGAACTGTTGATAGTTAGACACCGGATGGTTCACTTAATCATACAACACAATGTAGATACAGTTTCTTATTCCCAAAAGCCAAACCGTTGGATGAAAAGAAAATAAGGTGCCCTTCCTTCTTAGTCATCAGGAAAAAAACCCATTAATTACAAAAGGAAGTACAACAGGGCACCCCCTAAGGCTCAGACACTTACTTAAGAGCCTTTCAACAGACACTCCTGCCCCACATTGACTGATTGTCTTACATTCCAGCTGCCACATATTACTATTGTTCAAAGCTTTAATCTCGGCCCGCATTTGAAGTAACTAGTAAATATACAGCATCTCTAGTTCAGTGATAATTCAAATGAGGGCTGGGAAGCACTTTCACTATCTTTCCTTCAGGTTGCATTACCAGCACACAGAATTCCCTTTATGGCAGTTCCAACATAACGAAATCAGATGCTGATCTAAGGAGTGTGTCAGTAACCTCATAAAATGTGGGATCACTTCCCTTAGCGTAAAATTTGTTTCCTCATCCAGAGACAGCCGTGTTGCATTAACTTCAAGCATTCATTTTGTTTTGTTTTTTAAATAAATTAACTAAAAAATGTACTTGTAAATGTAATATTTACAGTCACATCATGGGCTTCACAGAATCCTTTTATGTGTTTCTATCTGCATTATACGTCGAGCAACTTATTCAGTATTGAACATGACTGATGACCAGAGACACGCTGTCTCACACATAGATGTGCTGCAAGTTGCCACATGTTTAGGCTCTCTTCTATCTTATTTGTGTGGGTTTTACACTGCCACAGCGTGGAACAACTGTGGTGAATCGTGGCTTAGAGATATGCTCGGGAGCAGCCAGAGAACAAAGCTACATTTGGTTACTCTGGGCTGGCCAACACCAGCAGCTAAACACTGAGTGAGAGCTGCACTTACAGTTCAGCTTGATTCCTGACAGGATAAATAAATGACATTATCATGTACCATGATCACTACAGGAGGCTAAACAATTTATACACTGAGCAAGAGAACAGCCATCATTAACTCCTAAACTAATATAAACTAGCAGAACTGAATAACATATAAACAACTGTGGGATTATCATAACAGAAAAAATATATAAGTATAAGTTCAATTGATTCAATTCAATTCAATTGACCTGACTAAGTCTTACATACTCATCCTTTTATTGCAACTATTAATAATAAATAAAGGGGGAAACAGGAAATATGTTGACATTTTATACGAATGAATTGAGAAACTAATGGGAAGATTAATCAATGATGAATTCTACTGACCGTTTCTCGGTATCAGGTGTGTCAGACAGACAGGTGTGAGTCTTGGGTGTAATTACCTGCAGCTGCAATAATGATGTCAGCCAGGCTGGTTAACTCCTTCAGCTGTTCCTTCGGTGTGCATCTATGGGCGATGGTCACTGTGGCATCACCTGAGAGGAAACAATCAGTCCAGCAATTGATTGAAGTCTTATCTAGATGGGCATGACAAATAATGTGTCATCATGTGAATTTAATTTCTTTCAGTGTTTCCTGAGGTGTGACCGGCCTAAAATAATTATCAGCTAACGTCTGAATAACGTATTTCATATTTATGTAGTGTAATATTGATCTTTAGAAGAAATAGCCACAAAATCACATTAAATGAGTAAGGACATTTGATACACTGAGTAAGAGAGAGCAACCTTTGTGTTGTCTACAGTGTGTACCTTAAGTTAATCAAGTTTAACAAACTTTGTTTGAACCTGACAAGCTGTGTGTGTGAGCAATAAAGTTAATCCAATCTAATTCTAAGTGAATCTATTATCCTGTAACTGTATTTTATTTTTATTTTTCTGTCTGACTCAGCTCAACAGTGACTGATCAAACACATTGTAGGTTTACACTGTAGTAAACAGTCAGAGAAGCATACCACCGTGTAAAAATTAAGAGTCAGAGCCTTTTACGAGCCTGGGAAAACAAAAAAAAAACTCTTTTGCTCAGGGTATGTAATTTCATAGGGCTGCGAGCAGTACTAACAAAATTCCATTCACCTCCACTGGCTTGGCGGCAAATTTCAGAAGCTATCTTAAAACCACAGCACATAAAATCTAAACTATCTGCACACACAACGTGTATAATAATGTCAATAATTTGTGTGTGTGCACTCTTAAATATATCAGTAATGGTAGCCTGTTTATTACTATCATCATTTAATAAATTGCACTTGAGAAATTCTTCATATCAAAACAGTGACGCACTGGCATGGCAGGTAGGTGACGGTGGGTTAATGACACTTAACAATACACAATTATACAATGAGGTAAGCCATATGACGAAAGTGATCATAATCCTTTATCTAAGATGATGACTTCCTGCATAGTCATAACCGGACTTTGAACAGGAGCACATGTGTGGTTTAGGAATAAAGAGGATCGCACAAGAGGAGTTTCTTGGAATGAAAGGGAAGGAAAGGCAAGTCCCAGCACATCAAACCTCTGGGTCACATACCTAATGGCACATGTGTGGGGGTGGGGGCATGCACAGTAAGTGCGGGGCGGGGAGGGGAGAATAGAACTGACCTTAAAATGAAAAGGAACTCATTTCAAGTCCACAAAATTTGATTCAAAGTCGTGGTTTAGCAAAGTGTCTGTGCCACTTAAACCAGGTGCATGTTTTCAGCTTTGTAACCTTGTCACTGTGTTTGTGCACATGCGGTTACTATCCTGTCACAGCTTTGCCTTTCAGAAGATAGCAGAGCATAACAAAACGTACAGAATTCCACTTCAGTGACTCCCAATCTGATTTAAGGTGCAAATAACGGTTGAGATCATTTCAAAGGGTATAATGGAAAGTCTTAGAACAAGTCTAAAGACGCGACTATCAGATGTTTTTTAAGTAAAGTTGCTGATATGAAACGTGGGTTTGTGACCAGCAGATGAAATCTGCAGCTAGTCCTCTGTGGGTACTTTTACGTGACAGAAGTTCTTTTGTCTGTGGTATACGCAGATGAGGGAACTCTCCAGTTAAATTGCTATTTCATCCTTCTCACCCTGCTGTTTTCTGGAGGGGAAATGCTGCATTAAAAAAACCTAGAACATACATGATTAAGCAAAACACTACTCAACATGATTAACAGACTGTTAGAGCGATTCTTCAGCAATGAACAAACACAATTTATTCTCAACAGCTGTTATCAGATGTGTTGGCTGTATAGTGTGTCTTCTCTGCACTTCATCACATATAGTCTACAAGGCAAACACATTCATGTCATTCAAGCTAAGCTAACTGGCTGCTGATCACATCTTCACATTTAATGAACAGAATAAGAATAGTAGTATTTTATGTCAAACACTCCTTCCAGCAGTTCGTCCAGTTAAGACAAACTTTATTGCATCTTGTTTGCAAACTAACTTGCTTACATACATGTTGATCTGACCTTTAACACTACTACAATTTTGACAGGCCAAACATCTTGTTGTTTCATCTGAAGAGCAAATGCCATGCAATACCTTTTTAAATCCCCTCCCTTCTCCCTACGTACACCCTTAAAAGGACAGTTGATCCGCCTGCCAACAATCCGCAATGCCAAGTCTCGCCCGGTTCAGCCCTTTTCCTTCACACTCCCTGTATTTTTCCTCTTTGAAGTCTTCCGGCAGGATGTGCATCAGCATTTATTGTTTTATTACAAAAAAAAAAAAAAGGTGGAGAGACAATGAAGCCTTCTCTTATTGCACACATCCTGACGAGAATTAAGCATCAAAAATCTTTCAGGGAAAGCCAATATGGTGCAACATCGTTTTGCCTACGTACGCTCTGATATTTTGCATTGCTGACTTGCCAACAAAAAGATAAACATGCACACCCGTACGCAAACACACGCACACACACTTACCCCCAGGACGTTCATGGTTGCGGTCGGTGTGCAGCAACATTGCGATGGGCATTCCAACATTTTTGGAGCGGCCAGCAACCAGCACATTCTTCCCCACTGTCTCTATACCTGCACATTTTTCAGAAAAAAAAAATGCTTGATCGACTGATTGACTGAGCTGAGACAAATGAGACGTTTGCAGTGATAACAACAAAATACTGGGATTTCACATTTAGGTCACCCAGAGCCTGGGGCAATATTTCATCTTTGACTGATCACATAGGCATGTGCAGGAAGGTTACTGTGCCAGCTGTACAACAGCCTGGCACCACAATGTCGCGTCTGTGACAGTTACAACACCTACTGTCAGCCCACACAAAAGATATTAAAGTGATTCATAGCAGGAGGAAGAGCATGTATATGGGACTGATATCTCAATTTGGTGATAAAGATTGTAATAAATATACGAACGCTGTCCTGTCTTTAGTTTATGAAACATGCAACAGTTTGATAATCTATGTGAATTTTGTTATGTGTTTACTATCTAAGTCAGTTCTTTATGTTTGGCATACAATCATATTATAGCTCAGCTTTTAACCATTAATAAGTTGAAGAAATAATGGCTTCATGGCCCGTTTTAACCTCTCCTCCCTGTACTAAAACCTAGTAATTTGTTTAAGTTATGCAGAGATAAAGAAGAAAAACCTTCACCCTCCCTTCTTCAACACATTCTTACACAAGAGAAGAGAAAACATCCTAAGCCTTCATCACACTGGTATGAGAATTGCAAAAATTCTCTGATAGTAGCTGATGGTGAAAACAGCCATCAGGGTCTCGTGTTTGTCCGTAGAGGGCACATATCATTCATGCCGTCATGATCATCGTTAACACGGAGCATCCAAAAAACGCTTTCAGAATTTTCAAGGACCCTTCTCACACTCTAAAGACTAATGTTCAGGCAGCTCAGCAGCTACAGTTGAACTAACCAAATCAGCAGTGTGATTGGACATTCAGCTCTGCTCTTACATGAACAGCAGCACCTGGGCTGTAAAGTGACAGGTGAATTATTTCCCATCCCATATTATGATCTGGATGATAATTTATGTAGCATTTCTTTCGTCGTGCGTGGCATCTCCAAGTACAGTCAGTGCAGACTGAAGCTAAAGACTGCATTAAATCACCATAGAGCACAACACTCATATTGATTAGGGTAAAAGTAAGAGACTGCACTAAATACAACCTTGAGACAAAATGATGTTCAACTTCAATAGATGTTTAGTGCCCCCTGCAGGACTATTTGTTTGCAGCAATATTAAAAACGAAAATGCAAACACACCATGAAAACCAAGGAACAAAAAATGTGTGTGTGTGAAGTGGAGTTGAAGAGGTTTTTATGCTTTACCTGATCTTTTGATGATCTCCCACACAGCTGCAGGTGTGGCAGGCACCATGGATCTCTGGTCCAGACACAGCTTGCCGATATTCACAATATGAAAGCCATCCACATCCTTCTCTGGGGCGATAGCATTACATACTGCCCGCTCGTTGATGTGCTCTAAAGAGAGGAAGCAGATCGGACAGATACTCAATAATATTACACATAATCAAGCACAGAACATACAGTAACCGCTAGTTATTGACCACTACATCGTTCACTTAGGATTACATACTGTGTACGCCATCACTGCACATGAAACATTTATTTAACTTTGATGTCATGTGCAGCTACTGCGCTTGTGTTTACCGGGAAGTGGCAGCTGCACCAACAGGCCGCTGACCCTCCAGTCACGGTTCATCTTGTCAATCAGCTCCAACAACTCCTCCTGGGAGACTGAACTAGGCCGCACCACTGTGTCACTGGAAATACCTGAGTCACACATCACACACACTCTATGTTAAACACGTGACAAAAAAAAAAAAAAGTGTTCATCCATGTGCATCTATATGTTCATGCATGTTTAAAAATGTGAAATGCATTAGGTAGATCTGTGTTCATTCATCTGCATGACACACATTATGCATCCAGTGTTTAGGAATGCATGCAACGCTCATGTCTGACCCAGGATGCTGGCCGCTCGGGTCTTGTTCTTAACATAGGTACGGCTGGCTGGGTCGTCCCCGACTAAGACCACTCCTAGGTGGGGTCTCATGTTGCCCTGCGCTACCAGCTCTTCCACATCACGCTGGATTTCTCTGTGGAGCTGACGAGCCAACTCTGTCCCCGAAATCACCACAGCCGCATGCCTGGAGGGGCAGATTGTAAAGACATGAATGAATAAATATGCAGACCACATCACAGAACAGATTGTGGATTAAAACATATTTGGGTTTTTTTGGACAGAAAAGGCAGTTTGAAGATTTCTTTTTTACTATTTTGTTACATTTATAAACAAAACAACAAATGGATCAATAATAAAAAATAGTCCTTGGTTTCAGGTCTACTTTTAAATGGTCACATCTGACAAAGTACACATTTAACATCAGTCACATCTGTGTACATCATACTGATCATTATGTAACAACTAACATCTGTGAAGTTCGACGCATCATACATGATTATGATCAACACATCTGGGACATCAATATGAATGTCCAACCTTTCGTATGGCATGCAGTATATTATATCCTTTGTGTGGGAAAAGATGCACACTTGAACATGCTGCCGGCTTGTCCACAACTTTGGTCCAGGATATCTCAATAAAAATTAGATTGATTACTACTAGACAGACTGTGTAGTGTATAGTCCCCTGCTGTACCCCCTGTACATACACGACTCTGTAGGCACTTTTGACTCCAACATCATCTCCAACAACCTGCTCACTGAAAACAACGAAAAGGCATATTTGACGGAAGTAGAGGACCTGACATTGGTGGCAACAACCTCGCCCTGAACGTCAGCGAGACTAAAGAGATGATAGTAGATTTTGGGAGTGTGCAGCTTCAAGTACCTCGGTGTCAAGGGCCTGACCTTGGCATTGCTTCCTGACTCTGAGGTGAGAAAGGCAGGGCAGAGGCTGTTTCACCTCAGATGCTCAAGGAACCTCCAGTTATCCCAACAAATACTGACGTATTTCTACTCCTGCGCCATTGAGAGCGTCCTGACGGGGCACAGGGGGCCCGTACATACCGACCTCTTCTCCCTGCTATTATCAGGAAGAATGTTCTGGATACACCAGGCCAGCACAGAGAGGCACAGGGAGAGGTTGTAGGCCACAAGCATCCTAAATGTGGACACTGCATAGGACAATTTATTCCTTATTGCAGTTTATATTAATTACATATTAATTAACTATTAATATTAATATCACTCATTTGGTTTCATTAGGCATTTATAGCAGGAGCTGACATAAATACATTAAACAATAATTATTCTTTCATGACAGTTTGTGAATAAATTGAACAGCAGCACTTAGATGTAACCTAACACCTGCTGATAGTAGGACACCGTCGCCAAACCAGAGTAACGAATTGACGTTACTTTAATATTACTATTTTCTGATCTTTGGAGTGCAGTAATGCTTCATTGTGTTGTTTTTACGGTTAAAACCAGATATATAGAGCGTGCAGAGAAGCCTTAACCACTGCGGTGTAACGTTATTAGCACCGGTGTTTCGGTTTAACGAGCGACCCTGTTAACTGGCGACAGTCAACCGAGTGTGTCTGTTGTTGCCGTAGTTACGACAGCCGTTGAAAAGAGGAATATGCGTAGCTGTCCCAGTGAATGCCGCTTTGTTTAACTTTAATTTAAATTAATAAATTAAACTAAAAAAAAACGAATTGGTCTTTGGTAGCTTTTTTTCACAGCTACGTATTCTCTTCCTGTTTCAACGTCTGTCGTAACTACGGCAACCACCGACGCACTCGTCTGAAGGTCGCCAGTTAACAGGGTCGCTCGTTAAACCGAAACACCGGTGATTCAGCTGTAGCTAACCGGCGGCAGACGCCGTACGGATGCAGCCTCCCCCTTAACCGTTAAGACACAACCGGCGAAGCTGCGGCGAGTTATGTAACACAAACACATTTGTTGAACGCGTTTATTCGGACCTTTAATTGACCTCCCAGCTACAGGCATGTCATTTAAACCGTCCCTCTCAAGCCTGAACGGCCAGCCCTGCTGTCAATCACCATCATCCCCTGACACGTGACGGCACGCACGCCTTCGCCGGCGCTGCAGCGTCGCTCATCCCTCTCACGAAATTAACACTGTACATTAAATTAAAGGAAAACAGCGGTGTTTTAAACGTGGTGCCCTTTACCTCGTCGCCGACTGGTGTACGTGTCTCCTCTGACTGTCGCATTTTCTATGCATCCGCTGTTTGGCCCGGCAGCAGTGATGGTGTAACGTTAACGGGCTACAAATCCTGAAGGAGGAGCGTAGCGGTGAAACAGAGGCCGCCATGTTTGTGTGTCGTAAAGCGCGTGTAACGTCGTGCGTGTGTGCGTGCGCGCGTGCGTGAGAGTGGGGGCAGGGCAGTGTGTAGTAGACAATCATCTGATGAATGCACATACCTTTGCTTTTGTGAAGACATGTAGCTGAATGATGGGTGCGCTAATAAGCCATCTGTGATGGCATTTACCTGTCAATCAAAATGACATGCTGTTAATTATGTGCAATTATGTGCCTTAATATCATCTGAACTGGTGAGTAAAAAAAAAAAAAAAAATCAACCCCTCACAGTTGTCATTAATGGTGAAATTAGCTATAGAGACCAGGCTGTACATGTCTTCAGTTCTGCTGTGAAGTTAGGCGTTTTTCATGAGGTTGACTCAATTCTGGAGCCTGTCAGTGGGCATTCAAGGAATTGGGTTCATTTCCCAGCACAGCAGCTTGCCGCATGTTGTCATCTTGTATAATATCCAGTAGTGGAGGCTGACCCTTTGCAGACAATTTACACAGGTTTATTTATTGTTGACTGTTGAATGCTGAATGAAACTGGCTCAGGAACCAGAGCTAAATTGGTCAGAAAGCAGTACTCCTGTTTGGCACATTTAGTCCTGTTTTTTCCATTTGGAGCCACAAGTTTTTGAACTACTTATTTCACCTCTGTTCACTATCACATCGGAGCTCATGCATGTGCGCAACAAGCAAGAATGTGACTGCATAGCAGGGTACTGAAAGCAAACATTTCAGGTTTGAGGAAATTGGTAGCATTTTGATAGTATTATATGTTTTTTAATTAATTAATTTCATTTTTTTTTTTAAATATTTCACAGATTGCACAGCACCATTACAGGCACAGGTTTTGTACTGACAGTGGTATTCATACCGCAGTTTGGGAAACAGTGCATTAGTGTAAAATCACCTGTGCTAGTGGTTAGCATTGTCACCTTACAACAAAAAGGCTCCTGTTTCAAACCCTGACTGAAGCTTTTTCTCTGTGGAGTTTGCACATTCACTCTGTGTCTTTGTGGGTTCTCTCTGTGTACTCCAGCTTCCTTCCACAGTCCAAAGACATGCAGCTTAATAGGTTAATTAGTGACTTTAAATTACCCATAGGTATGAATGTGAATGGTTGTCTGACTTGTCCTGGGTTTACCCCGCCTTTCATGCAATGCCAGGTGATACAGGCTCCAGCCAATCACAACCCTGACAAGGATAAGTGGTTACAGGAAATGGATGGATGGATGTTTTTGTTACCTTAGAATGAGCCTTTTATATCCGCAGACATCTACAGAAACTGCCATGTCGAACCCCCAACTGCCATGTTTCTACAGTAACCTGTACAAGCTAAATACTGGCTCTAGCAATCTGCAACTACACTGCACTAAATTAGACACACTAGTCCTTTAAAGGATGCCATGGAAATCAGCTAACCTTCCAGGTCCAGCCCACACCAAACATACAACACATGACACATAAATATTAATTCCATTAATATACAGAAACATGTTATTAAAGCTTACATTCTTATGCAAATCACAGCTGTTCCTAATTGTTGACACTACACATTTTGATATAGATGATGCTGAAAAAAATCTGCAAATCATAGAGAAGAAGAGAAAGAAATAACACAATCATACCACCTGCTATTCAGTCTTTTAGGGAGGGAGTATTAGGGAGTAAGGTATTCCACTTTCTTCTAGCTCTGTAAATTACAGTTTCTTTAATGCACTGGTCCTTGGGCTAATCTGGTGTTGTAATTGTGTGTGCTATTACAGTGAACTGGTGCAGATGAACAATACGCTCATGCTTGAGGAAATCCTTTGCGCAGTGGTGAACCAAGAGAAGCTTTTCAATGCCAGTACTAATGGAGCAGCCCAGAACAAGTTCAGCAAGTTTTGGTTTATCTATTCGGGAAATTATGTGCAATTAGGTATGGGAAAGAAAGATGATACTTTTGAAAATTATTTTTTTGGATACATCGAGCATCCGAACTTGGAGTGATACCATCAAGAGGACACAGGTTAGAGTTCAACAAGTCAGAATACGCAAATAAAATGTAAAAGTTAGAGGAATATTCCATATTTTTGAGGAGTATGTTGACTTTCTTGCTGAGAGTTAGACAAAGAGCTCTATGCCACTCTGAGGTCTGTCAGCGTAGCTTCACACAAACAATGGAGACACAGGGGAACAGCTAACCCTGTTAGTTTAATTAATCTCAGGAATACTCTGAGCCCAGCTAAGAAATAGTCCTGCACATAATCCTACAGCTATAGGTTTTATACTATTTTTACAGATTAAACAATCAAGATGCATCTTCTGTATATATACACACACATATATACAGTGTTTTCATAATATAATAAACACTGGAGATACATTTACACATTGCTACAATCCTTTTTGTGTTCCTACTTCATACCTGCAACGTTCAGTCATATGTATAGTACAGTTGATGAAGTGATAACCAAAAATGAAAAGCAGTGAATGTCACAGCTATGTCCAGTGTCACCACAAGATGGCAGCAAATATTTAATGTGTAGGGTCCATTTATGCTAATGCTTGAAATCTCAGAAACACTAAATAAATAAATAAATAAGCATCAGGTATCCAGTCAGATGTAAAGATCATGTGAAGCAAATAATGAATAGGATTATGTCCTGAAGCTTACTGAAGGTAATTCAGAAAATAGAGGCAGGACTAAACATCATGGGGCCATGGGAACACATCAACACTTCAGTCTTACACTGTGTCCCACAAATTACATTCATATGATACTAAGAGGAAAGGTGCTTGTTAGATGTTTGGTGGGAGCACATGACTTTGAAACTTCAGAATGAAATTGATATCCTGTCTTTTCCCCTATCCCGAAACACAAAACACAAGCAGCAAAGTGGATATTGTTGTCAGTGTTTAATATTCTGTCAAAGGTGTAACAAGAGATAGACGTGTACGAAAAGAAAGTGAATATTGGACATTCATCAGGTGGCCAGAAACACAACTCCATATGAATGCTGATGTTGCTGTGTGTGTGTGTGTGTCTGTGTGTGTTTCAGTTTTGTTGTGCTGCCACTCACAGCCAAAAAGCTTGTGAGCAAACTAACATGAGTCAGCTAACTTTACAGTCACCATGGGAAGCAACATATATACAGAATATGACACTATGGTAACTGCACAGGTAAGGACTAAACAATCCTGCTCACACTAGTGTGGGTTATGTAATTGGATTCCAGCATATGGGCGTTACAAAAGTTAAGTGACAATTTGTACAGAAAGAGGCCCATGAAAAGAACAACTGATAAAAACTAAAATATAGATTAAAAAATTAAGTATCACTTCAGTCTGAATCATAATGCTGGTTTAAGCTGTTCATATCGCTGCTGCGTGACAGCAAGTTGTTGATTTTTATGAAGCCCTAAAGATTATAATGACACATTTCAAGTAATGGTTTGTTTGAGTGGTGGGAGTGTATTCAGAAAATGTGGAAAACACCACTCCCAACCAGGCCTGCCTCGACACGAGACTAATAAAGAATGCACACGTTATCCTGTGTGACAAAAGCTAAGCTGCAGTTTACCTAATTAATGGCTATTACATGGTCTGTTTACCAATCCATAGGTTAAGTACCTTACTCCATTTTTTCCCTTCTTAAAGAGAAACATAGCAATGCTGCTGCTGATTATGTATTCCAGTAACAGACAGAAAAACACTCACAGCAGCCGTTTGATTGTCACATAGAAGCATGCATGTGATCCGTTGCATAACAGCTATATTTGAAACTTTTCAGATTTTCTGATATGAGCTGTTTATTGTATCAACACGGACTGTACAGTAAATAGCACAGTTGCGAACCGGAACACAACATGGTATGTGAAGACTCCAGGAAAGCACAAATAAAGGGGATCAATTTCCCGTAACTGTGACGAAGCTGTGATATTTGTTGTGTGACTGCTAGAGAGCAGACAGTAACATCTGAGGCACACGATGTTGAACCTTTAAGTGTTTGGGTGACAAGTGCTGCTGTGAAAAAGCTTCTGGACAGGGTTGCTAGCACTTCAGTGAAGAAAATAAACTCTTGTTCTTTCTAGAAAGTCAGATTGTCTTCATAAATGGAAGGATGACTTTGAGGAGAAGATCACAGATGAGACCATGAGAAGAAGGTTCATTGAGAAGATCCATGCAATCTCTCTCCAACATGTGTTGGACACAGTTTAATGCAGTTCAAAATACTCTCTTGAGAGTCTCAAGAACTAGTTTTGCTTCTTTAATCAGATTCATCCTGTCATTGGTGTAACCAAACTCCAGCGATCTTTATTAATGTATTCTGGTCGTGTACAGGTCTGAAACAATTCTGAGGTGAGGTTTTTACAACTCTGTGCCGCATGGCTTACGTGTTAGGTGCATCATATTACCATTACCATTTTACTAATGCGCAACTGCACCTTTTAACATTGTGTCAGGAACAACATTATGATTGTCATATATTATTTAGGCCTTATTGTTGCTCTGTATGCTTGCCTATAATCAGTATCAGTTGGATTATTAATATTTTGCTGCTGCTCTGCACGGCTTGTGCCTCATCTTGAGAATGCTTATTCTTTTGCTGTTGCTATCTTATTATCTGTAAACCAACACATCTCCTCTGCAGTTGAAAATCAGCCAGCTGTTGTCCTTAATAATTATATTAAATCACATACTGTACACACTACAGGTCATTGACCCAGGGCAGTTCTTGATGTGGCACATAGTGCGGTAGCCTTCTGGTTACCGTTAGCACAGTCTCATTCTATACAGGTCATTAACAGTGACAGGGGAACTATTAAAAAAGGATCCAGAATGAATTTGAGTGAAATAAAAGTCAGCACAATAGCATCAGCAAACTTCCCTTTCCATGACTCATATTCATTCAACTTTGTTTCACTCCATTTCCCCCCTGGTCATCTATTACCCCGACACTGTGTTTTTCTTTTGACCAGGGTGCTTTGAAAATAATGTAAATGTTTAAAACCCCCAGTGTTAACATTGAAATACACACTTTGTTACTTTATCCTCACTGGGGTGAGCATTAAAAGATCACAATAGTAAATCTTCCCTCAGACCCTTACAAGATTTCACAGGATTAGGATGACATGAAAAGCCCCTGTTGGATTTAAGCGCGCGTAAAGAGAGTTGGCCCAAACGGGCTAAATGCTGTTTTGTGCTGTCTGGTAATATGTGGTTTTGTGTAGGTCGAGGACATTTATATAGCTGTTGAGTCCGATGTGGAATAATTTGAAAAGGTTGGTCCAGCTAGGCGTGGGTGAAACTCTTGTATAGAGTAAGTAAGAGTCAGTTGTTCCACCCTACCACTGGATGAATGGAGCAGTCATGTCTCAACAAGACACTGCACTTACACAGTTCAAAAAAAGGGAAATTATTGTCACACACACAGTGCTCGTTTATTGTCATAAAACCTCAAATGGGATGTTTCAAACTATTTTTCTCTCACAGGTTGAAGCCACTTTGGGGATTTTTTTTTTTTTTAAGGAACACAGTCTACCTTGGCTCTCTTTGTGTATATGCTGTGAATGTATATCATGGTTCAATTACCCTCCAAACGACCCCTCCTTCTCCGTCTCCCACCCACTGTTGTTGACTGGCTGGGCCGGTTACGTAACATTTATGCCTTGCGCACGTGGCCACAGCCATAATAGATAGGCAACATTTTTGACGGATTAAACGCCACCGTCGACCCGCTGATCATAAGCCCCGCGCGTAGACCACCGCTTTGACCTCCGGGGCGTAAGATAAGGGCGAGGTCAAGCGAAATTCAGGTCATATAACCCTTAATTTGACAGAGTCATGACGGATTTCTGCGCTCGGCACGGGTCCTCTCCGTCTCACCCACTGAAGTAATCCTCAATGAAAGGCAGACTATGTGGACAGGGACCGGGGCAGTGTAGATGCGAAGGTACACTCAGTTACGGTGCACCGAGTTTCTTTTATTTCTAAGGGAGACACTTGGGAATAAATAGCTGTCGGTGACTGGTGACCGACAAAAATCAGACTTGAGACGCAATCAGAGATCTCTCCAAACGCATTAATATTATTAAATGTGTTGTCACCCTCTCCCCCCTATATGGTCTCCCCATGCCCTCAACAGACTGACCCCCCTCCCCTCTCTCTCTCTCTCTCTCCCTCTCCTTCCCTGTCTCACGCTACCTCCCTCCCTCCTTCATCCCATAGCTGTCATCCTCAGGAGCGAACGGAGTCGACGGCTCAATCCCTAAACGCCCGGATGAGAGCAGCAGTAGCAGGCGGCGACATTCAGCGGCGGGGGCAACATGGTCGTGTGAGTCAGCCGCAGTCTTAGGACAACCATTCCCGGTGGGGACGACGGCCACTGCTGGAATCTGTGACATTTTCGACGCAACCCACGGAGGGGAACGGTTCTGGGAAAATACAGACGGAGATAGAGGCGTGGAGGCGGAGAGGAACGGCACGTTTCCCCCTCTTGTGGTGTCCTATTTCGTTGGTAAGTACATTTTGTCTGGCAAAGAAAAAAAACTAAACTAAACAAAAAAAAGCCCCAACAACGCTGCCCTCGTGTCTTCCCCCCTTCGACGCGCTGTTTGCGTCTTGTTTGGTCACTTTCATTACGCATTTCTTTGTGGTTGCGCGTCCCCGTGGGGCTACATTTTAAGGAGAAACGGGCCTGGTAAGTGTGAACACATCGTGGAAATCCAAATGTCTGTGTATCTATCAGCTGCTGCCGCTCAGTCTTCGGGCTTGTTTTAATGACGCACTGACGGGAAACAGTGCAAATGCCGCATTTTACCGCAGCATTTGGTGCTGGCGTGCTCCTAATACTGTTGCCACTGGTCGCACGCAACTAAACGAGTGAATGGAGCGGCTACACGTGTGTGAGTCCACATCCGAGAGCACTATCACAATAGCGCCGATTCAGATACGCTGTCTGGTGGCCTGTCCACCGGTCTGAACCAGTATGGGAGACTGGGAGAAGCATAAGAAAAGGCGAGCACTTGGCCCCGTGGAGCTGCTTTCAGCCAGGGTCTAATTACTTTGCTGTTAATCACGCGAGTTCATTTCACTCTGTTGAGCTTTCCGTGTGCAGAGCGGAGACACTGACAACAAGGCGGGTCTGTGCATGCGCACTGCCACTGCTGCTCCACAGCCTGTTTGCCCAATAACAATAAGAAGTTGGGACTTGCCTTTTTTCCAGGTCCCCCAGGTCACTTCCTAAGTCTCCATCATGAGCTTCAAGCACTGTGTTTAACCTTACTTGACGCGGTTGGTGTAATAGTTGCAGACAGACATCACATGGAAACACATCTGATGTGTTTACTCACAGATGTGTGTCTGCGGATAGTGCACGGTGTGTTCCTGTTTATACCCAGGCCCAACCAACTTTATCAGGGCGAGCCTCTTCCTTTGTGACACAGCGACAGATAACTCTTTTCCAACAAACACAGGAGCACAGTCGGCACGCAGAGGAGGAAATAATAACAGGAAAACACGTCTGCTTGAATTAGAAAGTTCTTGATTACACGTTAAAACACTCACCCTGAATGATACACTGTTGTACGTTTTATTATTAGATTGTAATTCCTGTTGCATGAATGTGTGAGCAGCGTTTTACTGTTGTAGCTCAAGCAGGTGGCACTGATTTCACAACAACTTAGCACTTATTGTTGTGTAATTGAATCTATAGCAGTGTATTATCATTTGTAAAATAACTCCTAGTTACAGTCAAATAAATGCATATTGTGAAAGTACAATATTTCTTGCTAAAATGGGAAATAAGTAGCATAAAAATACTCAAGTGACGCTAAGTACGATATACAGGTAATTGTACTCAGTTACCTTTTTACTATGGTAATATTTATTGCATCACAGTTGTTATTGTCATGTGCTCCTGTTACTTCAACCAGAATATGTCAAATTCAGTCTTCGTACCATATTCTTTTTGTACCGCGCAGACTTCACATTAGAGGTATCTCATCCTATGGCCACACATGCAGTGGAAGCACATAGCATTCAAGGGTTTTGCGAGTTAATGATTAATCTGCATATGATGATAAGAAAGAGTGAGAAAGAATGGACACGTTTGTCTTTTACTTATTTTCCCTCGTATTAAAAAAAAAAAAAAAGTCTCGCTGTGAAAACGAAACATGAGCTGTACACAACAGGCACTCATAAACTGGAAATGCACTGATAGCTGAATGTTGTCTCGCCGTAAAGATTATAAAAGTCTGCGACGATAAGATACGCAGATTAAAAACTTCCTTATGTTTTTTGCACACCTTGGCGCTTAATGCGAGCATGTGAGTGTGCCCAGTGCGGGGCTTCTGTTGACCGGCGTCTGTGATAAGGTCAGCGTCGCCAGCCTCTCCCTCTCCCATCCCTGTGAAGCATGCTTAAGTAATAATAAAAAGGCAGAGGAATTTATGTTTCAGCTCCTCACACCCGTGTTTATACCTCAGATATGCTATTTTAAAAAGTGATTAATAAAACTGGCTTGCGCAAACAATTTAACGCAGTTTAATCTTTAAGCTCAGGTTGTATGATTTCAGTAAAGGTTCAGTGTTGAAGCCCAGTGACGCAGCTTTGGCAGACCGGCCTTTAATGTTCTTTATCACTATCTTGTGGAGTTAAGGTGCATTCACAGAGACATTAAAGACAGATTTAATTTATATATTTTTGTACTTTGACCTGCCCTTTGTCTGTGTAATCCTCTTGAGGAGGAAAAAAAACAAACAAATCAAGTCTGAGTGATTCACAGTAAATTGCCAGGGTGCAGCCACAGCTTAGACCACACTGTCAATAGAGTCTCTCTTTGACACGAACCCGTAAGTGCAAACGCTTCATAACAGACATATAGCAGGACATATTTAAACATCAGTTATGTTCGGCAGCTTTAGCTTGTGTTTTGGACGTTCTGTGTTGAAGCCGACTGTCGGCAGAGGAGGGGAGGGGGAAGAGCTGTTTATGTTCATGGAAGAAGTATGTGTGCATTGTGTAATGTTTTCATGTTCAACAAGATGCTGAAAGAGCCTGACCAGTTTTTTTTCGTGGAGGTGTTCTCTCTCGGTACACGTGCACGACAGTTTCTAAGAACTCGCTGCCGTTTCTGACTCCACCTACAGTTCCCAGTCAATGTTAAATTCACCTTAGGCCTCATTCACCGTGACAAGAATGTCTTCCATGGGTAGACAGGTCACACCACATTACTTCAACGACGCGCTCTGTGCATGGCGTGCCTTTTTTCTTTTTGTCTATGCTGTGTTCACTGTCCCCTGACTCAAGAAGAGTCATGTGTCATGATGATTCAGACTACATAGTGTGATACATGATTGCAGAGATGAAGTCTGAAGCCAGATTTTTTAATTAGTTGATGGGATATGACAATTTTAATTTTGATAGATGTTTTTTAAAGAAGATTTAATTCCACAAAATAATAAGTATGAGGATTTACTGCCTCTGGTTTATATCTCTATAGCTCGACCGGATCTTTGAAGCCAATATACTATTCTCTGTATTTTTATCCTACAAAGTGGGAGACAGTTTTGTAAATAACACTGGACATGTTTGACGTTCTCGCTCTGCAGTATCTTGTTACTTATTGCCCAACATATGCACCACTGCAGTTATGTCTGTAATATGCTAATATCGGCTTATTTATCGGTCTTAGTTCTTGCTTTGGACTATCAGACAAAACAAGCAATCTAAGGACCTAATTTTAGACTCTTGGAAATTGTCACTGGTTTGTTGACATTTTTAGTGATGCCAGTGGCATGAGCAGTGTTTGGAAGTGTTTGGAAGCCCTCTTTTGTTTAGACTGAAATATTTTAGCAATAATCAGATGGATTAAGATGACAATTTGGTCATATTTTCATAATCCCCAGAGGATGACTCATAATGACCTTGATCCCCTGACTTTTCCTTGAGCAGACTTGTTTGGCTTCAAGTCTGGATTGGCCTCTGAAGTTGATAGCTCTCATTTGTAGCACCTGCCTGTGTTGGTTTAAATGCCAGTCAGGTGACTGCTGTATTTTATCCTGCAGAAGGCAGAGCGTCGATATGTTAAGCTCGGCTGAAATAAAAGCACCAGAGTTGTGAGTGTGCAGCTTTCCAATTCTGTTTGCCCTTTAGCACCAACCGTAAATCCCAGGATGTGACCAAATGCCTGCAAAATGAATGGCATTCACATCATCATCATCAGGTGTAGTTTGTATTTATTCAGCAAAGGTTAACATGCTAAAATGCTAAACTAGGATGTTTTAGCGTTGAGCTGAAAGCATCACTGTGTACAGTAGAGCTTGAATGGCTGTAGATGTATTATTCAGACTAAAGAGTTGAATTGTCGAATTGTTGCTGCACAGCGCAACACAAAAGCTGCTGGATGTATTAATGTTTTCAGAAGTGCTGAGAGAATTCAGAAATTCACATTTTCGAACAAAAAACCAGACATGACCTTGGTCTTGGTCGCATCCGCATGAGGGGGATGAAGTGTATGGAAAATGCACTGGAGTCTGTTCTGGTTTCCATGACGGTAGGGCCCCGTGCAGGCTGGCCCTTCTGCCAGTGGGTGTGTCTGTGTCTCTGTGGGTGGAAGGGCAGTTGGCACCAGGGCTGGCAGTGTCACAGTCAGAGAACAGTCTGTCTCTCTGATCGGCCCACCTCGCCCTCTGAGTACAATCACACTGTTATGTCTGAGCCCTCCTTCGCCATGGCAACATCACATGATAGCAGAGAAAGAGTGGGAATCTCCGTGCTGTGTCTGTGCGTGAGTGTGCTGCATGTCCGCTGGTAGAAGCATTGCCTAATCTGTGTTATTGTTGAAAATCTGGTTAAGCATGTCACAGATCACGTGGAGCCAATAACAAGTCTTTTCTTTTTTTTCTTCTTGGTTTTTTTAATGTATATATTAAAAGTCAAAGCGAGAATACTGGACATAAACGAACAGGAACGGTTGGCATGCAAAGGTAATTGTTGTTAAAAAAAAACACACACATACACATTAAGCAAGCTGTAGTTTGTCAGTGATGGAGAGAGACGACAAAAACAAACGGCACAAACTTCAGACTTGCAGTTTTTGAGACATCGCAGTTCCGTGAGTCTCTGGATGATTTAATTTCATCATTGCTTCAGGGTCAGGACACCACTAAAACCATTTCAGCTCTTAATTAGACTACTTTACAACCACTGGTTGAGTTTAGTCTCCGCATTTAACCGGTTTTCTGGACACAAAAATACTTGAGGCTGCATTTACACACTGAAATATTTGTGGTTTGTACATGTATATGTATGCAGCTGGTTTCAGGCAACTCCTGTTTAGAGGCGAGCTTCCAACCGATAAAAATGTTGGCATCCCGTAACATTTCTCTGTCTTCCTGTTACCACTATCACGTAGGCCTGCATTCTTCTCTGACCCAAAAGTGAGACATAATGGCCCATAATGCTCTGATTTCCTTTTACCGACATGTCTTCACAGAATGATTGCGGTATTTTTGAAGGTTTCTTCTGTCTTCTTGACAAATATCGGCATTTACAGTTAGCATTGACTCAGTCATTTAATCATGCTGGCGGCCATAGGCTTCCTGGTCGTTTTGTAGTCTGGGGTTGCTTTGAAGCAAGACACCCTTACTTAGATCTGGGAGGATGACGCATAAAAGAAAGCCTCCATTCTTCATTCTCTCTAAGTTATGGCTTCCTTAAAGACAAAACCTCCAGATTCTTCCCGTAAAAAGGAAAATCAACTTGCACATCAACAATTAGCCATTTATTACCCTAGTTAGCGTGTGACTGTTTGTGCTAGCTGCATCGTTTTCTCTGACCTATTGTGTGTTTTTTTGGCCGTGTTTGTCCTCTCCACTCAGGCCATGAGAGCCGTTTTGTAGTGTTTCTGGCGGCCTTCTGTAAGCGACAGGGTCTGTATCAAAGCGTTGTCACACAGAGCGTCTCTTGTTTGGGTTCTGGCCTGGTGTTAACTATGCTAATGACGAGCTAACTGCTGAACTGTGAGGCATTGTGGTTTTATTTATGGGAGGCAGAATGGACATTATATTCCTGTTCCTCCTCATCACCTATGGCTTGCCTGACTTTAATGAGTCATAATTTTGCCACTAAGACCTGAGGTCAGCTTGGGGACTTGGAAAACTTCTGAGGGACAAACTTCTGAGGGACAAGTGCTTGAGGAGCGGCATGGGAAAAGTTATTCTTGGCTTTTGGGATAATCTGTCAGGTCACATTAATGATGCATTTTGTTATTTCTGTGTTTTGTGGATACAAATATACAGCCTTTTTTTTTTTTTTTAACCTATAAATGGGCTCAAAATTTCCAGAGAGTTACCCAGCAAAGGGCTGGCAAGAAATCATGTGGGTGGTCTGCACAACGTTGACATTTTATTCATAATTATTTTTTTAAGAAAAATTGTCAGCATAGATTGCTTCTCCCCCTTTGTGTCGTTTAATTATGCGTGGGAGGATTGATGAAAACAAGATAGCTTATTGTTTATTGTTTTTTTTCACGATTAATGGCAAGAAGCCATTGTGAGGGAGTTGGTCTGGAAAAATGCACTTTCATGGAGTTTGATAGAGACAAGTCTGTGTTTTCATTGTAAACTTAAGTAATAAATATTTTATTTATTCATTGTACCGACATAACTTTATGAACAAGGCGTGTATTTTTCATTGTTTTCTGATGAGAAGGGGCTTTGGGTTTCTTTCCTGTGTGTGAAAGTTCCTGATGTTTGAACAGGTGTGAGCTCACGTGTCCATTCTTTAACTTAGCTCTCATAGTTTTACATCGGAGTGTGGCGAAGGGCATGACGAGCCTCGGAGATGAATGCTCAACCTGCCTACACTGGTCCACGCTGTTGTATTGATAATGCCACTGCTTGTTTGTGTTTGATTGTACAGTCAGGGCAGGGCTCCATGTAAGGATGAGCAGCTGGCTGACTGGTCACTGCACACGCTCATGTGACACTGCTATTTCTAGCCAAATCATTCCTCCTCCCTACTGCCTTTAGCAATATGAGCAAGTGGTGGATATGTGACACCTCAGAAAGCAGCAAGGCTGGAAGGTGGGGGCAGTTTGTCAGATGGAGTCCAGTGGTATCTATCCAGAGGCTACCTTGCAGGGCGGGGGACGAGTTAGGTAGGACAATGGCATGCAGTGTAAGTGATTCCGTCCAAGATAAGAGCGAAATAAAGGCGCCACGTGCAGTTTCATTGACTCTCAGATTGTTGCCACAAATCCGTCATTCATCCAGTAACGTTTGCACATTTTTGAGTTGACACCCTCAGAATAAACACACGTACTGTTAGCTGACACACATCTCTCAGCCCAGTTGACAGGATGTCAACAGGATCAGGGATAGCGATGCTGCGGTGGAGTTGTTTTTTTTTTAAGTTCTGGCTTGGTTGTTTAGTTGCTATCATTTTCAACTCAAACGACACTCTAATGCCTTAGTATAGTTTCTGTGACACATCGGAAGTAAAACCTTTAAGCACACTCAGCTCGCCTGCATGTCTGTACTGTAATTGAAGATCCTTGCTGGCATGTTTGGACGTTATACTTTTGGTATTGATAACCCCTGTTTTTCCTCCAGTGTGCTGATCTAACCCCGTCGATTACCTAACTTGATCGATGGAGTCCACACAGTCTCAGTTTCTCATGGTACACAGTTTCTGGGATGGTATGCCACTAGAGTTTCCCAACGCCGATGTTTGATTACAATTGACCCAAAAAACTGCTAATCAATGCGATCAGTAAAAGTGACATCTTGTATTTAATCTCAGGTCTCTCATTCAGATATTCAGATTCAGATCTCTCATTTGATCTCAGGTGTAAATTATATTCTTCTTCACCATCTTTGCTTCACTGAATGATTTGTCCAGTAGTGTAAAAGTTAAAATGCTAATGTACTGCACACTGCAGGCTTTGAAAGTAAATTATGTCTTTGATTGTACCTATGTGACATTTAATTGTACAGCGTGAGAAAATGCTATTGTCATGGCACATGATGACTGCACAGAATTATACCTTTATGCTTTAACGAGCTGCCTTGGGTGCAATTGTTTTCCTTTTTTAAAGAGGAATGAATCAGAATATTAAACTGAGTGGGGGGATATGATTAGTTGCTTTCTTTTTTTAATAATGGTAAATTGTATAATTGGTTCTCTTTAGGTCTATAATAATCCAAACCTAGGAATGCGAACCATTTTGGAACGGTGCCTGGAAAGTGCACTGGCACCAAAAATACTCCTGTACTACGAGGAACCCAAGGGAATATACCGAGCGCAGAGTGTGCAGTATAAACAGGTCCTATCCTTAAACAAAGATGCTTCATCTAGGGTAATGTCAGGCCAGTGGCCTATGGGAGACGGGGATTAAATATCATTTAAAATCTCCAGGGTTCCCTGCACTGAATGGGCGATGACATCTTCATAATGTTTCACACATTCCATTCCTGCTATGGCTCTTCAGTAAGGGACGCCCCCCCCCCTCCACCACCACCGCCACCACACTGCCCAGTAATGCTGAGAAGGCTTACCCAGCTTCAGTCTGAACTGTAGTCAACAAACCTGTCAACATAATCTTTACTCATAAACGCTTCTGTTTGTGGCTTACAAAATATACGATGGGGTACATTTTTTTCCCGTTGCCTAGGGCTGAACTGTTAATCATTTTTATATCGATACTGCGGATCTGCGGTGTGTAATTTAACTTGCGTAATTAGTAATGTCTTAAACAGCAAAGTGAAAGTTTATGGAGGCTAAAGAGTGTTTTTACTAAAGATACGTGGAGAAATGTCTTTCTCTACATAAAGATGGCAGGTAGCCTGGCATTTCTAGTGACAGACAGCTATGTCTAAATGTTAAACACATCATGTTATTGTTTTCACTTGAATTGAGATCTCAAGGATCTGATCCCGCGAAGCAGTCTGTCCTGTGAGCCTGAGAAGCTAACCTTAGCTTCAGCAGCTAAAGCGCAAATCTGACAACGGTAGGTGACGTCAGTCATCAACACACAGTCAAATGTGACTTGCGAGCAGTTTGTCATTGCTACCATAAGTGGAGCTACTTTCAAATGTCACAGTTATGTCTGAATATTTTTGTGGGGTCATCAAATAAAGCCCCAAACCTTACTGAACCTGGTGAATGACTCATGATGTCAGACTCATAGGCTAGCAACAGCCCCAACGACGCATTGATTTATTGACACAGTTATAGCTGTTTGGCTGTTAGTTTAAGTTATAATGAGACAAAACATGATGAATATCTATGCATGTACTTAAAAAAAAACAAGTAATATATCATAATCATTACTTTAATTGTGGAGAAAACTGGGACATTTTAGTGTTCTACAAATATTTGTTGGGACTCGAGACACCGAGTTTGAAACCAGGACATTCCTAGACAAACTGGGGCGTCTGGTCTCTGTACTTTATTGACTAATTTTAGGTATGACACCAATGTACTATTTTAACAAAAATGCCAAATATTGGTCAATGTCTCCATAGAATAGTAGTCAGGTCACAGAAGTTAACTTTTGTCTAAATGACTGAACCCTGGGAGGTCGGTCAGCATCGGACAAACGGGGTAATTTTTTAGCTTATTAATGTAGAAACAAGGTACGTTTATGTTTATGCAGACCACAAATACAGGCTTGTAGTTTTATTTATAGAAAACAATAGCAGGTTAAACCACAATCAGAATATTGATGAGAAAAATGACAGTATCATGGTTTCCTCAAATCACCATTAATGTCTAAGAAGAGGCTAAACCCACTGATGTTTTTGCACGGTCTGAAGCTCTTACTGTTTGTTCTACGGCATCTTTATCTTGCTCCTTGTTATCTTCTCATGTGTGGCAGTGAAGAGGCAAATTGAAACTCAGGAGAGGATGTAAAGTGATGTCTTCGCATTCAGTTGTGCTCTAATGGAGCTATGTTTCATACGGCGGCAACGACTCAGTCGTTATGGAGTCGCGTCAGGGGGAAAATAAAATACACAAGTATATTTAAAATGGTGGCAGCCAGATATATCAACGAGTTTTCAATGAAAACAGCTGCGGCCCACGGCTTGCAGGAGGCGCAGACAAACTAAAAGAGACAGCAGTAACCTCTTGCTGTGGCAGACGCAGCACACGGAGTGTTTAGACTTTAAGCAGCGTTTATAGCAGTGAAAATACCCGAGAAGATTTTAAAAATTTTAGCAGGAGGCGACATGAGCTTCATTATGCCCCCTCCTGGTGGGACGAGATGACGTTCTGATTTGAGGTGATGGTGCTGAAGAGTCTCGGGGGAAATGATTTACGCCAACGGGGTTAGAGGTGAGCCTACCATCCTCCCCACCTACCCTCCATTACCGGAACACCAGCAGACCACTTGTCACAATGAGTTTCCTTC
This sequence comes from Nibea coibor, assembly GCA_023373845.1. Taxonomy (NCBI): domain Eukaryota; kingdom Metazoa; phylum Chordata; class Actinopteri; family Sciaenidae; genus Nibea; species Nibea coibor. The sequence goes on along the minus strand of CM041737.1, from coordinate 11,572,936 downwards.
AGTGATGAGCATGCTGTGACAGCGCTCAGACACAAAGCAAGTAGCACATGCCACACACAGGCTCAAACAATGATGTCCCCAAAAATACCTCTCCCTGGAGCCAGTTCAGCAGCTGTATTAAAACATGTGTACTAGTCTGAAACGGTGGGGCTTTGTAGGCGAGCATTTCAGTTGACAGACAGAGGTAGAGTAATAATACAGACATTCGGTCTGTAAAAAGAATTAATTAAAGTTTTCAGCCTTGATTCCGTTACAAGTACTGCGTTTGTTGAGTACTGGAGGAGAAAAACAGCCAGATTTAGTTTGACTCGTGTCATGAAGTGACTCTGGGTGTGACCTGATTTGCAAGCTTGCCACACGAATGCAAAACTTGAAGTTGAAGAGTACAGTCTGTGTGCGTGCACCATGTGCTCCAAGTGTGCAACACAACTGGCAAACATGTGATAGATAACACTGGTCACACAGTGTGTACTGTGTGATTTTAAGATTAACTCATTCATGCTTCACAAGTAGCAGCAGTTGTAGCTGCACTGCTGCCAGGCAATATTTTTTACTCTGCTGGCAGTCCTTGTTTCAAGATTGTGATTTTTTTGTTTGTGCACTAATTTGTTCGCTGTCAGGAAAACCAGCCTGCAGACTGTTCAGTTTCTATCATTATCAATATTTTAAGAGTTTTTGTTGTTCAGAAATCTTGGAGCAAGAATGTTTCCTAAACATTCTTGCAGAGAACACACTAACACTAACCATCGACGGCTTTAAAAACTTAATGTTAAAATCTGAAATTTCTTTGTTAGCTGTACAAACGTTGTCAGAGCTGCAAGAAATGTCTTCCGCAGAGGGAATACCGCACACCGTTTACTCTGAAAAATCTGACCTTTCCATGATGTTGTAAGTGCACAAACAGAAAGCATAATATTTAGTATACTGAACAGAGCCACATATCATATTCACGCCTGTCTTTCTCCAGTATTCAGTACAGTTACTAAAAGGCTGGCTTTACTTTAGTGAGGATAAACTTTGCATTAATGGAGTGTGAAATAATTCATTATTTAATTCAGCTCATGAACGTCTCCCCTGTGAGACCCCTTGATGCGATTAAGGCCTGCTGCTGAAGTCGTCATGTGAAATTCCCCTTCCTGTTGTGATCGCCCCAACTGCCTTTTCCGCTACTCAGTCTGTGGCCTCTGAGCCGCAGCTAATGCACGCAGTGCGTTTTTGAGAATTACTCTTAGTTTTTACCTAGAATAACTGGCTGGGTAATCCGCTGACTCACTGACTCACAGGCCTAATCTAGCCAGCCTCGTGTCTTTTCTTCCGCTGCATGCAGGCCGTGTGCTTAGAGGTGAAACATGTTGTTAATACAATGTGTGTGTGTGTGCGTACCTATGTATGTGTCTGTGCAAAAAATAAAGACCCCCGCCCCACCACCACCATCACCACGTCTCCCACTACGTGCGCACAGCAGCAGGTCTAATCAAAGCACTCCATAATACTGTTAGCTGGGTCATGTGCTGGAAGCCAGGATTAAGAGCAAGAGGGCACAGGCCACTAGATCCAGCTTAGGAGGGGGGGCTTTCTCCCTCTTTCTCTTTCTCTGTCTTTGTCTAGCCTCTCCATCTCTCCCCTTCAGCACTCATCTTTTAACCTCACATGTCAGGACACAGCCCTCCAACGTCATAAATGTCCATTATACAGTATTTACACACAGGGTAACATGCATTTTCAGATTATGCTATTCTTGGAAAAGTAACCACAGTTTTGTAGGGCTGTTTATTTCCTACTCTCCTGAAATCTACTATACTGTGACATAAGAAGCTCATTTTATGAGTCTAATTGTCATCATTTCCATGATCTTTTGTCTGTAATTAATCTGTTTTCACATTAAGACATTGTTTTTTGCTAATCATTGTCAAAAGCTGCGTTAACTCGGCCTTGATTCGATAATGTAAGACAATAAAACATGCAAACCTACAAGCGATAGAGGCTTTTGATAAGCTTTTATAAGTCCCCCTCCACTTTGGAGAACACTTTCATTAAGATTTCATTGCTCAGTTGACAGCACAGTGTGGATAGAAGGTCTAAACGGAAACGACAAGGTGCATTTATCCCCATTAGTGCGGACTTAGCCCAAAACGTAATTTATCATCTCCTTTCTCACAGAGTCCTCTCACTCCGTTTGTGCTGCGTTTTCAACACTCGCTAATACCTGCACCCACTTTGCCCCAGTAACACATTTTAATGCCACGGAGCATGCCAACAGATTACCAGGCTCAGCAGTCGAGAAAGATGTAGGTAGGTTGGAGGTCCTGGCAGCACATTGCATGTTCGGATCCAGCTCAACATTTCTCCGTTTCCACACCTAAGATGAGGAGAGGCCGAGAGGGGTAAGCAGAAGAGGCAGCACCTATGCTGATTCTTGGAAGAGAACTGGAACTGTCCGGATAAAGCCAAGCGAGGGAGGGGAGGGATGTGAGATGGGAGGAAAACAGAGAGAGGGTCAAGGGTAAGATGACTCCTCCGCTCCGGAACATGGAGACAGGTGGCAGAAAGCGAAGAAAGCTGGACTGCAGCCTCAAAAAAAAATCCTAATTGTTGGTAGGTAACAAGCTTGGTTGTGCCGGTAGACCTATGAAGGCTAGCCAATAAAACTGGACCCCTTACTGTTGGTAATAAAGTAGTTGGCTCTGCATTCATTTTTGAGGCACATTTTGATTGGTCAATTAGGATCCCTGCAGTGAGCCTGATTTATTCTCAGTGATGACTAATAGTTTCTGCCGGCCTAAAAGCTTTATTTTGGGACCTGCGTCCTTTGTGTTGCTTCTATTTTAGTCTTTTTAATTCTCTGTGTGTGTACGTGTGCACTCAGCTGGACTTTTCTGGAGAATCATGTCAAATCTGGGTTTTATTAATTTCCAAATAAAAAAAGACTAGTTGCTGAATTTAAATAAATATCTGTATTTGTTTCTTTTCTTTCTGTCATTCTGTCACTGTAGATCGGTGTCCTTTTATAGACCCGAACATTTTATGGAGCCCTAACACAAACAGTGTCAGGACAGTGCCTGTCTCAGTTACTTAAAACAGTTGTACAGACATTCAAATAGGGAGGAGTCGCTTCAGTCACTTTGCCATTTCAGGGTGAGGGAGTCAAACCCATGCATGGTCTCCTCTGAAACCAGAGAGAGCTGACCTCAAGAGTATTTAAACATAAGGCTTACCCAACATTGAAAGCCAGAGGGGGGCTTGATTGTTTGCTGTTGTAACACGGCCGGCTTTCCTGTTGCTAAAGGCTCGGATACTTGGGTCAGTCTAGAGTGCGTGACTGACCTGTCCTTTGATTTTTGTTATCCCTTGAAATTGGATTGAAGACGGTAGCTCGCCAAACCGCCGTCATATCAACCCACGGAAGAAATATTGAGGATGATTGAGGGGCTTTCAATTCAGGAATGTGACAGAGGCCTCGTTAGAAATTGAGATAAAAATGTTTGTGTGTTCAGTGGCCGTTAAATTGGTATGCTAAGAATTTAGTGCTTAAAGGGGAAGTGCCTTGTGATTTTACACTGTGTACAGGTCTACTCTATACAGGAAAAAAGTTGTTGTATGAAGCTGTGGTGGGGGCGATATTTTTTAAAATTGCCTCAAGTTATGTCACTCGAGGCGACGTTTGGGACCGGAGAGTCTGCTGAAGGCTACATACAGAACTTCTGTGTTGCATTTTGGGTAGTGTAGGTTTTAACAAAAGGGAGAAATCAGTGGAGAACTCCTCATCATACGTCCTGCAGCGTGAACACGCAGTATGTAGCCGTGCAGTGCTTGAATTGATGTCGATAATTAACTCTCTGTGATTTATCACTATAGGGTGTTGTTTATCTTTGTGGTTGGTGGCGAGAGAGTGCCGACGACACAAAATCCATTTGGCAATCTAATCAGCATGTTTAGAGCATATTCAGATATTCTGCAACACACACTCGCAGGATTCGAATCCAGTGTTTCCAAACATAAAATGCGCAAGTGTCCAAAATTGCACTTCAAACCCATTTAAGCACCACACGCTGACAGTTCTTGTGTCGCACCTAAATAAACTATGAAGGAAAATAAATATTCATTAAGCTTAAGGAGGCAAAGGAGGGATTTGATGTTTCACTGCTGCCTCTGGACATGAGAGACGGCGAGGATGCAGCTGGATCACGATCGTCTCTACCACGGCGAGTCAGTCAAACATTATAAAAAACAACAACTATTGATTTAGCTGCAGGATCACATGATTTTTTTTCTTTTTTGCCTGTGCGTTTGTAATGGCCTTCAGAAGCAATCTGAAGGATTACCAGGCGTTACTTCCTTCTTGACAGCCTGACTTAGTGCTGCAATGCAGACCCGCGGCGGTGGAGAGAAAACAGAGCGAGTTGGAGGATTTATGGAAATGTGTGGGGAGCCTTTTAAGATGGTGTTGAGAGCGACATGCTCTTTGCAGTCATGTGCCCTGTTGTTGTCATTCTTAAGTTACCCCCCTCCTGTCCATGGAGGCTGACTGATCTCAACACCGCGCTGTGTGTGTGTGTGTGTGTGTGTGTGGCGCGCGTGTGTGTTTTGGTTCTAGGATACAGCGCCCCCCGTTGCGAAGCACAGAGTCGGAGGCAGCAGGTGCAGCTGACGCAGATAGGCTTTTTAGCAGGCAGGGCCAGTTGGGGGACAGAGAGGGAGAGAATGAGTGAGAGACGATAGAGCTGAAACCACAGGAACTCAAACAAACACAAGATCACACCACTGAACAGTACCGGACAAATGAATTTATCGCCCCTATTCTAGTCCTTGCACAGTATGTAAGAGTGAGGGGAACCGGACTGAACTGCCCAGTGGCACCAGACATTGCCTTAGCTTCAATGGTGTGCGTGAGTAATGAGTGTTTTTAAGTTTTTGGTTCAATGTTATGGTTAAGATTATGTGACGGTCAGGCAGAAATGCTGCGTGACAGGATTTGTTTGAGGCAGTTTGTGGTTGAGCCAGATCTCTGGGAAGTTTGACCAAAGATTTCTGAACGATGCCACAATCGTAGTTAAGAGCCAAACTGTTCCAGGAAGGTTGAACTCGTTCGCTCCTCGTGCCTTATCTCTCACAGTTCGCCATGCTTCTTGTGGCATTATCAGTGAGTGTGGAGGAACTGCTGAATAGGACACGGGCTCCGGCTCCGATTTGTATTTTGTCAGCAATGAGCACTGCAGTGACTCTGCTCCGCACTCTTCATTGTGTCGACCCCCGTGTCTCTGCCGGCTCAAACCAAGTCACATAGAGACATACTGTTCTGCCCGTCTGTTTTTTGAAAGGAACAATTGTAGCAGAGAAAGTGATGGGTGGATCGGAGCCAGATGACAGTGTTAGTTTGTTCTCGTGTGACGTGCCTGTGTTTAATGGCCCAAACTGACCCAGCTCATGTCATCATGCTCAACACACACAGTAGATGTTTGTGGAGCTCATTCCTGTTGCTTTCCTCCTTTTATGAATTCATGTTTGGTTGCCAAAGATGCTTATGTATTATATTATATTATATTGAGACTTGTGTTGTGCTGTGACCAGAGTAACCAAGGGAATACCAGCGCTCCGAATGCCCTTGATCTGTCTGCATGCTTTTCCCCGGCTGTAAAACACATCCACGCACAGGCTAACCTCCGCTCCCCCTCATCTCCCCCCTCATTGGTTATCCTTCTCCACAGTTATTGGCTGCCTCCTCTCCATCTGCCCGTCCTCCCAGCACACGGGCAGCCAGTCAGAGCTACAGCCTGGCCTCTCCGACATTTGCCATTGGCTGGCATGTGCTGTGAATGCGGATACTTTCCTTTAAGAGGCAGTCTAGACTCAGCTGGCTGCCCGTTTTCTCTCTCTCTCTCGCTCTCTCTCTCTCTCTCGCTCCCTCGATGTGATTGCTCTCTCCTCCTCTCTCCTGCAACACCACCACAACCTGCTGATTTCTCACTAAGCCGCTCCTGCTCTTTCCTCTCACTCCTCCTCTCCTCCTGTCATCAGCTGTTCTCTTCCTCTCTGTCCTCATAATTTTATTTCCTGTCAATCACATGCTCTCCCCACGTTTTATTCCCATTTCATTGTGCTTTTTTTTCCCTCCCAACCCACCATTTCTCTCTCTTTTTGCCCCCAATACTGTCATTTTGTCTTTGACATTCATTCATCTCCACCACTTTCTCACCTTCCACTGATGTGAGGAGACATGAAGGTGAGTGGAGTTGCTTTTAGCTCTGCCAGTGTGTCAGTTTTTTTTTTGTCTTAATCATATCTGTGTTTTCCCTTTTTTTTTTCAAAAAAAACTTTCCAAGTCGTCTGCTAGATGCGAGCATCCTGTGTCCTTGGAGGCACTGACTGCAGTTGCGTATGCTTCAGGTGTAACAATTAGCCGGCACTGGTAGGATGCTGCTGTGAGTCATCATCTGACGCTGCATGTATGTATGTTCCAGCTCTGGTCCTTTCTGCTTAGAGAAGAAGGGTTTGTTGATGACAGGAAGGGAGGGAGGGAGCGGAGAAGGGTGAATCAGTGCGTGGATAGCAGCCGCGTGTCAATGCAGACTGTAGCTCGTGACACAGTGTTTTGCACCAGCTGTGGCTGTGGTGCAGTGGCATCTCGGGCAGATTAATGAGCGTTGTTCAGCAACGACAGGAAACAGTCAGAGAAGTGATCAGAGTGGGTACTTTGCGCACAGGTTTGTTTTACGGTCACGGCATACGTCTGCTCCTGGAGCTGGGTGCTGTAACAGGTAAAGTGCTCTGCTCAGGTTAAGAGAGAAAACCGTGCTAATATTCTTCACGTGTTTTGAACAACGTCCTCCGCATCATGATTGAATATTCCAGCAAGGACAACACGGAGACCTAATTCAGCCTTGTTGTCCCCCCCCCCCATGTTGTGTGTTTTTTGTGTCAGTGTCCTCATTATCTGTACTGTTTGCCACCTGACACCCACAGGAAGAAAATGTGTCTGCCAGAAATAATCCTCAAGAGCGCGTTGCCTCACCGAGTGTGTCGCTTTCGAGTGTTTCTTTTTTTTTTATTTAGGGTAGCTTTTTTAGACAGGACAGCAGAGCCTAGAATGGTAAATGGACTGCACTTACAGCACATAGAGCTTTTCTACCTTAACAGACAAAGCATTTAATCACACTTACTCACACCCAGACACACACACACAAACTGGTGCCATCCAGGACACTGGGAACAATTTGGGGTGAACAGGAGGAGTCATTGAATTGCCATTAAATAGTGTACTACCTGCTCCACATACAGAGCAACAGCCTCCTCCAAGATGGTTTAGAAGATTTTAAAAGCTGATTGCAGTAAGAGAAGTGGTGGGAATAAAACGGGATTGAAACGGGATGTAAAGACACGCACAGTGTATGAATTATCAATTACAATCTTACCATCTTCTGGACGTTTATTGATTTTCCTTCTCAAGTTTCTAAAAACATCCAAACAAAGTCAAAATCTTTTAATTAAGTGTATAAAGTTATTCAAGCAGTAAAATCCGAGGTATCCGCGCTAAAATATTGCAGAATATGCTTCTTACATGATGTCACGTCATGCTGTCATAAAGTTTATCACCTCAGACAGCTGCCGCCTCCCAGGTGGTCTCAGGTTCAGCACCTTGGACAGCAGTCGTGACACACTTGTCATAAATGAAGGGAAAACAGCCCGTCGGACGCCTTAGGCCGATTTATTGATTGTCTCAAACGTTTATCGCAGCTGAGCGTTATCTAAAATCCACAATAGTCGCGTTGTGATCCAGAAGCCAAAGTCAAATTAACCTGCTGTCCCTCAAAAGAACAGAAAACAATAAACATGCAAGCAGCTTGAAACTGGCTCATTATCAGTGTTTTAATTTAAACAAACTCTCTTTTGTTTGTTAGAAATGATAATTAGCCGTGCAATAGATTTTTTTCACTTGTTAAAACAGCTGGCGTGCAATATGTGCATGCCTAAAAGATAACTAAACATAAACTTCCTCAACTCCTCAGCATACTTTATCCCCTTCTGAGTGATTCGCCTCGTCTCAAACATCTGAACCTGAGCTGACATAATCTTCCCTCTGATAACAAGTGACCATTACTACCATATTTAAAATTTAACGTAGCGTTTTACTCTTTCGTCCCCTGTTTATTCACGTTGCTGCATCCCAATGACCGGCGAAACAGCAACGTCATCATGTTGTGCATTCGTACCCGGGTAGCACAAAGGAACTCAGATCGCTGCTGGTGAATCTGCATAATAGCAGTGCAGCAGTGTGACTGAGCAGTCAGCAAATTATAATTTTGGGGTGTAATGCACAATAACTAACAACACGCTCGTTTAAGTATCTGCTAATGTGGACTGTTTTTGGTTTATTGGCGTAGAGAGTTTTTGGGGAAATAAAAAGATAACCTTCAGATAGGTTCTATGAAACATCTTTTGTATTTTACTCCATTGAAAAGCCTTTATAATGCCTTTCTTTCAGAGGTGTTACCTCTCTCAAGGTCCCGATGAATCATTCGTCTGAGCACTCGATAAAGCCCGACTATAGCCTGAGATGGTTCCTTTAACACACTGATCATATGGCAGAGCTATTTACAAGAAACCCATTTCTCATGAGTTTAGCTCGCATCACGCACACGAATCTGAAACTAAATCTGTTGTCGTTGCTTCTCAAGGGCATAAGGTCATATACCTCCTCATCTGTGAGAATGTGTAAACACTCCCGGGCTGTGTTGTCCGTGTTCACACAGCGTAACGGACAGTTTGATGTTTTCAAATCTCACGGCTAACGCCCCACATGTCGAGAGCAGCAGACAGGTTTTTGTTATGGAAGTGTGTGGTGTGCTTTTGACCACAGTTTGCACGACTCTTCACTGAGGTTACCCAGCTCGGATATAAATGCAGCCTGCTCGTGTCTATATTTGGCAGCACGGGTAATGTCCATAGGCTGGTGTTGAGTGGTTTGCACATGACAGGGATCTCCAGCAAAAAAGTACTTTCTCTGTCACTGCAGGAAACACATTTCACTGAGGCACTGCTGTTTGCACCCTGAGATGTGGTTGAGTGTCATAAAAGAGCTGGGGTCAGGACAGAAGTTTGTGCAGTTTATTATTTATGTGCCCTGTGCTGTATACAAAAGATCTGTTAGGTACAATAGAGGTTTCACGCTTGCTCTTGTCAGCTTGGGAGCAAGCAGTCCAGGATTAGCCAGAGCTTTTCTCATTAGAGTTTGCATTATTTCTGTGCGCTTGCAGAGGTTTCCTGCAGGGACTGCCATCACCGAATGCACATGTTAGAGGAATGTTTTTGAAAACATTCACTGATTTGCCCATAGTCCATAAAAACAGATTCCACTCATGTCAGTATGATATGATATGAAGCTACACAACTTAGCTCACGTTTGGACAGGGCCAGGCTAGCTCTTCATCCCCATTTCCAGCCTTTATGCTAAGCTATGCTAACCAGCAGCAGACATTTTGGTATCAATCTGCTCATCTAATTCTGAGCAAGAAAGCAAATAAGATATTTCCCAGAGTTATGACCTATTGCTTTCTAGGTATAAGGAATACTGTTGCAGTCACCCTTAAGGAGTTTCCTCCCATGGGCTGCACTTTCCACTGCTTTTAAAGTTAAGTTTAGCATATTATCTTTTTTTCTTGGGGCACTTTAGCTTAAGGAGAACCATATAATAAAAACTTGGTTAATTTCCTCTAGGACAAGCAAACTATTAAACTCCGAATTTCACAGAGCATTAGTGTGAAGGTTGAACTCCACAGTAACTGCTTGATTGGTTTTTGGGCCCTCAGGCAGTCATTTGGGTTTCACTGCATATACTGACTATATCCTGTAACCTTGACGAAGGCTATTGAAGCTGGACCACGTTGTTTTTTTTATCCTTCACTTTCTCACAGCAGTCCATCAGAGGACTCCACAGGTTACTGTAAGACTCCTCTTACTGTACACGTTTCAGCCCCGGAGAAAATAGTTTTTATGTGCACAAACGGGAGTGGCGGTATGCGAGCTGGTGTTGATGTATTACAGGAAGACGAGGTCTTCTGCATGGCCTGAGCGTCAGCTGCAGCTGTCACGCTGAGTTTCCCCGTTTAGAAAATAGTAGACCTCATTAAAAAGGTCTAGTCACTCGCGTACATGCCTGCACTAAAGTCACTCGTGCTCATCTTTCCTCCGTGCCCTCTGCTTTCTCCGGTGACGCGTTTGAGACCGTTGCACAGTTAGACAGTTTCCTGCTCGGCGGACGGCTGTGTTTGACAGCGTGGTCACCTTGTGGCGGAGGTGTTTCCCGGGTTAAACATTTACCCAGCGTCTTATGTTATTCCTCTCAAAGTCTGCTGTCAAAACATCGACTGTAAAACAGTATTTGTACAGCACTTCTCCAAAGCGTAGGAGGTTTTAAAACAAATGAATAATAAATGAATGAAAGCAATTCAAATGATTACGAATTGAGGTGTAAAAGATATTTAGGCAAAGATTCAGAAGTCTTTTAAATACCTGAATATTGATGCAGACTTAATGAAATTTGCTTTTAAGGGTCAATTATACTTGACACGAAACACTTAAGCAATCGATTGAATTTTAGTGCTTCAGATAGAGATAAACATCCCCACCCAGAATTATATTATCATGTTTGGTCATGAATAATTAACTTAATTGCAATTTTATCGATGAACACAAGTTTATGACGGCCCCAAAGCCCTTCTGATGACTCTGAATCCTTCGCTCTGATCTGAGAATTTCCCCTCAGGGATCAGTATCACACAAGTTTTACTCAGTCTTTTTGAGATTTGGCAGCCTCTGAGCCGTCTTTCCCTCCATATTAAAAAAAGTACTGGCTTGGGATCTGAGGAAAATGAAATATGTCGGGTTCGCTCTCCGATTTTTAGCCATTAACAATGCAAAAAGGTTCAGTGTCACTTTAGGTACTGGATTCTGAATCAGGGAGGTCTTGCACAGACCGAGAGAGACAAATTATTATCATCTTTTTGTGTGTGTGTGTTGTGGTTCAACAAAGGATAAAGGATGCAGTATGTGACCTCAACTGTTCCAGATGGAGCTCTTGGTCAGGAGGAGGGAGCCATAACTGGCCTCAGGCTATTTAGAAAGGAGCTGCCTGCCCCCACGCGATGAGGAGCACACAGTTGGTTCATGCTGAGAGAATGTACTAGTCTGGCCTTCAAGCTGTTTACATTTAATGCTCCCCATTAACAATTGGCTTAACCATAGATGGAAATGCGCTGCCATTAACCCCTATGAAATGACTTTGATTATGTGGCATAGACAGAAAGGGGAAAAAAAAGAGGAGAAAGAACCCAGACCAGAAGTCATTTGTGGTTGTAGAGGTTTCTCGAGGACCACCAGAGGCTTCAGTGTTGGTGGCCCCATCATCATCATCATCATCATCATCCTCCTCCTCTAAAAGCTTGTTGTCATTGTTGCGATGTAAATAAAGCTCCTGGAAGTTTACAGGGACGTGAGAAGCTGTTGTACTGGTGGATCCGGTGCGATCAACTGGTGACTTCAACAAGTGCAGAGCCTGGCACGCTCATTACGACATGGGCATCAAATATGACTGTCCCGGTCACCTGTATCCAACGCGGACGTCTTCAGATCTTTAAGTCTTGTCTTGTCCAACAGAAACATATTCGGTTTACAGTGATACAACCAAGGAAAGATGTTGCTATTTTTTTTCTTAAAAATGACTTTTATTCATTTATTTCCGGCAATAAATAAATCATCATCCACACCGCTGACTCATTCACACGACAGTCGCACTCCTTGGTCTTAATAGTGGTAATTTAGAGTTATTAACATCTGAAATGATTCACTTGCCGTCCCTTTCTTACTATTATTTTTTTTTTTTACCTCTAAATTACCTCTTAATTTGCAAATGTCAAGGCATTTTAGGTTGGTACACGAGTCATTTACAGAGAAATGTTTCCGCGAGATCTAAAGAGCTCTAGTTGTCAGTGTCTGATGTTTGACAGAAGTCAAGAATAGGTGCACTTAAAACCATGTGATGCACTTTTCTAGTCAAATATTAGTTTGTGGAATCGTGTTAAAATGGCAGGTTTGCAAAATTGAGAATGTGATTTTTAAATGTTACATTTATCGTCTCTGAAGGACACACGAGAATCCAGAGAATTTACTTTTTCTCACATCATAGTATCTGTTTACTTACCTGACCCCCAAAAAGTGCAGCTGTATGAAGTGTTCCCACCTCGAGCTCACTGCTGATGTTCTTACTGCATTGCAGTCTTAATATAAATCCATGCGTTCTTTCTTCCTTTTTTTTTTTTTTATTTAGTACTGCAGCAAAGTCTTCGATTTAGTTTGAACTCCAAAGCTTGTTACAAAACTCGGGTGTACCTTTGACTGTCACCCAGCGAGCACCGAGGCAGTCGCGCTGAGGCTGAAAGAGCAAAGATTAGAAGGGTAATGTAATTTGTCATGCAAACACCAACAAGACCGTCAGATAAACCGTCTCTTGGTTAAGATTTTTTTTTTTTTTAAAATAATACACGCTAGATGAAGCTGCTGCAAGACATTTCAAGCAAGCCGCTTTAATATCATGATGTAAAACATGAGATATCCTTTGTAATTCTGCCCGTCATCAGCCGTGGCATCGCTGTGTCAGACATGAAAGCGATGGCGGCTGAGAGAAACGGTGTGATTTCATATTCCTGTCAAAAACGATCTTGCGTGGCAAAGGGGGAAAACCTGTAAACAGCAGCAGGCTTGGCAGAGGCGTCAGCTGCCCTGTTGTGCGGGGATAAGGTGTTAACGGTCCACTCAAGGTACACTCAGGTAGGGATCATTGCTCCCATCTCACTCTGGATGCTGTGGTCTTTTTATAGTTTCAGCGCTGTCAGCAGAGCCTCTGATTTGATTCCTTTGAAGTGCAGACTGTGATTTCCTATTGTGGCTATCTGAAATGCCCTCAGCTTTCTCAGTTAGAGCGCCTCCTCCCATTTCATCCACTTCTGTGTTGTCATCCTGAATCCTTCAGCTTTTTGCTCTCATAAGCTCTCCTCCTCTTCCTCCTTCTCCTCTCTCTCTCTTTTTGTGGTCCCTCCCCTCCTTTGTATTAAAGTTTTCTGAGGAAGTCACAGGGAGGTGTTGCCAGATGGTAACTGCTGTTGAAAAAGAGAAATCATAGCGTTTTGACACTAATCTGTTTCTGTGTCTCTCCTGTCTTGTTTCTTTTGCAGGTGAAGGACCGTGCAGACAGACTGTCTCACACTAAGCTATGGAATGCTCCCTGCACCCACCATCACTAGTCTCCAATCTTTGGACTGAGCTCCAAACGCTTAGTTAGCGGCTGTGCTTCTCCCCTCGAACTCTTGCTAACCAGGGGACGAAGAAAAGGAGCGGACTTGTTAAGTCCTCCGCTAAAAAAAAAAAACACGCACGGAGCACTTCATTTTTTTTCGTTTGTTTGTTTTTTTTATTAGAATATTTAAGCTAGCTTTTCTCAGTTTGGATTTTTGTCTGCTGAAATCACATCAAGATGGATCTGGAACCGTACCTGTGGATGGTGATCGTTGGCTTCATCATTGCCTTCATACTGGCCTTCTCAGTGGGCGCCAATGATGTGGCCAATTCCTTCGGCACAGCGGTGGGATCTGGTGTGGTCACGCTGAAACAGGCCTGCATCCTGGCATCTATCTTTGAGACGCTGGGCTCGATGCTGCTGGGGGCCAAAGTGGGTGAGACCATTCGAAAGGGCATCATAGACGTCAGTCTGTACAATGAAACGGTGCCCGTCCTCATGGCAGGGGAGGTCAGCGCCATGGTCGGTAAGTTTGACTGAATTTTCAGCAACTCTTTTGACGACTGATTAAAGATTCAGCCAAAAAGGCCAAACTTTGTCTGATTTCAGCTTTACAGTTTTGAGGATTTGTTGCTTCTCTTTGTCATGTATGATATTAAACTGAATATTTTAGGATTTTGGACTGATAGTTGGACAAAACAAAGATTGTCAACATCCCACTTTGGCTTCTGGAAAGTCACAGTGGAAAAAAAAAAAAGTTTCAGATAAAGTCAAGAAAAAGTTGTCAGTCACATTAATGAAGAATTACATCTGAAACAATTGATCTGAAATGTAATTTAGCGATTCATCCACTGATAAATCACCTGTTTCCAGGTTCATTGCTGAATTTTGTGTCTGTAAACTGAATATCTTTGGACTTTTTGATCAGACAAAATGAGACATTTGAATTTGGGGTCTCGGAAGAATAATCAACAGATGAATGTGCTAATGGAAATAATTGTTAGTGGCTGAAAAATATCTCAATAGTCCAAAACCCAAATATGCTGAAGTCACAATGATATAAATCAGCAGATGAACCTCACATTTAAGATGCTGGATTTTTTGCTTAATGATTAATCAATTTCGTTTTCTGTTGATCTGCTAATGGATTAATCATCGCATGGTTTCATCTCTAAAAGGTTTATCCAGCTTGGTTGTGGCTCTGAGTTACATAACTCCAGCAGAGTTGTTTTTGTACCGGAGTTGGTAAAAGTTCATAAGTGCTCATTTGAATAACATCTGCGCTTGTTTTACGAACCACTTGGAATCATGAGATGTTATAAACACTTGTTTTGTTCTTGCAAAGTTTAAAAGCAACTCTCTGCGCTGAACCTCCCGATGCTTTTCTCTCGCAGCATTGTAAACACCTCCCGAGTAGCTCCACAGAAAAAGACCTGTCATTGTCTCACATTAGAGCTGACTTACAGTGAAGCAAAGGCAGGACTTGTTGAATATCAACAGTAGCCTTGCACTACATTAGATTACCTCAGTAAATGAACCAAGCAGAACTGAAAACAATAGGGCTCCCGGTGAGACAATGCCATTTTAATGACAGACTTACTGCTGGGAAACGGTGATAAATAAGGTGATATTAGGCACAGGGGATTCCCGTGTCGCTGCAAAAAAGAAAGCTACAAGTGAATGTTGAGGAAACACTGAACATTTTTCTCTTAATGTCAAACAGGAAGCATTTTCCCCGAGCGCGGCGTTTTAGAAGAATTAAAAGTAATTTTAACTTCTTGATTTGATCAGACAAAAGCCGCGTTGTGTCACACAGGAAATCACAGAAACGACTTAACTTGTCAATGTCCAGGTTTGTGTTTTGAACCAGACCTTTGTGAATAACACAAAACCATTTTCCCGTGGGAAAAGACTGCGTTAACAGGTGCCGTGAGATTTTTGTCTTGATAAATGAAGCGCTATTGTCTTTGCATTATTCTCGGGGCCTGTCATCTTTGCAGCAGGCTTTCAGTCTATCTCAAAATATGACTTTGTTAAAGATATACACAATCCCATATGTTAAAATGACTGCAATTACTGTATCTCCGTACTGTATTTGAGCAATTTCAGACCTAAGGTCTCTCCATGATGATGTTTATACTGTACCTGTGCAGTTATTCTCTTAAAAGCTACTCTGCGGCGATGATGGAGGATAATGTATTTTCAGATTACACTCAAACCTAAAATAGTTCATTTGTGCCGAACCTTCCACACAATACAAACATAAAGCGATCATTTTGGATTTCAAACAGAGCTCAGACCCCCTGTTAAGAAGTCACACGCCATCATAATCCAGGTTGAATAAAAAAAAATAAAAATGTAATCCAGTGAAGTAAACGGGAGTCTCACTACAGTCACTGTTTGTGGTTTTGTACTTTTCTTTATTCCACATAAAACATAAAAAAAAGTCATAAAAAATGTCTGAGATTTGTGCTCTTTTCTTTTTTTGTCCACAGGATCAGCAGTCTGGCAGCTAATCGCCTCCTTCCTCAAACTGCCGGTCTCTGGGACTCACTGCATTGTTGGTGCTACCATCGGCTTCTCCATGGTGGCCATCGGCACCAAGGGAGTACAGTGGATGCAGCTTGTCAAGATTGGTAATGGCTTCGGGCCTGCGTGCTCACTGTATTTCCTCATGCCTGCATGTGCATCTATTTTTACATACAGTTACTCATACTTGCACGAGTGCCCCTTTTTCCATTGAAAACAGAATATAAACTAAATATCAGCACGCTGACATGTTTCTAGTACAGATACAGATACTCTGAAGAACAAACAGTAATCATCAGATTATGCTGTCACCCTCCACCACTTTCCACAGTAAACAGTCTGTTTTAGAAGACGGAGATTTACCAGTTTCTCTTCCATTAGACTCTCAGGAGATCAGCATGTAATGCAGCCACGAGACAAACTTAGAGTAACACAAACTCTGACTAATAAACTGTCTGCTGCTTCCTTCATAATTCAGACCTGTTCCTCGAGTTGATTCTGGGAAATGGCTGCTTACGTACAGTTTTGTTCTTTCTATTGTCTGCTACTTCATACTCTCACTCAACAACATTTCACAGGCAAATATTGTTCTTCTTACTTCACTTTAATCATTTGATAATGTCAGTTACTTGATCACATGGACTTTATTGATCTTGAGCTGGGAAATTTGTTTGTTACAGCTCGAGATGAAACAAAACACAGAAAGAGTGACAGATAAAAAAAAAAAAAACATTAAAGATCGAAGATAGAATAGAAATATGTTTTTAATTAAACATCATTTTTAATATATATATATATATATATATATATATATATATATATATATTATGCAAAATCTAATAAAAATAAGTGATACAATATTATAGATTAAGATGAAACTTGATCCTTAGGACGGGAAACTCACAAGCTACCCAGCTGATATAGAAATATTGGAAGTGATTAAAATTCACCTTCATCAGCTGCAACATTAAAGTAATGAGCATATTAATGCAACAATAATTATAATCCAGTAATATACATACAATATTCTGATATGCATAGTGAGTACTTGTGTTTGTGGTAGTACATTTGGATGCTCGTACTTTTTCATGCACGTATTTCACTGTTGAACAGGATCTGAGTGCTTCTTCCAGCACTGCTCTGGGAAGTGCAGTAAATTACTCATGAAGAACAGAAGATGAGTCCTGTTTAAGAGACAATTGCATTAGACTCCATCGCGGCTGCCTGGTGATATTTTATCAGTGTGCAGTTTTAGTCTGTTGTTCTCTGATGACTTGTTCTCTCCTCCCTCTCCAGTGGCATCGTGGTTCATCTCCCCCTTGCTCTCTGGACTCATGTCTGGACTCCTCTTCATGCTTATCAGACACTTCATCCTCAGCAGGGTAGGCTCACATTACTGCACATGAATCAGCACAATCTGTCCTCATTTAATTATTATCTTCTTATTTGTATTTCGGGTTCAGAAACATTTTTATCTATAAAAATATCGGCTATGAGCTTTAAAATCATATGACCTCCTGTGCAGTGGATTGTTGCTGTATCTGTTTTATCTGAATGATTTTATGATGCGTGCAGGAAGTGCCTGTTGTCACATTCCCATAGTAAACATGTAAAAGTGAGCCATCGGTCCAGGAGAATAGAATTTATTTGAAAAAAGATTTTAGGACGCAGACATACACGTGTAAACACGTCCAAAGGACTTGAGCACAGATAAAATCCATTTGATTTGGCAACACCCGCAGATCTGTTGTTATGTAACAGACAATCTCTCTGGCAGACCAGGAAGAGAGAAGTGTTGTAGATCATCCTAAGGTCACGACAGCAGGATTATGTATGAATGAGTCATAGGACGATTTGTCATTTGGACGGGAGCTGCTATGAAGCTGGGTCAAACCCCGGATGACTTCATCTTTGTCTCTGCGGGCTATTTGCATCAGCTGAATTTGAATATTTAATCCCTCTATTATACTGTGCTGTGTTTTCTAAAATGTACAGTCAAGATGAGGGTTTAGTAGACTTTTACCTTTGCGGGTCAGGTCACGCTGTGCATCATAAACTGCTCATTGTGCAAGAGGGAATTGTTGGATGTCTCGTTTCGCCTCATCATCTCTCCTCGCGATTTCCACACCTTTGACCCGAGCTGAACGTCTGACCTCAATAGGAAGTTGGTTATCAGGCATCGGCTCTGTCCATATATGTAAATGAGAGTGTGACGTGTATTTAAAAGAAACAATCACGTAAAATAAATAACACGCACCAGACAAAAGTCCTCGCAGACAGACCAAAACATTGACTCATTATTTTGTTTTTCTTAATCAGAATTTTTCTTGGAACAATGACACCGCGTGATCACATCATATCACCACGATTTTATCATCATATCAGAAACTGTACCAACAATCTGTGTGTGTGTTTCCTCCATAGGATGACTGTGTCCCTAATGGCCTGCGAGCGCTGCCCCTCTTCTACGCCTCCACGATCGGGATCAACACATTCTCCATCTTGTACACTGGAGCGCCACGTAAGTGCTCATTCGGTGCTTCGTTTAGTCTGACACCAGCGTGCGATCGCATTATCATCCCAGTCTCAGTGGCTGATGGTGCCAATGTCGTTTGCTTACTCAAAATTCCATTTGAAGGTGTGACAAGACTATAATACTCTGAAACCACGTGCAAGGTGTTGCCTGGTTCTTATACCTGTCTGTGTCTGTGTTCATTAATTGCAGTGCTCGGGTTAGAGATGCTACCGGTGTGGGCCATCTTTCTCATCACTTTAGCTGAGTCGCTGGTCTGTGCAGGTCTGGTCTGGGTATTCGTCTGTCCCTGGATGAGGAGGAAAATAGCAAGTAGGTATCTGTGTGTGTGTGCGTGTCTGTGTGTGCGCGTCCAGTCTTTCTCACAACATCTGAACATCCAACACTCTGGCCCAGGCATAAGACAACAGGGCAGCACCCTGTACTTGCACACTCTGTTCTCTGGCAGCAAATGAAGGATGCCAGCGGATGTGTTTTCTCATTGGCCTCTGCCAGAGTCACTAAAAAAACCCCTGTGGGATCTGTGTAGTACTCCAGTTGCTTCGCTTAGACACTTTCTCCATTTTTTATTTTGGGAGTATTGCTGCATGGCCAGACGCAAGGGGGGTAAAGATCAGAGCCTGCAGTGTAGAAAGCTTTCAGATCAAGGTTAGGAACTGTTCCTCTAATGGGAAAATCAGCCTGCAGCTGAGCGGACAACACTATAAATTACATGACACTTTGAATAAAACAGTGGAAAAAGCGGCGGCTGGAATATCTGAGAGGAGTGGACAGAAGCAAGACAGCCAGTCTGTTAAATTCAACTTAATGTAATGCAAGATAAATAAGAACTACTGTTTACTGCAGCAATCCGGAGAGTAAGGTACAATCTCTGAAGTCAGAATAAATGAGGTCTGTTACTGGAGCGATAATCTCCACATTTAGCCTTCAGATAGAACGATTACTTTCTCCAAACTCTCCCTGGACTCTGAGGAGTGAGGCTGACTAGCCCCGTTGTTTAAACGTGTCATGACCTCGGAATGCCTGCGAGGATTATAGGTAACATCGTCGGTCCTAATCGGGACATTACTGCATCCGTCAAAATGAAACGAGCGACGGCTGAGTTTATGTGTTTGTACTGAGGGCTGTGTTGAGGAGGCATCACGTCTCTCGGCGCTGGGATTAGTTTGGATCAGCTGACGGCTGTACTCGTGTTTGTGGAATGCCGCTGCAGTTCTCTTGTTTTCTCAAACCAGGCTTATTTCTGATTGATCACTGTTGATATTAGAGAGAAGCTGAACAATACGGTTTCAACAAAAACATGCATGGAAGAATTATAATAAGAAAAATAAGACACGGTGGCCAAAATTAGTGATTTACTTGTGGAACTCGTGTTCTGATCTCATTAGCTTGCCCTAATTGGAAACCGTCCAGATGACTTTTCAATAAAACCACAGTCTTTTCTGCCAGCATTTCATTTTTTTTTATCGTTCTCTTGTTCAAGTACCACTTGGATAAAATAAGCCTTTCATGTAAATGCAGTTGTGCTGTTCTGCTCATAATTAGTGACAGGGCCATGTAAACACGTTAGCACAGATCTAACTTCCTTAACTAAACCTTCCTTTGCCTGTTTTCTTCCAGGCCGTCTAAAGAAGGAGCAGGCGCTGTCCAGGATCTCGGATGAAAGCCTGGACAAGATACCCGAAGAGGAGGAGGAGAGCCCTGTCTTTAAGGAGCTACCGGGAGCCAAGGGTACAGATGAGGCCGTGTTGCCACTCACGGGCGGCAGCAGTGAACGGGGCACCCGCGACTCCAGTGGAGAGCTCACCAACCTGGCTAATGGAGGCACCATCCTGCCCAACGGCAGGGTGTACGGTAAGACCAGACAATTTTTTTTTATGTGCTGGTAGATCACTATATCTATGAAACGCGAGGAGAGTAGCTGTAGCACTGTCGCTTAATGACTTGTTAATTAATAATTAAGTGAACTCTACAGAAATGCTTCCTCTGTGTCCAATTTAGACATCCAGCCTCCCCAGAGTCTCCTTTTCTTTGAGTTAAATATAACTGACTCTGTAAATGTGTTGCCATTGGATACTACTTGGCATCCACACCCACTGCTTCTTTGTTTCTCCTTCAGGCCGGACCCACTCGATGACCAACGGCTGCCTCAAGTCACCCGTCTCCAACGGCAGCTTCAGCTTTGACGGCCACATGCGCAGCGATGGCCAGGTGTACCACACCGTGCACAAGGATTCAGGTCTCTATAAGGACCTGCTTCACAAAATCCACCTGGGCCGCATGGATGAGAGCGACCGCTCAGGCTCCAACGCCGGCCCAGCTGACAACAATTACCGCCTGCTGCGCCGCAACAACAGCTACACCTGCTACACAGCAGCCATATGCGGCATGCCCGTGCAGCCGCTCATCCGCACGGAGTCGCGCGAGGACAGTGAAAAGCTGGTGGGAGAGGGAGGCGGCAGGAGCAACAGCGTGTCCTACTCCAAGAAGAGGGTGCGCTACGACAGCTACTCATCGTACTGCAACGCCGTGGCAGAGGCCGAGATCGAGGCAGAGGAGGGTGGGGTGGAGATGAAGCTGGCCACGGAACTGGAGGGGGTGGAGGAAGAAGGCGCGCCGGCTCCAGTGCCTCTGGACGACTTGACCGAGGAAGACCAGGAGGAGAAGGATAAGCCCGAGGTGTTCCTGCTTTTCCACTTCCTGCAGATCCTCACCGCCTGCTTCGGCTCCTTTGCCCACGGAGGAAACGATGTCAGGTGCTGCCTCCTGCTGCTCGCCGGACATACAACAACACATATAGCAAATATACGTTTTCCTAGCACTGGATCATGTAGCATATAATACTCTTTCTACTTTCTTCACCTTTTCAGTAATGCCATTGGGCCCCTGGTGGCGCTGTGGATGATCTATGACCAGGGTGGTGTCATGCAAGATGCCCCCACTCCTGTCTGGCTGCTATTTTACGGTGGTGTAGGCATCTGTGCCGGCCTGTGGGTGTGGGGGCGCCGAGTCATCCAGACCATGGGGAAAGACCTAACTCCCATCACACCCTCAAGGTGAGAAAGCCACTGCACCAGTAGAGCAGGCAGAAGGGTGTGTGAGTGTGTGTGTGTGTGTGTGTGTGTGTGTGTGTGTGTGTGTGTGTGTGTCTGTATTCTTGCAAATGGGTGAGAAAGACACATTCGGACGAGAGTGAGAACGCCTTTTTGTGGTAGAGGTGAACTGTCCAACATGCTTGATTTCACTTGCTCCAAAAAGCCTCGACATGCAGACACACACAAGTCCATCGGGTGCAACAGCTTCTTTGGTAAGTGTTAACGCGCACACAGCTGCATTGGTACATACACACACAAAGCCTTATAATAAAGCCGTTGAACAAGCAATCCAGCTGGCAGTAAAGCATAAACCCAAGGCAGCACAAAGGTGGTTAGAGTGCTCTGTTGCCTGAAGTGTGCACTATCACAGGTACAGTGAACATGTCCGACTGATCAGTGGTGTTTGTCTCAAGCATCAACCACTGTACTCCTCAAAACAGAGCTGCCGCTGCAGGCAGAGGCACATTTTCTTACACAGGCAACCTGCGACGTTGTGTTTGCACGTATAAGTGATATTTCATCAAGAGAGCAGACTGATTCATGTAGAGACCCGAGTTCATTTCCTTAGATATTAAGTCGACACAGAAGTGAAAGGATATTTTCTGCCTGTTTAATACATAAATTAATAAACACGTCACAACGTTTGTGTTGCACATTTTGACAGTAATCACGCAGTCACAGTTTAAACCAGTCCATTCCTTCTCTGGAACACAGAGGAGATTTTATGCATTCTTTACCCTTCTTCTGCCCTCTGACCTGTTACATAATAATTATTAATAAATAAGTAGTCTCTTGGACCACAGCACGTAAAGCCGCAGGGCTCCTTTCATCCCACAACCTCAGCAGCAGACGTCACGCATCCTAACCACTGACTGCTGCTCCTCTGTCCTTGAGATCAGTCTCTCTCTCTCTCTCTCTCTCTCTCTTTCTCTTGCTGTCCTCCCATCTTCCCACGCATTAGCTGAGCTCCGTGTGTGCGTGTGTGTCTACCTCGAGGATGTTTGTGTGTATCGTGTCAGCTTAAAGAAACCAGGCTCCATGCCTGCAAGCCATTGTGCAGTGATGGTACTGTATGTGTGTGTGAATGCATACATATTAAGGTCTAATTGTGCCAGCGATTTATGTGTGTGTGTGTGTGTGTGTGTGTGTGTGTGTGTGTACTGTTGCCTGGCAGAAACATCACACAGGGTTTCAGGAAGTTGTTTGGCATTCTGGATGAAGAGAAGTAGAGCAGGAAGGGTGAGGGTGGGGCAAAACCACAGTGGGAACCCTGGCCTCTCTTCCCCAACCGCAGGGAGGGACGCCAGTCTGACTCCTTCTCTTTGCACTTTTCTTTTCCCCCTCCATGCCCCTTTTCTCATATTCCTTCCTACCCTCTCCTTTAAATCCCTATTTTTGTGGGTAACCCACTTTTTCTAACTTTTCCTCATTCCTTCCTAATGTCATCTCCTCCCTGCATCTTCTTGCCTTGTCTTTTATCGCGTCTCACCTCTAAATCTTTCTCTCTCTTCCCTAAAGTCCTGCAGTTGTTCTCACGCTCACACCATGTCATTATTTATCCATCTCTCTTCATTTCGCCTCTTTCTTTTTTTTTTTCCTTTTTGGCCCCTCTCTTTCTCTCTCTCTCTCTCTGTCTCTCTTAATCTCCCTCTTTCCATCACCAGCTTAGTCTTTTGCCAGGACCCAAAGACAAATTTGCTCTGGTTGACTGTTTGTAAAGGCTCTCTTTCCTCCCAGTGTCTGTTTCCATGCATCAATCTGACAAAGAAGTTTGTTTGGGGCAAGAGGACAGGAAAGCGTGTATGTGTGTGTAGCTGTTGTCCATAGTGTGTGGCCGAGCACATGTTTGAGGAGGCACAATGAACACTTGAACAGTGTAGTGTTTCACAGCAGTAAAAACGTGTCAGAGTAGAAAAACACAAGTGTTGATATTAGAATGAATGAATGAATGAATGAATGATGGATGGCTCCTGGTATTGTGCATGCTGGTTCACTGTCACACTGTCATGACATACTGGGACACCTGAGTAAAACAGAGTTACGTTAATGATATTAATTACATCTGTGCTTAACTATGACAACTTTTTAGGCTTTTCTTTAGCTCAGAAGCACATATTTTAACGACGTTGTCTTAAACCCCAAGGTCACAGGACTTCCTACGCCTGTATAGTGTTTTAATACTCCTACACCCACAGTTAGGGGGCCCCAGTTATTTGATTGAAGATTGTCTCAAGTCAAATCATCAGGACACTGCTGTGACAGAAATTGGCCCTTGCCGTTGGTGAGCACCACTGCGCCAACCGGAGTGAAATGTTGCACATTTGATAAATTAAAATTCAGCAGTGTTCATCCCCAGAGCCCTGCCTCCGAGCTCGGAGGTTAGTTTTAATGGCTGCTATTTTTTAAAACATTTTATTTTAGTAACCGCAATGCAAGAAAAACCAGCTAGTGATTCAGCTTCAAGTTGCTTCCCTGCTCGCCCTGTTTCTCTCCGTCTTTCCTTGCCTCACGCTCCTGTTCTTGTTACTTCATTCACATCTGTAGTTTTCCACCCCAAGAAAATGGGCAATAGATTAAATAACAATAAGATAAATAAATTCTCTTCCAGTGCGCCGACTGGTCCGGTGTCAGCGCGAACGATGTTTTGGAAACAGGACACTGCTTCAGATGATGTACGAGGCAGAAACACAATCACACACTGTCCCTGACGCTCTACCACATGATGAAACCATACTCTTTATGAATTTAGGACCTCATAAACATGCCGTCTTTATTGTGTGTTTTGGACGGAGAGAGTGTGATTACCATATTTTCTTTCCCTTCCCTTGTTGAGCGTACTTGGAAAAAGCTGTTGAATGTTCTGCTATGCTTAATACGGACGCTGAGCGAACCATCAGCGGCACGTCCCGGACATGACAATGAAGGATGTCTCTTTGCCTCCCCTCCCTCCTCCTCCTCCTCCTCCTCTCCCCTCCTCCACAGTGGATTCACTATTGAACTGGCTTCTGCACTCACAGTCGTGTTGGCTTCCAATATCGGAATCCCTGTCAGTACCACACACTGCAAGGTATGACTGAGGCGCCCCTCCAGCTGGCCTCTCAACTCCCCCTACAGGCATCTCCACGGGGACGGGGCGCTCACACTGCCTCCCACTGGGCTGCAAATACTCAAACCAACTCGCGTCCAGATCCGTCTCGCAGACAGATGATTTGCGTGGATTCTTCCACTTTTTTACGAACGTGTCCATTTAATTTTCCTGGTCGCGTTTGTAAAGATGAAATGTATCTTCAGAGATAGCAAAGCTCAGACGCTTGTGACAGAAGCGGATAATTCCGGTTTATTACAAACCGGGTTTTATTCTTTCATTTTGGCCGTCATTTCCGTCAGTTATGATCAGATCGTACAAGCCAAAGTAACTGCTGAGGTCTGGGAACGTGGCGACATTGCTTACAACAAACTTAGACTGTGTAAGAACAGCAGTCATACATTGTTAATCAGGCAGGTTGTTAAACAAGCAAGGGAGTAATATCCACTGGGGATGGGAGGAACATGTCCATCTCACTTTACAAAATTCTATTTCTATTTCTGTCCCTTGTTTGGACAATTTCCTCACTGAAATCTCCCTGAGCCGGTCTCCCTTTGACTGTCCAGCTGCCAAAATACAGGAGGGATTCATTTGGGGAGGTTTTTTCACCTCCCAGTCCTGCCTAATTGCTGGAGATTGTCCGGCAGTATAGAACCTGTTAGGAAACTCTGCAGGCACAAACATGCTGTAATGGATCATAAGTCATCTCTATCATTGATTATCTCGTCTCCATGAAGGAATTTAAACACGATCTGAGCAGAGTTTATTGCGTTTTAATGTGAACCCATGGCTTCACTGTGTAACGTCACTGCTTTCCCACAATTATCTTGACGAGTGTGATAACATAACTGCGAGGAATGTTTGCCAAAACTATGAAAATAAGACCAGGGTTGTGTCATAAACTAGAATTAACCTTTAATTCCCTGCATCTACTAAACTTTGAGTACATCGAGAGACAATCAGACAACTGTATGCAGACCCCGGGCAGCAGTGTGCGGCCCCTCTCCCCTGTTCTTTACAGGAACCAGCAGGACCCATTGCTGAAAGACATAGCGGACCCTTCCAGCCCCCTCCCCATCAACACGGTGTCTCATCATCTGTTTCATTCCCACCAACTCTCTTCCATTTTGCCCTTTCAGCACTGGCATGGTTTGGTGTGTGGGTCCCTCCACCCTCCCGTGCTTGGCTACGAGCAGACTCCTCCCTACCCACCCACCCCGCACCACCAGCTTCCTCCTCCTCCTCCTCCGCCCCCCTGACCCCAACTGTCACCACTTGTTTTCCACTTTTTTTACCCCCCTCTCCCTCTCCATCTTTCTCTGTCTCTCCACTCATCTGTCTTCACAGCGGATTTTGCATTGAAGTAATGAGTGCGCTAACAGTGCTTGTTGCATCAAATGTGGGCATCCCTATAAGCTCCACCCACTGCAAGGTATTGGAGTCACTGGTAGTGAAGCTGTAACTACAGAGCCCTCTCAGAGCTCACCCTCGCTTCACCTTTAGCTGTCAATCGCCAAAGCCAATCACAACTCCCGAAGTTGTAGTTTTGATCTCTCCTGCAGTTTCCCTCCAGCAGCAAACTCAACAATTCGCCTTTAAACAGACTCTGTATGAAACTTTTGATGAAATTCAATGCAGCCTATGACGACACCGAGCCTTATATCACAAGCGCATAGCAGAGAGACTCGAGGAAGCAACATCCCGAAATGTTTGATCTGATGTTTTTAGTCGATATTTAGTCTGGATCACATTTTTAAGTAGCCAGGCTCACTTTTTGATGGAACAGATAGTTAATTATGGAAAGGTCAAACTTTAGTTTGTGTTCCTGCAACGTTAGAGAAAACATTTAAAGGAATAGTTAGGCATTTGCCTCCTGGTGGAGTGTTAGATGACAGGATTGATAGCATTCTCACATCTATCGGTTTAAGTGCTGGTCGCCAGGTTTTGTTGGACACAGCCAGGCTAGCCGTTTCCCCCCATTTACAGTCTTTATGCTAAGCTAACTGGTCGATATATTACCTTCAAATTGGAGTTACGTACTGGTAGAGAAGGTTTAGCCCAGCTTATTGACAATGTCAAAACGAGTGTAATCTGTAAAGGCCTATAACTAGCGTAAAACTTAAAATACGTTTATGATTTATGCAAATATTTCCAAAATATGTGCTAAAGGGAAACTGCTGAAGACTCAAAACTGATATTTAATTGCTGATGATCAATTTGTCTAAACATCAACATCGCCATCCATACCTTACTTTCATTCCTCACCTCCAAATACCCCGTCTCCTCCCTAAAACCTCAGATAATCAACCGCTCTGCTAAGATCTACTGATGGTTAAAAGTTTATAATCGTGGTGGTGATTTGATCGAAGTGGTTGTGTGCAGGGGACTCACAGACGTTGTTGGACAAAATCAGCATTGAAATATTCATTTTCTCAATTTAAGGATGCTTCAATGACACTGAAGACTTCCAAAAGTAGCCGACAGCGTCTGTAAAGATCTCCCAGCTGACCGTGAGAGTGAATGTGCGTATGAGCAGTGACGGGCATCCATTCGGTTTCTGTCTCACTTTTCTTTATGGATCTGGATTCTTCTATTTCTGTGCAGATCAAACTGAATTGATGCCCAGCCCTGATGTGTGGAACGCTGTGGTGTGATTATGTACAATGACTCGTTGTTTCGAAAGCTCTGCAGGCACCAACACAAACACTGAGGTCACACAGAGTTCGGGCTTTGCTACCGCATGCCTGGAATACAGCAATCGGCTGTAAACAGACATCTTGACCACAAAGTTTAGACATTGTTCCATATTGGCTTTTAGAACAGCGCCAATTATCCAAACGACGGAGAATCCGAGACATTTTAGAGCACGGCTTAAGAAATTGGCTTATTTGACAAGCATCTGCTTCCCTGTGGATGTTTTTATCTTCGAGTCAGACCGAGCCGCGGACTACAAACACGACTCCGTTGATCTGACTTTCCACATTTAGTCGAGAGTGTGACAGAAGGTGTCTCATGTTTCTCTGGCCGTATATGAGCAAGCACAGTTTAACTCCCGCCTCCATGCAGCGTGACAAACAGAGCTGAAACCAGTCACTGAACATGCCGCTCCAACACACTGAGGCGTCTGAAACGTCTGCGTGTCTCCTCATTCAACACTGGTGTAATGTGATCACTTGAATAAAGGTGAGAGAACGGTTAACCGGTGGACGTCTGACATGAGCAGATATGATTTACATTAGCTGAGTAAAAACAAAAAACCTCAAAATGATCTTTTAGATGAAAACGTAGCTGCTGATTTCAGACGTCCACACCTAAAACCAATAGAGGTAGTACTAACCTTTACAGTGGGCTTGCTTTAACTACCGCAGACATGTCGTACTGAGCTTGCGTTGAAGAGCTGAAGGTTGTGCACAGGCTTTTCTGTTCGGATCAACTTTTGTTCGCTCACCTGTGGATCATTTTTGGCCTGCTCAGCTATCATCAGTGGTAAAATGCAACTAAATACATTTACAAAGTACTTTAGTTAAATGCAGCTCAACTGCAGCTCTTGTTACTCATCTTAGTACACTAAAAGATTATCTTTGAGAAAAGCATGTGAGTACTTCCTCCACCACTGATTTTTTGTGTCAAAGACAACAAACATGCTGTATGACTTCCTTCCTGTCGTGTGCTTTAGAGCCAGAGGGACAAATGATGGGCAAACATACAAAAACAAGCTGACATTATCTAAACGCAAAACGATCTTTTGAAGAAAGCCCGAACAGCCTTCAGCTCTTCACATCGTCGCTTTAAGCCTTTTTGTTCTGTGCTGCAGCTGACTCTTTTCTTTCTCCCCACCCCCCTTGACTGCTGCCTCCAGGTGGGCTCAGTCGTGGCCGTAGGCTGGATTCGCTCCCAGAAGGCTGTGGACTGGCGCCTCTTCAGGAACATCTTCCTGGCATGGTTCGTCACAGTGCCCGTGGCCGGCCTGTTCAGCGCTGCTGTCATGGCCCTGTTCTTCTATGGCATCCTGCCCTTCATCTGAGGGCACGTGGACGGGAGGGAGAGCGGAGGAAGAACAAGAGAGTCAGAGAGGGAGAGAGAGAGAGAGATAGAGAGAGAGAGGGAAACTTGGGTAAAAATCATAGCTCGAGTGTTGGGGTTGCAGATAAAGGTGAAGGAAATGAAGAGAGGGGAAAAGGGCAAGGGTGACGGGAGCTCAGAGGTTTACAGATGGACTTGGTTGTACTGTGGATGTGAGGAGGGTTGGTTCATATGCTGCCTGGCTCCGTAGTCCAGAGATCTTTTTGACTCACTTGAGTTCCTGATCGGTTTTTATTTATTCACGTTTTGGGTGCATAAGAAAGCGTGGAACCAACGCGTTCGCCATACCATTCAATCTGCTGTACATATGACACCAACAGGGGGATTCTCGGTAATTCTTAACACAAATTATGGTCGTTGGAGAAACGGCGGCAGTCATTTTCTGTCTCTTCATTTAAGAAAATAATCACAAGTTAAAGTAAAAATAAAACAAAAATGTGGCACACTGTTTAAAACAATCCATTCTGCACACCTAAACCCACAAACATGCCTGCAGTAAAACTATATCATCCTGCCTGCAATCCCTGGTAGCATAGACGGTCAAGTGCTTATTATGAATATTATTGTTCCAAAATGCCAGAAAAAAAAAAACCTGTACATAATGTTATATTGGATTGAGTGTGATCTGTTGTATTGCGGCTTGCTTTAAAGTTAAAAAAAAAAAAAAAAAAAGACAAAGAAAAGATGTGCGTGTGGTCAACCAACCCATCCATCATCTCACTTTTTAACATGCTAGCCAGGTACAACTAGGGCCAAATGGAAAGGTCGCCTCAGAGAGGGGTGGTGGGACTGTCACTCTGCTTTTTTTTTTTTTTTTTTTTAATTTTCCACATGATACCATAGAAACCTGATTTGCTAAAGAATTGATTTTTGTCAAGAGCTCCTGTATGTTTTTAGAGATGGATCTCATATTTTTTAATGATGTATTATACTGTAATTTGTACTGTAAATACTGTCCTTAAAGAGTTTGGGGGACGGGTGGGTGGGGGGGTCATGGTTTGTAATGTCACAGGGAGGTCGTTCAGGGTTAGGCTGCGGGTGGGAAAGCGGCTCTTCACCTCTTCATGATGTCATATTATAGAGTATGTTTCATCCCGGGGTACACTCTCAATGAACACACACATGTGACAGGCTGCTGTTTTGCAGAGGGTGGCAGAAGTCTATTGATTATATATCAGTGTTTTAAATGCAAAAGTGATGAACCGAACATTAAAATGTTCCATTCCTTCTTTATTTCATCAGTAAATTCAACAGTATTGATCGAGTGTGGAAAGTTCTTTAGTTAAAGGTTTCCCTTTTAGGTGGTTTTCAGGTTTAGGTGCAGCAGAAGCCAAAACACTAAACTAAGAGCCAAACACAGACATGGTCCCGTAAAGTGTTCACATATCTTCATCCCTCTGCCTTTTTGTTTTCATACTTAGAGCTACGTTACTGGAGTCATTCGAAGGCTCGCTGCCAATGATCCGCCTCTAAACGCTTCATTTCCGGGGTCATTTCGGATCTCCCGCCCCGTTCACCAGTCAGATTGTCCAGGGTTTGGCAACCCTGAACCTCTTGTCTCATACCCCTCATGTGACAAATCTAACACGGCCCCCAAAAGCTGAAGCCTATTATGTGTCATATCAAACACCAACTGTTGTATTATAACTCAGCCAGTTATGCAGAGGTGGGGGGGGGGGGAAGGGGGGTGTTTCAACCTCCCCCGAGCCACAGTTGTAGCTCCTCAAAACAGGCTGGTTGTCGTCGTCGTCGTTTGAACCGTAGAGGCATTTAGTGTATTGATCACCTGTGTTTCAATCTAAGTGCTGAAGGTTGCGTAGATGTCATGGCATCATGTTCAGGGGCTTGCGCTGAAGCGCCCGTTTCACGAGGAACATCGCAAGGCTTTCGTCATTACATTCGATCGAGATGGCGTCCGGTGGGGGCGGCGGGCGGGCGGGCGGGCGGGGGTGGGTGGGGGTAGTACTGATCATCACCAGCTTTTTAACAGGGTCACCCGACCTGTAGATGAACAAAGTCTAAAGCTTTTTTTATTTGAACAAACCCGATGCCAGGTGTTGCAAGTTCTTTTTGTTCTCGTGGTGTGTTTCCTAATTTCGTTTTGTTTTGTTTTTTTCTCTCTCATGAACAAATCTATGCTTAAGTAGCCACTTGCCTTGTAACATTGTGTTTTATTTCGTGCAGAGATACAGTAAAAAAAAAAAAAATTATTATTAAGTACTGTGGTGTTTACATCGTAACCATATTGTAGAGTATCTGAAAAAAAAACTGTTGCCTAATGATGCCAATGAAAGAAAAACTATTAACCATGAACTTTTAAGTGCAAGTAAAAAAAAAGAAACAAATAACCTGAAGTGTCTAGAGAGAAAGAGAGCGAGAGCAAGCGTGCGCGCGGTGACTCGTTTTTGTTGCGTTAACACTACATGTATGGGTGCAATTCAGTAATGAAGAGAGCGACTAGAGAAATTTCATCAAGACTATATATTTTTCTACCATATCTGAGTTTTAACCTGGGCGAGCTTCCAGACACTTAGGAGGACACGCTGTGGAGGTCGATGGGAAATTTGGAGAAAACGAAGACTTGTTGTTATGAGGCCATGCTACGTAAACGGTCTTATCGCAGGGTGTCTTCGCCTCGCCGGTGCCACGTGCCACACATCCTCTAAAGCCCAGCGTGTCCTCCTAACATGTAGATTGACGTGTCGGTTGCCAATAGATCAGATTTTTAAATTACCATTTTTATTTTTGAATTTTAGATGAAAACACTTTGTAATTTTGTTTCCCTACCGCTTTAATCATGAGCTGCGAGAGCAGGACGGCGTCTTGCTAAAACCTGGACGATTGCTTCACCGAAGGCGAAACCTCGAAGCAAACTCTCGGCAGTTGAGAAACTTTAATCGTAAACTCGGTAACTGATAACTGGACTGTGAGGACATTTGTTTCCTTGTTTTGGCAGGTAACCACTCTTGAAGCTCATACTTTTACTCTTTCACAGGCTGAGCGTTTCCCCGGGGAGGGGGGCTGCACACACACGGGTGTTTTCAAATGCTCTTTGTACTCTTGTACGGTAAAGGTGCCTGGAGGAAGTCCATTTTCAAAAGAAATGTCATGATGCACAAGAGATCTGGCCTCCTTTTTTTTTCTTTTCCCCCCCGCAATATCAAAGATCTACAGCTTGTAGAAGATCAGATTGTGTCGAACAGCAGCGACTGTGGCCACAAGTCACAAATGCATGATGGTGCATGTGCTAGATCATACTTTAACAGAGTTTTACTGCTTTTGACTGATCTTTTAACTTCTGTCAAAGGTTACATAGTCTTACCTGCTTATGAAGTCTCATCAAAACATAAAAATGCAATTTGCGTGGAGAGCATGCAGGCTGCGTGCACACACGCTTGCACGGAAATGACACACACTACTTAAAACGGGACAAAGGAAACGCCAGACCAGCGGGCCAGAGATGTTAAGATGTTCTCCCGTACTAGACAGTAACACTTGAGCACCTTGTCATTCATCCAAGATTTTCTTAAAAAATACACTACAGCCAACGTAACAACATATGTTGATATGTTACTGCTTAGAAAATTTATGGAGGCATGTTTGGCTACAACATGAATGTTGCTTTTGTCGGTGGTTTAGTCCACACTGAAGTGAGACTGAGGTCCACTTTTATGTTGGATTATGAGGTTTATTAGAGGTCAGCCAGCACGCTCCAGATCTCTGCTGTGCCCCCGATCCCCGTGCTCTGCAGCCCCCTCCTCCCCAAACCTTTGTAAACTCAGACTGTCATTTCTTTTTTTTTGTTCTGTTTTTCCATGCATTCTCAGCCCTGATAGGCCAAAAGGGATGCACTGCTCAAGACAGGGAGGGAAAGCGAAAATCGTCCTCTGGTGGCAGCGTGAAACATATCTGATGGTAATGGCTCAAATGTGTCATCCTGTTTAACGGTACATTGTTAGTTATATATTAAAGAAACTCATGACACTTAAATCTTACATCTTCCTGTATAACATTAAACATTAATTGCCGAGAACAACAATTAAAAGTTTGAAGAGGAATTAATGTGAAAAGGACACAATCATTTACAAGATGACCAAAAAGAAAAGGTTTTCAGGGCCTGAAAATGAGTCAGATTTTATGGAAATCAACTATACCCTTTATATCCTGCAAGCCAATAATTCCACTAATTGTGCAGGTAACATTTGCGATGACCTTTTTGAGACACGGTGTTAGATATGAACGCAGTCACTAGATGGCGAGGTCCGACACTTTCCCTCCCCGTAGAGAGGGACAGCATTTTAGACCAGTCCGTTTCACCTGATCAGTATAAATCGAAGAATGATGTCATTGCCATTGAGGGAGTTACTCAGCTTCTATTGCATTTGAACTGTTTCGTAACATTTTGTTTTTTTTGGTTTGGTAGAGAAACGCTAGAGAAACAGAACGTGCCATTTCTTTCTCCCTGAATGTGCAATACAAGCTGTCTCTTGTGAAGGTGCAACTACATCGCTGTCACTCCGTGGTCATGTAGCTCCACCTGT
The DNA here is from genome assembly GCA_023373845.1 of Nibea coibor. Classification (NCBI taxonomy): domain Eukaryota; kingdom Metazoa; phylum Chordata; class Actinopteri; family Sciaenidae; genus Nibea; species Nibea coibor. The sequence goes on along the minus strand of CM041737.1, from coordinate 11,539,785 downwards.
CCTGGTGTAATAGCGCCCTCTACTGTTTGTATGGAACTAGCACCACCTCACAGAGGTGGAGGGGCATCAGTTCAGACCTTCATCTGGATGTGGCGTGCTGTCTCTAGTTTTCTGGTCTGTTTTGTAATAGAATGTGCTCCTTTGGCTGGCCTGCAGGCTTTACAGCTCTGTGTTGTCTTTTTACTGTTTACTGCTATTTAACTGTCCGGTCCTTCAAAAGTTTAAAAAAAAACAACAAATGAATAATAAAAAAAAAAATCTAAAGAAACCGTAGCCTGCTTCTACAAAATCTTAAAGCTCTTCTGATTTGCATATATCGTACTGTAATGTTTTATTTAAGATTTTAGTGAAGAAAATGTCTGCATTTAAACTAAATTATGGGAATTAAAATTACAAAGAATACCAAAAAAACAAAACAATGAGTTGTGTCTTATTTCTGGAAAGATGTGTATGAGTGGAACACTTACTTGCTTTAAAGGTCCGGTGTGTATGGTTCATGGCTCGATATCATTTGTGTATGATCACCTGAAAATAAGAATCGTTACACTTTCGTTACCTGAGAATGAGCCTTTTATATCTACAGAAGCCATGGGTCCTCTTACATGGAGTCCGCCATGTCACAGCTCTTTCTACATAAGCCCAGAGGGGACACATTTAACGCTGGCTGTACGTCGGGCGTTTTTCTCGCATTTCGCGGGTCACTTCTCAGTTTGTCTTTCTTCACTTGGAAGGGGGCTCACAATCTGCAACCACGCCACGAGATGCCATGAAGTCCTACACGCTGCTCCTTGTAACACGTTTAAACACGCACACTGTAGCACAATGATTTATTTAAGCCTTAAATCAAAATCTCTATAATCTCTCTATATATTTATATGTCTGTCTTGTGCAAAGTTTGAATGTTAGTCTAAGACTAAGGTAAGCTTTCCAAACCTCAGACTTCTGTGTGGTGTAACCCCACTTTCTCTTGATCACTTTAAATGGTTCTATTTTTATTTCCTATTCTTCCTGTGAAATATTCCCTCACGTAGCTGAGTGATTACTTTAATTAGAAGAAATTTTTATTTTTACAATTGCAAGCCAGCCTTACTCTTGAAATATTTACTCTGACTTGCTCCAAAACCTTTACACTGTTCGTGTTGTATTAACTTTATTGCTGCGCTCTCAACCAAACGTGGTCGTGTCTCTGCTGATTTCCGCCCACTTTGCATATACTTGGTTTCCTACAGCAACCGCCCTCTTTAAAGACTGAATTAATCTGCCAGATCTTTTCAGGCTGTTGTTATTTAGGGTTTTGAGCTCAGATAATAATTCAGTGACTTGGCACAGATTGCGTCCTAAGTTTCCCAGCACTGTGGCCGTCTGCGCTGGGTTTAATTTAAGGCGTCTCTACAGTAACGCTGAAAAATGCTGGCACACAGCAAGTGACACCATTTACGTTGAATGGGATAATGGTTTCCATGTCGTGTTTGTTAAATCAGTAACCAACGAGAAATGGAAACCATAAGCTCCCTGCTGTCAGGGGGTTTGCAGTGTCTCAGAAACATTGACATTGTTCATGGTTAGTGAAAGGTTTCTGTTCATCTTGATTTCTTTATTTATGGTTTTTGTGTTTATCTTAATTGACAACAGAAACGCCCTTCGGCTGTGATAAAGTGTGGCTCCTGCACACTATTTAAAGTCTCATCAGGCTGGAAGTCCACTTAACCCCCCAACTCCAAGAAAGAAGAAGAAGCTTGTACGTTGTCATTCAAACTACTCAATGCAGCTTGAAGCATTCACTGTAATTTGTATTATGCAGCGAACACAATTACAGTGTTTCTTTTTTTGAGTGATTTAAGACATCTGAAACATCTGCAAGTTTCTGAAAGCAGATTTCTGAAGTTAAAATCGATTCAACCAGATTTCAGTGTTTTTAAAGTCCAGCTATAATTAATTTTCTCCTACAGCATACTGTATAAATCACAGGTTCTGTCCTCTCATTGGAGACAGATAATAGTGCCCAAAGGAAGAAATTAATTTTGTTTTCGGACACATTCCTCTTTTTATTCCTATTTACACACATCAGGTTAATTATGGCTTAATTTTCACTGTGATATGTTTGGAAGGGATTGATCAATAAAGTTTTGAGGAGATGCACTTCAACTGTCAAGAATATATCACATTCATTTCAAAATTTTTAATTCCAGTCTAGTTGCACCGTTACCTTTGCAAAAAATAAAATGTTAGCTCTCCATCTTCATGGATGTAGAGATTGTTTTCATAAGAACAATCACATTGTTCTATCAACTATGATTTTCCAAGTCATTTGGATTCGCCAAATCTTTTTTTTAAATATTTTCCTGATATTTGAATAAACCTAAACCTAGTTAATAGTTAATGTTACTGTATTTTGTTATTGGCATAAGAAGCATCTGAGTGCAAAATTTGGGCCTAACGTTGTTCTTTGTAGACGATACACTTATTAAAACACACTTTTCTTCCAAGCATGACAAGATCACCTCTGCCAGCGTGTGTTTGTGATATTGAGATGTTTAAAGAGAGGCCAGGGAAAATCACCATGAAATGAAGAGGCCTGTGAGGTTTTAAGCTCTGCAATACAGAGTAAGTGGACCTTTGATCTTTAATTATTTGAACAGTGTTCCCAAATAGCCTATCAAGAATAATTCACATGCTACATTTTGTTATTCCAGACATATCATGGATTTTTTCCTTTTGATGTCTAAAGATTCTTCGGCCCAGTTTCCATGACACAACAGTATAAATATAGCGGAATGAACTCAATGTTTGGATGGTGAAGATATGGCTATTTTTTTTTACTCTCTTTAAATTTTTAATCCTAATCCTTCATTTCAGTCCACTTAAACATCACCTGCACTTCTTATGATCTGGCATGTTGATCTGATGACACGCCGTCGTTGTGAATGAGGACATGGATCAGGAGATGACAAGACTAATTCAGATTGAACTTGACCTGTAAGATAGGTGTTTATTTTTACCATATGCTGTACATGCTCACCAAGAAGTTAGCAACTGAGAGAAGAAAGGAAAAAAAAAAGAAAAAGAAAGTGAGAACACAAACCAGAGAGCAGGATTGGGTTAGTTCATTTCCATCCAAAACATTTTTATTGTCCTCCAAACTGAAAGGTTTACCCTGTGATTTGGCTTGTTCACCGAGCCAAAAACATACATTGCATTTCTTCAGGTAGCAGTGGAGGCATACAAAGATCTTGTGGACTGAGAGAAATTAATGGAAAGAGCAATACAGGTTTCTCTCCTTCAAGTCACATGAGAAGTAATCTTTGCATTCATGAGTAATGGAGAGAAGATTAATTTCAGATCACGGGAAGCTTGAGAAAGAAGCATCTGGTCTTCCGTAAAAGAGAGAAAGAGGAAAACAAAGACAAAGAAAAAACAAAAAAAAACAACAAACAACCGTATGTGTTGTGTTTCTTCCATGTTAGAAAAAGGCCTGAAAATGGTCACACTGAAGAGATGGTTTCATCTCTGTTTGCCTCCGGGTTGTGTAACGCCTTTATGTAGAGCATCTGTAGTGTACACAAATGGACACTGGATATGCAATTCAAAACCAAAGTGCCCACAGTCGATATAAAGCAAGGTCACATGACCCAAAACAGGTGATGTCACACAAAAGGGGAGGGCGGGGCAGGGGCGCGGTAAGGATATGAGGGCTGAGACTGGGCATGAATGTATCCAAACGCAGCCATCATCAGTCTGTTTGTGTGTGTGTGGTGCGGAAATGCCAGCGACGTGGCACTCAGCACTGATAATTTACAGTTACTCAGGTGTCTGAACGAAAAGAGAAAGACCTCCCCATCTAGTGACTGTGCAGTTAAAAATGGGCACATGGTGATTTAAGCTCATGCTTAAGTTGTGGTAAACCATCCAAGCACTTCTTTAATTAATAACTATAAATACACAGCAGCGTTTTTATCGGAGAGGTTTCCGTCTGCCTCCTCTCCCTGGGTGAGTGTGTGATGTGTTTGTCTCTTAAAACGGCTAACTACGCTTTGCTCATCTGCTAGAGGAAACACGGGTTATGTGGAATTGATTATCAACTTTCATATAGATTTTTCTATAATATATTTATATAGTTATTTTTCTTTCTCTCACGCACCCACCACGCTTGCTTGCTTGCACATTCTCTCGTCTCACTACTTTTATTCAATGTACACAACGTAATAAACATGGGGTCGAGTGGGGAGCGACAGAGCTGAAATGACAATCACTGAGAAAAAAAATAAAACAAAGCCAAAAAAAAAACAAAAACAAAAACAAAAAAAAACTGCAGTCTTTTTTGTCATCCATTGGCAGTTGGACCGACTCCGCAGTCGGCCAGTTACAATGGTGGTTTGAGGGGCGGGAGTGGCCATGTCATCAAAGGGGCGGCGCAGGAGGCTCTTTCTTCGTTGGTGCTGTTTTAGTCATCGTTTTCGTTGTCTTGGTAGCCGGGGTCGTCTCCTTGAGGTTGAGGTTCTCCAGTGCCACGTCCAAGGTCATGACCTCAACACATCCCATGGCCTCGAAGTCGGCGAAATTCCGCAACGAGCCGTGACAGTCGTCCTCGTCCTCGGAGGAGGAGGCCGAGGCGTCCTCGTCGGGCAGCAGCGTGGACAGCAGCAGCTCCGTTACGAACAAGCTCCTGTCGGCCCACTGGGCCTCGCACGCCTGCCGCTCTGCCTCAGAGAGCCGCGGTTCGCTCAGCCTGCGGGAGAGAGATTGAACCGTAATGAGACAAAAGATGAGAGGATCATGTAACAGTTCATAATAGGAGGAAAGCAGATGGATGACAACCTACAGACATGTTTTAATCAAACATCTATGAAGCCAACACTGGACACAAGGTGCCTGATGCTTCACTGAAGTCCATTCTTAGCAAAAGGAGGTTGTCTTTTTTAATCATTAATAGCGGTGTGAAATGACGGTTTTATGGGTGGGTCACGTTTTGTCTCATGCACACACATGTGGTTGACACAAAACACCTACAACACCCATAATACTCCAGCCACTGAATGACAGGTGGTGGTAATGTGCCAAGAAAGGCAGCTCCGTCAGCGAAGCCAGGCAAGAAGACTACTAGAAAGCAACACTGATGTAAACAATAAAATGACTAGAAAACACCACACACAATTTGCAGTGATATTAAGCAAAGTAAATATTTTGAGCGAGGAGGACTTTAAAGTAGATGCAGAAAATAAGAGCAATCATCCCACCTGCTGAGTAGAAACTGGGAGCTATGTGCATTATGCTGTGTGTTGGCCTCAGGTGGACCCGGGTTGGGACTGGGGTTGGTATTGTGGGTGGCGCTGGGGTTTGGGTTTGCGGCAGCCGAATTGGTATTGAGGATTGCATTGGCTCGGCCGCCGCCCCGGGTGGCGTTTCGGGCCGTCTCCAACTGCTGACGCGCCGCCTGGGCCTGCTGGCGCTCCAGCTGGAGTTGCATCTGAAGCTGCTGAAGCTGGGAGGCGGAGGGGCCTGAGCTGAGCTGGCCGCCCGCCGAACGCCGCACCCCCGACAACTGCGACAGCAACTCTGGAGGATCAGGATGATTGGATTAGTTAAGATACACTTTATTGTCCCTGCAGAGAAATGTGGCCAATTTGGCAACTTGGTTACCAAGAGCAGCTCCACCAGAAGGATGGAGGAGACAATGTCAGGAATGATGATTACAACAAGGAGCAAAGAGTTTGTCGGTTCAGTCCAGTCCATTAGCTTTATTGTCAGCATGCTGTAACTACAGCAGCAATCTAGTAGGACCACTGTGACGCCTCTGATCCACGATCACAGCACTGTGACTCAGAAGAGACACAGGAGTGACGTTTCTAGGCTAACCTCACTGTAATACTCCAGTCGGGTCAGCGGCCCAGCAGGTATAGTGGTTCATTAGAGAGGAGGCTGGTCCCCTCTTTGTGAGGCAGACCCTCGTTATGGCACAGCTGGAGCTGACATGGCGAATGCCAAGCGCTGAACCGGATTAAAATTGGGAACAGGACAAACAAGGAATTGCCACAGCAACAAGCCTGCCCACACATAACGGCACTATTCAGACTGTGACGAAGTGGACAGTGGACCACAGACAAGGCGTGTATAGAAGAAAAATTACCACGCTTATTTTATGCATATTTATGTCACGCCTGATTAACACAGCTGCACGGATGCAGCTATGTGACACAATGACAAGAATGTAATTCTGCCTCTCTGTGCTAATAAAAAGAATATAGTTGTTTTTTTTCTGTCTGACCTAAATCAGCTTCTTGCTCCGTGTGTCTACCGTCAGTCTCTAACACCTACGCATCAGTCGGTGTGCGTCGCTCCTCCTCCTCCGTGTGTATGTGTGTTATGTGTGACTGACCTGCTATGGGGTCCATGGCCTCTCTGCTGTAGTTGGAGCTCTGTGAGGTGCTCTGACTGGTGGAGAGCCCCCCTGTGGTGCTGCTGGTGAAGTGCATGTTAGACCTGCGGGCTCGTGGACCCCCCAGCCCGCGCCCAGGGTGAAACATCCTCCTCACATGCCGCACGCCGCTGGACTCGTCGTGATGCTTGGTGTTAAGGAACACATCAAGAGCGTGCTAACGATGCTACAACTTTCTTTTGAGTACACGTCCCATCTATAAAATGTCAAAATGTTGTGAAAAATGACCAGAACCCGAGCTCTTATCTTCAGTCTGCTTGTTTTGTCCGGCCAACAGTTCAAAAAACAAATATTTATACATTTAGAAAGCTAGAAGCAGCCAATATTTGCATTGTTTGCTTGTAAAATTACTTCACTGATTAATGATTAATCTGAAAATTGTAACAGAATAATGAATGAACCTGCAGTTTCACGACACAGACTGTCACTGCCAACATATCTGCATGGTGCTCTCATGTCTCCCATGAACTCATTATGCACAAGACGGCACACAAAAAACAGCCACAAACAAAAGCTCTGGCCCTGTTTTGTGCACTTGTTCTGTGCTTCATTTAACTACTTTTTTTTTTTTGCATCCTTTGTTTTCTCCACAGCACTTATTCAAAGCACTCTATAAATAAACAGACTGTCGCCGTCAGACCTCTGAGTCTGTATCTCAGAGTGCAGCTCACGCGGAGTAATTCAGCAGCAGATTCCTGACAGGCCGAAGCAGATGTTGCCGTGTAAACTCTTCACAAAATATGTGGAATAACTAAATTTGACGCTCGCTGACAATCCTCTCCTCTCCTCTCCTCTCCTCTCCTCTCCTCTCCTCTCCTCTCCTCTCCTCTCCTCTCCTGAATAATTTGGAAATATGTGGACAGAAGTTCACTTGTGCTCGCAGCCGCAAGTTCTAAGGAGATTCAGCAGTAATGAAGTAACAGACACGACCAGTCCTCAGTCTTTTTTCTAATAAAGCACAGTTTACTTTGCCTGCATTGTTTACAGTATTCATTTCTACATTAACAGTTTTTGTGCTCCCAGCTCTTACTGCCTGCCAGCTGGCAGAAATATGTGTCACTTCACCGCATGACTCAATGCCAGTGCTCTCTTTATCCTAAATTTACACCTCAGTAGTTAAAACTGATTGTTAAACATGTTGATGAAAGGTAACATAAGCACAGGCACTGAGTTGGTGGTCAGGTGTGACTGAAGAAATATGACTAATAGTAAAAGAAGAGAAAGTGTGAAGTTTATAAAATGGGTTGGTCACATCACAGCGGATACCTGATCTGCTTAATCAGGCCAATAAAAATGTTGATCCAGATTTGATCAGTTTATCCCTACAAACCTTCAAAACACAGAAACACTGGTGTTCAAACGTCCCAGATGTACTTTTACCTTGCTGGTAACGGAGCATTCGGATCATTTACCACTCTTACAGAGCACAATAGCCATGGCAGCATTACTGCACATATTCTGATATTTTTCCTCAGCCATGTTCACTCACCATTGTGATTTGGAGAACTACCACAGGAGGCTTCAATAAGATTAGCAAAATGTCAACAAATGTCAGTTTGAGTAAACGGACTCAGTCTCTGCGCTGCGCTAATCTTTAAAACCACAAAGCAATCTGGACGACTTGAACACCATCTGATCTCGTCTGGACGTTTTCACACAGAAACGTCGACAAATACAACCTGTTTTTTTTTTTGTTTTTTTTAAACGGTCATATCGGAGGAGTTAGCAGTCCCACTTGAAAAGGATATCAAGTCTCTGGGTGCTCTGTGTTCAAGTGTGAGATGAGCAGCAAAGTCATCTGTCACATGATTTGGGTCGCCACCTGGCAGCGCTGCACATATGGGGCAGATCTGGAGGACAGGAAAGGAGAGAGAGAGAGAGAGAGAGAGAGCTTATCTCAGCACACTTCACTGCACAGCATTCACCAGTCTGGCCTGGGTCCTCCTGAACAAACACTGAGTTTGGTAAATATCTACTGTACAAATAGTAAAATTAAACATGAACAGATGCACTCTCTGGAAAGCCGCAGCTCTGTGTGGAGACTGTCAAAACTCAGGATTGATTTTAGATGTCTGACAGTTCGGTGAGTTAAATCTGCACCACTTCATAGTCATAGCTGCCAAAATGACATATGAGCTGTACTGATGGACCCTGAAAAGTTGATCCATTAACTGGCTACCTGACAGTCGTTTACACATGAAGTCACTCACTGCCAACACCTTTTCAGCTTCAGGTCAGCTAATGAGAGTCATCACTGACAAGAAAACGTTTCACTGATAGTTCTACAATATTTCAGTGCAACAATGTCTTGACTTTCACTAAAAAAAAACAGTTTAATAGAACCATTAGTCTCACAGTGAACATCATTTCTCCAGGCTGTGTAAGCGTGTTTAGAATGTGCCACTCCAACTAACAGCGTGCTTCGTTAGGGTACATTCAGACAAGATCAAGCATTGTGGCGGTGCGTGGGCTGGAGCTGCTGGGGGCGTGTCTATTTGTGCTGAACGTATCTTCTGTGAACCAATCAAGACATAACTTTTTTATTTTGTTGATTAACTGCTTTGTCCATGCCCGCACTCCCTCACTCTCGTTCACTGCGCACGTCTCTCTCCACCAGCGTCCGCTGTCTCACCCTCACAAACCATCGGGCACAAGCCAAATTCAACTTCTTCGCGTCACTGTTTTGCAGCGTCAGCCAGACACAGATTTAGAAGCTGGATACATGAAATAAACAAAACCCAGAACAAACAGGTATCAGAGTTCAGCCCGTGAAGTCTGGACAGCCTCAGCTTTAGTGACATTTCAGACTGGCTGGCGGCTGCAGCGTAACATCAGGCTGCGTTTTGCCAAAAGCTGGATCCGGCTCAACTTCACTGCCTGCGTTTTTTGGGTGGACACCCCTGCGGCCCGCACAGCTGCAGCCAAAACTCCCCCGACTCTAATGAATGGAGCAAAATCCTGCGTTTTTGCCAAAGCGCCAGATTCTGTCTGAATGCACGCTGAACGTGTTTAAATGTGCCACTTCACGCACTTGATTATAAAAAGGTTTGGACCTCTCAAGCAAGTTGATTAATGTACTGCTCTGTTCTAAAATGAATGGGAATCAAAAGGTTGTCTGGAAGGAAGAGGAATCACAGGAAACAAAAATAATCTAAACTTAATAAATGTCATGTTTTGGAAAAAGTCAGCAGTACACGGGTTAAGGTGCTTTAAAGTATTTCTCAGCAGCTCTAACCAGTGTTTTCCTGCTGTCAGAAGAAAAACAGTGAGCATCTATAAATAGAGCTGCAGTCTACCTAACATCAATGCCAGTTCAGCTGACATCAGAGCTAAGCTGTGACAATGTGAAGACAATGAGCACGATGAAAATGAACCACAGCATACTTAAAAACCTGCAGGCCCTCTCTCTCACACTGATTCAGCTGGGAAGAAGAAACTCTGAGGCGTGAGTGGAAGAATCCACACTAAATGTTTCCAGGTGTTAAGATTTGTGCAAACACCTAGTCGAGGTTTCACAGATGGCTGTGTGTGAAGCTGACTTACCACCTCTGTGGAGGTCTCTGTGTGCTCTGCAGCCACGTGCTCCTGCAGGGAGATCTCTGTGTAGCCCATCCTGCCACAGTAGGGACATGTGAAGGCCTGCGGCTGCTCCACCGAGAATGCTTCTCCACCGTAGTACAGGTCTGGAGATGGGGGACCAAGATGGACATTTAGTGTCAGTGTTTTTGCATGTTTTAGCCGCAACTGATTCACCTGCGTGGGACCAAAGTGTGTCGTAGCTGCCGCAGAATCATACATGATAGCAGTGGATAGTTGTGATGGAAGAACAGGAAGTCAAAAAAGGTATTTTATCAGCATGTAATCCCACATAAAGTCATCAGGATAACTTCAGACAGATTTAGATGAGAGACACCTCATAGCTAATTTTATTTGCCACATTACTGGAAACTCTTTCCAGAGCTCAGTCACTTCAAAACGGCTCTAGGTACGCTGCCTCCAACCAACCAGCTAACCTGCAGCTCCCATTAACAGTGCACCATTTGGCTTTTGTGACAGCTTTCCTTAAACTTGCATCAAGTGAGATTTTTGCCACCTTGGAAGTTGAATTAAGTTGTTAACACAACCCTTACATATTATCGCCTTTCAAGCTGGTGAAGGTGTCACCAGCGGCAGATACAAAGCACCATCAGCATTCATTTGGAGCAGAGTTTGTGTCCAACTGATGAATGTCAAGTCAAATTCTCTTTCCTACTCGCTCTGTTTTAGTCTTCAGCACTTTCTGAGCTGGTTATATGTGTGTGTGTGCCATTTGGTGTTTAGCAGGTGGGTTTATCTGCTGGAGACAAAGTTAAAGTAACATTTGTAGGCTTTCAAAACACTCCATAGCACTCAGTGGATCTCTAGAGTCAAGTAGTAACGTTGGAGTGAGCGTTGAGGAGTGCAGCATCAAAGAAAACAAGCGTATAATACACCTTTCTTCAACTACTGTGTGTAAATTTACAGTGATAGCTTACCTCTAGTCTAGCTAATATTATCCCAATCAAAAATTAAACTGAGGAGTGTGTGTGTAAATATAGAAGAGATCGACCGACCACTGGGATTCACCGTCAAACAGTTGGTCCGTTTGGTGGAGGACCAACAGGCAGACAAAAATGAGAAGTTTTAGCGAGCGTGCACCTTCTGCTGTGTTTACAGCAACAGTTTGTATTTTATTTCAACAGACTGCAAAGCAGCATTTCCAACGTGTGAAAGGCTGAATACCAACATATTTCACAGCACCAAAACATGAATGAGTCACAGGAGCGGCCGTCCAAAAACAGAAGAAATGCTCCATTCAGTCAAAACATTTATGTAGTATGCTCCCTATCCTCACTGCTGCCACTACGAAATGTTTCATTTGTGTCGAGATGAGTCGAACCCAGAAGCCCAGTAACACACTCCCAAAGCTCCTCATGCCGTCTGGGTCAAATCAGTCACTGCTAAACGATTTAGTAGCAGCCTTCCTCTCTGCCAGTGTCAGCAAAAGATAAAATACACTGTAACAGATCTAACAGATCATCTGTGAGAAGGGAGGAGGTCTCCAAAGAGTGACCATATAAGAGGTTTATCCTGATGATGACGTACCAAGAGAGGACACTGCCTGATTGTTGTCCATGCAGTGAATGTTTACGAGTTTGGACAAAACTAGTTGAAAAATCACAGATCATGAAACACACACAGACCTAAATCTTCACTCCCTGTACTCAACATCTGTATGTTCTTGCCTGCTGCAGATAGATCCAGAAGACTGGACGGGCTCATAATTAGCCTGATGTGAATGACTCAATCCTACTTACCAAAATCGACTCGGGTTAATATACACTGCATGGGATGCTCTGTGGTGTGTCTGGTCGTGGTGGCACCGCTCTCGTAGCACGACGCGCACAGGTCGTAGTCGTAGCAAATTAAACATTTGTATCGCCGACCTCTGAAGTTGCCTTTTAAACATGCATCACAGCTGACGCCTGGAAGACAAGACAAAAGCATGGGGCGTTATCAAAAAAAAAAAAAAAAAAAATGTACATGGCAGCAGAAGGACATGGAGTGTGGTGAGAGGTCCTGCCCAAGAGTAAACAAATTACACAAACGCTTTGCATTTTTCTACAACGAGCCAGTCGCTCTACAATTTTCCGCTGGAATGTCGGCGATCACTACGGGATTAAATGTCCTCAGGAAGTATCGTGGACGTGTTGGGCCTGCAAAATATAACCGAATAAGACAGCGCTGTAATAAATACTACATCTGCACACGGCGATGTAAAATTTTCATTGAGGCGGTTACATTAGTGGATTAAATTTGAGTGTCTCTGCTGTGCTTTTATTTTGTTAGTCTGAGTGTCATGTGGGTCAAGCAGTCTGGGGTGTTGAAGGGTGACCATTTATATAAACTTATAGACTACAGTCTGCTCCATTCACAAATATGAAAATGATTAACCTGATGTGTCACGTGGGGTAAACAGGGACTCCCCTGTGTTCAAGCCCAGGCCATTCTTGATTGACTAGGACAGTCGTGCAGTCTCGGTGTATTGTATGACACCAGCCTGTTTAAACTCCCCTCTTATCTCCATTCATAGCTAACAGGCTGTAAAAGCTTCAGTGCCAACCCGATCCTGCTGTGCTGCGGCTGCGGCTGCCACAGTACCTCACAGACGCGTTACCCACAGTCACACGACGATAACCACTCACATCTCGGACGCAAATAACTTGATGACAACTGACAGTAAAAGTTGACAACAACAACAACATCACAGGGATGGGAAATAAGAGGCCGCTCGGGCCCGACTAACCTTCGCTGCTGGCTAGCCATTAAACGAATAAACCAAGCTGCCGTTAGCTCAGCTGCTAACTGGCAAGCTGTCGTGGGCTTTGACTAACTCAACTTTCTACCGATGATTGAGCTCTGACGTGTGCTAACAATGTTCACCGACGTCTACTTGACACCAACAGCGAACTTCAAGCCCAACAAGGTTGGCCACAAGGACGAGGTGGATGTCGGTTTGCTAAACGTTAGCTTGCTGGACTAGACAGGCCAACTTTCACCAGGAAGGAGGCTGTAACCAGCCGACATTTAACCCCGCAGTGCCCCGCATACTCGCTGCCGTCGTATGTTTCCTCTCCCCGGCACTCCCCCTTGCTCCCCGGCTCGTCAACGTTAACCTACATAACCCATTACCAGCTAGCTCGCAGGCTAGCTAGCTAGCGCACGTAGCTAACGTTAACTAGCGTCTTCCCGTTGATATGTCAGCGTTGTTTTGGTCACCCGGCGCTGACTGTCGGGACATTTACCGAAACATAGACGTCAACTGCAAGGTGCTTTGGGTTAGATGCACATTTTTACGGCCGCCATAATGCGTCCTCCTCAGCCCCCCACCACCGCCGCCGCCACCACCACCACCCTCACTGCAGCCTCGCTGCTAACACTAGCAAACGTTAGCTTAGGATGGGCTGCAAAACAAGAAATCCTCGGCTAGCTTGACGTTAGCTAGCGGTTGCTCTGTCAACGTTTTTTTTTAAAAAAATCACAAATCCAGACGTCCTCGCGGCTCTGCGTTCAAGTGTGTCCTTACCTTCATGACGGGACATCCTATGAACACTAACGCAGCCCCCTGCTCGGGCTCCCTGGCTTTCAAATACAGAATAATATCAGTGAAGAGAGGAGAAGCCGGGGGTTGGCTGGCTGTCCCTGGCCTCTTCCCTCATGAAGGATCCGGTCTGGCTCGCTGCCCCCCTCCGCCTCCTGCTGTGTCACTGTCCGGTGCACTGCTCCTCTGTCCACGCGGTGGCGCTGTTGTCTCAGTTTTGGGGCTCCTGGGCAGGCGCCTGCCTGGGATGCAGTGATCCCACGGGGAGGATTGAATAGGGCTCCACGGGGGAGTTGATCATTAATATTTTTAATTTTCAATTACACTTTTGTCCCTTCTCCATCTCCCTGAACAGACGTCCGCGTGTGAAACATATCTTCTTACTCCAAAATAAACTAAATCATTTTTTTCAGGACTAATTGGAAAACAGCATTGATATAAATAAACTGACCTGAATTAAGACAGGCTTTAAAAAAACAGGGATATTTATACCTGAATGTCAGTCTTGTCACACTCTGAGTGGGCTATATGAATTATAGTTGGAGCTTCATATTCTCAAACTACAGAAGCCTTAAGCAGTCATGTGTTCATATGCACTTATTTTATTTCCTCAGTTTTCTCCTGATATTGCGTTAATTGCATTTGTCTTGAGTTATTTTATGTCATTATCTTCCAATAACAAACATCGCTGTCCAGAGATAACAGGATTTTCTCAGGATCTTGAGATAACTTTATGTTCCTGACATAATGGCATAATTAATACGAGATCTTGAGGAAACTAAAGGTAGCCGGGTATATTAAATCACTGCAGGAAATATCATTCAGTGTGGCAGGAGAATATCGCTCAGTGTGTCACATCCATCAGTCAGCATCAGGTCAGCATGGCCTGATGTCTGGTGGGATGGAAATCTCAGGCCTATCATTTGTTGATGATCTTGAATTAATTATGTTGTTACTTTTGGGAGAACGACATTTGTTATTTTGAGATGATAACATAAATAACCTGAGAAAACAAATGAAATTAACTTGAGAAAATGGAAAATAAAATCTACGAATGTATGACCGCTCAGGGCTTCTGTACAGTGCCCAACACCTATTAACCAAAAAGGTTACCTTAGGTAAAAATTATTCTTATTAACATTGAAAATAACATTTGATAAATAATTATGACAGCATCATAGCATACAGGACATTTCTGAGTTTATTGGAATTAATAGTTAAGCAAATAATAGAACATCATAACATTCACCTTGAAGCTATTTCCCATCAACCTATCAAATGCACTCACACTTACATGCAGGTGTCCTCATATGTGAACTGAAGTAGATTAGAGAGAAACCTGATGAAGGGTGCACACACAGCAGCTTTAAAAAGTAAAATATCCTACAAGTTATTGGATTTTAGAAGATTTTGCATGGAGCACAAAAGAATTACAGAAAGTCTAAAAGCTTTGTGTGAGTCCTTTTGAGAAACAGCCCTCGCCAACGCGTGCAAAACTCTGGTGGTTTGCAGACTTTGTTCTGACTTCATGGTCTTGAGGTTTTTAACAATGACTTCAGGAAAGAGTCAGGAGAAGGTAAAGATGTTTAAATTACACTTTCTGCAGCCCTTACATCGGTCTACTTGTTTTGATTGTTTTAGTACTTCACAGTGTCTCATTGTTGGATTTTGCCAAGCAGACTCTGTAGGGCAAAAATCAGGACAGGTCAGCATTAGTGCAGAATCAAACTGGCACTCAGACTGGGCAGCTGGCTGTGGTGTGCGATGGAAAGAATAACAACACAGCTGCGTGAGAAGCAACTTTAACTTTGAAGTAAATATAACTGCCAATGTCTGACATCGGGTCTGTCCAGCAGACTAATTCTGGGAAGTCTTTGTCTTTATTTCTAAAGAAGTGCAGACTTTATTGTCACTCTGACGTTCAGATGAAGCACTGAAGGGGGGAAAAAAAAGGGAGCGTGTGACTCCTCAAACAGCAGTAAGCAGTTCAATCGCAAGCCAGACTGATTCAATCGAAAACATTTTAAATATCAGTGACAGGCCCGTCAACAGATCACTTTGTCCTCTGTCCTCTTGTCCCGTGTTTCCAAAACACGCAGGACATCCTGTGATGCAGTACCACCCACCAGAGGTCACTGACGTCAATCATTTCCAGTGAGTGAGCATTGCATCACCTCATTATATGAACTGTAGTGCCCTCTGGAGATGCAGCATCACAAACTTTCTGCTATGTTCACACAAGCTTACAGTACATCTATTAATACACGGAGGTAAAAATAGGAGCGGTTATATTGGATGGCCCTGTATCACACACACACACACCTTTCTCCTTTATAACATACATACATATATAACATTATAGATAGATAGATAGATAGATAGATAGATAGATAGATAGATAGATAGATAGCCCACTGACCCAGTCTTCACTGTAACCGTGGCAGGTGACACTTCCTACTGGGTGGTGGGCGCTGATGTGTGTACACAAGACAGTGGTGTTATTGTGGCAGAGACCCTTGCGTGAGTGCGCTCATTCTTCGCCTCATCAATTGAAACCCGGTCGGTGAGCTAAGCTGATGGTCTGGCAGTGCGCCAGGCAGAGGGGACGATGCTTTCAGAGATGAGGAGGGCCATCCTCCCCCCACAACACACACACACACACACACACACGGGTCGAAGCCTTTTAAATATTCCCATCGTGTATTGTGAGCATTCAAGATACGATAATGAGCAATATGAGATATTTATATCGTTTATATCGCCGTAAGAATTAAAAAGGAGAAAGTCAGGGCGCGCTCTCACCCTGTCTCATGCCGGCGCTTCTTGGAGGATACTGGACTGTTTAGTGGTGTTTTTTACGCATTGTTTGAATCCGGTTAGCCAACAAAGGTGTGTGCCATATCAACATTCATACCAATACTGAGCCAATGGTTATGTTTTATGGCGTCTTGCGTCAGTCGATCCCGCACACGCCCCACAAGGGTTAACACACGCGCAATGTGAGAAGCCTACTACAACTTCATTCAGCTTTGCCACGCCTTTCAACGTAAACAAATGGGGGCTTGACCAATAAGATCCACGATAGATCAGCCGATGATCAGATGACTCAAAAGGGGAAACTATTTAAAACTCTAATCACACACTTGCTAGTTTACACATTTCTTGAGCGGTGCTTTAACAAGACGCGCACCAAAATACGCACCGCCGGCTCTGTTGCTCTTTGTCACCACTGGATCTAAATTCACTCACCTACCTAACGCGCTACCGCCAGCAATATAAGACAGATATTTTATAGTGCCAGACACCTTTTGATTCCCCGACACTCGTCTGTGGCAGAGAAATGAATCATAAAGCCCTTCTCCTGTGGATTTTCCTACAGTGTGCTGCTGCGCTCATCTCGTCCGCTTCTGGGGAAAACGCTGTTCTTAAAGGTAAGAAACGGCTTTGTGTCTATTGTTCATTCATTTATATCATTTATTTCTTGCCCAGCCTCGGAGGGAAGTGTCAGAATCCAGCAGCACACGCGTAAAGTGAGGGCAAACAGATGCTTTTTGAGACTCGATGAATGGGAAACACAATAAGCAGTCTAAATCGTAATATTTTCTCAGATGGATCCTTTTAAATGAATCTACATTTTTAGCCTATGAAGGGCTAAATTACAAATGCGAGCAAGTGTGGCGGGCCGAGTGAGCCAGAAAAGCGGGGATGGATTTAAAAGATGAGACTGCGACGTGTCCTTTTCGGGAGAGCAGCAGGAGCCTTGACGCAGAGGACACACAACGCCACGTCTGTGTGAACTATTTGGATAGATGTTCCGCTGAATCCGCGTTTTACCACTCGCCGCTCGGCAGCGTTTTTTTTTTTTTACTACCCAGCTGAAGTCATTTTGGTCTGTGTGGCTCATTACCAAAGGGTGTTGAGTTCATGATTTAAATTCAGATCTGACGTTTCTCTGCGCGCGGGATTAATCCACACTGCTATTAATTCATCCAACCCCTTCATCAAGAATCAAAGACAAAGAGGCCAAAGAAATGTTCTGTATTTAAAAAAAAATCTTTCGGGGCTTTGTAGTCTTAAAAAAAAAAAGCATTATTAAAAGCATGTCTACATTTTTTTCTTAATCTGTGTCAACATCCTCCAAGGGCTTCGTGCGTCAGTCAAGTTAATTGTCCCCTTTTAGGTCTGAGAGCGCCGTGTATTAAAGACAGATATAATCACACGAGCTTTAGCTCGGATAAAAGAAGGGAAGAAGGGTGGCGGTGAGAAGGTGGCTCTGCGCCTGCGGCTCGGGCACAACTTACACCCGGCCTGCGTTATTGTGGCAGATGTTGACCGCAAACGCGCGCTGATTGGCTCTCTCTCAGCCGCTCCTTGCAAGTGTGGTGGACGATTGTCTGTTCTGAAACCGAATTATTTAAAGTGAGAGTTTGACATGCACGAGAAAAAGCAGATAACGAATGAAAAAAAAAAAACCCCAAAGAACATTTTCTCATCTATGTGTGTAATTTCCCCTCAGGTGAAGATGATGGCTTGGATGAGTTGTCAACAGACAGCAAGGGGTTTGTTGGAGTCATCAAGTACAACATGAGAAAGAGTTTAGATCTGGACCAAGAAGGCTGCTACCTGCAGGTTGGAAAGAAGGAGTGTATAGAAGAGTGTGGCTTCAACGTTACAGCGAAGACCATCTTCATCATCCACGGCTGGGCGGTACGTGAGTTTTAAATTTTGCATCCATCCTATCCAGTTTCACCCTGCCTCTTTATCTATCTGGGTCATAAACTGCAATCTAGAGAGTAGAGGGAACTTCGGTGTTGCTTGGGTGGAAATGCTGTCTCTCCAACTAAACTGCTGCTTGATTGCAGGAATTTATCATGTGACTGTGAGATAACAGAGTGCAGGGTATTAGGGAGAGGTCACCAGGTTTAAGTAGTCTGGCTCAGTGAATGATTCCTGTTGTCTTTTTTTTTTTTTTTTTTTTTTTTCCCGCCCTTGCAGATGAGTGGGATGCTTGAAAGCTGGATGCAAAAGCTGGTCTCTGCAGTGATGCAGCGCGAAACTGAGGCCAACGTGGTCGTCGTCGATTGGATATCGATGGCTCAGCAGCTGTACCACGACGCGGTCAACCACACCAACACCGTGGGCCAAGATATTGCCGCCTTGCTCGACTGGCTTCAGGTGTGTACGCGGTCAATTACATCACCAATCTGGCTGATGTACACATAGATGTTTATGACTTTTTCATTTTTATGTGTGAGAGTTGAGCTCTTGGCGGTTAAGTCAGTAACGCTGAGTGACAAGGAGAACAGCTGAGTACCTGCAAATCCATAAACGTTTGAGTGGTTTAAGAGATCATAGCCTTTTGTGAGCATGTCGGCCCTGTCAAACATGTTTGCAGAGGTGAAATGGCATGCTTAATATCAGTTTTGATAAATGCTTTTGGAAGTCTCACATCACCCCAAGGCAGTAACGAAATTTCTTTCTGGCATGTTGTCTTCACAGCTTCAGATACTTTGCCTCCTTTAGTGCCCTTCTTTTTCTTCTTCTCATCAGAGCTTCTCATTAGGTCTATTTAGTACTTCTGAGGCAAAGACAACAATTGCCATTCAGAGGGACTGTCACAAAATTGGACCATGCACAAATGGCAAGTGAGGAGAGTTTCAGGCAACCTGCCACTTGGTTGTAAACATACACAAAGAGTATTTCATGGAGACAAACTGTGACAGATGGTGGAGGCGATGTTGCATGGAGGGGACTGTTGGTAGATTCTCTCCGGGTTAACTGGGCTTGGCTCAGCTGTAGGCACGACTGATCATCGCTGGATATAATCCAAGATTTGTTCAGTGTGTGCGTGTGTGTTGTTGATCATGGTGGCAGCTGCTGATGTGACTTTTTTTTTCCCCCCTCCAACAGGAAGAACAGCAGCTCCCGCTGAAGAATGTGCACCTGATTGGTTACAGTTTAGGCGCTCATGTAGCCGGCTATGCAGGAACATATGTGAAAGGGACCATCGGCAGAATCACCGGTAAGCTCAGCAAGCAACATGAATTGGCAGTTAAGAACACTGAAAGATGGTGTGGCCTCATTTTACTGACCTGCTGTCTCATCTTTCACATCTGATAGGTCTGGACCCAGCAGGACCAATGTTTGAGGGTGTGGAGGAGCAGAGGCGCCTCTCTCCAGATGATGCCGACTTTGTGGACGTTCTGCACACGTATACTCGTGAGGCTTTGGGTGTCAGCATTGGTATCCAGCAGCCAGTTGGGGACATTGACATTTACCCCAATGGTGGTGAAGTGCAGCCCGGCTGCACACTGGGTGACGTGCTGGCAGTGGCTGGAAGTAAGTTTGTCTCTTGTCCGCAACAATATTCTGACGTTAACTTCTTCAGTTACAGTGGCCGTCCTGACATACTATACACAGTGTGCCCAACCTGCCTTCTTCTCTTTCTCCAGATTTCATGGAGGTGATGAAATGCGAGCATGAACGTGCTGTGCACCTGTTCGTGGATTCCTTGATGAACAAAGACCACATGAGCTTTGCCTTCCAGTGCACCGGCCCCGATCGCTTCAAGAAAGGCATCTGCCTCAGCTGCCGCAAAAATCGCTGCAACAACATCGGTTACAACACCAGAAAGATGCGCAAGAGGCGTAACAGCAAAATGTATCTGAAGACACGTGCTGACACTCCCTTTGGAGGTGAGATAAAGACACTGCCTGGAAATACATTGCAGACTGTTTTACTTTTATCTTTTACTACTGTGATGATTACTTCCTGCAGTAAAACTGATAAGGCGACTGTACTGTAACTCTTCTCTCTCTTCTTATCTTTAACCGCCATGACTAACATGTTATGGTTCTGCAGTTAGCACTACTACTATTACTACTGCTACTGTGCACAATTTCACGATAGATCAAACATCAACTCCTCTTGTATGTTTTCTTCAAGGTTACCACTATCAGATGAAGATGCACGTGTTCAACAGGAAACAGGCCGACAACGCAGATCCCACCTTCCACGTCAAGTTATACGGAGCCCATAGCGACACAGAAAAAATATCTGTTGATGTGTAAGTAGAAAATTAAAACCCAAAACTGCCTGTGATAGGAACCTGAAAAGCAGGATTAAAATTTGGACACACAGCTGCTATAACTTCTGCGTTCAGTTATGTGGGCACCCAACTTAACCTCATTTCTCCTCCCCTGTCTCCAGCCATGAGGGCATTATCGGTCTAAACTTGACCAACACCTTCTTGGTGTTTACCGAGGAGGATATTGGTGACCTGTTGAAGATCACTCTGAGCTGGGAAGGTGACTCTGACTCCTGGAACTCGGTCTGGAAGAACATTAAGAAGACGTTCTGGGCCTGGAACACAAAGCCTCCCAAACCTGTACTGGAAGTCCGGCGGATTCGCGTAAAAGCTGGAGAAACGCAGAAGAAGTAAGTAGCGGGTTGCCGCTGTGTGGCCACTACACCTTCAGGATTTAATTTTCTAGGCAAACATTTACTGATATTTCCTTTTTTGTATTACAGGTTTACATTTTGTGTCCAAGAGAATGAAAAAACTGAAATCTCACCGGGAGAATCGATAACTTATGTGAAATGTCGTGATGGCTGGGAAGTGAAACCAAGAAAACGGTATGAAACATGACAAAATGTTAAACATCTCACCAAAATAATCTTGCATGACCTGACCTTATTTTCAGCTGTAAAATGAAATGATGTGTGTGTATGTGTGTGATTAAATGAAACTGTCTTTGATTGACAGGCTGCCCATGTAACAACTCAGCACTCCATTAACCAATGCACCATCACCATGGAGGACCCAACCTGGATCAACGAGAAGCCCCGCCTTCTCTTTATATGAGCACTTTTCATTGGAGGATCAGCACACGGTGAGAGGGGCTTGAGTGGACTTAACTGCACCAGAAGGGGTTTCCCTTAATTTTTGGAAACGAGGACTCTGGGTCTGTCCAGCCTGCAAGACAGCTGGAAAGTGACACGCAGATTGGAAGTGATGGGCAGCCACGAATTTGTCTGATTGCCCGGGGAGTTGCAGACCGTTCCTTTGTGTGGACTAGTGTCGTAGATTTACAGATCTGTGCCAGTGGACATACACCAGCAATTGTAGTCGCTGTACTGTACATTTTTTAAATATTTTTTTTATTTATGAAAAAAAAAATGGAAGCACTGCAAGACCAACGTTATTTATCAGAGCACATCCCATGATGAAGCAAATGTTGAATGCATTTCGCCTAGATGCAGTATTTGTGTGTTTTGTGTATGTTGTGTTTTTTTCTGTTTATTTTGTGTGTGTGCGTGTGGGTGTTTTTGTTTGTGCTTGTTGTGACCAAGAAGTGTGCCTTTTCTGCTGAGAGATTACTGATACACTGTATAACTGAAGGAGATACACAATCTCATTGCACACAATCTTTCTGAAGTTTTTGTGCATAGTGTTGCTGTTACTGTATGTGGCTTATTTTGGGGGTGTGTGTACATAATGTAAATAACTTTTTGGAAAATAAATTCACCTGTTATTTGTAGAAACTGTTGCCTATCTCTTTTTTTTTTTTTTTTTTTTTTTTTTCTTTAAGACTTCGTGGCATCTTTGATTCGCCTCTAAGTGTGCAGTCACAGTTCTCAGAAATGTACGTACAGTAAAGTACAGTGTGGTTTCTTGTAAGTGTAGGTTGTCTAAATGGACAGCTTGTGAAAGGTGAAAGATTTCCATCATAAGATTGTTTCCTTCCTTTTTTTTTTTTTTTTAACACTTCTAATTAAAACTTGCGCCCCATACATTCGATTCGCATGCATGAGCTCCGGAGGCCTCCAATTTGTCACAACCATTTGTAAAATGAGACATGCCATGGTTTGAAAGTACTCTCTCAAATTATTTTGGTGAACCTGATGCCTGAGCATTAATCAAGCTGACAAGTTGATCGGACTCCTGTCAGAACAGGGGTTTGCAACAGAACATCAACATATGGAAATGCCGTTCACTGACACGCTGCTCTGAGAAACATAGTAAAATGAGTTATTGTTATGTGTGAACAATCTTTATAAAGTGCACAAGAATATGGTTCTAGATACATTTTATTAAGGCAGGACATGTAAATGTTGATCATTGCATAATTTTGTTTCCTGTTCCACTTCAATCATGTCCCAACTTGGAAATCCTGCCTCCTGACGCCTTGTCAAGTGTCAAATACTTCAAATGCGCAAAATACCTGAGAGGTTTGTAATTGAAGGGATGCCTTAAAAGAATGCTACACGTAACATCTGGTGGTTGTCAGACTGGCGGTAGCACTGGCAGCATGAGTACGTTTCTCAATAAGTTGTCTGGTTGTAATTATCTTCAGCACTCGGCTCCACTCTTGTGTGAATCCCAGTAAACTCCACAAGTCTGTCTGTCACTGATAACATGGAGCCCCCTCACTAACCAACTTACCACCCAGTGTTGGTGGTTTGGTGACTCACCTCAGATTCGTAGTCATGGAGTATCTTAACCCGCCTTGATGCTACCTCCTACATAAACCACAGTCTCTTTAGTCACTGTCTGGTCAGCCAGTAAAGCTTATTTTAAGTCTACAAGTGGATCTATTTGCTAAATTATAACTGTGTCACATTAGCTGGAACACACATTACTGGACCAACCCAGCAGAATGCCAGTCTTCTTAGTACTGCATGGCTCGCCAATGAGTAAGTCTGAATACTTTGAAACTCTCCAACTGAAACAACTGAGTTTTCTTAGTTGTTGTTGTGAATCTTTAATGTGGAATGTCAAACGATATCAGGTGGGTGTTTAATGGGTGGAGACCATAACCTGTGTCTCCTGTTCCAGGAGGTGGGATTACATACTTACATACTAGGTAAAACTCTATGTAGGTATATAGGTCTTCGTTCTTCTTCAAACAAAATCGAAAACACAGGACTGGATCCCAGTTTGACTGACATGTATTTCAGTACATAGACTACCATCAGATCAGATGAGAACTAAAACTGTGTTTCTGATGGCGATAGATGTTTGCTTAAATTGGTAACACAGTAACAATACTACATGCCTTTATTTCAGTCATTTCAAATACTATGCCAATCTCTGCAATCTCTTTGATACTACCGAGAACAATCACCATCATTGTTACCAGAAAGTCTCTGTGGTTAAGTCCGGTCCAGAAAACAGTTCTGGACTCTCTATATATTTTCTCCTTTCATGTGAACTGTACTAAGGGTGAATCTTTTATAGGCAAAGGCATAACGAAAAGCTTTATATGACAAGTCAGTGCCGACGCAGGTGGCTTATCCGAGTGACCAGGTGTCAGGTCCATAGTTGCCCCACAGAGGAAGGACCACCAAGATGGCAGAGGCCGGAACCACATTGTGTCCATGTTTTATACAAAACACCATGATCAGTTCTGTGTGGCTGGTGACTCTGGTGCCACGTGCCTTGCAGATTAAAAGGTGGCGGTGCAAACATCACCATATGTCGAGATGTCGGCTCAAGCATCACATCAGGCTCTGCCCTGTGGATCAACAGAAAAGAATGGGGGGGGGGAGGTGGGGATATGACCTCATATGACCCCAGCACTCCATGCACGTAGTGATGCGCCCAAGAGAGGAACCACTTGAGGGATGTTTCTCAAAAGTTTCATAACAGAGCAGAGTTGACTTGTTGACCTACACACACCCACTGCATGTACTGTACTCAATGTGAGGCCACCTGAGTGAGTGTGGCATGCCAGTCAGAGTCTGGCGAGAGTTGAAAGTGTGGAGATCACATGGATTCTCTGTGCTTTCCAAGTAAGGCATCCTCTAAATTTTCTGGGAATGTGTTAAAGGTGGGTCTGACTTTTGTTTTCAGGGAATATGCTCTTACATAGGAACATTTGAACAAATAATCCATTGGATATTTGATCCGAGAATTATGTTTTTGTTGAAGATGTGTTGTGATAATAAAAGGCGAGAGTGGTGGAGTTATACTCAATAAGCCATAAAGAAATTGCTCTTACACTGACACTCAAAATTTGAAATCCGCCATCTGTTTGTGTCTGTGTTTTTAATCCTAATCACATTTTTGTCTTGATGAGATTGGCAGACAGAAACACTAATAAATAAATTTTCAAATTTATTGTTCCCATCACTGCAAACTGGAAAAACAACTAAGTCTCTTTACAGCCATGCTAGCAAACTGCATGTTAGATGGTGCGGTAGCTGCAGGTAGCTGTGCCTGACCATTGCTGTAAACACTCCTCTGACCAAAAAAATGTAGAATTAAAATTAAATCAAATGCGTTTAGACAAGAAATGAAAAAAAAGGAAGTGTTACGTGCTAATCTCTTTGATACTTCCAAGAAGAGGCCCCACTGCTATAACCACAAAGCCTCTGCAGTTGACGCCTAGTACAAAACCTGTCATGAGAACTGTACCAGAGGTCATTTTTAAAAAATATATAACACAGCTATTAAGACTTATATAATTAAGATCATGGCCACTTTGAATGACAGGTGGGTGCTGTCGCAGGTGGCTTGTTTGAGCGACCTTCATTCAGCCTGCCTCAGCTCCACCCACGCTCCGCATCTTTGCCTATATTTGGATTAATGGGGAGCCGGCATACACAGCGTTAGCACACATCTTTGTGAAACGCTTTGGATTTCTGACACAGAAGGACAGCACTGCTGTCACATGACGCGCTCCTTTTCTAGTCTCACCTTGCTGAAAGGCACAGGAGTGCTTTGAGCTAAATGCTAATGTCAGCATGTAAACAAAAACAGCAGCAGAGTGTTTACCATTTTCAACATCTAGTTTAACGTGTTAGCATGCAAAGCATTTTCCGATGAGCACACAATGTACAGCTAAGGCTCATAGGAATTTAATCATAGTATTATACACTAAAGTATTGGACACAGTGAAATTCTGAAGGTTTATTAGGAATTTAGCCTAAAGAGGACATGAATGTCTAGGCCAAATCTCATGACGATTCATCTAGTAGTTGCTTCGATAGGTAACAATCATCTGCAGCATCTCTGTTTAAAGGTCCAGTGTATACATTTACATCCTGTCTAGAGCCAGTGCTTGGTTTGCCCATTGTGGACCCACCACCAGAAACATACTGGTACAACATGGCAGACTAAGAGGACCAGCTCTCTGTAGGTATAAAAATGTCTTTTATTTTAAGACCATTGTACGCCAATGAAAACATATTTACATATGAGTATTATATTCCATTTATGCCAATAGATCTTCCTAAATCCCTGAATTTGTAGCACACTGTTGTACATAGTTTCCAAATAGCTCACCCTATTATTTATTGTTATGCCCTTGTACACTAACCCATTCTACATATCTGGAGGACTTCATGACGTCAAGAGGAAAATAGAGAACACTGTTCACATGCAAGGGAACTCTGCTTCTAGACAGGAAGGTGCTCTGTCACATTGAGTATTATTATTAACCTATCTTAAAATAGTCAGCCAAAATGAATATCCAACCAGTGATCACATGCTTTAAGAGCTATGTTTATGTTTTGAATGTACACACCATGTTTGTTTACAGGCGGTTATAATTACAAAAAGTAACCTGATCACTGTACTGTACGTGAGTGTTTGTGAGGGCGGGCGATTTTCCACAAATCTTCCCAGCTCCTATTGGTGCGCACGTCACAACTTGACACCATTGTTATGGTGTCAGATTTGTTTCCTTGAACTTCCCAGTGTGTGCGATCTGTGTTGTTACCCGATGTTGTGACTGGCTGAGCAGTGCTTCAGCCTCTCAGCTGTTGTTAAGTCACATTTTACGACTTCCAAGGAAGAATTTCCAAGGTCAAGCTCATGGTCGGTCTAGGGTGAAACATCCTTTAACTTTTGGTACACTGGAGGAGACAGCGGTCATAGAAACAAAGTGAATGATGATGAGTCATATAGTCTGTTTATCTTTGGATTATTATAATTATTTGCCAGAATGAATGCTCATCTAATCTATCCAGTGGGTCAGTTTTTAGGGGTCAGGCCTGTGTTTGCTGACAGCAGAAGCATAAACCTCTCTTGTGGGTAAAGTATTGTCTTGTGCATAGAGACAGTGGTAGTTAACATTATTTTTTCAGTGGTCATTTTTTGGATTGTGTTTAGCAAATAGTCTGTTGCTAGGCAAAAACAGTGCCAAAAAACAACTGACAGAAGAACGTAAAAACCTGCAAATAACTAGAATAAGCTTGTAAAATCAACACAGTCAAGAAGTCTTTAAAGTGCTCAGAAGAAATGATCACTTCATGACAACCGAGCATACGCCACCTGTTGATGAAGACCGTATTATTTGATTGAAAGCTCTACAACATTTATATTACAATCTCTAATTCGTTAAAACAAGTGAGAAGTCTTACTCAACTTCAAATCCTTGACTCATTTCTAACATCTCTGTACCATGGACCACGATGACTCTAATCAAGAATAACTTGAACGTTTGTTTTCAAAGATATTGTTGGGGAGTACTTCACGGAAATGAGGTTACCGAAAGGTTCATTTACAACCTCTGATTGGTGCTAAATAAAAGCTGCAGTTCCTGGACTTAAAGCTCATTTATTCCGTCAAACAGAAAAGGGAGTAAGAGGACAGGTCAGGCGATGGGTCATTGAGCTGACATAGATCTCCTACACAGTTGGACTTCTGCCTGGCTGAGCTGCCCACTCTCTGCTTTCCTCAGTATCTCTTCACAACCAACAACTATACAGTTACTGTCTCATACGATATCCAACCATGACCACACCCCCTCCAGTAATGAAATTCGAAGCACAACTGGAGAGACTGGTGAGCCAATGGTGGAAGAGCGAGCCATCTGGTAAACCCAGCTGACCCAGTCAGCTGTGAACTAGAATCAGCATCCGGTCTCTCTCTCTCGTGGAATTCTCCCAATAAAAATGAGAATTATTGGCCACGTCTGAATGTCACATATTTGCCACGACTTAGAAATGCCGAATAGCAGTTCTACATAATGATCCTACAAACAAGAACAGAGACCTTGTTCACATGCAGGATGATCTGACACACTGTGGGAGAACGCTGAATCAAATTTAAGCTACTTTCCATTTAAAGGAAAATCAGCAACGTGATAGTAATCGTGTTTAACTCCATGTGATGTTTATCAAATGTATCCATGTGAGCTTCACTTTTAAAGGAATAGATTTACATTTCAGGAAATAAACGTATTATTTGCAGGTGTATTTTCTAACTTTGGAGAGAGTCAGGATAATGTATTCCCCCTGCTTTCAGTCTTTATGCTAAGCTAAGACAAGCTCATTGTATTGAGCTCCAGCTCAACATGAAACTGAAAAGGCAGTTAGACAGTAAGCAGAATGACTGTCAGTTCAACAGGAGATGATGAAAAAACATCATTTTCATTGAATCATTGCGTTACTGGAGTTCATCAAGATTTCCACTTTTGACACCTATAACACTCCCCTGCCAGACTTCCTTACAGGGTCAGATCACTTTCTTATTCAGGTTATTCAGTAGCACAGGAAACCGTTCTGAAAACAAAAGTTCGGCATGGTGTCAAATTGAGTTATGACGTGTCCAACCCATAAATTTGCTCGTGGCAACATGTTCGTTGACAGAACTGTTTCTGCAACATTGAGTTCTCTGTGATTTGACTGTGCTTGCAAGTCGTAGATGAAATGTGTGTCTATTACATGATTAATCATAAAAACTGCCTGTATTGAGCTGGAATGGTAGCCAGGTTGTCACACATTTCTTATGAATAAAAGAGTAGTACAAATAAGCAATATAGAGATAACAGATAAAGAAACTCCCCATTTCCTTGGGGTTACGGTGCGAGAGGATTTGAGGAAGATTGGCCAGCTGTGCGTAGATGAGAAAGTGGGCAGAATTTGAACTCGTCTCTCAACCTTTTTCACTGACTACTTCCGCCTGGGTGCTACCAAAGTGCAACAGCATGAATATCTAAGAGGAGAGACTGTGTACACAGTCATCCCCATTTGTATGATCCATCACAAAGACCCACAAAAGGCAGTGAGCTCTTAGAGGCAGATCAAGGAAGCAGTGTGATGCAGCCAAGAGGAAGCCGGCTTTTCATCCTGCTCTCAAGTGTGGCCATTCAGAGCAGGTAACACTTTTACTTTTAGATTTGGTCCGGTGACATGTTGTACAAAAACTTAGTTTCAAGCCTATTGAACCCTTTACTTTATCACAACTGCATTTCTAACTCAAACCTTTAACCTCGGCCTATTCAGTTGTTGACCTGGAGGCCACACCTGACCCAGAAGCATCCTCAAGTAAGAAAATAAGTAAGCTACACAGAGTGTATGGAAGAGGCCAAAGAGTGAACTACCATGCTTGTTTCATTTGTGGTTGGGAGTTACAGACGTACAGCATTTCAAAACATCTGACTGGTGACAGTCGGAAAGTGAAAACTGAAAGGTGAAATTCACAGTCTGTCCGCTGAAACCTGCCTGGGCTGGTAGGGACTTCATGGTACTGTCATCTCCAAATATGAAATCAGTGTTTATTTGGAATGAGTGTTTCGCGTTAGAATATGATACTTCATACATCACCACATTGAGAAACACCAAATTTCCCGAAAGACAAGGGAGGAGTTCGGAACCGTATCATCATCATCATCATCATGTGAAAAGAATATATGCTGACCATGAAAGAATATATGCTGACCATCGTGGATGAATTAAATTAATTAAAATAAACATGACATCCACTATTAGTCTTTCAGTGTCAGACCTGTCTACATTTCCTGGTTTTCAAACCTATCCAATAGCCCTCATTTGACCTAAACCTCATTTAAAATGACCATAAAACCAAATCTTCTCAAACAGCCATTCGAAGACGTGACGTTCCGCTAAAACGTTCTTTCCAAATATGTTTTCACACAAAACTTCAAGAGCACAACTCGTGCTTCCTTCTTCTTTCTTGGCATCACACATCCTGAAGTCTCCCACAGCACCACAGAGAACATCACTGTTAATGGGACAATACGCACAGATCAGCCAGTCAGGGCATTGTCGTTTCTTCTGTGGCTGTTTTATGGTGTCAGAAGCGTAGGCTGAGACTTTCTCATGGGAACGAGCCACACAAGAAAGTGAGGAATGCAAAGAAATGGCCTTCTAGCTGAAAGAAAGTGAAAGAACTATAATCTGCTGAGAATGGGATTTATGTAATTCTCACATGCTACAAAAGAATACATACAGGCCTCCGTTCGGGGTGAATTCTTTTGAGCAGGCACGTTGATTTGGATTAAATTCTCCACTGTTTGAAATCAGCTTATACATTTACAGTCACCTCCACTGTCTGGGCATGAGAGAAAAAGCTCAGCAAATATTCGGGACACTTTTGTGTTCATGGCAACGTTACGTGGCAAAAAGCTGCTATGGAGTTTAGCATTTTTGGCAGTGTTTCCATGATTTCAAAGTTTATTGTTTAATGACTTCATCTTTCAGTGAAAGTTATTTGGACTTGGCGTTAGCTGCTTTAACTTTACTTGCTCCTGAGGGTGTGGCGGTATCAGCACTGTCAGCCCTCTAACAGTTGGTTTTCAACCCTCAGATCACAATACTACTACTGATGCCATGAATTTTCTGTGCACATGCGTCATTTATAATCAGTCACCTCTTTAAATAGCTGGATTGTACCTGACCAATCTGTTGCTTTCACGATTACGACACCTATTTCGCCTGCATAATGCAATAAGCAGCTTTATGACTAAGACATGAACTAAAACACTTACGATTGGTTCTAATTTAGTCTAATCTGCCTGTGGTTTTGTAAACATTTTTGTAAACGTGTTAAAGGTTCAGTGTGTAAGATTTAAAGGGCTCTGTTTAGAGAATAATGCATAACTATATTTTCAATTAAATTCAATTTATTTGTCACATTTTTGCTGTGTGCTGCTGCTATACATTCTTAATGAAACAAAATAATAGTATAGAAAACAACAATAGCAATAATAACACAAAGCAAAAAGAATAGCAATAAGGAATAAACACTGTGTCCTCGTTTAGGGGTCTGACAGTAGAAGCTCTTCCTGAGCCTGTTGGTGCTGGCCTGGTGTATCCAGGACTGTCTTACTGGAGATCCTTAATAATTGCCCTAGTCTTATTTTTACAGCACCTGGTATATATGGATATCTTTTAGGCCCCACTTGTTGTACTTTCAGCTGAATGAACCACGCTTTGCAGAGCCTTGCCATCTTTTTCGGGACTGTTTCCGGAAACAGCGACGTTCCCCATCCGGATGCTCTCAATGGTGGAGAAGTAGAAATTCCTCAGTATCTGAGGAGATACCTGAAATTTGCTCAAGTGTCAATCAGTCTCTGCCACAGGGTCAGTATGCAGCACCCAGGTCAGATCATTGGTGTTATAAATCAATGAGCCTTTTACATCCACCTGCTCTGTTGAACCATCATGTTTCTACAGTGGCCCAGAACATCCAAACTTAAACACTGACTCTAGATATGGGTCTTTCATAGTTTTCACGCATTTCGTGGAAGAAGACGGGGAGGCGACCAGGTTGCAATCGGCAACTACAACACTAGATGCCACTAAATCCTACACACTTTCCTTTAACGTTTAAAAAACAGCCTGCAAGTTGACTTTGGTGTTTTATAGCTGGGATTTGGATCAAGCCATGGTACTGCTGCCGTTCCAAATCCGCAAACCGTATATGAAGTTATTTGGCTTTGTAGTCACATGGTTTGATTCATATTTTTTGAAGACAGTAAGTCACTTACACAGCAAAGATCAAACACAGTGGAGTGTCTTGGGCCAAACTCAGCGCAGCAGCAGACAGATCCCACCTCAAAGAAAACTTCACTTTTCATCAGAGCTACACTGGTGTGGAATGAGGATTTACTGTTAATCTTTTAATACCAACTCTACGTTTCATTTTTTTTTCTCTTGGGGAAGACAGCAGAGAGGCCATCAACCCGCTGAAATTGTTTAAATGTGACAATCTAGAATAAAACTTTGATAATAAGTTACTGTTTTTATTTTGGAGTCTACTATTTTCTAATCTTTTCCAATGAATTTGGGGGAAAGAGCTATGCATGTACGTTTTTAAGCTCGGTTTAGGCTGAGAAATTGGTGTGTCGATAAAATCAAAATGCAACAGTGCAATGGAAACAGATTTAATGAGTAAATCATGTGGTCCATGAACCATGCAACCTACTCAAGGCACCATGGAGGACATGGTTTCAGATCTGTGTGGACCAATCTGAACCCAAATCAGTCAATCATACCAAGTACTAACTAAACTAAAAGTATGCATTTCTCAGTGCAGAGTAGATCTCCTGATCACACACACAAAAAAACATACTTCATGGAGAAGTAAAATTCAAGTAATACATAAAAAATTAGTTACCACCAAAAGTTACCAGCAGTCAATGAACAATGGATCCACATTTATTTGGATTTAGATACACAGAGCAGTTTTATGAAGGATGTAAGTGCTGAGACATTACACAAACAGATGTCACTCTTTGATGCAAATGTACATCTGCATTACATTTCCAAGATGAAAAGAAAGAGAAGACAGTGAGGGGAGAAGCCTCTTTTGGACTGGCACTTTCATTTGTCGGAACAGAGAAGTTTCATTATTCATTTGGGCTAGTGCCACTATTGAGCTGTAGCGTTTGCCTGGAAATGAATGCCTCTTGCTAACAATTGCACCATATGGTCATGTTTTTTTGTTTTTTTTGATATCCTGTCAGGGTTTTCCCAACTCTTCCACACCAAGGCCCCCCATTAGCTTTTAGAGCCACGCTTTTACACACTCCAATTAACAACACTACGGCAAGTATAATAAACAAAACAACAAGGAACCCTCACCTTCTGAACATATTTTATTACTTTTATTAATCCAATTCAAGTTTGCCATTGTGTGTGTCTGTCCATGGCAAATAGGATTTATATTTTATTTATATCTATACATACATATAATTTAGGGTATGTCTTTCTCTTGATCTCCTTGCCGTCCGTCCGTCTTCTTCCACTTATCCGAGGGCGGGTCACGGGGGCAGCAGCTTTAGCAGGGAGACCCAGACTTCCCTCTCCCCAGCCACTTCGTCCAGCTCTCCCAGGGGGACCCCAAGGCGTTCCCAGGCCAGCCGAGAGACATAGTCCCTCCAGCGTGTCCTGGGTCTTCCCCGGGGCCGCCTCCCGGAGGGACGTGCCCGGAACACCTCACCAGGGAGGCATCCTCACTAGATGCCCGCCATGTAGCACTAACTTAAAGCCTCTCTTTGTGGTATTTCCTGTTTGTCTGTTAATCTGGTGTCAGTATGCAAAGATGTCCCACCCTATAGTGTAGCCTTATTAGCTCATGCTATATATGTATCACCAGTTGAAAGCTGAGGCACACCCTCCTGTAGGAGCTGACAATCCAGGTCTTAATGTTGCTGTGCGGGAGTATGAATATATTACACTGCAGCTGTGTTGACAGATACCAGAGGCTGTTTTGGAGACTCAACAATTGCTTGAGTATGTGAAAGGTTTAAGGCGTACTTGCAGAAAATGATCAATCCTCAGCGCTGCAAAGCATTTTAGCATCTTTCAGCTTATTGTCTTGGTTTCTCAGCCCACACATTTACTGCTTAGTCTAACTACTCTTACCAACATAGTTTCCAGTCACACCAGGGCACAGTTTTCAGAAAATGTCCTTTACATGTACTCTATCTGTTCAGGAAACACAGT
Organism: Nibea coibor; assembly: GCA_023373845.1. Lineage (NCBI taxonomy): Eukaryota > Metazoa > Chordata > Actinopteri > Sciaenidae > Nibea > Nibea coibor. The sequence goes on along the minus strand of CM041737.1, from coordinate 11,506,531 downwards.
TACTAGCTGGTGAAGCATTTAGCACCTAAAGATCTCTGGATCTGGTGGAGACCAAATTAAAGGTAACACCAATGTTACTCTGTGTCTCCTGCAAGAATGCAATAAAAATAATTGAATCATGCAGGTTTTCACATTTTATCAGACTAAATGAAAGAAAGTCTGGTCATGCAAAGAGACACTTTTGGGGAAATGTGAAAAGGGAAGAGTTGTACTCTCAGAGCTTTGATGTCATGTAAATAATTTGCAAATACTGTACATGGAAGGGTGGATTCTCCTTTCAACAGGGAAGTGAAACCACAGAAATTGTTTCTGAGTTCTGAGGAAGGAGGCTGTTGTAAAGATGTTGCAAAAAACTAAACTTGACTTGACTTGTATTGGTGTCGTTCCTACCTCCATATCAGATGTATACTTCAGATCCAGGTTTGTGTTACTTTCAAAGAATCACTCCAAATACAACGAGTTGTTATCAAGAAAAGCTCACCCCTCAGCCTCCTCATCCCCCTCATCCCCTTGATGCATGGGAACGGGGCAACATGAGCTTTACTGTATGTTGTGATATTCTGTGGGAATCTGTGTTGTGTAAGAAACAGCCCTGTCTTGGCTTGACATAGATTATGCAACCCCTGAAGGCATATGGAAGTGTTCCCACCTCGAATTACATCTGCACACATACCTAAGTACGCTCACACATTCCTAACCCGTGTAACAACCTCTCCAAAAAGGACAGGATCAAAGGTGACCATGAACGGGAAGCACTCCCGTTCAGTGTAAACACAGACATAGTCATGAGCGAAATGGCCTCAGAGGTTGAGGGATTTCCCCCTGGGGATTGTGTATTTTGTGAATGAATGAGAAGCACACAATGGCGTGGCAGAGAAGCTCAAGAGATACAAGGACGAGAGCTTTAGGAGTAACAAAAAGTGACTGACTGGCAGACTGACAAATTGTAACCATTTCCGCCTCTGGTGGTGAGGTTGTTACTCATGAAATAGTATTTCAGAAAGAATGAAAAGGAGACGGAAAACTGAGAGAGAAAAAAGGTGGGGGGAGCACCGACGTGTTGATTGGCTCAGGCGGGGTGCCTGATTCTAGGTTCTTTGTGATTGGCTGAGAGGTATGGCCTCACCTTAAAAGAGGGTTACTCGAGTTCAATGACATTGAGATTTCCGTCTGTTGGCGTGGCTCAGAACCTACATTCACAACAAGAACATGCCTTTTAAATAAGCAGCAGACATTCGAGCATGTGCAGACATTGATATATGCATTCCTGATCCTGCAGTCATTGTATGCGTTGTCACGAAACATCCATAAGGAACAATCGCATATTCTTGTTGTTAATTGCCTCAAAATCCCTGAAAGGTTTTGGTCAAACAGCAAAAGATCTGGGCTCGTATTTATAGCAGGAAACCACACGAATCCACAAACATTTGAAATAATAATGTATTCAAAATCTGAAGGCGCTTGATGCATCACATTAGCAAGGTTTAACAAATAACTTCCTTTTTAGGCACACCATTCAGGCATTCAAATGTGACAGGCAGTGTGTCAGCCTAATCAGCAATGGCAAGGAAAGTAATCGCTTGGAAAACATCACTAGGGACCATAAAATCTGCATTCAAAGTAAATTCATTTGTAGGCATGTACACATTTCTTCTCTGTGTAGTGGAGCCATCCCCCCATGCCAATTCTAACCTTAACCCTGACCCCGTCCTCGCTCTCCTCCACCAAACTTTTTAACTGACCCTAATCCCTGAACCGTGACCCTGCGCTCTCTTTGAATGTTAGCCACTGAATGTGTGGCACTTACCCAAACAAAGGGACTTTGTGTCAAATCCAACTCGAGCGCATGGTGGGAAAGTGGTTGTGATGAGTTATTTCCCCACCAAACTTACTTTTGATCTGACCCACTTGGTGTTTTTTTTTTTTTTTTTTAGTGGAAAATACTGCTCATAATATGACTGTAATAGCTGAGAAATGATTTGATCTCCACAAGGGCGAAACACTCATGACTCGAACGATCAGCCGAGGACTAATCATACCATTGCACCATATTTTAACTGCTGAATATGCATAAAGCAATGCAGGATAACAGCGCAGTAAGATATATATGTTAACAAAGAAGTCAAAATGTGCACCGGTGATGCAAATTCTGTTTAAAGACACTGCACACATATACAGTACATGTTTGCTGTTATAATAGCTGAGTATCTCAGGATTGCAGGTCTAAAAAAAAACGTATCAGGAGCACATGAAAATAAAAAACATTTACATTTTCAAAATTCCTGAATGGAATTCCTTTGCGGCGCTCACAATAGTGAAGAGCATTTTAAAACTCAACAATGTCTTTCCAGAAATAGTTGAAGAGTTGAAGAGACAATCAGAACATGTCACGAGTCATTATGTCATTATTACTACTTTCTATCAAAGAAATAGTCCCAATAAAAGCTGTTATTCATGGACCTTTTCCAATTTAAAATGTACTTTTCATGGTGGTTTCAGGGATTTCACCAGCAGGTATCACACCATTTAGATGCATAAAATCACAATCAAAACTGAATTGAACGAAATCTTCATATCTTGGTAAAACAAAATGATTATATTTGGGTGAGACATCTCTAAACACTGGTATTATGTGGTATATTAACTAGGAAGACTGGAAACCTCATACTGCTTGTCAACCTTATATATGCAACAACTTTGAAGTTGACTACGTCTTTAAAACACAACAGGCCAGCCGGTCCAGATCTCCAGATGAAGGCAGGATGCTTGTAAAGTGAGTCTGAAACAACATTAATGGCTCTGAGTTCTCCATTTGCAGTTTGAATGTTGCCAACACTAATAGAGAAAAGATTGCTTGCTTGCTTGCATGCGTCATCTCAGCGGTTGCTATTACTTCACAAAACTGAGTTCACCTGAGAACAGTGCTCTGTTGACTCATAGACAGACTTCAGTTAAATACACTATTTGGGGGATTTATGTGAAAGCTGAGCTTTAGAAAACCAGTTGATGTGGTCTCTTTGGATTCTTGTTTAGTCTGTGCATGTATTTCCCATACACCTAACAAAATATCTGTCAGTTATTATTTCATATGTTTGAAAATGTTGCTCTATTTTGTCAAGGATAATTTGGAGGTATCTCCAGTCGAGCTCACGGATCGACGAAACTGACAAGACAAGGATCTGTTTTAAGTGACGTTACCAGTACAAAGAGCGCGGGCAGGTTAACACAGTCACTCAAAGTATGCATACCTGGTGATTCACGCACCAAACACACCCATGTGTGAGGATGTGAAGATGAGAGAAAGGTGAGGATTGTTTCATGTTAGCGAACGGAAGTACAGGCTGAGCTGTAGGGCTCCCCCTGGACAGCTGGCGAACACATGAGCCCACAGCTGTCCACCTCTGTATATTATGGATGATGCCTGCACTTCACACACACGCAAAACCAACTCACCATTCAGGGCACACCTCAGCAAACGGATGATGCTAAAGCAAATATATTTACTCATACCATGAGTCCTACGGGCCATGACAATGACCTGCAAAGTCTCAACGCAGAGAAAGCCTTCTTGGCCAGACATCAGTCTTGGAGTAAGTTCTCACATTTTGGTGGAACTTGATATGTAAGCAAGCACAGAGAGGGAAAAGAAATCTTCTAATCATTGTCAGATACTTCAACTTACTGTACACGTCAGAGGGATAATTGATGTTGAACAGTACAAACTCACTTCAAATTTCTTTGTTATTTCTTTTTTTAGAAATCTGACCGGTGAGAAAAAAAAACAAATGTTACCCTTGTCAAGCACAGAGAACTTCCACACAGAGCAAGTTCTTCAAACCTTGATGTATTTAGGTCAATACTTTTCTAAGGTTTACTGTTTTTCCAAACATGAAATGTGTGTACTCCCGCCGGATTGTTTACCTTTCATTAAACTGGGTTTTTTTCTACCATATTTTGTTTGACCTAAATTTGACACCTTAACGCCTTGAAGCAGATCCTGATAGTTCGCACTGCACTGCACTGTCTCAGCCTGTCCAAGCATACAAACCAACACATATTAATCGAGCTGTCCTGTTCATTGAAAGCCTTGACCCACAAGACAGTCCACTTTAGTCCCCTGTTGCATTTGTCTGTTATCATTATCCTTTAGGTATAATCCATTGCTTATGCTTTTATCTGTATCCTTTATTTTCAATATGTATATTTCAGGGGCATGACATATGTTCGTTGCTGTTCATTGTTCATCAATTCAGCATTCATCACCATAGTTCCCTCCAGGCTAGTCACAGAGCTCAAGCACCTGCGATGAAACACTTCACTGTGCTGACAGGAAGTAGGAAGTTAAGGAAGCGGTGGTGTGTCCTGTACACAGATAACTGTATAGCAGCTCTTGTGTCCAACTTTATCGTCAAGTTTGCTGTTGACGCAGCTGTGGAGGGGCTGATCAGTAACGACAATGAAAAGGCAAATCTGAAGGAAGTGGAGGAGCTGATCCGCTGGTATCATGACGGCGAGCTCCTCCGGAACATTAGCAAGACTAAAGAGGGATGATAGTTGAGTTTGGGGAGAAGCAGGGGAGGAATTAAGCACCCAGGCAGACGCTTAAGGAAATTTCATGTCATGTCCATCCTGATGGAATCAGCAGTAAATAAGAATATAATATATATTTTAAATTCAGAATAACACCAAAACAAACAAAATATTCCTCGGCTGCTTCAAAGGATTGACATCTGAATACATCCCATCAGCTGTGTTTATTAATACCCCTGAAGGTTATTTATTAACCTGTAGGTTATTTAAGGACCTGAGGGGTTGTTTGTATAGTGAGTGACAAGTTATGAAGATTTGAACTTTCTGCATGAAATCCATAAGTTCCACACAAAGATATTCACCTTTTAAAACACATATAAACAAAGAAAAGAAATGAAAGTAACCGATCATTTGAAAAGAGATTATCACCCTTAACACCCCCAAAAGATGCAAAGGTAATGACAGAGAGACAATGATGATTGATGTCAGCGGAGGCTTAACAACGACAAACAAACTGCAGGCAGTTTCAGAGTAAGTAACGGTGGATATGCGCATCCGTTTCTCCTCTCAGCAGCGACATACTGCACATTTTGAAAATCCAAATGCTCAGAATTTTACAAGGGAACCTTTAAAAATCAAAATCTTCTGAAAACATGATAGAAATTTGAATACTTCTCCGTATATAAAGTTCCCTGAGTGTATTTAAACGTAATTAGAGGGTATAGAAGTGCAGTGTCAGGTGTGGTATCCCTGCGTGTTGCTTCATGCACAATTACGTGCAACCATGTCAACAGTAGGATGCAAACATGCAAAGGACAGACTTAATTCAGATAATGCTTGCACTTTGTGCCACTGGGGTTTGCCTTAGTGCTGTAATGAGCGTGAGAGGCATTTCACAATAATTGCAGTTTGTGTCTGTCTGAAGGAATGACTTGAGATTTTGAATGCTGCTGTATTGGCCAGAAATCCTCTGGGGGGTCTGAGCAATCACCCGCAATTGCAAAAGCATTTTGCCATTACTCGGACGCCAGAGAGTTCAGTCTATCCAGTCAGATCAGGGTTTCAGAGGCACAGCAGCGTGACTTAAACATGCTTTTCCTGCACAACTTCCAAACTTTTGTCATAAAAGTTGTGGTTGCATTATACCTGGGGAAAACTCCACATAAACTCGTGGCTCAGGGTGGGTGCAACTACTGATACTGATACTCCTGCCAGATGGCAAGAAAACTGTCACATGCAAAAGTCCACAGCCAAACTCTCCATCACCCAGGTGCTAAGGACGCAAGAATACCTTTGATTATTAATTTTTCACAGCAAGATCACAGACATCAGTTTTATCTTCTGTGAATCGAAAGCTAAAAGGCAACAATGTGTGCTTGTTATTTATTTATTAGAAACTATTACAACTATTAACTATTATAAATGGCTCATTGGCCACTGGAAACTTCCCTAAACTGTCATTTTAATCATCAATATCTGTGCAGCTAAAGCTGCAGTGGAGAAGAAGTTTCTGTACCGTAATCACACCACGGGAAGTACATGTTCCTGATTGGTGGACATGTATCAAGCGAGGACACCTCACAGGCAGTTGTGGTCACCAGTTTTCCAGTCAACCACATTATAAATCTGTATGACATATTTAACCTATACTTAAATGTAGGGAACCACGGTAGCAGCACTTCTGCTTTGTGGTACTTTACCAGTAAGTGCCACTGGTGAAATGGAACCAACCATGACCTCAAATGAAGTTTAAAGCTTGTGTGACAGCTTTGACACAAATAGTAGCACCCCAGGCACAATTTTATGTTGTGTGCAGGTCACAATGGAGGAGTAACAAATTTGAGCTACAATTTTGCACCAGAATATCTTTGATATACAATACGATACAGTTTAAAATTAGAAGAAGGTAAAATTTGATGGCTACACGCTGTCCTTTATTTCTGCATATTAGGACTGCTTGGCATATTGGATAAAATGACATTTGCTTTGGTGCTCTGGTAGCCTTTAGGGGTTTTGGGCACTGAATGTGGGCTGCAGCGTTCCTGGTTTGAGTCTGGCTGAAGACATCTGTTGCATGTTGTTTCCCATCCCTTTCCCCAAATGTCATATTTCTCCTGCGGACTCTTTAATAAAGCCATTAAATGCAGATTCAACAGCTGGGGAATATGAATACACAAACTGTATTGCACCGACAGCTGCGTGCAGTCTTCGCTTATCAGTTTGCCAGAAACACACGTTTACTTTCTTATGTAATGAAGGAAATATCGGCAGCGGAAAGGAATGCGCTCATCAGATCGGATCCTCCAGACAAAAAAATTGGTGTGCTTAACACCTTTGTTCCCTGTAACAAAAAGTTTGGCTGCAGACGACGGTTCCCAGCACACTAAAGTTATTACAACGGGCGTGTGAATGTGTGTGCAGCCATCTGAAAGATAGACTTGATATCACACCACTCTGTCCCCTGTGCCCCCCTCTGACACACACGCCCACACACTCCTCTGCGACGGCTGCTTGGTCTTCTGTGGGGTTTTTTTTTTTTTTTTTTTGGTACACGCACTTGATTCACACCTTAGTAACCTCGTACACATCACACTACTGTACTTCTTACCAACTGGGCATGTTGTGAGAGTTGCCAGTAACGGATGTTGCGTGCGTGTGTGTCAATATGTCTACTGAAAACCACTCTTAAAAGATGCCCATGTTCCCTCTGTAAAATATGTGATAATAATGTGCTTTGAATAAAAGTTAAATAACATAACTGTCTTTCCTTTTTTCAATGGGTCCTGAAGCATTTCTGTTTAGATTTAAATTGTATTATTGAATTTTCCTCTTTTTATTTGTTTGTTTGTGTGTTTTTTTTCCCCTTTGGCTTAGACTCAAGTCTTGAGTATTGTTCATCATCCCCTTTGAAGATTTCGAGCCCCAAACAACATCTGTCACTCTTTTTTCACAGCATGCACCCTCCAGCTGTCCGTTCCCGAGTTATTATATGGTGCAGATGAAAGATCGCGTCACGACTGTTGATGAGACGCATATTTGGTTCTATATCCTGTACTGTAATCTAATAATAATATGTGTTTTGACTGTCCTTTTGTTGAGGAAAGGCTCTTTTGGTGTTGAACTCACTGTGATTGCCACCATGAAATCCTGCATGTTTCGCTGTATTGTCTCAAGTCTCCAGCATGTGGTTTTATGCCTGTGACCACATTCACGGACAAGAATGTCACCATGCTTGTCAAGTGGTTGCAGGCAATACCGACAGTCTGGATGGTAAGAAAACATTTAAACACTATCAAAAACACTTCCATCTATGCATACGTCTGTACATATTTTGTTGTGGTGGTAGTGGATTTCTATGATTCCTGTAGGAAGCGTGTTGGATTATAGAATACTGTTTGAAATTGAATATCATGTCTTTGTGACAGACTCACAATGTTGCCCTGATGTTCAACAATCCAATCTATCATGGCAGAGTCAAGCGATTTTTGTGCAATGCCGGTGCAACACAGCCACAACGTGAAATCTGTTTTGAGTCATGTAATCGTGAACACATTCATTCATTTATTCAACCGAAAGCAATCAACTATTCTTCTTTGAAGTCTCCGTAATGTAGGAGGTGACAGACTGTAGGAGAGGCAGGTGGAGGAAAAAGACAAAGACACAAACTGTAAATTACAAGCCTGCGACATAAAGCAACCGTTTGAGTGAAATCAACATTGCGGACTGACTCATAGTCTAAGGAGAACCATCCTATAATTAACAAACATTTAGAGAGGAACAAACACCATAAAATTTCAAGTGTGGCCCGAGGCAACGTCTGAATGTGGCGTGAAACTGTATGATTTATGCTCAACACACCGAAAGGAGCTTATATGTAAGCACCAAATTTCAGTTTCAGTTCTTAGTCCAAATAATAATGTCTCAGACTCGATATAGCATATTAGAAGGAAGTGAAAGCCAACGACAACAAAGAGTTCCAGGAAACAGGAGAGAGGAGGGGGCTGGTACTTGAGCTTAACAAGGAAATGAGCGACAGGTGTGCAGGGAGGAGCAGGATCAGGTGATGGGCTGAGGCGTGAACACACTGGGGGGCGATTTCAGACCAATGAGGTGTAAATTACACGTTTGGACTGACAAGAAATGATGTAATATGAACATGTGTCAACGGTGTGAGTGTAACTTTGAAGTGACACTAACAAGTGAAAGCAAAATGTTTTGTTTGTTTGTGTGCTGTTGCATTAAAGGCCAAGCACACAGGTGTATTCAGTTCTGGCTGATCTGTCTTCGCTGCAGAAGACAGATGATTTTAAATGATAGAGGTACGACAAGATGGAATGAGTATTAATAATATGTTGACTAACAAAGACTTTTCTGCCAAAATATCTGATCTTGAATCTGCAGTATTCATTTGTATTAAACCTTTTTATTTTTATGTTTAGGCGCCGGCAGCGCCTGACTGTGGCTTGGAAAAGATTAAATGTCTGCAGTGACACAATGTATCGACATTGAACACACCTTTATTGGAAGACAATTTAATAATCTACAACAATAACTTGCAGGAAGCAGGGTTGAAAACACACACCCCTCTTCTCATTTCTCATTTTGCAGATCCTTGATTCCTTTCCTCGCTTGCTATCCTCACATCATAGCCTGGAGATGCAAGCAGAGACGAGGACGAGGGAGAGACATGAGGAGAGATGAGGTAATAAAATGAGATATCCTTGTTTTGGAGTCGTCATTTTAACATGATGTGGCATGCTGTAGCACCTCCTTTATATGTCACAAAGGTTTCCACAAAGGAGCCTCCTTTCTTCTCATTCCTGGAAATGCATTTTTTTGGAATTGATACGTCTTTCAAGATGGCGCGCTGCGATCGATTTCCGTGTCACAGGCAGGAGGACACACAAGAGACAAGGCAAGGTGGCGCAAAGTGAAGAAAATATGCAGCTCCATCAACACTCTGTATTGTGTTGATGGAGCTGCATATTGTTTGCCTGTTGCTCTGCGCCACCTCCACTGCCAGTTCCTTCCTTTCCTGTGTAAACTAAGGGGGTTTTTTATACTAAAGGGATATGAAATTGTATTGCAGTCAGTCCCTCCTTTCATGACCTTTAGAAAAGAAACAGAAAGTTTCAATTCTTTATTTTATCAACAAAAGAAGCTATGAAGTCTTGTGTTTCCGACCCTTTGCCTCGCTATGAGTACTCTCTTGACATTTGATATGCTTTTTTTTTTTTCTTGACTGTACTGACATTTAACACCAGTGACACCAGTGACAGTGTGTCTGCTCTCAGTTTCCATCTCTCATCTGACACACAAGTTTTGGTCTTAAAATAAACATTTGCTGTGTTTCCAAAGAGCTCAGCATCTGGTTCTGTTACGATGGACAGTTTAGTCTCCCACTTATTAGCTCGGGAAGGCTTGACTGATTGAAAGAAATGAACTGCGACTTATTTCAGCCACATTTTAGCAAAGACACATCATATAAGCATGAGGCCGACACCTCACAAGCAGATACTCCTGGGAGAATTGTGATGCTATTAATGGAGTCGTACAGTAGATCTCATTTTACATTCACTTTTTAGGCCTCATCCAAAGAGTTGGTAAGTAAGTGTGTTGTACAAAGATATTTGAGCAAAACCATGGCTCTCCATGGCTTGAGAAATTATGACTGATATTATTGATGGGCTATTAATTATATATTTTGCAACATGTGGCTAATGCACTGACCTATACTTATGGAGTAATACATGAATGCAGGCTTTGCAAAAAGGGACACGTGCAAAGATAAAATAACCAGGCTATAATCCGTAGCCCTGCTAACAGCTACAGGACGTGATGTTCATTAGACACTATTTCAGAAGAGTCTTCTCATCGTATACTCAGCTTGTCAGGCTCAGCTTTCATCGCTTTAAGCCAGTGGTTTAATATGTGGGGTAGCAAGATGATTAGCAGCAAGGAAGGAGGAAGGCAACACAAAGCTGTTTTTTTTTTGTATCCTTTCTCATTTTTCTCTTTATTCTGGGAATGGGAATGGGTATTTCTGTGAGAGCTTACTGTAAATGAAACTCACTTCTTCCACACTCCAAATAAATGAAAGGGAAAGTAATTTGATATGATAAAATTACTTCCAAAAGTTGGAAGAAGCTTTGGCCACAAGCCTAAAAATATCAGTAAGTGTATGAAATGCTTTATCAGCCAGGTGCTTTTAGCTGAATATTTTTATATGATATAATGGTATGATATGGAAAATGATATGATTTCAGATTCAGTGGCAGCGTTGGAGGTGATTTGAGGGTTAAAGAAAGATACAGTGAGCATGTTTCACCACTGAGACAATGGCAAGGAAATCTAATCTAGTATCCAGAAGGAACTGAGCCAGAAAGTCGATCAGTCGATCTAGTTCAAACTCTTCCCTAAATCTCCAGTATGGTCAAGAGCTTTAGGTAGCAAACATTAAATATCAAACGAAATATGAAACCAAGTATGAAATAAATGCAGCTGGTTTCTTCCATAGACTGGGCTCATGCAGACTGATGGGAGAAGTACATCCAAGTAGAGCCGATGGTTCTTATCATCTTATCATGCCTCTGCAATGTCCTTTGGGGGTTTTCCAGGCAATTCCAGCTGGCAGGAAACTCCGGGGTAGACCCAAAACATGCTGGAGAGATGATATGTCTCATCTGACCTGAAACACCTTGGGATTCCCCAGCTGGAAAATGTTGCTCCGCAGTGGGATGTCTCGACTGGAGTGATAGAAAATGGATGGATGTATGGACGGATGGATGGACAGATGGATGGATGGATGGATGCATGGATGGATGGATGGATGGATGGATGGATGGATAGCACATTTCATTGCAGGAAAACACAAGATGCATACAGAATCAAGTGGAACCCATCACCTTTCATCTGATGACAGTTTAACCTCTGGGGGCAACGGCCGGCCAGCGCGTTTCGAAATCGCATTTTGTTGAACTCTATTGCACCACTCAAACATGACTGGTCAATATTACAATCAGAAACCAGAACACATCCTGTACCAAAATCTTGGCTACGGAACCAACGACCTTCAAAAAGACATGGACAAACCACACAACCATCCTAACTTGATATACAACCAACTACACCTGAGAAAACACAGAGACAGTTTATTTATTTACAGTTTATTATTATTTTTCTGCTTATTTTTTAAATGCAGAGTGCTCAGATAACCAGGCAACAGGACAAATGTGGAAGTTCTTTCACTCCTTGGTCTTTTGGTCACTTTCCTCAGCATAAAACAATGCAGGGACATTACAAAGCCTCTCTGGTAAATAATCGTGCATTCAAGTATTTGCATCCTGTTATATCTCTGTACATGCTCAGAACATTCTCGTAACAGCAGCGAGTCAGGTGCTAAGCTAACCGTAACAGTTTTCACTGTGAAGAACACTGTGTACAGTGTTAGGTGTGACGTGGCAGAAGATTATGAAAATGCATCATGATACTAACAATGTTTGGCCTTGGGTGAATGTTTTCCTTCTAGAGTTTACTTGCCGGATTAAATAGCTACCTGTTTTAAAGGTTGTGCAATGTTCTTATGCAGGATTTTGTTGGGTATTAATCTCCACTCCAAAGTGATAATCCAGCATTTTTCTTTAAAAATACACACAAAACAGACTCTTTGTGTTGTGAAGTTATCAGATCTGTATCTGTTATGAGGACTGTTGAGGATTTCTGTCTCTTTGGGTGACGTAAGGGGATTGAGTCAGCACTAGTGCATTCATTGTACACAAACTTGCACAGTTCAAATGTTAAATGATTAAGGCTTTTGCTCATTAGTCTGTTTTTTAAAAATGTGGCCAAAGTTGTCGTTATTTTTGGAAGCAAGAATATTGCAAAGCTTAATTTATCTCACTACCTGGTCAGCTAATGCTTAAATAAATTCATGAAGCACTTTTTCGTCCCTCTGCCCCTCCCGTTCTCCAGATCACCAGATCTCCACACCCTCGCCACACCTGCTTCCACATTCCCACATCAAGCCAAACCTGTCCCTCATCAACCCGTACGGTTTATATTACTGCCCGCAGAGACTAATCCTTGGCCAGATTGTGATTGTGCTACCATATTGTTCCTGTTCTGTTTTTTTAAATTCATGATCTCTGCCTGTTTCTTTTGGGATTTTGCAAGTTCACCAAGTTTATCTCAGATTAGGTTAAAAGAAACCTAATGTCAGATCATCTAAGATGCAATATCGGCCACTTTGGTCCTGAAACTATTAGATGGATTACCAAGAAATTCAACATCATCACGTCTAAAATGTGTTTAATACTTTGGTTCACTAAATGCCTGCAAAAGTAATGCTATTGCCGTCAGCCTCAGCATAAAGTTAAAAGGAAAGTGGGACTGCAGCATGTAAATTCATTGCCTTTAATTATGCAAACAGACTATATATTAAAGGCTGGTGGCTGGTTGTATATGCCTCAATATTGAAGTGTTCCATCAAACATTTTTTTCTGGTTGTGTCAAAGAGCCAAACGATGAAATATGCATGACACGCTGGACTTTCACTCGTTTGGTTTCACTGTTTTAGTCTTCACTAGGAGTTTTTTGATTAGCTATTCTTTTAATCAGTGTGAAACACTGATGCTGAGACAAACTGAGGCTCCTCTCTCTGCACTGGGGGAATTTCATGCACTTAAATGTCAGCATGCCTCAGGCAGAGCTCAGTCTCTGATGTGTCGGCGCTGTCTCTCGTTGTTAGCCTTTACACTTGGCGCTCCATGACGATGTAGATCAAAGAGAACAGAGCTGGAGTCATTAACTCGCTCCCCCCTGTACACCAAGGTTTTTGTTCCCATGGGGTTTTATATGGAATCTGGTTGCTGGACAAGCGAGGAGTCCAGTTTGAAATAATTCTGTATGAGGCAGTTCGAAGGCCAAGCCAGAATAGTTTGGTGAATATAACACCAGTATTTGCGTTGGAGTTATACACTGACCTTTTTGTGTAAAAATCTATAAAATACATTAGCTTACCTCAATTTGAAAAAGAGTATTTATGTATTCCAGCTCTGCAGGATTTGATACCACTACAAGCTGTGGAAAGAATGTCTTAAGTCTTAGCTGTGGACACTGCACGCAAAGAGCTGAAAAGCAAACAAAAGGTGCTGAATTAAAAAATACCAGGCTGTGGCTATCCTGTATTACTTTTAAAGCCAGTGTGTGTGAGTATGAGTGCGTAACTTTACCTTTGAACAAAAACAAAAAATCACTCCGAATCACTGGTGAGGTTTCTTGGACTCAAGGACATACGGTAGGGGGCTGGAGCCAACCACAGCATGTACTGGACAAGTCACCAGTTTTTCATGGGGCAAGAACACAGACAAAGACAATCTCACTCACATTTAAGCAAGCTTGAATCTCTAGCTTCATCCTAACACGCACGTCTTTTGTAGCCTGTGTAGATGTCAGCCTCAATCGCCCACAGTCTTCTTGCTCTAAGTATGACTGGACTAACCTGCTAAGAGACCTGAGGCGAAAATAAGCCGTGCCCATTTATACATTTTTTATACATACATTTAAAAGCAAATGTGATCTAAAACACCAGCAGTGAACATGTCACCGTCTTAGTCATTGAACGCAGAGAAAAGGTTCGAGGTGAAGAGGTGAAAGCACCAGTTCATCCACATACGACCCAACAGAACACAATGTAACGCAGCCGTGCGACATGTTGCAGTTTGAGAACGGGGCACAGCCGTGATCTTGCACACGTAACAGACACAGCTGAACTGTCAGGGTGTCAGTCTATTTATAAGCGTTATATACGTTACAGTGTGTTCACCTTTTGATTTAAGACGTTGAGAAATTTCCTGTGAGGGAGAACTCACAGCGACCGAAGTCAAAGAAAGGCATTCAAGCGAAGCGGACCATCAAGGTTACACAGATGATGGTTCTCTGATGAGGGTTTTCCCCCCTAAAACAGTCAGTCAACCGGCGTGTTAAGATGTCATGCTTATTGATAACATGTTTAGTTGAGGCTGGTCAGAGAACGGATATGCATGGCTGTTTGCATGCGTGCATTTTTTTTTTTTTTTGCCCTCACTCCTCGGAAAAGGTGATCAGTCTGTCAGGTTTTGAATATTCAAGTGTTTTTTTAAGGCCTGCGCATTGGAGGGAAGCTCTTACCTTCTGTTGACTCAGTTAGTGCTGGAAAGAGACATGACGCACTGAAACTCGACTCCTTGCTCTCTGCAAAGAGCTTGGACTATATAAAGAAGAAACTGTTACAGTGAGGTACCTCAGAACCCCTTGAACTTGCTCACGCACACACACCTTCTTAAGATTTATTTGCTTAGTCAGTTTCTCCATCAACTACCTTATCTTATACAAGCCTCTCCACTCTTTCACTCTAAAGAATGCACTCTTGAGCATCCTCGCAGGCTTGTTAGCATTCATCCGGTGCATCTGACAAGAATGGTCGCTCTGTTGCTCTCCAATCAATCCTAGGGGCCCCTGAAAAAACGCATTGCCCTATGAACGCCAGCACCTCTATCTTCACGTCCTTTGGCGTCTGCGGGACTCGGGTGTGATTCCGGGCACAGGGATACCTAGAAAGTGGGGCTTGTGGTCAGTGCCAGTTTCCATGGTTCCCCCCTGTCAAAGGGAAGTTCTTTCTGGCCCCGGTGTGTGTGTGAAGTCCCCTTGAAAAGATGGCTCTGTGTCCTGAGGTCCTGAGCCCAACGAGGGCAGAATTCCTCTGTGACTCCGACTGAAATGGGGTTGTGCAGCACAGGGGATGGACGGGTAAGCAGGGGGAGCAAACACAGGAGCAGTAAGTTTGGGTCCTGGCTCAAAGCCATGCATCAGTTAGGGGCTCGGGGGACTGGGTCACAGTGGGGGAGGTAAACAGGCCAGTGTATACACATTTACATCAGCAAACACGTTCAAACGGGAAGATAAATACATAGGTAGACACCAGTACATGTCCAAACACTTCAAGGTTTTCACAAAGTTGATCTAAAATATCATTAACTGCATACTTCCATCTTCATATACAGATATAATTTCATCATTTAGAATTTCAAAATTCAGAAATGTAAAAAAAGGTGTATATTTTGCAGTGTAATTTAGATGTTGTATGACTCAGCTCTTGGAAATCCCTTTGGCACTCCCTCTGTTTTCTTTTTTTTTTTTAGGTAAAATACTTTGTACACACAAAGTATGTATCTACTGTTTAAAGTGAAACACCCACAATGACTCATCGGAAGTCACGGACAAAGGACATCCTGAGACACACTGCACTCATAGCATAATTTTCAGTAAAAGGGGGAAATGGTTCAAATGCCACTGCATACCTTCACCAGTGTTTACTTCGATTGGCCAAGTTAAAATTCCCAGAAACTACTCTACATCAGATATGAACTTCTGCGTCATTTGATTTCCCAGGGAATGGGAGGTAACTGAACTTCACTTTTAGGCTTTTAATTCCAAGTTTTGAACAGCAGCAAACTACAAAAGCACAATTGTCCCAGAACGATGGATGTAACCGATCTGATTTCAAAGGGACAACCAGTACCACCAGCCTTTCCAGTTATATTTGTGCACTCCTCTGATTGAGAGCGGGATTTGTCACCTCACCTTTGTCACCAGTTGTTCACACCTTGTTACAGGGACAACTATTAGAAAAAAAAGCAACTCAATCTTCTCGAAGACTTTACCTTGAGGCATGTGTTTAACTTAACTTAACTTCTTTCAGATTTCTCCTGAAATACCAGACAAAGTGTGTTGTGGTACTCTGAAGACGATAACATCATGAAGCCTAGTCGTGCGATCTCAGGGCAAAAGAATGTGTTGTGTGGATCACGTCATGATGATGATGACGATTGTATCGCAGTTCCGTGCAATCAGCATGCATCCGTGATTATCTAAGAGAACTATGTCACAAAAACCTGACTTTTGGTCAAGTGAGAGAAACACACTGCCGGTATGCTCTAGAGAGCAAAGCAGCATCACAGTAGTTGGTTGTGATTCAGCATCATGCTCCAGGACATGTCAGTGGGACAGTTTTATACTGCCATGATCGCCTCGGGCTGGGATTTCCTGTTGAAGGACACACATTGTGATGGTTCGCTGTGCTTCCTTGCAGCATCCGAGGAATCACCAAGCTCTGATTTGATCTGAAAGGCTCGGAGAGCAAACGAGATAATACTTGTGACATCTTGTCACTGATTTCCAGCATTTATTCACTCTCCTTTAATAGAGGCCAAAGGCAGATGCTGACTATGGCTGTTTTACAATCTACATATCCTTATTGTTTCCCATTTTCTACAAGATGAAATGACATTTAAACCATTTTCCACAAAGAATATCCTAACACATGCCTTCCCAACGCCTACACACCATACAGGCTTGGGTATGTCAATTGTTATTATCTTAATACCACTATACATACAAGAATTCCCTCAAGGATAATATAATTCTTTAACAGGCACGGGAAAATGTTGTCAATTCTTACCACAGCATTTAAAACGGGCTGACTTCGCTTGTACTGCCAGCTGAATGCCTGACTTTGCACTCACTCAACGGCCGCCTTTCCACTGTGGCTTCTGAAAAAGCACCTGGGCCTCCCCACATCGTGGCAGATGGAGGAACAACCACACACCCACTCACTGGTACAGGCTACGCTATGTGGGTCCAAACATAACAATAACCCTCAGGCTGGTCAGAGCTCATACGCTGCTCTGCTTTCAATGAATCTGCAGTGTTGAATCCAAGGTTTTCCATGGTCACGGCCAATGAAACCTCTGTCCAGGACTGCACTACCCTCTGTGACTTTACAGAGAATTGCAATTTCAGAGAATTGCATGCATGGTAGGCATTAACAGAGCATAGAGGTGTAATGTTTTGATATCTATGATGGGCAAGTAGACAAATCAATAGTACATCTATTGCCCAATTCCCTTAAAGGAACAGGTGAGCAGTTTTCAGATTTCATCCAATTCCCTACACTTCACAAATACTTACATGACTTTAGATTATTTTTCTAAGCATATCATAAAACAGCAATAAAAAATGCAGTATGAGGATAATCTTGCAGATACTTGATGCAGGTAGTAGCCCAGCAGTATAACTGTGATGTATTATAGTTAACTTGCACTGGAAAGGTTGTTAAAGATATGTCTGACTTTGAGGTGCAGTCTAGTGTGCGTTTCAGTGTAAACTGTTTTATATTCACATCTGTTTAGGATAGATACCATCTGGAAAAATTATTGCAGACAAGACTCATAAATCAATGACACTAAAATTCAAGAAGCAAGTGACAGAATTCTTCCTCCCTCTACTGGACACACGCTGGCAGTGCTGCCTTTCTATCAAGTGTAGTTAAATATTACTGATTCTGTCACCGATTGTCAGTTGGATTACAGTATTGTGACAAAAAAAAGTCTGTGTAGATTCGCAGTTTTAAGTTTATTTCATCTGATAGCTTTGTTAATGTTGTTATGTATCAAACTAAACGCACTTTACAGTAAAAGATGAAGGCAGCAGTTTCCTTTTTGACATTTTTACTGGAAGCAGTCGTGAACATTTGATAAAATACAACAACAAAAAAAAAAGTAAGGTAAAAAAGTATTACTAGGCAACAGTAACAGGAAAATCTGATTAACAGCCTAACAGTGTGTATTTCTACAGGGATGTAAGTATAACATCTATTTATTGCAAAGAGCGTCATGACTTGATTCATTAGTTTGTCCATAAAATAAAACATGTTTGTAATCTGTAAAAGGGCTAAGACCGGCAGCTAGAAGACAAAGTAGAGCAGGTATACCTAACAAAATAACTTAATAACTGACCTCTGAATTTATAAAGAAGTCTTTTTTATAGAGTTTATCAGTGGCTAATGTTGGTTCACACTACAGTAGCACTATTTGCTGTGGAGCTGTCTAAACTTAAATGGTCATTTATTAGAACAGAAAACTAGCAATGCTTAAATATATGAGCGTCATTGTGAAACACTTGTAAGACTCAGTATGTGGAAATAAGGACACATAACTGAACCTGGAGACCCACAGACTGTGTCCTAATGAACTTTGGAGTGCCTGCTGATAAATAGACTGTGACATGACAAAACATGGAAAATCCCAAGATCATTTCCTGTTTCAGTTCTTGCTAAAGGAAAAAGTTTAAGTGGTAAATAATTCACCACAACTGTGTGTGGAAACATACAGAGAGTAGACTTAACTGCCTTTTTGACCATGCCCCTTCCTGATTTTAGAGAAATGTTTCTTTTCTGTGTAAGTTTTCTGTCTTTTCTTTTGTTTTGTCTTTTTTGTGTCTTCAAATGTTTCTTTTTTTCTTTACCTTCAGTTTTTAATTCAAGTTTGAATCAGAAAAATTGAAAATTCAATTAACAAAATTTGAAAAAACTCTGAAGCCGAGGAAGACAATGTGCAATGTGGTTGAAAGCTCCAAAATAAGCGTACTGCCTCTAAATAAATAAGTAAATAAAAATAAATGATTACTAAAGATTACTGGCTGTTTTTGGATCTATATTTATTTATTTATTTGAAATAAATAGTAGTAATAATAATACATTTTATTTCAAGCACCTTTCAAGACACCCAAGGTGACTTCACAAATTAAACAGATAAGATAAATATTAATATAATAGCAGTCCCATATCTAAATAAAAATAAATAAATAATACAATACAATAAAATAAATAAATACAAATAAAGAAAATTGCTTAAAAAAATATTAGATATCACAGTCCATATGCTAGCCTGAAAATAAATATAACATGACCACTGATTTATAAGAAAGGGGCCGATTGTTTGTGTATTTCCGGGGTATTAGAGCAGAGATGGTAACAAACACAAGATATAAATCCACCGTTTCCTGCCAATACAGAAGCAACGCTACATTAAAAACTCTATTTATGCGGACACCTCGGCTTGTACAAACTGAATGAATACATAGGGTGGTATTTATAAGTGAATGATAAACTATATGTTAACAGCTACACATAATCTGCTAAGATTTACGCGTCAGCTCAACACCGAAAGCTTTCCAGTTTTTGTCAAAAACGGAAGTTGAGGAGGATTTCTCTCTTACCTTAGCGCTTAGCCGCGTTCATCTTTGTACGTGTCGACAGGCCGACACCGGTGTGTTTGGAGGACGGTCAGGTAAGTCCGCTGAGGTGATCCACAGCAGCGGTTCACCTGACACAACGACCTTCATAAGACACCACATCATCCCGGCAATGGGCTTCAACACCAAGAGCTGTCTGTGATTATATTTCGGTGTGTTTACGCTGACTTCCTGTTTGTTTTCTGAAGCAAGAAGCCACGAAACAGTTAGTCAACCTTAGGAAAAGTTAGCTGCTGGCTGGCTAACTGCTAACAGTTTGTACGGTGTGCTCAAGAGAGAGATGCTAACTTAGCTCAACGCCAAGTCTGTGAAAAACAAGCGACGACAACATGTTTGCTTTGGTAGCCGTCTGTGGCTCGTCGCTAGCTGATATTAGTGTATGATGCAGTTAACGATGGTAGCCTTTATCAGAGAGTTGTGTGATTTATGTGTCATGATAGAGGTAACATGATGAAGAGCCGGTCTCTGCCTCCTGATGTTGTTATATAGACATCCCACTAGAGGACGCCCCCCTGCTACATGTGTAAAGAAAACTGGGTACCACTGTCCAGGTCACCCTTTTACTAAACTAACTTGCAAAGGGTTGGAAAATTTCAAGAAACTTTCTATTGGACGGTAAGCGGGGGAATTGTGGAAATATTCCAAATTGTAAACTTTCCATAGGAATTACGGAGACTTATGGGAATTACCTGGAAATTGGAGCTAATTTAGTAATTAGGGGTATACACGCACACATACATATACACACACCCACATATATATATAGACAGATATATATGGATGTATAGATAGATAGATATGTAGATGTAGATATATATCCTATAGCTTAATGAGCCTCTAACCTATCAGCTAGCTATCTGCTGTATGAATACATTTCCATGTGCTACTTGCAAGTTAAACATTAATACCATACATTAAATATATGTACCCCATAATATCATCAAAACTAACTTCACTTTATCTAGTCCACAGGATCCAATCTGTAGCTTCAATAGTCTTATGCTCTGGGCTCTAAAGTGTGGTCCAGGGTTCTAGAAACCATCTGTGCATGTGATGGAGGAATGCACAGTGCATGTAGGGGGCGCTGCCTCAATAGCCCTGCAGTAATGCTTGTGCTATGTGCATGTGATTGAGGAGTGGGATAGATAATCAAGTGTACTTGCGTGAAGTCTTGTTGTCCTATTTTCCACAACTATATTTAAGTTCCCTGTTAAGGGCCATCCCTCAATTTTGTAAATTCCCAGTTTATTAGGTTATTCGCATAAATTCCTGGTCTATTCTTGTTTATTCCTGTTATTTCCCATGGAAAGTTTCTAACTTTGAAAATTCCCAGAATTTTGCAACCCTAGTCAAAAGTCATTCATAGTCAAGTTGAGGGTAACAGGGTAACAGGTGTCTGTAATTAGGAACCAACCAGTTACAAAAGTTAATACAGTAAGTGAGTATTAATAAGGCTCACATGTGAAATTATAATTATTCATAATTAAACATTAATAAAAGTGTAGTTACGCTTCATTAGAAAGAAACCTCAGAAAATCATAGCATACACCTTGTTAGGAATGTATAATGACTTTCTGTTCTACCTGTTGTACCTTCGCCTGATAACAATATAACTACTGAAGTTTCCTAAATCTTGTGATTTTTGTAGGTAAGACAGGCAGACTGAGTCATCAAGATGTAAGTACAGCATTTTGAAAAACAATCCGTTATTAGTTACTTTTGAAAGAGTGATGTTTTAATGTGTTTTTTTTTCTTTATTTTGAAGGACTTGTTTAAAATGTCACATGTCACTTCCTGTGGCAGCGGGTGTCATGTTGGTGGGCCTCCCATACTCCATCTCTCTAGCTGCTCAGTGGCTTTACGGCTGGCCCAACAAGCCCGGATATAAGAAGTACATAGAAGCTTTAAAACCAAGGTAACTTGTAAAAAACTGTATTTTTATTTTATTTTTTTAGTTTATTTTTAACAAGGATTATAATTATTATTATTATTATTATTATTATTATTATTATTATTATTATTATTAACAAGGGTCAGTTATTAATCCCATGTGTCATTTTTGGTTTCTCCATTAGGCGAATATACTGTTTGTTCAGAGCTGTGCTGGAAACTGTCAAATACCTTCAGTATGGGAGACTTTACTTTCAGTGGAAGTCGTGGTACAAGAATGCTGAAAACCGTAAGCATTATGAAAAGGTGTGTTAAGTCTAAGCAGGAAACAAAACATGTCTGTGTGTGTCTGAAATGAAATAATCATTTTGTTATGTTTGTCTCGTTGTCTTTCTTTCACACTTGATGAGGAAAATTTGCAATGCCACACCAAAGATTGCACCAGGTTCACAGTTTTGTCTCTCTCACTCTCTCATACTGCAAAGGGCATCGCATTTGGTCGCCGAGGCAACAAGTTGGACTTGTACCACCCTCCAAACACAGACGGGTCCAAAGACGTGCCTACACCGCTGGTGGTTTTTATCTACGGAGGAGCATGGGGCTCTGGGGAAAGATCCATTTACTGTTTGCTGGCCAGGCAGATGGCTGAAGAACTACATGCAACTGTAATTTGTCCTGACTACTGCACGTATCCAAAGGTAAGAGCTGTTGGCGTTCTGATTAAACATTTATAGCGCATACATGGAGAGCATGATGGACTGGAATATGAAAAATGTACTCAAACTTCAGATAAGAAATGTAATTATAAATGTTACCGTGGTATCTGACCTGACTGCTGGTTTCATCTGATTCCCAGGGGAACGTTTTAGGGATGGTCCAAGATATTGCTGACTGCTTGGTTTGGGCTCAAGAGAGTGGACCAAAGTTCAACTTTGACAAAGTAATAAAAAACTTCTTTGGAATTTAAGGAAACTGTTAAAATGGCATGTTTGTTACAAACCTCTAAAAGAAGGAAAACTTTCATGAAATCATAAAACGTGGGGGGAAATTTTCCTCAATTCATTCCCATTTACGGAATCCCCCCCCCCCCAAAAAAAAAAAAAACAAAACGTCTAAGCTCCCATCATCCATCCTAAATCCCTGCTGGTTTATTCCAGTATTTGTCACTGAGGAAATAGTTTCACTCTGAAGGCTTCGTGCCAGGTTGTAACTACCACTTCAGTCTTCATAAACATTATCATTTACCTTTTTTTCCCTGCTGGCTGTGATTTCCTTCATACTCAGGCTCCAGTTCGATCTCTGTAACATCATGAGTATGTCTCACTAAAGCAGGCTTAGTATCACTTCACAGAGGATTATTATGAATTGTGGATGAGAACAAGCTGGTCCAGTAGCAACATCTATTAGTGATTCTGCATGGTGATTTCAAATGAAAGAGGTTAATAACATCAGTATTTATCTTAAATGACTGATACTAAAGGAAAATCATGTTAAAACAGTTTCACAGTGGTGATCCTAATCTAATTATAAATGAACTTGTTTGCTTTTGCTTTAAGATATTCATGCTGAGATGTATGTTTGAAATCATTCTGTATTTGTCTTTCTGTCTTTTATAGGACAACATAGTCTTAATTGGCCATTCAGCAGGTGCCCACTTGTGTGCACTGACCACACTGTTTCTCATTGATGCAAGAGAGGATCTTTTCATAGAGGCCAGCAGGCAGAGGGACATTACAGTGGCCATAAGAGGAGTTATTGGTAAGGATCACCAAGTTTTAGTCACAGTGGCAACTATGCTTTAAGCTCAACTTTTTGTGTTTCTGTGTTGTTGATCTGTGGGAGGAGATACATTTTTTACACAATCTGCCTTATTCATATTTCATATTTTCAAATAAAAAATAGTTTGCCAGTATTTTGCTAATCTCTGGGACAGGTTTGAGTGGTGTGTACAACATCATGGACCATTATGAGCACGAGCAGAAGCGAGGAGTCGAGTACGTCTCCACCATGCACAAAGCCATGAATGGAGTGGAAAACTTCCCGTACTACTCACCAACAGAGATACTGAGGGAGTTCAGCCAGGACAAACTGAGCAGGTGAGACAAACAATCAGCAACAATGATGTTGATGAAATCTGTTGCGTCTGGTATTAACAATTTATCCATCTACTCCTCTTTGTGCCAGAGTGCCTACATTTGCTTTGCTCCATGGGACCACTGACATTATCGTTCCTGTTGCATCTTCCACAAAGCTCTCTGAGCTCCTCACCTCGCTGTCCATAAAGGTGTCGCTCTACCTGCTGCCAAGAGTTGACCACACTGAGATTGTCACCGACCTCATGGCGTCAGACAGGCGCTACTACCATCCCATATACAGCTGTATCAAACAGGAGTACAGAAAATTTCTGGGCGTCTGCTGACATCTCATCAGATCTGAACAAAACATCCACTAACCGCTTTTATTTACTGATTGTGCCACACTTACTTTGTTTACAGTATCTCAGTATCTAATACCTCAAAATGACATGATTCCATAAAAATGATTTATATTTTGTACTGTTCTGTGATTGTAACTGATTAAATTCATTAATTGCATCTGGTTGATTTTTAATCCATAATCAAATAAAAAGTGTTCTCAGTGGAGTGTAACACTGAAAATGTACAGTGAAATCAGCCGTGAAGCAATAACCATGATATACAAGAAGAAGGAGAAAAGCACAGTATTACAAAGTCCAAAACTTTGCCTCTGTTTCTTAGCTACTATGTTCTACTGACATGAAATCATTTTAATTTATTAACTTGCATGTTTTTATCAAATCAAACTTATTTATTGATCCCAGACACATTAAACTCCTGAAGGAACTGATCTTTTTGCCTTTTGTCTTTATTAACTGTAAATTGCTCACACAGATATTACAAATGTATTTTTTGCCAAGCAGCAACCATTAGAGCACGTACCAATATAGAGAGGCTACTTACAATAATATATATTATAAGTGACAA